>OU342694.1:12505000-13130000 GCA_910589285.2 Mythimna ferrago | reverse complement strand
ATTAAATAGCTTACTGTTTCTGCCCAGGCAGCGCGCTAAATTCCGTCTCCATTTTACTGCAGTTTCTTGTGGTCCGCATGCGGCTCCAGTGGTCAATTAATGATATCTCAACTTAAAAAAAAAAAAACTATGATATAACCAATCATTGTAGGTCATTCATATGCTTAACAACTAATTTCCCTAGCCGTAACAACATAATACACGTAACAACACATTGGCGCGGCATCGCACGGCTTGTTGCGGCTTGCGGTCGCTTGCTGTCGGCTCATGTCGTCCGGTTGTGGTCGCAGCCTTATGTCACTGTTTGTGTCTTAGGTTGCAGACACACAGGCGCTGGCGCTCCCTGGGAGGACTCATCGTTTGTTGCAAGTCGTATTATGTTGCAGCTTGAGAAAGTGCTGCATCGCTTAGATAGGTTGTCTGTAAGAAACAAACTTTTTACAAAAAAAAAAAAAAAAAAATATAGTAACCAACTTCACTACAAAAAAAAAAACACTAAACCATTCAAAATATGCAGTGAAGTCGAAGGCTAAGGCAGGAGCTCAGCTCCGCTTCGCCCTTCACCTTTTAATCTAACCTGTCTGTGTTGGGGTATCCTAAATATGTTAATTTTTCATGCGTAAAATATCATTAGATTATTATTAAAATTTAAAATGAATAAAATACAATGAATTCGAATGTTTTATTATTATTATATACTTTATTGTAGTTACAAACAAACATAACAAAGAAAAACTTATATCTAAAACACGTACAATGGGCGGCCTTATCGCATTCCGTGATCTCTTCCAGTCAACCTAGAATAGACAGTGATTGTCAGAACATGATATGGGACTGTCATAAGCTCAACAATAAGCATTAAAATTAACTCTTTGAATGTCGTAATTAGAGACACAATAGAAAGACAATTACCTTATGTCGGACTGTGTAACTTAAGACATTCGAAAGGTTAATTACAGTCTGTCAAGAAAGTCATGAAAAGAAGGGAGGGCGCCACCATCATTAACATGGTATCCCAATAAACATCGACTAAAAGATATTGATACTTTTATTTATAAAATAATAATTACCGATTTACGGTCCCTTTACTGCCGTGTAGGTACATTATTTTACCGATCTATCTGACACTCGTCTATCTATTTAATACATGCTTGCAAACGAGTTTTGACTTTCATTGGTAGTGGCTCCCTATAAATAAAAGTACTTACTCTGTCGTAGTGGCGAACAACATTTTTATTAGAACTAATTTTCATTCAATGATACATAATTGTTATAGTAGTTCTCATTTATTTATTAAAACTTTATCCAACACAAAAGTACAAAGGCGGAGTTAATGCCTTAGGCATTCTCTACCAGTCTGAATTTTGTTTTATAAACATTGCGACGAAACCAGACTTCTCTATTTGCTTATTAGGATAATTATATGTTTATCCTACGTACCTACACGCAAGAGTTTATCAAAACAGACATTCTTCTGGATATCTGGTTTTATATTCATAAGAATGTCTGGTTTGATCAACCCTTGTTTTCGTCCTTTCAGCTACTAGCATTTATGTACTTACTACAAAGTGCAAATCACGATGTTTTGCCTCTCTGCACTGCCGTCAGCATGGCGCTGAGTATCGATAGGTATGAGCTCATTGCAAAAATAAAAAGTTTATGAAATAAATCTTTATTAATCCGAATCCAAATAATCAGAGTCGAGGTATTCGACTCCAGAAATGTTGCCTGAAACTTCTTCAAAATGAAACCGGCCAACATCTGACTCGTAGTTTGTTTCGTAGGTCGGCCTTTCCTGTGTTTTCCAAGCGTTGAAAATTTACCTCCATTCTTCATGCCTTAGTCCATAATGCGCCGAACTGTACTTTCGGTAACACCTGAAGTCAATAAAGATATGTTAAATATACAAATACATTTATCATACCTAAATAAAAAACACCAAAATATCAAAACTGTTAAGTGGTACTATAATAAATCGTAGGTAAATTTCATAACCTTAGCAAGACATAAACAATGTTAAAGATAGATAAATTGTACTTAAAAACAGAAGATTGTCAAAACATTATATTTCCGTTAGTGTGTTAAACTTTAGAATATATTTACGTACCGGTTAACTTTGCTGTTCGACCATAAACATCGTCTTTGTTCGTCCCAGCACTCCCACCTTGAATTTCGGCCATACACCCTTGAAAAACTTTAAATATAATTTGTCTCGCACCGCTCCTACAAACATTTCGATTCATTTTTTGTATCTTAACGCTTACACGATTTAAAAAACTCGAAATAGCACCGAAATATTGTAAAAAATCAACCACACAGATACGACGTGACAGTTCAGGTACTCAGCTTAACAATTATTCAGTGTTGCCAGTATTAGCAAAAACAGTAGTTCCCAAAACATTCTTTTCATGACTTTCTTGACAGACTGTACATTTATATTTATTATAATTACAATATGTATAATTATATTAAATTATTATATATATAATTTATAATAGTAATAATAATTTATTGGCCCAAAACCTTTGTATATACATTAGTACATTTTACATTGTTTTTATTCAAGCAAAGAACTTGTTTTTGTAACTTTACCATAGTCTGCAGATTATCTAGGAAGTTTGCTGACTATCTAGTTAATGACGTTAATGTTAACTTAAACATTTTTTTTTCACTTTGACGGAAGAATTCGATCAGATAATCTGCACTCTAACTGATTGACGCACATTAGCAGTAACATATATATATATAATGATAGTTATGTGTTTTTTTTTAATGTATAATTATTTGGTAACTTGAGAGTGAACAAGCGGTTTTTCAGAATCCAATGAATATTCATAATCAAAGAGTTAGCAAATTATTAAGGGCAAATCCCTAAACGTCGTGTCAACCTGTCATCACCGCGATCGAAACCGCAGCACGCAACATAATTAAAACGTTATTGTATTTTATTCCGCGAAAAGTGATTCGTTATAAAATTCACAAAACATTATAAAAAGGAAAATAAATATTAAAATTCTATTTCTTGGTATTTACGATTCAATATTCAATTTTTTTGCTGGTTTTTGTTATTTCCAACTGTATTGATACGGAATCTAATAATTCGTGACGACACTTAGGAATTAATAACAGTTGTTACCTATTTAGTTACATCTTCTTAAAAAACAGTAACCTAACTTAGTTTTTCTTATAAATGCTATTTTGCAAAACTTGTGAGAGCTATTCTGCTCCTGAAATCTGATGTTATGAAACTCAGAGCACACCTCCACACCCCAGAGCAGAAGCAGTTATTTCATGAAATTACACTTCAAATTTTAAAAAAAGGCTCTACATTCGAGCTTGACACCATGAGGTCAATGACACAGTTATTAAAGGCAGGACAGTGACGTGCGACTGCATCGATGGAAACAATATAGCGCCAGACTATATCGATACTGCATCGTGTCTTTATTCCTGAAGTATAGCTGTAGTAGTAAGTAAAATTTATTTGTATAATTGAGTGAGTCTTGTACAATTTACCTTATATTAGGCATGCAAACATTAATGAGGTGGTTAACAGAATTGAAAATAATATTAAATAAAGGTTTATGATTGATGATACTCGTAACGATATACTTGATAACTTTAAAATGTACTTAATATAAATTGGTATAAAAATCAGACATATTAAAATAAATCAAATCATCAAGAAAAAAATAATTATAATATGTCAATTTATTACACAATTTATAATTATGTCATTTAAATAGTCAGTTACAGAATAATAAAATTTTACAATCGATATTGACGTCAGTCTCCTTTTAAAGTTTTAGCGAATTTATAAGAGTAGCGAATGCATAACCACTGCACTACGTATCGCGACCGTACTGCGATTATACCGCTAATAATAATCATCAGATGTCCACTTCTGGACTGACATTCATCGGATTCCCGCGACTCTCATCAGCCATCGATTGTTTTGGGCCTTCCTGGACGTGGTTGCACTTAAGTTTGCAATATGAATTGTTGCAAAAAGTCCTCAAAACGCTAAAAAAGTCGTTCAAATTTTAACAGAGTCCTAAAGTTTTCAGGAGCGTACAAAAAATGGATAAACAAGAAAGTATAAAGTCCGTCGCACTTGACGCCAAGTTAGGAGGTCATCGGTAATTGCGAGCGCCCTTCAGTTCCGCTCAGCCGTCGTCGAGGTGTATCAGACTCAATTAAACCGCTTGATGAACATGCCCCTGCAGTTACGTGAGTTACGAGCAATTAATAGTTCGACGTGATGCCAATCGGTGGATTGACGCGGGAGAATATTGGAAAAAATGCGGTTATTTACACAAAGGCATATCTTGCAATCCGCCTCGTTCTTCATCATCATCATCATTATTCCAAAAGACCACCGGTGAACATAGGTTTCTCTTAAGTGACGTCGCCATGACCGGTCCTGTTCATCTCGCATTCATCAGATTTTCGCGACTCTCAATAGGTCGTGGTACTACCTTGTGAGAATCCTTTCAACGGTGCATCTTTCGGTACGCTGTCGTCACTCCAGAACATTTTGGCTTATTGATTACTTGTATTGTGGGTGCGTTCACACGAGACACTCAGACTAAAAACACTTATCTTGAGGGTATACGAATACTTGTACTGTGCAAGAATCGAACTCATGACACGTAGCGCAGTAGCCTAATTGCTCAATCACTGCGGTAACCGTATTGGCAATCGTTGTGGAAACTTGTGAGATTTGATACGATTATTACTGCTTATGCACCCTGCTTTCTAAACCTGATAAAAGTCTTAAGAGGGTCATTCTCCATTCATCTACTGTCAACGTGAGCATAGTTTAATAGGTTGTTTCATCCAACGCTTGGTTTGATAAAGAGGCAATGTTAAAAAAGAGGGAGGGGCCTGAACGCTCTGGTGGCATCCGGTAATTCAGTCATTTACTCGAATATTTCACAAAACTTGTTTCAGGAAATACGGTTCTTTTTTAAAAAACCTTAAATATTTAAAAAAAATCATCCTTTAGAATTGCGATTAAATTTGCAAGATTTTTAAATCTACAATTTCTTTACTTTTTTAGTTTGAAAGTCAAAGTTCACGAAAAATAGCAGATTTTTTTGTTTGTCTTTACTGTATTTGTTTGACACAGGTTTATGTTTAGCTTTCAATAGAAACCTAGATAATATCCACAAGAGAACTGTGTTCCCAAAAGATCTAGAGAAAGATGTGTAATAACGTCATTATCACGTAAGAGCAGCTGTATGGAAATGCACCTTGGGCTGGGCGCTCTTAACAGTTAAACTTTGTAATATAATAATGTCGAATGAGCCTGCAGTGTCGTTAGGCAAACTCATTTTTCGTAGCACCGTTTTGAGGCAAATTCCATTAATATTGATTCGACGCCATCTCCCTTGCGTAAGAATGGGTGATTCAAAATGTGCTTATAATGAACGGGCTTGCTCGGATGCGGCATGTCGATGTGACAGGCAATTTTTATCACTTTTGCGTAAATTTTTAAAGGTTATCAAAGGATTTTTTTAAAGGAAATTTATAAACTTTTATAGGTGAAGTAAGTAATGACTGAATAGAAAACGTTATGCCAACTAATACGATTATTTTTCATCATCATTATCATCACCAGCCTTTTTAATGTTCCCACTGTTGGGACTCGAGCCTCCTCTCTAGGAGAGGGAATGGGCCGTAATCCACCACGAGGGCCTAGTGCGTGTTGGTAAATGTCACACGTCTTCGAATTTTTGGTTCTAGGACATGCCGGTTTCCTCACGATGTTTTACTTTACCGTTTTTAGAGCAGTGGTGATGAAATAAATTACACAAAGTAATGCGCCTGGCTGGGTTCAAACCCGCGACCTACCACTCGTAAGTCGGGGCCGTTACTACTCGGCCACCACTTCTCTCAATGTTTTTTTTACGAATTTTCAAAATAAGACTATCTAATAATGATAAAAGTTATTGTTATTTACATAATTTTATTTGCTTTGTTTATTAGAGAGTTGTCAGAGGATCCATTACTATAAAATATCATAGGTTCACTAGTTTGTATTTTATGTTTTGATATCAGACATACCTTACCCATGAAATTTATGAAGTTTCACTGGCAAATTAAATTTAACCCGAAATTGGTAACCAATAGTAACATACTGACTACCTGACAAAATCTGCGTATCTGTTATGTATTTTAACAATTTCGGAAAACCGTTTGCCTACCAATAAATCCAATTTCTTCCGAATTCCTCACAAAAAAACAATGAGCGTTTTGGACCCTGTATGATATCAAGTTGTGGTATATGTCATTTGAAAGATCATGTCAATAGCTTTAATTTATGGTGTGATGCTAATAGTCAGACATATGCAAAAAAGAATTATTACTCACGAAATATCGAAGTACCTAATAATTAAACTTTTATTATGACCTTTTAACCTTTCAGATACCGTCAATTTGAGACACAATAGTAAGACAATAGATGCGCGAACGCCAGCGTTCGCTTAGGGTTTAATGAATTAAATGACATTTGTTACGACTTGATACAGTATTGGGTACAAAGTCCATACAAAAGTGCACATACTCCTTTCATAACTCTCCATTCAAAAAGTACATGTCTGATGAAACGGAAATTATCCTTGGGCTAAAGGGAGTTATTACCACGAGGACAATACAGCTTGTATGAATTTAAATTAGAAGCCGGCACTGTTTGCACCTCGGATATGCGCGCTTTCCTACCGTTATGATGGTGTTAATTTACTATAGGGCTGCCTCTGTAACCAGGGGAAATTCAAGACAATATAAAACATTTTACAAAAAAAATATAACTGACTTCAATGTTAAAAAGACACTGAAAAGTACAAAATAACTTTAATGTCGGAAGTCGGTATTTCTATAATAGTTTTGTCTCTTCATTATTTAACACCGACTTTCAAAATTAAAGTTTATTATCGGTGAACATACATAAAGAAAAATACATTCAGCTGAACATAGAGCCCTCTCCTTTTCGAAGTCGGTTAAAAATGATACGGTTTAAAATGAAGTTAAACGTAAACAGCAATTGTCATGCTTTGACTGTATGAAATGATTGTAACACAACTAATAGTGAATCATGTATCATGTTCTTCCAACCGCCCTTTTTGTACCAAGGCCGCTTTAAAAAAACACTTACTTTAAAAGAAAAATTACAATTAAGTTATATTTTCCCATTTTTATAAAAAATATGTGATCAATTTACCCGAATAACTTAAGAGCGTCCTTTTCGAGGTACATTTTCATACAACCGCTCTTACGTGATTATGATGTTATTAAACCTCTTTATCTAGATATTTTGGATACACAGCTAACTTGTGGATATTATCTAGGCTTCTATATAAATCAAAACAAATTTGTGTAAAACTAATCTAGTAAAGACCTCTGAAAATCTGCCATTGTTCGTGAACTGTGGGCCTCCATAATGTACTCAAATAAAAAAAAAAGTACATCAATAGGAGCCTTGCACATTTAAACGTGATTCTAAATGACGACAAATTTTCTCAAAAACTTTTAAGGGTTCAAAAAAAAAATCCGTATTTCCTGAAACAAGTTTTGTGAAATATTCGAATAAATCACGGAATTACCGAATGCCAACAGAATTTTCAGGCGTTAATCTCTCTTTTTTTTTGCATTGCCTCTTCATCAAACATCGCGTTAGATTGCGTTATTTATTGCGTTCGATGAAGCTATAAGCTTTTCATTAAAAACCCCAAGCGAACGCTCGGTCGGTCTTTCATTGTCTTTCTATTGTGTCTTTAATTACGATCTTGAGACATACAATGTTACTGTTTTTTTTTGTGTTTGTCTTAAGTTTTCGTTGTCTACAATATTTTGTGCGCCAAAATAAATACTTTTCTTTCTTTCTATATTTAAAAGGTTAAACTATGTTCGATGTTGCCGACAGGCGAGTGGAAAAGGACCCTCTTAAGTGTTTATTGTGTACATGATACTTTAAAAACAATACTTCAAAAAATAAACAGATGATTTTTTTTACCAAAACAAAACTGTCACGTGTTCGAAATATAAACAAATAAAATTGTATAAAAACAACGTGACGCTCTTATTTGTCACTCTTTTACAAACAGGACAATGGTCACGAGGCCCAACATTCTTTTACAACTGAATTTTGCAATCAAACGAAGGAATTTGTCTAACTTGTCATTGTGTAAAGACACGAGCGCTGACTCGATGTTTCAACGAAGAGAAGAGAGAATGAATTTAATTTTGTTACCAAAGATTCCATGTTTTGAAGAATGCACTAGATCCTGTAATATAATTTGTAACTAACTTAAATATGTAAAATTTCATTTCTTTATTTTTGTATACATACTCTTTTCATTTTTAAATATTTCTTAAATAAATCTTGCAAACATGCCACTTTTAAAATTATAATCGGGAACAGGATTCAAGCTACCGGTGGTCAGGGCTCCTGAGCAATAAATTTCCTAAAAATACGCGCCGTGTCTGGGAGTACTACTTGCTGGATCAAGTCCTTGATCTAACGCGATCGATCTACTCAGGTGTTAGTCGAGGCTCTTGGCTATTAAATCATTGGCCGTCACGACTATCGGCACAAACACTGCTGATTCCACCTCCCACATGTTGACAAACTATTTTTTTTATTATTATTGATAGGCTCGCGTTTGACCACTATCTCATCTGATGGTTAGCGATGATGGTGGCCTCGCGAAATAAATTAAAATAATTAATGTCAGTTGCAAGTGCCAAGGTGCCAACCCTGTGGTTACTTCGGAACGAGCACTGTCTGTTGTACCTGCCAGTGATCATATTCACCATGCCACGTATTTCGCTGTTCTCTTCTCCAAATATTCATATAATGATGGATGGCACATAGATGAATAATTATGTTAAGATCTACATCTCTACACATAAGAAAATTCGTCTGTGAGCCGGTGTGTTAGAGGGCTTATAATTTAAGAACTGTTTATCTTATCAATATTAAGGTGGATGTTCCGGGTAAGGGAGAAAGAAAAGGGTGATAGCATGATTATGAATAGAACGGAAGAAAAAAACGTGTTGTACTGTTACGTATGTGTCACAATACCATAGTTCTACGATTTATGAAAACACTCTTGTATTGTCTATGTCTCGAAATACATGCAGGTCCTCTCAAGAGTCCTGGTTTATTTAAGATATTATGTGATGCCGCCTGCCCTGCCGCTCCTTCTAGCCATCATCAGTTTAAGTACTGACCTTAAGTAATATGGGTCAAGGACTGGAAGATAAGACGATGACGAACTCAGAAACTGGGTAACACAATAACCCTTGGTAAGTAATAATAAATTAATTGCTTATATTCTCATAAAGTTTAAACCGCGTGCATCGAAGAATTGGAACAAATGTTTATGTGATGAGCATGATCATTTGTTCTGTGTCTGGGTGTAATTTATGTATAATATGTATGTATTAGCTTTTGCCCGCGGCTTCGCTCGCGTGGCATTAGGTACTTAAGGAATCGGGATAAAAGGTAGCCTATGTTCTTTTCCATGTCAAAGGCTATATGCATGCCAAATTTCATCCAAATCCGTTCAGCCGTTTTTGCGTGATTAAGTAACAAACACCTAAACATCCACACTTTCACATTTATAATATTAGTTAGGATTTAGAAATATATAGGTATGTTTACCTGTTGTCTAGTACCCATAACACAAGCTCTGCTTAGCTTGGGACTAGACGGCGTTGTGTGGTAGTTGTGGAATATTATATTGTATTATTATTAATTGCCTGCTGCGTTCTTCCCTTCCGATTATATGTGTCTTTAAGCCTAGAATGAATTGCTCCTAATAAACTAGTGCTCTTCACCATCATTGCCGCTCTTCATCACCATCACTGCTTAATATTAGTTGGGTTCGCAGTCAAGCACTAGTCTATATTATTTTTAAAAAAGTTTAAAAAAACATTTCAAACAATTTCTATTACAGTAAGAAAAATGGATTCCCCTTCCCTTAAAAGGTAGGCCAGCAAGTACATCAATCATGAGATAAATGATCAGCGCCATTATCAGGTATCGGCCTTCACCTTCCACATGACGGCTGTCGGCTGATAACGTTACCTCATTCATTTTCATCAGAAAACAGTAGGTGGAAACTTTGAAGGTAGTTTTGAAATGAAATATGCGTTTTTTCGGAGTCCCCAAATAACGCTTATTTTCGTCTTGCCATTTCCGTGGTAGAAGGGTTGAAGCGGATTTTTATTATTGATAGGTTCGCACTTGTCCATTATCTCACCCGGTGGCAAACAATGATAATGGTCGATGATGGAGCATACTTGCTTAGAAATAACCTATTCAGTCCTTACGTTAGCTATTAGATTTTTTAAAAATTGATATAAAGTGTTTGACTACGATCATCCCACCTGATGGTAAGTATTGATGTAATCGTTGATGGTGAGGCGCACTAGTTTATTAAGAGCCTATTCACTCTAGCCTTGAATACACTTAAATTATAATCGGTCGGGAAGACCGCAGCAGGCAAATTGTTCCAGTTCTTCGATATATATACGAGTATGTGTTGAGTTTGACTCCGGCAGGCTCCTACTCCTTAGCTGTACTCATAATGAATTTGTTCCCAAAATGTATGTATTAGTAGAGGATACGGTTAAGAACGACCTTCACCGGTTTGTTTAATGGATGAAACGTATTTAATGATAAATTTAGTATATTAAATAATACAACGCGGGTGGGTTGCCTGAGAAGTTCCTGGCCAAACAATTTTTTTTGTTTTGAAAAATGCACCGTTGTATTTAACGAATAAATTTAATACTAACCGAAAGAGTGAAGCCTTTAGAACATAAAAATGTTGGGTTGCCTATTTGTTTCCTGGCATAACTATGGGTTGCCAGGTATAAACAGATATGTATAAACAGGTGTGGTTATTTTGATATGCAACAAATTCTATATCAAAATCAACGCTGTTTCATTACGAATACGATGTTATAGTGCTGTCTGCAAAATCTGGTATGAATAACGGTTTTTCTAAAAAAAAAGTAAATTTTCAATTTTTAATTAATAATAGTCTGGCCAGGAATTTATTAGGCAACCCACCCGCGTTATATTATTTAATACACCAAATTTATCATAAAATACGTTTCATCCATTAAACAGACCGGTGAAGGTCGTTCTTAATCGGATCTTAGACTATATGTAATGTAGTGTGCGTATGATGACTACGACAATAACTCAAGAAGTCAGAACTGTTTACATGTACACGGTACTGTATCTTTAGAGTTGTAATAACTGGCCAGTTGCATAATATGTCATTGAAATGATTAAAACGAAAATTTCTATAATATTATACTAATTAACTTTCTTCTAACTGGTGTGTTGTCAATGGAACTATCTCCGTTGATTGGAAACTTAAAAGAAATTGAAGAGGTATCAACCATACCGTGCTACGAGCCGTGGCCCGTGCTACGAGTCGCGGCGCATGCTACGAGCCGTGACCCGTGCTACGAGCCGCGGTCCTTGCTACGAGCTGTAGCCCTTGCTACGAGCTGTAGCCCTTGCTACGAGCTGTAGCCTGTACTACGAGCTACAGTCCTTGCTGCGAGCTGTGGCCCGTGCTACGAGCTGTAGCCTGCCCCCCTAGCCAAGTTACAACCAGTTTGTGTCGAATTTCGTTCTCTAATCGGTAACGCCTCGTTGATAGCAATTGTATAAAACGATAAGTTTCTAGCCATGTTGACGCGCCTGAGTCGGCCGCTCGTTCTACAATGTAGCGTTTGTCTAACAAAGGATGTAGCGTTAAACATTGTAGAAACGATTTTGAACGATGTGAACTTGGCTACGAATTGTCTATTCGTTTGTTCCGACCACGTGACTTTACGTTGAGATGACGTCATTCCCATACGTTTCATCACTTTTCGACAGCGTTAACGATTGCAGAATAACAACTTGGCTAAGCGTGCTGTATTTCGAGCCGCGGTCTTTGCTACGAGCCGTGGTCCGTGCTACAAGCCGTGGCCCATGCTACGAGCCGTGGCCCGGCGGAGCTCAGTGCTACGCATCGAGTCATGGTATAGTGCTCCGATCATATAAATTGTTTTGTTGATCTCGGTACTTAACGTACTAATATCACACATAATGCTGCAAAATAAAGTGGCGGTTATGTTATGTTAGTGCTAGTTCATGGTTAAATTATTATTTATTATGAAGAATGATTTGATTACCTCACCCATACACGTCTTCCTCTCCTCTGGGTAAAGGGAGAGTGTCAGACTTTTATTGAATAAAAGCTATCTGTGTTCCTTCAGTTGTCTTTTGCAGTCTACAGCCTAGAGCAGGTATTTATTTCGAACATTCCCGCATCCCTAGCCATCACCATAAGAATACTAAGAGCGAAAACCATTTCTTTTAAAAATAACCTTTCTGGTTACCTACCTATATATTTATGGAATTCTAATGATGCTATAAAACTGTTTGATCTTGTGGCAAATAGCCAAAATGATTCCAGTTTTTTAATGTCAGCTTTTTATAAATTTGGGGCGGACCATCACGCAATTGGATTTTTATTTGATGTTAACGGGCCTTCTCCAGATGCCAGCCAGTCAAATATTGGAAACCAATATTCATTAAGAAAATGTCCCTTAAACGACTGTGAGTTCAGGAAAATTCAGTGAAATGCGGTCAAAGT
This sequence comes from Mythimna ferrago, assembly GCA_910589285.2. Classification (NCBI taxonomy): domain Eukaryota; kingdom Metazoa; phylum Arthropoda; class Insecta; order Lepidoptera; family Noctuidae; genus Mythimna; species Mythimna ferrago. The sequence goes on along the minus strand of OU342694.1, from coordinate 13,117,329 downwards.
TAATTATGTTCAAATGAATAATCGTACTTTGGCTTTACAAAAATAGGTGAAGTAAATTTTAAGTAATAACAGTTATAATGCTTTAAAGAGCAAAAGATTTGCTTATCTAATTTAAATCTCATATTTTGTGCAGGGTAGGGTAGAAAAATGAACTCCAATCAGGCAAAAAGTTTCTAAGTCTACACTATGTCCCATTGGTCCAAGAACGGGAAGGGAGATAAATGATCTTTATTTTGCAAGTAGGTTTTATAAAACACTTTTACACGTCAATTTTTTTTTTCGTCAATTAAAGCTAGATGAGGCCGGTGTTTCCTAGCTGACTACCCTGAGAAGAAACACCGAAACAAACTCAGGGGTCAAAGTCTCTTTTAAAGTCCTTACAGCAAAACATGTAATGGTCAAATCATATGAGAACCAACGAGATTGAGCCTGAGATGGTCTTTTGAAGAAAGAACCACACAGTTCTAAGTGGACCAGTCCAGTCAGTGCAAGCATTTGTCAGTATGCGTGTAGCTCAACTCAGGACTACTAAGGAGCTCAACGACTTGACGAACAATGTCAAAGAAAGGACATTTGGGTAGGCCACATCAAATACTCAAAACTGCCAGACATTATGTGAAAATAAAGGAAAAGGAAAGAGTAATCCACATAGTTCTCACATTCACAATTATAAAATTTACAAAAGTGTAAATATTGCAAATTGTAAAAAAAGTATATAAAAAAAAATTGTCAGTCAAATAGTAAAACGGAGACTAAAGGACATGTTACCTATCGGTTTTTCTCTCGTCCCACGGGAGCCACAACAGGCGTGGGTTTGCGGACGTCAAGTAATGGGTAGCTCGCCGTTCGGTAACCGGCCGGATCGAACCCGAGTCGTCGACGGCATGTAGTTTACCACGCGCGCCTCAAAGATATATCAGCAAAACCGTAGGGGCCCAGCAGAGTCGAAGCCTGGGGCCATTATTGGTACTTGACTTTTTTTTTTTTTTCGATGGGAAAAATCATCTTATGACAACCCCCGCTCTTGGGCGGAGCGGGAGATAGTGTCAGACTCTCACTGACTAAAAAACCCATCCCGTTCCTTCAAGCCTTCATACCGGGGCTCGAGCGCCCTTTCGGATAACCCTGGCCCCAGTAGGCTTCGACCCGGCTGGGCCCCTGCTGTTGCTGACAACTCCTTGAGGCGTGCGGGAACAGCGCGCGCCGTCGACGACTTGGTACTTGACTGCGATCCCACCTGATGGTAAGCAGTGATGCAATCGTTGATGGTGAGGCACACTTGTTGCTGGTGGGGTTTTAGTCAGTAAATGTCTGATACGCCCTCTCACTCTGCCTTAGAATGAGAGAAATAATTGGATGACGCCCCACCTTAAAAAAAAAATAATATTACGATTAGGTCGTTACAACCCAATCAGGGAAAATCATAATAATAAAAGTTATATAAAGGAATAAAAGGTGTAAGGGACAGCCCTCCACAAACTCAGCCTCACCATACAAAATGATAAACTCGATTAGACAATTTTTATGGCGAGGCCGATTTTTTTTTTTCGTTTCCTGAAAAAAAATTTTGTGGAAGGTTGTTCAGTTTCGTCTACTGAGCAAGCCATTAAAATTTGTGGAGGGCTGTCCCTTACACCTTGTATATCACTAAAACAAAGAATATAATGTAGATAAAATATACGGTGAGACGAGGCTTGTTAGTCTCGTATAGGTCTTTTATTTGTTTTTAATGTTGAGTTATATACATTTTTTTAGTATATGCGAAACCTAAATATATTTTGTTCAGAATCAGTAACTGAATCGATTCCAATAATTTTTACACCAAGTTATATTTTTATCCAAAAATATTTAAAAAAGGTCGCAAGTTGGACACTACTGACACTAAGCACAAAACAGGTCATGGCAGGTCATAGCGGGCATTAGGAGCCAGCGCACAGCTGAGTGCGGAAGCAATACAATCCCTTAGTCGCTCGGGTGGCCCGGTGACATGTATTTATGTCGCCAACTAGGTACGAGTACTTTAACTGACTTATAACTTTGTGATTTTTCATAAAACAGTTTCGAAATTTGGTACATAGATTCTTTACATAAAAATACTAGATAGGTATTTCAGGTTGGTTGTACCAGAGATCAGTTAAAAAAAAAAAGCTTTCTTGTCTTTGCTAGTTACAAATAATGTTTTTCTTTCTTTCTAGAGGCAATCATCATAATTTATAAATTATGCTCAAAAATGCTAATCAAACAAATTTTAAGACGAAGACACGGCCCACGAAATTCATCTAGCTATGAATATACAGGATGAATTTATATGAAGATCATTTATAATGTAAAGCCTCTTCAGACAAGCTCGTAACAAAGACTTGATGTCCTGAATTTGTTTGCGGTACGTACATGGATAATATAAGGAGGTTTCACGCATATATTATCGTATCTTTAGTCTGGGTTAGAGGATTTTCTTCTCTTTTGTATAAGACTTTGAGCTTCACTTGTAAATATGTTTGAATGAGTTATTTTTTGCGGGTCATTTGCTTGTCGTCTTGTCTGAGAAAGGTTTTATGTTTTTTATTTATTTGCTGTATAGAATCGTCTTTCTGCTTGTCCCATAGTATTTGGTGCGTGTTTCTATTGATAACCTGCCTCAAAGTTGAAAGGACTGTATTAAAGCTAATCCTTTTGAATGAGTTCCATAATTTTTTAATGTTATTAAAGTTATCCTCCTTGCGTCGTATTCCTCAATGCTGAGGGTCGTGACTTCCCTGCTTCATCACTTTAACCTTTATGATATTCCTCCATCTGTTTCTGTCTCTGGCGGTGTGAAGGGCATTGAGTCAAGAGCGGTGCGGATCTGGTCGGACCAACGTATTGGGCTGCGCCCGCGAGGCCTTTTCCCATCCACTTTACCGGTCACAATGAGTTTTTCGAGGTTGCCACCGTCCTTTCTTGCAATGTGACCGAAGTATTGCAGAACCTTGCGAAGACACTCGAACGACAGCCGTGAGGCGATTTTAAGTTCCTTCAAAATGGATACGTTGGTCTGAATTGCTGTCCAAGGGATGCGGAGCATCCTTCTCCAGCACCACACTCATTAAACTTATACATTGATATAATAACATGAGTTTATATGTAGATGGATGGAGAGCGATAGGGAAGCCAAAGAAAAGATAATAAATAATAATAATAAATAATGAAATTCTTTATTTGGAACAAGAAACACATACAGAAAAAATCAAATTGAAACGATGATAACCGCAGTAGTAAAAAACTGTGTCGCGGTTATCAACGCCCATCTCCAGGTAAGGAAATACATTGCTCCAGATACATAAAAAGCAAAATTATCATTAGTTAATAAATCAACTATAGAAGACAACTCAATCTATGGTAACTAAAGTTAAATGTATTTGTGTGAATAGAAGAGTGATTGTACTAGTATGTATGTGTGCTTGTGTAATTTGTGTAAAGTTATATGTGTGTGCATGTGTGAGGGTGTGTGTGTGTGTGTAAGGGATTGTGTGAGATTACACTACCACAAGTTCCTCTGTTTCGTCATAATTTAATTGTTTTAGCCAGCTATTTAATTTAATTTTGAGTTTTTTTCTAGTTAACGAGTAGATATTTATTTATTTATTTTAGATGGATGAATTGCGTGAGGAATGATATGAAAGAAAAGGGAGTTAGTGGTAGTGTAAAGGGAACATGGGAAGGAAGAATAAGATATTAATTCATAAACTAAAAAAGTAATATGTGTTATGTTCGATGGTTATATATTAATGTAATGCGACTATAACGACCAAAAAGTCTAACCGGACGCAGTCGCAGACCCCGATATACATAAATAGTTTGGGCACCCCATTATCATGGCGGTAAATCCCCTCTAAGGAGAGTGACTGAAAAGGCGTCCACACCTTCCGCATGAAGCAGGTCCTCACCGGATATGGTTAGTTCGGGAGGTACCTCCAATGGATTTAGGTGGAAAAAACCCTCAGGTGTAACCATAAACTGCCCGGTAGACACGGTGAAGCATACGATGGAGGTATGCTCCACTAGTTATTATACACGTACTAATGTAAAGATACATACTAAAATAACATGGGTACTTAATTTATTTCATAACTAGTGCTCTCCAAAAGATGACAGATAATGTGACATTGTGAGAAAACCGACATATCTTAAAACCAAAAATTCTAAGATATGTTGTTACGGCCCATTCTCTCTAATACAGAGGAAGCTTTAGGGCCTGTGCACGCCACGTTTTTTAAACATGCCGCATGCCGTTGATGCGCATTTGTAGTGATACAGACACGATACACACGCGAGTCAGACGCTGCCTGTAGTCGTTTAATAAGATAAAACCGCGCCGTCGACGCACGTTTCTAAAACGCGCGCTGATGACGCGTTTAAAAAACGTAGTGTTTACAGGCCCTTAGACTCAGCAGTGGGAGCATTATAGCTGATTATGTTTTATACTTTGCATATAGACAACTTTCATATTAATAGAAACTGTGTGGTGTTAATATTTAAATAATGAACCCAACAACATTAAGTGATGCTAGAAGCAACGTTTCTGAAATTTTGCTTACCGATATGAGTTTTTCTATTTAATAAATTTACACAACAGACATATGTACCTACATGAATTCCTCAAAGAATGAGCGAAGTGCTCCCAAATTTTACGACGAGCATAAAATTCCGGTAAAGACATACTCTCTGGCGAAAGGTGACACATGCAAGAATTGCCATCACAGTATTTTACTGAAGAAATTGGCCTCGAGGTAGCTTAACCTTTGATCGTCATTTGGTTGTGTACGTGGATGAGTTTCTAAAGACTCAGCATAACGTAGTTTGTTTACCTTTCGGTAGTGTCGTTAGTTTGTGCTTTAAAACCCTCAGTTGACGCCCCGGTATTATCATCAGACTAACTGGATAAATACCAAAGCGATCTCTAGCCACCGTAAGCGCGGGCTTGCTGACGAGCAACGTGTAGATCGCCGTCGGCCCTTCCGTTGAGGACCGAACCCTGGTCGTCGACGGTGTGAAGTGTTCTAACTACACACCGTCGTCGGCAACTCGCATCGGAACTCGCGTGGAAACGTGCGCCTCAAAGAGATGTCAACAAAACCCTTGGAGCCCAGCAGGGCCGGTGTCCGCTAGGGCCTCGAGGAATCTTTGAAAAGGAAATTCGTGGTGTTGGAATACAAAGGGCAAGTGATGAACACTGGTGTAGTTAAAGTCAGTAAAAGACTGATACGCCTTCTCGATCCACCCTAGAGCTGGCAAATGAATTGGCCAAGTGCGAGTTGGGCTCGCACACGAAGGTTACCGTACTACAACATAAAAATAAAAAAAAACGCTGCCAAAATAATGTTTATTTATTTATTTTATAATTTATGTACACACAACAATACAAAGAAGACAACATGTTATAAAATTTTGACTTCCAGCAGATCTGCGAAAGGAAACAGTAAAAGAGATGTAGACAGTAGTGTGCAGAAATAAGTAAGGAAGAGTTAGTGAAATCTTAAACTAATAAATACTTTTTATAACTATATATATGTACCCTGTACTAAAATAAATACATAAATGTTTGTTGTATTTATTTTTTAACTGTATTGTAATTTTATTAAACAAAAAAAACGAAATAAACACGTTTAAATGATTAAACTATCTAATAATAACTCTTGCGGGAATGCAATGAATAATGTTATGATTATGTAATTTGGTGGAATACAAATATTTATATTGTATAAACCTCATATAAAGCAATGTAAAGGTTTCACATATAACGTCTTGTGGCGTACTATAACGTTTATAGGTCATCTCGCGGATGTCTTGAACCAACATTGTCGGTTTATGCGCTGTGCTGCTAGCAACGTTGATATGTGCTTGAATATGACGTAAATGTTATGACAAGATTTCATAAAACCGTGTTGGTTCCCATAAAGTTGTCGTTGTTATACATAGGTCGCTTTGACTGGTGGGCTGCATGATTCTTTATTCAAAAGACCATTTCGGACAAAACTGCATGGTTCTTTCTTTAAAAGACCATCTCAGACAAATCTGCATGGTTCTTTCTTCAAAAGATCATCTCAGACAAATCTGCATGGTTCTTTCTTCAAAAGACCATCTCAGACAAATCTGCATGGTTCTTTCTTCAAAAGACGATCTCAGACAAATCTGCATGGTTCTTTCTTCAAAAGATCATTTCAGACAAATCTGCATGGTTCTTTCTTCAAAAGACTATCTCGCACAAATCGGCATGGTTCTTTCTTCAAAAGACCATCTCAGACAAATCCGCATGGTTCTTTCTTCAAAAGACCATCTCAGACAAATCTGCACGGTTCTTTCTTCAAAAGACCATCTCAGACAAATCCGCATGGTTCTTTCTTCAAAAGACCATCTCAGACAAATCTGCACGGTTCTTTCTTCAAAAGACCATCTCAGACAAATCCGCATGGTTCTTTCTTCAAAAGACCATCTCAGACAAATCTGCACGGTTCTTTCTTCAAAAGACCATCTCAGACAAATCTGCATGGTTCTTTCTTCAATAGACCATCTCAGACAAATAAATCTGCATGGTTTTCACGTGATTTGACCATTACATATTTACTGTAAGGACTTTAAAAGAGGCTTTGACCCCTGAGTTTGTTTCGGTGTTTCTTGGGTAGTCAGCTAGTAAACATCGGCCTCATTTAGTTTAAAATGACGAAAAAAAAAAATACTATTTGCATCATAAATATCATTTATCATTTATCACGCGCCGTGTACCACAGGTGAAGTTAGGAGTATTGCTGACCTGGCGAGGTGTACCACCGGTAGACTAATGATGAAACAACACAGAGCGGGAACTACTTTAGGCCGACGCACACGTGGGTCACGTCTGACTTTTACGTAGCGTCGCGCCGTGTGGCGTGGATCTAATGTAGCTGTATAAGTCTAATTGCCATATAAAATGTACGAAAACCGAAGCGCCCATATCGGCGTACATGGCTCACATTTGACTTTTTTTTTTTACCTTTAACTTTACAATAGGATTATTACTATAGTGTATTGGCTTAAGTGTTAGTAGTGTCAAGTGCCAGCGACATGATGTATATTTGACACCTGTCAGTCGACATCCAGCGGTCGACCAGAGCAGTTGTGTGGTGCGAATATATGTATGCGTATCGTACCGGTGTTGGTGGTCTATATTGGTAACTGAGAAACACACATGAAATAAAAGAAATACCTACAGCCGAATATTTTTTTTTAAATTGATATAAACTAGTGCTTGACTGCGATCCGCTGCGATCCGCCGATGCGACCGGCCTCATCTAGCATTAATTGACGAAAAAAAAAAATTGACGTGTAAAAGTGTTTTTATAAAACCTACTTGCAAAATAAAGATCATTTATCATTTATCATTCATTTATCATTTATCCCACCTGTATCTTGATTCACGTAAAATCAAACAAGTCAAATTTCGAAGAAGTTTTATATATATATATATTATCTCCAAAAGCGGTATTCACGATCTATCAACTTATTTCCATTTACATTAATTAGTATTCTACCAGGATAATGTAATACAGATTTTTTTTAAATCGACGAATTTCAAACGACTTTAAAATCGATGTCGTTCAAACTCTATTAATGGTATTCACATATACGGAAATGCTCTAAACGACTAAATCGCTACGATATCGTTACGGTTTTCATTACATGAATCGGGCTACCGATGGTAAGTAGTGATGCTATCGATGATGGTGAGGTGCACTAGTTTATAAAGAGCCTATTCAATTCAGCCTTGAAGACATCTATTATAAGCTGACGGGAAGACTGCAGCAGGAAAAGTGTTCCAGTCCCTCGATGTACGCGGTATAAAAGACGAGGCAAAATGCTTGGTCCGAAATTAATCTCATCCTTTTGAAGTAGGTTAAAAACCGGGCCTTGGTTGGAGTGGCAGGCGGCGGACTTCTGCGAAGCAGTAATGCTCGCAAAGGAGGAGGCTGACCGCATCAGGCAACGGCGTTCTCGCCGCCGCCGCCGGGATTCTAATCCCGATTTCCGGCCACCGTAGGCGCGGGCTTGCGGACAGTGAGCAATGGGTAGCTCGCTGTCCGGACCAAGCCCAAGTCGTCGACGGCGCGCACTGTTCCCGCGCGCCTCAAGGAGTTGTCAGCAACAGTAGGGACCCAGCCGGGTCGAAGCCTACTGGGGCCAGGGTTATCCGAAAGGGAACTCGAGCCCCGGTATGAAGGCTAGAGAAGGAACAGGGTGGGTCGTTTAGTCAGTAAGAGTCTAACACTATCTCCCGCTTCGCCCAAGAGTGGTGGTTGTCATTGGATGATTTTTCCCACCATAAAAAAAATAGGTTAAAAAATAGTGTGATATTTATTAGTTTAGAACATAGACGATCGACACCTCAGCATGTAGATGCACCTCACATTTCATTATTGTGTCAAAACTTAAGACATTTCACTGCATTTCTGCATCCGCAATACAGACATTCAGCTCATAATTACAGTCTAGTCAGGTTTCCTTTAGAAATTAGTGTACACGTAAGACTTGTATTGCAATTATTTCCTCCGAAACACCTGCTGTTGGCTGCAGCTCGAATATTAGGTTTCCAAGAGAAGCTTAATGTATATTGCAAATTAGCTAAGAGATTTTCAAGAGTCATGTAATGTCTGTACGTCTGGAGGAAACCGAAATTGGTAATGTTGCCCGTCTTTTATGTATTTCTTCCATTAATCGCGATGAGGAAGAATTTTTTCAATACAGTCGAAAACTCGTTCTTACCCCACCGCTGTTAGGCAAACAATAAACTGTTTTCCTACTAGTACAGAAAAGTGCGTGTGGTGTCCCCACCACAATATTTTTACTTATTATCGTATCAGGCTGGTCGCGCGTCGATCCCACGAGTCGCCGGTCAACGCTGTTTATTCATTTCTTCGTAAGTGTATTAAAAACAGTCGTTTGATACACGTGCAAAGTCACTGCAGCCCTCGGCTCCATAACACACTCGCCTCGGCTCGTGCGAATTTTGCCTCGGTCGCAATTACAAACTTTCTGCACCTGTATCAAAATGTATTATTTTGACGCCTTAAGACCTTTTCCCGCTAATTTATTTTTGTATCCTATGTGACTGTCTGTTATCACTAGAGATCATTGATTTTATGGCAAGGTTGGCGCAGTGGTTGAGCAATTGGCTGTTCCGCTGCGTGTCGTGGGTTCTATTCCCGCACGGAACACTTATTTGTATGGCCTAAAAATTATTGATTCGGGTCTAAGTGTCTGGTGTATGTGAATGAATTTACATGTTTGTGAAGGCACCCACGATACAGGAGTAATATTTTACTAGTGCGTTAACACTTTTTTTTTTTTTATAAAAAAGAAGTTTGTTAAAGTTTAAGTGGCAGTGGAGAAGCCGGAGTGTTGTCCGGACGGATGGCCAGCGGGTCTGAATGCGAACCAGGAGAAGATAGACCAACGACCCGATGTGACCCGAGAGAATCCGCTGGATGCTGTAAGCACAGGACTTTTCAATGTGCTGATACTCATCATCATAATAGCAGCCGATATACGTCCACTGTGGGACATAGGCCTCGTGTCGCCACAATGAACGATACTACGCGTCCCGCATCCATCGGATCCCCGCAACCCTCACCAGATCATCGGTCCACCTTGTAGGTGGCCTTCCAATGCTGAGTCTTCCTGTGGTACCTTTCGGCACCAACGGCCATCTGTTCTCGAGCAATGTGCCCTGCCCATTGCCATTTATGTTTGGCGTTGCTTCGTGTGGGTACTAATAAGGCTAAAATTCGAGTCGATTATTATTTACTAAATAGTTTACCAGATTTACCACTGAAAATGATTAAACAGAACCTTTAATGTGCAAGTTAGATTAATTGACGACACTGGCTATGAATATATTTGTACACCATGTTATGGCAAGATATGCTGAAACAAATTTACTGTAACACCTAAGTGTTCCCGCACACGGGCCACAAAAAAAGCCGCTTCTTTTTGTGGTGGCGTTCTTTATAATAATGAATGGTATAGACCACCGCATGCCATTTGCGCATTTAATCCTTCTTCGTCAGAGACAACACCCCAAGGTTCGTCAGTTATTTGTATAATACTGCACGCATGGGTTGAAAAATGTAGCAGACTCCGGTCACAAGCTGTCGCGCGCTTCAGTCTTTTATTGTGGCGGCGCTTTTAAGTGGCAGTTTTTTTTTGTGGCCCGTGCTCGGGGCGCTTATGTACTATATTCTAGCAAATAAAGGCTTTTATTGATTGATTGGCTGATTGATACTTGGAGGAAGTCTATATCCAGCAGTGGACGTCTTTTGTCTGAACTGATGATGATGAGGTCAGTGTACTTGCTACTTGGTAGTATACTTAGTAATATACTTACTTGGGTTGCGGCATTGTACGGAAAAGTTACAACAGCAACTGAAGAATACAGGTGAGTTTTAGTCAGTAAAAGTCTGACACTCCGTCTATTACCACCAAGAGTAGGAAAAGAAATATTAATGATTTTCCACCTCGAAAAAAAGGAACATTATATTTTCAAGCAGAAAGCAATTTTGCATATGCGGCGCGGGCTTGCTGACGGCTAGTAATGGCTTGGCGTCCGACCGTCCGGTAACCGTGCAGACTGGTACAGACCGAGTCTGACCGAGCCCAAGTTGTCGACTGCGCGTAGTCACAAAATAGATATGCAGGTACACAAGACAATCTCATGTATGTACTTCACTTTTTATACCTACGCTCGTTGGACGCACACTAATGAGCGTTTGAGACGGAACTGTTCGACGAGTTATCCGAGACGCGATCGAGACATCGTGTCTGTGAGCGGTGTCTATGTGTGCGCGCTTTGTATGTAGATTGACTTCTGTACCTATCTATTTTGTGGCGTAGTGTTCCACGCGCGCCTCAAGAAGATGTCAGCAAATCGTAGGGGGTCGTAGCCTACTGGGGCCATGGATTGTGATCCCCGTGGCCCTGGAACGAAAGCAAAAAGAAACAGCACCTCTAGCCAAGTTGATAATCTGCAATCGTTAACGCTAGTCGAAAAGTAATCAAATGTATGGGAATGAAATCATCTCAACGTTCATTCACGTGGTCGGAACAAACGAATAGAAAATTCGTAGCCAAGGTCACATCGGGAGTGGGTTTTAGTCAGTCTGATACGCCCTCCCGCTCCGCCCAAGGGCGGGAGATGACATTAGATGATTTCCCACCTAAAAAAAATGCATAATTATGTGTACGTGGATTCAGGCAGGATGTGGGGAACCTTGCACGTGCAGGCATTCTGTTGTTTCAAGCGTAGGCTTATGATTGTTTGTGAATCAATCAAATGATTGTTGCCAATGACAATAAAAGTAATTTTATCCTGAAAAAGATTGATACCATTGTCACGCGCCAAAAGTTTACTGAATAATATTGCTACTGATATAGACCTATTTCACTGCAGCCTGCTAATGTTTGTATTGAAAATGTATAGGTAAATAAAATACATATTTATTGTGCATATTTTTTTATGAAATAATGTAGTGCTAGTACCTGATACTAAGCAATGATGATTTTTTTTATCTAATATAAACTAGTGCTTGACTGCGATCCCACCTGATGGTAAGCAGTGACGCAATCGTTGATGGTGAGGCGCACTAGTTTATTAAGAACCTAATCACTCTAGCCTTGAAGACACCCAAATTATAATCGGACAGGAAGACCGCAGCAGGCAAATTGTTTCAGTTCTTCGACGTACGCGGTATAAATGATGAGGCGAAACGCTTAGTCCAGACCGTAAAGATTTCAACAACGTAAGCACATAATATATAGGTACAGAAGTCTTTTCTTCATGACAGGCCTGTTGGTCTAGTGGTTAGTGACCATGACTGCTATGTCGGAGGTCGTGGGTTCGATTCCCACTCAGGACAAATGTTTATGTGATGAGCACGATCATTTGTTCTGTGTCTGGGTGTAATTTATCTATAATATGTATGTATTTAGAAATATATAAGTATGTTTATCAGTTGTCTAGTACCCATAGCACAAGCTCTGCTTAGCTTGGGACTAGACGGCGCTGTGTGATGGCTGTGGAATATTATTATCTATTATTATAAAGTGCGCTCGGGCAACGCACAAAAAGACACCGCTCACAGACACGATGTCTCGTTCGCGTCTCGGATCACTCGTCGAACAATTGCGGCTCAAACGCTCATTAGTGTGCGTCCACCAAGCGCGGGTATAAAAAGTGAAGTACATACATGAGATTGTCTTCTGTACCTATCTATTTTGGGACGTAAGGGTGGATACTCACCGTACGTCGAGTTGCACACTAGTTTATTAGTTAACTTAGGTAAGTATTATGTAGTAGACTAGTTTCTGCCAGTGGCTTCGACCACGTGAAAGTAGGTTTCATTGGTTGGTTGTTGTAGGTTTTTGTAGTTTATTATTTTGTAAGATTATTTTTGTATTTTGACTATGGGCCTTAGATGCCTGTTAACGCACACGTTAACACCTCCAAGACACACATGCGTCATGAAGCAGAGGGGAGCGGGCGGCGTGGTAGCAGCAGCGGCTCGACGGCGGCTCGCGCGCCCTCGACAGAACACTCCTTTTAACACCGCGACCACGATCGCATCGATTTCGATAATTAAATTTTGACCTGTAAAATACCTAATATTATAACCTAGAAATACAGTCCGCTTTTTATTCCACCTGGGCCTATCTATGGTCCTTCGAGGTTTCGGTCAAGTTTAACTAAATATCTCGCCGCGATCGCAAGCCACGCCACCACAAAGCGCGTCAGAAATCAGCTGGAGGTCAAACAGAGGACATCGCATCAGTGAACTCAACCTACCAGCATCTGGAAGCAGCCACTCAAGCAGCGTCGGCCACATCAGTCGCAAAGGACGAACAAAGGGTTTGGTAGCAGCGGTTTCGTGAGTTCGACCAATTCATTCTTTTAAAATCATTAAAAGTCTTCACATATTCAGTCAACTTGCTTAATTGCCATCCATTCCCATTTTCAAGCATAAATTCATCCATAATTAGTCCTTTCTATAATCAATTATTCATTTAAGCAATTATTGCATCAGATTTTTTTTCCAGACATCACCTACCTACATATTTCTTTTCTCAATTTTCTTGTAACTTTTTTATCATTTCGATTCTTTCCTATCACCAACCATTTCTTTTTCATTATTATATCACTTTCTAATACCATTTTTTTTCTCTTGTACAGCTTACATCGCCTCGTTCTCAGCGTACCTACCGAGTTCATTCATTAACACACCGAGGGTAATTTGGTAAAGTTACGTGATCGCCGCGCTGTACTTGCCACATTCCCAATCCAATTTAAGTAACGTTTCAATTAAGTACATTACATTAATTAAATTTCAATTATGACTGATCCCAAATCAGCTCAAACTACAAATAAGCCCGACGAATATGACATTCCTCAGCTCAATACATACAAAAAGAGGAGATCTAGTCATAAAGGAAAGGTCACGGTATTTAAAAATTATCTTGAGTCATTATTAAAATCAAAAAAGCCATTGTCTGATTTAGATATTATACAACTTAGCAATCGATTAGAGTCCTACAAGTCCCTTGCAAACGATTTCGAGAAAAATCAAACCCTCATCGACGACATTGTTGGGGTTTCAGATGAACAGCTGAGGGAGCGGGAGCAATTTGAAATGGAATACCAATATCAACTTGCGCTCGGCATCCATCTGCTGCGTGAAAATGAAACTGCCTGCGTCGCCGGGTCTGTACCAACTCCAACTGCAGGTGACACAGCAACAAAAGCATTCATAAAATTACCCACCATTGACCTTCCACACTTCTCAGGGGAATATCAGAATTGGCTCGAATACAGAGACACTTTTGAATCACTCATACACAACAACAAATCAATAGATAACATTCAAAAGTTTCACTATTTGCGTGCATCTCTGCAAGGTGAAGCTTCCGATATTATTAAATCGTTAGAAATGTCATCACACAATTACCGGGTAGCTTGGGAACTTATAACGGAAAGATATAATAACACACATCAGCTGATTTACAATCATCTTCACGCATTATTCAGCATACAAAACATTGAAAAAGAATCCGCAACATCGCTCAGACAATTAATAGACACAGTAAATAAAAATCTCAGAGCTCTTAATAATTTAGGCGAACCCACAGTAGACACAATTCTAATTTATCTGATTACCTCCAAATTAGATTTCACAACACTCAGATATTGGAAAGAATCAAGCAAAAACAACACAGTAGAAAAGCCCACACTTCAAGATTTAAAATCATATCTCAATGATCGTTTAATGCTTTTACAAAATCTTGAATACACTAAAAACATACATAAAAACATACAACAAACAGATTCAAAATCACATACATCAAAATCAGACAATAAAGATAAACAATCTCGCATTCCTTGTCCCTTATGTAAAGGTCAACATTTTCTATTCGCTTGTCCACAATTCAAACAAATGACTGTGGAGAAGAGGATAGAAAGGGTTTCCAAGTTTTCCAACTTCTGTGCTAACTGCTTGCATAACGGTCACGAAACAAAGTCTTGCCGTGGCGGAGCATGTAAATATTGTCAACAGAAACATAACACAATGCTACACATACATAAGGAACCAACCAGGGACACTGCGCACACCACACTCGCTAGTAACAGTAGCTCACAACACACATCAGTTCTACTTTCCACTGCCTTAGTACATGTCCTCGCCAGTGATGGAACACCACACTTGGCGAGGGTTTTGCTGGACAGTGGAAGTACCTCCTGTTATATCACTAACAGTCTGAGTAAAAAGCTCAATCTCACATTCGAACCCATTCGCGGCACAGTTTCGGGCATAAATCAGCAACATACACAAATTTTTCATCGCACAAATGTTTTGATAAAATCATTACATGGTTCATTCACAGCCAATTTGTCATGTTTGGTACTTGATACAATAGCACACTCATTACCTCACATGCGCATCAATACACAAGGTTTAAATATACCTAAACATTTAAAACTAGCCGACCCTCAGTTCTATGAACCCGCACCCATTGACATATTGCTAGGCGCGGACATATTCTGGCAAATAGTTAGCAGCGGTCACATTCGGTTAGGTAAACAACAGCCTACACTACAAGAAACTGAATTAGGCTGGCTAGTTTCCGGGTGTACAACAAACACCGACAAACACACAAACAGTTGTTTTTTCAATAACAACAACTCAGATCAGTTATCACGCTTTTGGGAGCTGGATAGTTTATCTAATTCACAAATAAACGATCCCTCCGAATCAGATGCATGCGAGATAAATTTTACACAAACAACTACGAGACAAAGTGATGGCAGATTCGTTGTCACTATTCCATTTAAAAAATCACCCGATTGCTTGGGTGACTCATATTATCAAGCCAAAAAACGGTTTTATTCAATAGAAAACCGCATGAATTCAAATCCCACATACAAACAACAGTACTCGAACTTCATAACAGAGTACATACAACTAGGTCACATGACTTTAAACAAACATTCACATAAAAATACATACATTCATTCAGAACATAATACATCAATCATACAGTCAAGTGCAAACAGCACTAACACAAACATACAGCACTCACCAGTATACTATCTTCCACATCACGGTATTATACGCGAGTCAAGCACAACCACAGAATTTGTATCACAAAAACAAATCACAAAACGCACAATTTTATCCACTATAGGTCATATTTTCGACCCACTGGGACTCATTAGCCCTTGCGTACTCGAAGCTAAACTAATTATGCAACAGATGTGGATAAATAACATCAGCTGGGACGGTGAAATACCGGTTTCAATACAACAACAATGGGCAAAGTTCGTAGAATCATTATCTTTTATAAATCATTTATCTATTCCTCGGCGAGCATTCCATGACTCATTGCGCGATAGCAATGAACTTCATATTTTTTGCGATGCCTCACAACAGGCGTATGGTGCGTGCGCATACATACGTACATATACACCAGGTGGCAATGTCAATGTTCAGCTGTTAGTTGCCAAAGGACGGGTGGCTCCTTTAAAAACACTTACCATACCGCGACTTGAATTATGTGCCGCGTTTACCGGTGTTAATTTAAGTAATAAAGTTTTAAACTCACTTCGCAATAAAAACAACTGTAGGTGTTATTATTGGAGTGACTCAATAATTGTTTTATCTTGGATAAATTCACCGATACACAAATTACAAACATTCGTCAAACACAAAGTCACGGACATTCTCAAACATACTGAACCACAGTCATGGTACTATGTACCAACCAAACAAAATCCAGCTGACATAATCACGAAGTGTACCAATGCACAACAGTTACTTCATACACCTTTATGGTTCTCAGGACCTGACTTCTTAAGGAATGATGATAATCAAAGCTGGCCTGAACAACCAGGGCATCTCAGCGTATCTGACCTTCCAGAAGTCCGCTCCCAAACACATCTCACGCACAAACATACAATTGATAATAATTCATTTATTTACAAATATTCTAATTTTAACAAACTTACACGAATCGTAGCTTACATACTTCGGTTCATTCATCACTGCAAACATAAACAATCAAATAACATCAATACAAAAAAATGCCAACAGGTGTGCATAGGTGACGTCATGCCTTTATCTACTAACGAACTTAATTCAGCTAGATACCAATTAGCGAAGATAGTACAATTAGATTTCTTTTCTGAGGAATATCAACTATTATTACATAACAAGCAGTTACCTGCTTCACATAGATTAAATTCACTTAATCCTTTTATAGGGGATAATCACCTCATTCGTGTGGGCGGAAGGTTAGCACAATCGCCATACAATTATGATAGAAAGTTTCCTATCCTACTGCATCCAGCTCATCACATTACTCAAATCATATTCTCAACATATCACATCACACTTCTACACGCTGGCCCACAACTGTTGTTGTCTCACATACGTCAAGCTTTCTGGCCAATTTCTGGTCGAAACCTGGCTAGAAAAACTACACAATCATGTGTTACATGCAAACGGTTTAAAGGTAAAACTGTAACACCTATCATGGGACAGTTACCTGAACAGAGATTGCACGCAAACTTTGTATTCAGTGACGTAGGTGTTGACTACGCAGGGCCAATTATGATCAATAACCGTAAGGGACGTGGAAGTGTACTTATTAAATCTTACATTTGTATTTTCATCTGTTTTGTAGTTAAAGCTGTGCATTTGGAGTTGGTTACAGATCTGACGACTGAGTCTTACATAGCAGCAATTAACAGGTTCATTTCTCGCAGAGGTAAACCAAATAATATTTATTCAGACAACGGGAAGAATCTGGTAGGTGCTGCGCGTGTGGTCACCAACTTTATCAGGAATCACAGTGAGTCAATTTACAGTTGCGCTGCAGAACAAGGTGTAAATTTCCACTTCATTCCTCCATATTCACCCCACTTCGGGGGCCTATGGGAAAGCACTGTTAAATCAGTGAAACATCATCTCAAAAGAGTACTTGGGATGGCAAACCTCACATATGAGGAAATGTACACATTGCTAGTCCAAATAGAAGGCATTCTTAATTCAAGGCCTCTCACACCTCTTTCATCCGATCCATCTGATCTCTCAGCTCTCACTCCCTTTCATTTTCTCATTGGTCGTACTCTAACTGTTCTACCTCATCCACAGATGTCCGACTGCGACTCGGCACGGCTGCCGCGTCATCAACGAGTCGAACTTCTACGACAACATTTTTGGAGACGCTTTAATAAGGAATATATTTCCCAGTTGCACCAAAGGACGCGCTGGCAGCGCTCACAAGGCGCGCTCACAGAGGGCTCATTGGTCATCGTGAAGGACGAGGCGCTACCGGTGGCTCAGTGGCCGTTGGGACGTATCGTGAAGCTGTATCCGGGACATGACGGAGAAGCTCGAGTAGCGGACATCAAAATAAAGACCGGGACAATCAGACGGGCTTTTCATAAAATATGCCCATTGTTGGATGGACCATCGGACTGATCACGAAGCATACTTTATACATCATCATCATCATCAGCTGGGCTGGCCTTTCCATGGTGGCCCGGGAATATGTTAACGCACACGTTAACACCTCCAAGACACACATGCGTCATGAAGCAGAGGGGAGCGGGCGGCGTGGTAGCAGCAGCGGCTCGACGGCGGCTCGCGCGCCCTCGACAGAACACTCCTTTTAACACCGCGACCACGATCGCATCGATTTCGATAATTAAATTTTGACCTGTAAAATACCTAATATTATAACCTAGAAATACAGTCCGCTTTTTATTCCACCTGGGCCTATCTAATGCCTGATAATAAAGGATTATTATTATTTTATTTTTATATAAAAACTTTGGACTACCCTTTCATCCCTTAAGGGAGTGAATTTTGGAAAATTTTCTCTTAGTGCTTTTTTTTTTCGATGGGAAAAATCATCTTATGACAACCCCCGCTCTTGGGCGGAGCGGGAGATAGTGTCAGACTCTTACTGACTAAAAAACCCATCCCGTTCCTTCAAGCCTTCATACCGGGGCTCGAGCGCCCTTTCGGATAACCCTGGCCCCGGTAGGTATCTACGGGCCTTAGATGCCTGATAATAAAGGATTATTATTATATAAAAACTTTGGACCACCCTTTCATCCCTTAAGGGAGTGAATTTTGGAAAATCTTCTCTTAGTGCTCGACTCCGTCATAAGAGAAAACCTTGTGCAACATTTTACATTCGTAGTCTTTTTTTTTATTGTTGATAGGTTCGCGCTTGACCGCTTTCTCACTAGGGCCCCAAGTCCGCTATTTTTATTAATTCGTCATTCCAACACGATCCCATTGTCATTTTGCTAAAAGTTTGTAATCTGCTAATTCATGATAGAATTGTGGTAGAATGATAATTTCGAGCATATTAAAACCAATAACTGCACAATAACGTTCTAATGGTAAACTACTGATCAAATAAACTGTCAAAGTTTTAGCAGATTACCGCAAACGTCAAATATTCATTTGTCAATATGTACGAGATTACTATTCTATGCCAATCCTTTCAATGGAGTGTCAGTGGTTGACCATTGGAAAGTCATAATGACGCCATTAAATTAGTAGATTACCAAACTTGTCAAAATCGACAATTATGACATCAATGATAGACCATTCTGACACTATTGTAATAGCAGACTTGAGGCCCTGATGGAAAGCGACGATGCGGTCGACGATGGAACGCGCTTACCTAAAAGAAACCTATTCACTCTCGATTTAAAGATTCCCGGGTTGTAGCTATCAGGAAACACATTTCCAGTAGTTTCTGCTGTGGGTTGATATGTCAGTCAGCTCCTCGCATTGATGTGTGATAAAGAAGGCGCCAGATAATCGTGGAATAAAGTACATTGACCTTTTCCTAATGTCTCTGCGTAGGTACCCAAAAACCAACAATGAATTGCTTTTCATTACTAGATCATGTAAAGGATCACGATACATGTCAACACAGCTTTATGTTTTTATTTCCGTTTTTTGATATTAAAAATGTCAACAAATATAAATGTTTAAATACTGTTAAGATATAATTTGCGAAATTCCAAATAAAATAAAATAATAGTAGATTATGTGTCTATGGGATAAAGCAGTGTCTTTAAGTCGCAGGCAGCATGTTGAATTCCAAACGAAATAAAGATTGCTGATTTTAAACCCGAACGTCAGTGAGGGATTTATATAATTAACTCCAGCATTGCGAGGGAGTTAATAAAGAAACCTGAGTGAAGTGAGGAATTCAAGCCGCCCAAGACAAAGACAGCTTTATCCCCGTGTTGCACACTTTACTTTTTACACCATCTGTGATATAATTAAAAGACAATTTGGTCGACCAAATCATATATTAGAGAAATATAGTATTATATTTACAAGTTCATCAAACAAACAAAATTCACTACTCCATGATTTCTATAGTTTCAATTTTCTATAACGCCGCTCCCGTCAGTAAGCACGTTTTATTCTATTTTTGTTTTGTTTAACTTGTTCGATGCACGTACACTTTAATTCACAATGTTGACGATTTTTGATGATCCAAATTCAAATCTCATTATTCCTTAGGGATCAGCCATACTGCATTATCTCCTTAGGGATAGAATGACTCGCTTTAAGTGAGGTTTGTATGACGTATAAAACGACATTGTCGAGCAGGTGGTGTAAAAAATATATAATTTTTCAGGATCCGCAGACACTCTTTCAGTTCAGCTTTGTAATACCGTTTGAAGAGCTTAGTTTTGAACATGACTCGTCAGAACGGTGACGTCATAAAATCCTCTCGTTCTAACCCTCAAGCGGGTTTTATTGCTATCGGTGTAAGAGGACTATTTGTATGAGTGCACTGTTGGGACGATTTGACCCCCGAGCTGCTGACGGAATAGTTATTGATTGTCGAATGTCGGTCAGTGGAGTTTGATATTTGTGTGAAACGAACTGAGGAATGGACTGGAGAGTACTTGCTGTTTGTAGATATGGTACCATATTTTGGAAGGTACAAAACAGAGAAATAGTTTTTGTTGTTGAGTCATATATTTTAGGGGTTTTTTGAAGGTTATGTTTAGTCCAATCGACGGCTACAGGTGAACGTACTTATCCGAGCCGAAAATTTAGGGTCCCGTTTTTTCACCCTTTGTTTACGGAATCCTAAAAAATGGCATCAATTCGCAAGCAAACACAACAACAGATAAAACACAAAATACAACACATATTACAATGATCGATTTATCTTTTGAAAATTGACTTTACCATGACCGAAAAGTAAGGGAGCCTATGTATCTCGGTCGATTTTATAGTGAATATCGGCTTGGAAGAAAACTCAACTTTGAGTTAAGCACGCCTAGTGAATAACGAAGTTCATGTACAGAACTTTGTTATCCACTTATTTTATAAGTTGTTTTGGTGTACAATAAAGAATTAAAGTTGTAGGCAATTACCTTTATCCTACGTTATTTCTTCGAGCTGAGAGGATTATCTTACTTAGTTAAATTGTATAATCTTAATAGGAATGCCTCATTAATAATTCTTGGGCCTGATAACCCGATGCCCTGGAGAATTTGCGTTGAATTTTGTCTTAAACTTTTTGGTGTAGTAGTGAAAATATTACTAAAGACGGAAGTTGGTATATGTGTGTAACTTTGTTGCTTATTTATGCTCAAACAGCTGCAATAGCACAATAACGTATCTTTATATAAC
Organism: Mythimna ferrago; assembly: GCA_910589285.2. Classification (NCBI taxonomy): domain Eukaryota; kingdom Metazoa; phylum Arthropoda; class Insecta; order Lepidoptera; family Noctuidae; genus Mythimna; species Mythimna ferrago. The sequence continues at coordinate 13,096,087 of OU342694.1, read as the reverse complement.
ACTAGTTTTTGCCCGCGCGGCTTCGCTCCCGCTCTTCCCTACTCCACCCTACTATACCCTACTCTACCCTACTATACCCTACTCTACCCTACTCCACCCTTCTCTACCCTACTCTACCCTACTCTACCCTACTATACCCTACTCTTTCCTACTCTACCCTACCAAATTTCACAGAAACCATCTACTAAATAGTTCAAACAAAGCCTAAACATTTGGTTTGGATAGGTGAGCCCGTTCTGAGTTATAAAATTACAATGAAAAGTGGCATTGATTTTTATATATTTAGATATCTTTATTTTAGTATATATGCGAAAACTGAAACAAGTGTCTAGTATTTTTATGAAAAGAATCTATGTGCAAAATTTTATAACTTTATCATGAAAAATCACAAAGTTTTAAGTTTTTTATATTAACTGACTGTCCGCACAAACGTGGTCACCATGTTATTGAGGCGACGGAGAGGTTGTATAGCTCCCGCATCCAGCTGTGCGCTGGTTCCTAATGCCGACTATGACCAACTGTGTTGTGCTTAGTGTCGGTGGTGACTGGTGTCCAACTTGTGACCTTTTCTAAATGTTTTTGGGAAAAATATAACATGGGTTAAAAATTGTATTGGAATCGATTCAGTTACTGATTCTGAACATATTATATTCAGTTATCGCATATATTAAAAATAATGTTGTATAATTCTTTTGAATGGTGGCCGAGTGGTAATGGTCCCGACTTACGAGTTGTAGGTCGCAGGTTTGAACCCAGCCAGGCGCATTACTTTGTGTGTTTTGTTTCTTATTTTTATCATCACCAGTGCTCTCAAAACGGTGAAGGAAAACATCGTGAGATGCGTGACATTCACCAACCCGCACTGGGCCCGCGTGGTAAATTACGGCCCGTGCCCTCTCCTAGAGAGGAGGCCTGAGTCCCAGCAGTGGGAACATTAAAAAGGCGATGATGATAATTCTTTTGTTCGAAATTCTTCTAAACGGTTTGACCGAATTGGATGAAATTTTATGTGTATTTTGAGTGTAACCCTGAATGGTTCGATAATACATTTGAACCTGGTAGGTGGCGCTGTAATTGGGTTTTCATTTTATTTTCGGACAAAATGTCAGCTTTCGCGCAGGACAAAATCTACCAAGCCTGCTAGTAGGTTATAATTTATAATATAATATAAATCCCAAACTCAGCATAGCTTGTGTTATGGTTAGGTTAGGTTAGGTTAGGTTAGGTTTTGGAGGGACTACAATTTCTGTCGAGTCAACCATGAAATACCTCGGATTGGTGATCGACAGCCGATGGGACTTTGGTCCCCATTTTCAGCGGCTAGTGCCTAAATTGATGGGTGCGGCAGGAGCACTATCAACACTGCTTCCCAATTCAGGGGGCCCAAACACCGCCTGTAGGGGGCTATACATGGGGATCGTGCGATCGATGGCCATGTACGGAGCCCCGGTGTGGGCCACTGACCTGACGGCCCGTCACATCGCAACACTGCGTAAACCGCAGAGAGCTATGGCTATCAGAGTCATTAGGGGGTATCGCACGATCTCCTACGAGGCGGCTTGCTTACTGGCCGGATCCCCGCCCTGGGACCTAGAGGCAAAAATACTCGCGACTCTTCACCAATGGCGAGAAGAAGCGAAGGCACGGGGTGAGACATTGGTGCAGCGACAGATCACTGTGTATCGTTCGGAGCTCCGTCAGGTCTTGATGGCGGAATGGCGAGAGAGACTTCTGCATCCTACCGCCGGCCTCGTAACAATCGAGGCGGTCCGTCCGGTGCTCGACCTCTGGCTTGTGAGGAAGTACGGCTCCTTAACGTTTCGGGCGACACAGGTGCTTTCGGAGCACGGCTGCTTCGGAAAGTACCTGTGTCGCATAAACAGGGAACCAGATGCTCGGTGCCATCACTGCGCTCACTGCACTGACGACACGACGTTGCATACACTAGCTGAGTGTATCGCATGGGAAGAGCCGCGCCGCGCTCTCGTTTCTGAAGTGGGCAGTGACCTGTCGCTGCCGTCCGTGGTTCGGTCCATGCTCAACAGTGTAGAGTCTTGGGACGCAGTAATCACCTTCTGCGAAAATGTAATCACGCAAAAGGAGGCTGCGGAAAGGGAAAGGGAGAAGAGTTCTCTCCCACCTCGTACCAGACGCACCGAGCGTCGAGGAAAGGCTGACAACGCCCTCTTTCAACCCCCCTAAAAAGGTCCAGGGTCGACGGATTAGGGGACATTCGTCGGCCCATCAACCTGGACCCGAGATGGTGGCGCGTAGTGTTCCACGCGCGCCTCTCTTAGGCGTATAGAAAAGCCACACTCTAATACAGAATGAGACCCATGAGGACCGGGTCACCACTAGTCTGGGGCAGCGGAAGTCAAACTGCACCCGCAGCCCCTGACACAAGTGTACGAGGGAACACCGGGGTGTTTTTAGTCAGTAAGAGTCTGACAGACCCCTCCACCTACCCCGAGGCGAGGACATCCATGAGGATTTCCACCTCGAAAAAAAAAAAAAAAAAAAGGTTAGGTTAGGTTAGACAACTGATAAACATAACTTATATATTTCTAAATACATACATATTATAGATTAATTACACCCAGACACAGAACAAATGATTATGCTCATCACACAAACATTTGTCCTGTGTGAGAATCGAGCCCACGACCTCCGGTATAGCAGTCAGGGTCACTAACCACTAGACCAACAGGCCAGTCAAAATTTCACCACAAACTTGTGATGGGTGAAATGCTAAAACGAGCAGACGAAGTTGCTGGCAGAGATTAGTTATACTTTAGATCAGTTGTCGATCGAATCTCACGTGTAACAATATAAAGTCCATTGTCTTCTATTATTGTAAGGAACGATTTATGAAGAACTCAAAAAATAGGTTTGAATCAAACAATTTTTTAAATTTACATGCTACGGTCTTCCCGTCCAATTATAATTTATTTAGGTGTCTGCAAGGCTAGAGTGAATAAGCTCTTAATAAACTATTGTAGTTCACCATCAACGATTGAATCACTGCTCACCATCAGGTGGAATCGCAGTCATGCCAGTGCTTGACTGCTTTATATCAATTTAAAAAAAAACTTTTCATATAATTAAATGAAAGATTAATTTGGGATGTTTCAAATTTGTTGATTGTTCGGATTCATACAGTATTTAACCTTTCACATACCGTCAATTTGAGACATAATAGTAAGACAATAAATGTGCGAACGCCGGCGTTCGCTTTGGGTTTAATGAATTAATTGCATTTTTTTTTACACATTCTTTATTGTACATAACTTTACAGATTATAAATAGTAAGAAAGCCGATGTACACAAGCTTAACCCGAAATTGGGTTTTTTTACAGCAAACCTTAATATATCTACAAGAAATTTTATAATGAGAGGATAACTAAACAAATGCACAACAAAAACCAAGTTTTCATAAATGAATTGAAACTTATAAACTAAAATAATTTACACAGATATGTGCGCAGCACACAATACTTATAAATATACTACATAAATACAACAAATAAAACCTCTATATCATCATCATCATCATCAGCCTTTTTTTTTTAATGTTCCCACTGCTGGGACTCAGGCCTCCTCTCTAGGAGAGGGAATGGGCCGTAATCCACCACGCGGGCCCAGTGCGGGTTGGTGGAGGTCACATGTCTTCGAATTTTTGGTTCTAGGACATGCCGGTTTCCTCACGATGTTTTCCTTCACCGTTTTGAGAGCAGTGGTAATGAAATAAATTACACAAAGTAATGCGCCTGCCAGGGTTTGAGCCCGCGACCTACAACTCGTAAGTCGGAGCCATTACCACTCGGCCACCACTGCTCTCAAACCAAACCTCTACATACATATATATATATATATCACACATCATCATTTGTGCGATTCTTCGAGCTATGTCATTTTACTTTCACTGCGAATACAAAAGTGAATTTAGTATTAAGTTTCACGATTAATTTGGTAACCAAATAAGTAACCGACAAAACTTCATCAGCTTAAAAGGTTCTGTATCAAAGTCAAAGTCTAGCTGGTCTAACTTACTAAAAGTACTAGATCAAAAATGATTAAAACCTTTTGCAAATGACTTTTTGGTCACAGATTGATAAATTGCTGGGGTTTAGTTTAATTTTAATTATATTAAAATATATTACTGCGTAGGTTAACTTATTTTAATTTGTTTAAAATTACTCGTATAATAGGTCTTTTACGTCATCAGTCAACAAGACAAATGACAGAGCGCCACTTTTATTGATGGGAATCTCGCCTGCACAAAACGTTTGAGAAATATACTTTACTAGCTTTTGCCAGCAGCTTCGCCCGCGTACATAAAATATAACCTATGTCTCTCAGAAATAAAGCAGCTTTCTTTCGGTGCTATTTTTTTTTGTAATTGGAGCAGTAGGTACTTCCAGAGACAAACAAAAAAACATAAAAACCAAACTCTAAATCTTTATAATACTAGTTTAGAAGTTTTGATGTATAATATATAAATTTTTTATTATAAATAATATATATAGTAGATTGAGTTATTAAAATTTTTTGAAAAACAAATGTACAAATACGGAGTTAAGGCTGGATTTTACTCATTATGAACTTTTATGAAATCACCGTGAAAAATTACTTTACCGTTTAAAATTGACCATATGACCAACCGCTAGGTAAAAATCAAAACATGAAATAAATTAATTGGCTTGATAAAAAAAAAACACGAATTTGACCTTCACTTACGTTTTCAAACGTGTACAAGATTACGTCACGAAAATATTTGAAAGTTACACAAAATAATGAAGCTTGTTTTTAAAAGGGTTTGGCAAAAACAAAAATCTTGTATTGCTACTATGTTTTTTTTTTTAATTAAAATAAAATCAGTGTTACGGGGCTGCGAAGTCGATACGGGATCCGGGCCAGTGCCTGCAAAATACTCTGTGACTATAACCGGCTCTCTCTCTACCAGTCAATCAAGGGTAGTGAAGAGAAAACAAGGTAGGTGCATATAAACAAAAGATTATTAAGAAAACAAGTATACAAATGTTTATATAGGTATAGATAAAATAAACATATATATATTTAACATAAATATATTAAACAATAAATAAAAAAGAATCAACATTACACAAAGGAAACGTCAAATGTCAATAAATAACCCGCCCCTGATCGTTCCCGGTGCAAAGGTGCCCATAACACTCGCCGCATTACCTCGCTGAATAGCAATGGCCATTCTTTGCACCAAGAACGAACAACAACTTACATAAATATATTATTTATTTAAAGTATATAAAATGGGTTTTTGAGACGCGAATTCCCTGCCGGAGCCTGAGTTTCCTAATTGCTACAACCTGGGGTTTTAAGTCTAAGCCATTAGTAACAAAGAAAAAATGTTTTAAGCCATTTTAATCAACACGTTTTAGAATTCAGGGTTTATTCTACGCATATCATATTAGGTTTATGTCTTGCTATTGTTCTCGTCGTCTATTATGTTTCTCGTTCCCACACATGATCAAAGAGCGAGATGAGTATAGTGGGGGTGTCATTTCTAATCTTGTTATTCCATTTAGACTGTTATTAGTTTCAGTTTTAAAGCCTTAATGGCCTAAAAGCTTATCTCTAAACCTGGCTTGCCTGCCAGGCCGGGATTGTGTGAAAGTGTCACTGCGACACTAATAAGCAAAGGACAACTGAAGGAAAGAGTGTGGGCTTCTCGCCCACCTTAGAGTGGGACAAGTTATTTGATATCTTTTTACCCCAAAAAATATTTTGACTTGAAACTGAAGAAACACGGTTGGGTTTTAAACAGTAAAAGTTAGACGCTCACTTTTGGTACACCCAGAGCGGGATAAGTTCCCGCGTAGGCACGGTCTTGCGGACTGTGAGCAATAGGTATATGTTCTCCCTAAAGTCTGACACTACAGGGATTGTGCACTAGAGTTACACAATTTAATTCCGCCAAGTCCGTTCCATCATCGGACCACAAGACGTTCGGCGTTGCGCCACCGGTTCATGGTGGACATCCCACCCATACGTACAAAGCGTTTTGGGAACTCAATCATTATACGTACAGCTAAGGAGTGGAATTCCCTGCCGGAGTCTGTGTTTCCTGATAGCTATACCCTAGGCCCCTAGGGGTCTTTAAGTCAAGAGTGAATAGATTGCTTCTAGGAAAGCGTGTTCCATCGTTGGCCACATCATCGCTTACCATCAGGTGAGATAGTGGTCAAACGCGAGCCTATCCATTATAAAAAAAAAACTACTTCCTGTTCCACCAAGAGTGGGCGAATTCATTTGATGATTTCCTACGCAAATAAATAATAATATAATATACTATTCCACAACTATCACACAACGCCGTCTAGTCCCAAGCTAAGCATAGCTTGTGTTATGAGTACTAGACAGCTGATAAACATACTTATATATTTCTAAATACATACATATATAGATATGTATGCTCATCACACAAACGTTTGTTCTGGGTGGGAATCGAACCCACGACCTCCGGCATAGCAGTCAGGGCTATTAACCACTAGTCCAACAGGCCAGTCAAATAAAGCTAGGAGAACTTATTTGATGATTTCTTAACCTCAAAGTAAATAAAAAAAAAAAAAAACAAAGAAAACGGTTCGATTTCCGGGTCGGGTAAAGTGTTATTGGATTTGGACTATTTCACGAGGTGCAAAGTACTTTGCTTCGAATGTACGTAATAACAAAATATCGATTGTTTGTGAAGTGTCGTGCAGTCGGTATACCTTACTGGTTATATTTTAACCGACTTCGAAAAGGAAGAGGTTCTATGTTCTATGTTAAATAACGAAGAGACAAAACTATTAAAGAAACATCGACTTCCGAAATTAAAGTTATTTTGTATTTTAAGTGTTTTTTTTTTAACATTGAAGTCGGTTATATTTTTTTTTTTTGTAAAAAGTTTTTTATCTTATTAGCTGTCGAACTGGCTAGGTAAATATACTTTTAAATGTATTTAGCACGTTTAAAACAAGTTTCGAAATCGATAGATAAAAAGATTTTTTTTTGATATCAGGTTTTATACCTTTTTGTATTATGTGGATTCGTTCATTAGGCACAAAAAAATAATAATTAAGTATTAATAAAAAAATGTAGACTTCTAAATAAAAAGTATGCGAGGTTCAACAACTAAGACGAAGACTAACGCCTGGTGGAAAATGGAAAATCTTGTTATTTATTTAAACAAGGCAGTGATTTGTGGCACCTTGAATTACACAAACCATAGCTTCTTGTAAATACATCTTTTGGTTTTGCACTGGATCTTTCATCATCATCATCATTATTTCAGCCGATATACGTCGATTGTTAGACATAGGCCTCCCCCAAGTGTTGCCACAATGAACGATTCTGTGCGTTTCGCATTTCCGCAACCTTTACCAGGTCATCGGTCCACCTTGTAGGAGGTCTTCCAACGCTGCGTCTTTCGGTACGCATTGGCCACTCTAGAACCTTTCTGTTCTGCAAGCAATGTACCCTGCCCATAGTCACTTAAGTTTGGCGATTCTTCTTCTGCTATGGCGGCAACCTTAGTTCTTCTGCGAATATGTTCATTTTTTATTCGATCACGCAAGGAAACCCCGAACATAGCCCTTCCCATAGCCCTTTGAGTGACTGTAAGCCTTCTGATGAGGCCCATTGTGAGCGACCACGTTTCGGAACCATATGTCATGACATACCTTTTTTTTACAATAACTTGGTGTTTTGTCATATCACTAGATACTTTCAGTAAGAAGACGTACTATACAAGAATATTCGACATCTGCCAGGATTTCGTGATATCCCTAGGGATTTCGTGAAATCCCTGATATCCTCATTTCCTTGTGACATATACATTGTCTAGGTATTATATACAATACCTGAATTATACAGATTGCCGGTAACTATACAAAAACAAATTTCATTTTTGCTTTAAAGTATTCCTCCACATTGCTATTAACTGAGTACACCGAAAACGTGTCAAGAAGACTGGCTGCATTGCCACGTAAAAGCAAGTTGTTTCAAAAAAAAATTCATTTGAAAAATTCCCTGATTGGGAATCTCATCCTTTTAAAGGTTTTAGAGTAAAACCACTAAATAGATAAGTACAGAAGTCAATTTACATACAAAGCGCGCTCGAGCAACGCACACATAGACACCGCTCACGGACACGATATCTCGACTCAATTCAGCTCATTGCGAGCGCGTATGCATCCGCTTGAGACATGCATCTGTGAACTTTTTTCTGAAATAATGGAGCAAAAAAAAAGTTATAACTGTTTAGATGGTTTTTTAAATTCAAAATTAACCTTTCGAATACTAATAGTAATTAGAGACACAATAGAATGAGAGAGCGAGCGAATGACAATAAAAGAGCGAACTGCTAATGAGAGAGCGAGCGAATGACAATGAGAGAGCGAACTGCTAATGAGAGAGCGAGCGAATGACAATGAGAGAGCGAACTGCTAATGAGAGAGCGAGCGAATGACAATGAGAGAGCGAACTGCTAATGAGAGAGCGAACTGCTAATGAGAGAGCGAGCGAATGACAATGAGAGAGCGAGCGAATGACAATGAGAGAGCGAACTGCTAATGAGAGAGCGAGCGAATGACAATGAGAGAGCGAACTGCTAATGAGAGAGCGAACTGCTAATGAGAGAGCGAGCGAATGACAATGAGAGAGCGAACTGCTAATGAGAGAGCGAGCGAATGACAATGAGAGAGCGAACTGCTAATGAGAGAGCGAGCGAATGACAATGAGAGAGCGAACTGCTAATGAGAGAGCGAACTGCTAATGAGAGAGCGAGCGAATGACAATGAGAGAGCGAGCGAATGACAATGAGAGAGCGAACTGCTAATGAGAGAGCGAGCGAATGACAATGAGAGAGCGAACTGCTAATGAGAGAGCGAGCGAATGACAATGAGAGAGCGAACTGCTAATGAGAGAGCGAGCGAATGACAATGAGAGAGCGAACTGCTAATGAGAGAGCGAGCGAATGACAATGAGAGAGCGAACTGCTAATGAGAGAGCGAGCGAATGACAATGAGAGAGCGAACTGCTAATGAGAGAGCGAGCGAATGACAATGAGACAGCGAACTGCTAATGAGAGAGCGAGCGAATGACAATGAGAGAGCGAACTGCTAATGAGAGAGCGAGCGAATGACAATGAGAGAGCGAACTGCTAATGAGAGAGCGAGCGAATGACAATGAGAGAGCGAGCGAATGACAATGAGAGAGCGAACTGCTAATGAGAGAGCGAGCGAATGACAATGAGAGAGCGAACTGCTAATGAGAGAGCGAGCGAATGACAATGAGAGAGCGAACTGCTAATGAGAGAGCGAGCGAATGACAATGAGAGAGCGAGCGAATGACAATGAGAGAGCGAACTGCTAATGAGAGAGCGAGCGAATGACAATGAGAGAGCGAACTGCTAATGAGAGAGCGAGCGAATGACAATGAGAGAGCGAACTGCTAATGAGAGAGCGAGCGAATGACAATGAGAGAGCGAACTGCTAATGAGAGAGCGAGCGAATGACAATGAGAGAGCGAACTGCTAATGAGAGAGCGAGCGAATGACAATGAGAGAGCGAACTGCTAATGAGAGAGCGAGCGAATGACAATGAGAGAGCGAACTGCTAATGAGAGAGCGAGCGAATGACAATGAGAGAGCGAACTGCTAATGAGAGAGCGAGCGAATGACAATGAGAGAGCGAACTGCTAATGAGAGAGCGAGCGAATGACAATGAGAGAGCGAACTGCTAATGAGAGAGCGAGCGAATGACAATGAGAGAGCGAGCGAATGACAATGAGAGAGCGAACTGCTAATGAGAGAGCGAGCGAATGACAATGAGAGAGCGAGCGAATGACAATGAGAGAGCGAACTGCTAATGAGAGAGCGAGCGAATGACAATGAGAGAGCGAACTGCTAATGAGAGAGCGAGCGAATGACAATGAGAGAGCGAACTGCTAATGAGAGAGCGAGCGAATGACAATGAGAGAGCGAACTGCTAATGAGAGAGCGAGCGAATGACAATGAGAGAGCGAACTGCTAATGAGAGAGCGAGCGAATGACAATGAGAGAGCGAACTGCTAATGAGAGAGCGAGCGAATGACAATGAGAGAGCGAGCGAATGACAATGAGAGAGCGAACTGCTAATGAGAGAGCGAGCGAATGACAATGAGAGAGCGAACTGCTAATGAGAGAGCGAGCGAATGACAATGAGAGAGCGAACTGCTAATGAGAGAGCGAACTGCTAATGAGAGAGCGAGCGAATGACAATGAGAGAGCGAGCGAATGACAATGAGAGAGCGAACTGCTAATGAGAGAGCGAGCTAATGACAATGAGAGAGCGAACTGCTAATGAGAGAGCGAGCGAATGACAATGAGAGAGCGAACTGCTAATGAGAGAGCGAGCGAATGACAATGAGAGAGCGAACTGCTAATGAGAGAGCGAGCGAATGACAATGAGAGAGCGAACTGCTAATGAGAGAGCGAGCGAATGACAATGAGAGAGCGAACTGCTAATGAGAGAGCGAGCGAATGACAATGAGAGAGCGAACTGCTAATGAGAGAGCGAGCGAATGACAATGAGAGAGCGAACTGCTAATGAGAGAGCGAGCGAATGACAATGAGAGAGCGAACGCCAGCGTTCGCTTGGGGTTCAATAAATTAATTGAACCCCAAGCGGCCAGCAACCAATTATCGTTATTAATTAAGCTACCAGTTTTGAGACGTAATTAGATAGGTATTTGCTTGTACTTAGATAGTTAATTTTTACGTAAAGCAGAACAGTTAGATAGATAGATAAGTATATGACTTTGTGGCCATGTAATATTATTACAATTTATATTAGGTATTTATCGCTAAGCGCCGCCGACCCGGGCTCGATTGCTGAACGTAGTATGAAAAGTGAAGTACATACATGAGTTTGACTTCTGTACCCATCTGTTTTGTGGTAAAACAGTAGATAAAGTATTTCCTGGTAGAAGGACGCCAAAGAATGCGGAAAGATGGTACAATTGATTAAGTACCTAGTTTACTTTGTAAAAATTCTTTAGATAACTGTTCATGCAGAAATTTTCTTTCGATGATCGACAGCGCTTTATATAGCTAAATTTTCGTTTAAATTGTTTCATTCAAGAAACCCTTTGGAGCCATTACAGACAATAAAAATTGTATCGTGTTCTTTTTTTTTCCGGTGGAAAAATCATCTAATGAGTGGAGCGGGAGATAGTGTCAGACTTTTACTGACTAGATACCCACTCCTGTTCCTTTCTTGCCTTTCGTACCGGGGCTGAGCTATCTTTCAAACTAACCCTGGCCCCGGGTATCGTGATCTCAATTATTATTTTTGTCCGGATTCCGGATTTTCAGTCTTCTTCAGTTACCTGAGGCACTACCTTTAGCGCGATCCTTTTGACGACCTAATCTGAACTGTTAAAGGGTAGGAGCTATACAGGGTGTAAGGGATAGGTCTCCGCAAAATTTAAAGGCTTACTCAGTGGACGAAACTGAACAACATTCCACAAGATTTTTTTCAGGAAACGAAAAAAAAATCGGCCTCACCGTACAAAATTATTAGATTAGACAGTTTGTATGGAGAGGCTTTTTTCGCTTGATATTTTATTATCATGTCATGGTAAAGCCCTTGTAATCGTTTTGTATTTTATTTAGAGCTGTTACACGTTCAACTGCGTCTTTGAAATTTTAGTTTCTGTGAGCGATCTAAAAGTAAATCATCATCTTCCTGCCCAAGTCCCGTTTTATTTGGGGTCGGCGCAATACGTTTTTTTCTTCCATTCTGTCCTGTCACTCGTCACGCTATCACTAACTCCCTTTTCTTTCATATCGCTTCTCACACAATCCATCCATCTTTTCTTTGGCCGATCATCATTCATCGATCTAAAAGTAAATAATAAATTATTATCCTAAGCAAAATACTTGCGGAATAACACGTGCTATTTATTTCAAGATGGTCTACCCGGTCTCTGCACACATAGGTACCTAGATTTTAGTAAGTAATCCAAAACAAAATATCTGTCCGTGTGACTATTTGTTTTGTTTGTTCTCAGCATGCCTGCTGAGAGATTCAAAGGAAATATGTACACAGAAATTAAATGTTTACACTTACCTAAACGCTAAGTATTTACCTCGCAATTCTGCCGTGCTAACTATAAACAGTCTAACTGCATTTGGATCGAGATCAAGAAAAACGCACTTAAAGTTTTTTTTCTTGTTGTCGTTACAATTTTTTTTTAGTATTTGCAATTCTGATCACTTTATCTATATAATATGTTGTTAGCTAGATATTAGTCATCATCATCTTCATTTCAGCCGATAGAGGTCCACTGTTGGACATAGGCCTCCCCCAAGCGTCCCACAACGAACATTCATGTGCGTCCCGCATCCACCGGATTCCCGCTACCTTCACCAGGTCGTCAGTCCACCTTGTAGGAGGCCTTCCAACGCTGCGTCTTCCGGTACTTCCGATATTAGTATAATAATTTTATCTACACTAATATAATAAAGAGGTAAAGTTTGTATCTTTTTGTTTTTTTTTTGTTTGTAGGAGGTAATCTCTGGAAGTACTGGTCCGATTGCTAAAATTTTTTCACCGATAGAAAACTTTTTTATTCCTGAGTGACAAGGTATATATTTTTTGTGCGTAGGCGAAGCTGCGGTCAAAATCTAGTTTATTAATGAATAGAACCCAAGCATAAGCACCTTAAGTGTAGTACATAAGATATTTTCGCTTAGGAACTGTAGTTAATGTGTTTATTAACAGTAAGCAATCTGGGCCCCAAGTCTGCTATTTTCATAAATTCGTCATTCCAACACGATCCAATTGTCATTTTGCTTTCGACTATTAAAAGTGTACTAAGAATTACTGCAGTAAATACAAAGTTAAGGTACCTACATATGTAGGTGACTTATCGAAAGTTATTCGACACCCGCAAATACTAAATATAATTTTCTTCACAGAGCGTCAACGACCCAGTTACCAATAACATTCCTCTATTGGTATTCCACAAGTATTTGCGATCCGAAAATTATTTACCAATATTGTTAAGGCAAGGTTCTATTCGGTTGTGCGACAATGATATTATGTGGTAACTGGAAATTATTATTATCCGTTGTAAACCAGTTATTAAGGGATTCTCTGTGAGGTCTGAAGTTCTAAATGTGGTTACAACTTGGTGATCATTCTTGTGGCTGTTTCGGTCTGAGAATTTTGGGCTCCAAATTATCGACCCGTTTTCGGAAGAATAATCGTAAGCGACCATTTACAGTTTTTATATAAAGCGGTTTTCTCTGTATTTACAATAGTCTACACATATATTATAAAGAAGGAAAATTTGTATTTTCGTGTGAATGTTTGTAATAAATAAACTCAAAAAGTTCTGTGCCGATTTCAAAAATTCTTTCACTATTGGAAAGCTACATTCACCGTGAGTAACATAGGCTATATTTATCGGGACGGGCCGCTACGATAATATAATAAAGAGGTAAAGTTTGTTTTTTTTTGTTTGTAGGAGATAATCTCTGAAACCACGGGTCCGACTGCAAAAATTTTAATACCGATATAAAGCTGCTTTATTCCTGAGTGACATAGGCTATATTTTATAGTAGTACTAGTATAATGTAAAAAAATATAGTATAAAAAAACACGCTTTTATAGCATATTAAACTAAAAAGCGTAAAATAATTTTCAATATACTTATCTAATGTCATTGTGAAAAAAGCGTGGGGCGCTTTGTGCCATATTTTTCGTAAATCGAGCACCCCACGCTTTTTCACAATGATAATTATTAATATTTTTCGTTCATTATTATTATTTTCTTTCTAAATATATTGAAAATTATTTTACACTTTTTAGTTTGATGTGCTATGAAAGCGTGTTTTTTTTAGTTTTTTTAAACTATATTTTTTTTTCACTAAAATAAAACGGATTATTGTATTGTCATCAGTCTTTGATGGGTGTGCAAAGTTTGAAGAAAATCTGATCGCCCAAAGTAGGCCAAAATCGAGCTCAAAGGCGTTGGTTACAAACATACAGGTGAAGCTAATATAAGCGTGTTAAAAATAAAAAAATATTCTGTGAGCAGGCGTACACGAAGCGTTTAGTGACTAATACGCGTCTATGAAACGCGCGTCCATAGACAGTAGGTATAGGTCTTCCTCGAAGGGAGGGAGGGGAGGGGTAGGTCTTTCTAGAATCCTCTCGTTTAAATTGTTGACACTCTGACAGGTATTATTCACAGAAAATATCAAATTACTATTTATACCCGTTTCGTAAATGGGTCTGACAACCACGCTTTGATTGTTTCTTAGCTTGTTTATTATTCCAGTTGTTGATGTTGTTAACGAACATTTAATTAATCAGTAAAGTCTACAATTTGTTGATTCATTGAACTTCGGAATTGTAATTGATTTAGTTCTAGAAATAACTTCGGAACCTTGGTTTGGTTTCCACTTTATTATTATTTATACTTTATTTATCTGAGGACCCTGAGGTTCTGAACCTTTGAAAGACGTACGAGGAGTCGAAATCAACTCGCAGAGGCCCTTTTAGGCGCTTTTAATGGAACGTGGTAACCGGTGATTATAATTTATTTTCAAAGAGCTTAATACTATTATTACAAGTACAGTTAGGCGAGATAATTTGAGGACATTAGATGTAGCTTCTGTAACCGAGCTAGGCAATGCCTGTATTATGGTTATCAGTGCCATTTCCCTTAATTTTATACAATAATATGCCAACAAAATGAATGTTTTGTACAATTTATGTAGATAACAATTTTTACATGATTTTCTTATAATTATTTTCGAAGAAAAGTGAATAATGTAAGTAAGTAATGATGTCTCTTTTTTGTGTTTAGCGATATAAGCGTGTGTGATGGATAGGATGGTGTGTTGATTGGTGTGTAATTTATGTGAAGATTCTGTGGTGTGTTTGATCATCCTTGTACGCGCTATCTTAATGCATCCAAGGACAACCCGCGGTTAATGGGAAACTATTGCGTTAGATGGAAAAATAAGATATAAGGCTATGGTTTTTGGAGTCTTAAGTGGACTGGTTACCAGGAACTATGTTAAGACTATGGCCCCTGACTGAACAATGTTATTAATATCCATCGATAAAAAGGCAGGGGAGGACTTCCATGGAAAAGAACATAGGCTACCTTTTATTCCGATTCCTTAAGTACCTAATGCCACGCGGGCGAAGCCGCGGGCAAAAGCTAGTAAGTTATAAGATACAGAAAATATCACGGCTATCAAGACAATCCCGGAAGTACTGTCAAGATTCCTACCAGCACCTTACTGGATTATACATCCTTCTCCCGAACACGTTTACTTCCTTCGAATCTCCACTCAGGCAAGAGACCACCTTGTGGAGACTATCAACCAGCAGTCAATGTGCATGCGGCTGTCTTGACTCTTGTCCAGTGGTCCAGCAGGTCTAGGCAAGTTACGACTATTTCGTTTCGAATCTCTTTCTACAGTCGGTAACGTCTCCGAATCCTTTGTTCTGACCACGTGACAAAACGTTAAAATGATGTCATTCCCATACATTTGAAGTTTTCTATTAGCGTTAGCGATTCTAGATTATCAACTTGGCTAAACCGTCAGCAGGCCTAGCCAAGTTAGGAACGTTTCGTTTCGATGCTCTTTCGGGGATCTCCTCGAGTCAGCAACGCCTCCGATTTCTTTGTACTGACCAAGTACAAAGAAATAGGAGACTGACTGAGCGTTGAGTTGATGTCATTCCCATAAATTTGATTATCAATTTGACTAAACCTTGGTTCGTCCAATTCAATTTTTTTTTTACTAAATATGTTTTTACCAAATGTACCTATTTAGGTATATGTGTAATTTGCCATCAAATCGGGTTTAGTGTCCAACAAAGTTATGGCATATATTATACAAATGATTCCATTGGGACATCTTCGAATAGATTATTTTAAGGAAATATTAACAACGTCAGTTTATAGAACCGGAATTGGACCACAGACTCTCCGAAGTTGCGGATTTATATACCTTTAATCCAAGTAATTAATGAAGACAGATGGGGAGACTGGTGCTCTGGGTCGCACGTTCGTTACGAGAAATAAACTTTTGTATATTGTTTGTCTATGTCCAGGGTATAACTTTATAATATCTCTGTATCTAAATACATACATCATACTTACTGGGCATGCCATAATTATGGCGGTAAGTCCACTCTTTGAGGCGTGGCTGGAAAGACTTCACGGCGTCCTCACTTTCCGCATGACGCAGACCCTCACCGGACATGGTCAGTTCGGGAGGTTCCTGCACAGAATTCGTGCGGAAGTAACGCCCGGGTGTCATCATTAAAAGGACAACCCGGAGGACACGGTGGAGCATACGGTTGAGGTGTGCCCCGTTTGGGTAGAGCACCGCCGTATCCTCGTGGGGGTGATCGGCGGCAGCGACCTCTCGCGCCGGACCTTGGTACAGGCCATGGTGTGAAGCAAGGAGGAGTGGCAGGTGGTCGTTTTCTTCTGCGAAGCAGTATTGCTAGCTAAGGAGGAGGCCGCATGCATGAGGAAATGGCGCATACGGCCCAGCCGCGCTGTCGGGATTCTGTTCCCGATTTCTGGCTACCGTAGGCGCGGGTTTGCGAACGGCGAGCAATGGGTAGCTCGCCGTCCGACTGTCCGGTAACCGTCCGGACCGAGCCCAAGACGTCGACGGCGCGTAGTGTCCCACGCGTGCCTCTAGGAATTGTCAGCAAACCGTAGAGGCCCAGCGGAGTCGAAGCCTACTGGGGCCAAGGATTTGTTTCTGAAAGGAAGATTCGGCCCCGGTACGAAAGGCAACGAAGGAACAGGAGTGGAACTGAGTGTGAAGTGATTCATAATCAGTTTCCAATGTTTTTTACACCACGTTATATTTTCCCAAAAATACATATTTAAAAAAGGTCACAATTTGGACACGACCGATACTAAGTACAGCACAGGTCACGGCAGGTCATAGCAGGTTTGTATAGGTGGTGCGGGTGCCGACTCATCATTTGGACACCTTCCTCAAAGGAGAGTTTTGGCCGAAAGGTGTCGTGTATCGATGATTTCGTGGAAGGATACCGACCTCGCAGCGGAACACGACGCCGTCACTTCGTGTGCAATAGTTTAATTATTAAGTAGATTCGTATGTATTAGTTTATTATTTTTAAGACTATTTTTTTATGTATAGTGTCTATGGGCTATAGTAGCCTGAAATAAAGAGTTATTATTATTATAGCGGGCATTAGGCGCCAGCGCACAACTCAACAACCCCTCGATCGCCCGGGTGGCCCGGTGACCATGTATTTATGTCGCCAACCAGGTACCATAACTGGCTTATAACTTTGTGATTTTTCATAATACAATTTTGATATTTTGTACATAAATTCTTTACATAAAAAATACTAGACCGGTGTCTCAGGTTTCGCGTATACTAAAAATAAGGTTGTTTACATCCCTAATTTTTAATTAGTACACAAAAAAATGGGGCTCTATCTGTACCCGTTACTGATCATATTTTTGTAGTCAAAAGTAGAAAAAACCGAAATCCACCACCACCACCACCACGAAAAGGTAAAATCATCATAGAATCAATCATACATAACAATTGCTAGTAGAAAATACTGCGGGCAGTGTTTTTCCTTAATAATTGTCACTTATTCATTCATTAATCAATAGCCTGCACAATATTTCCATAAATTGAGTGACATTTTGGGACATAAACCAACGCTAATAACTTTGCTGTTTATGAATATTATTTATTGAGATTTTACTTATAAAATAACAAGGGCTTCTCTAATAAGCCCTTTAAGTATGTGTATTAATTAAAAATTTGTGGTGTATAATTTGCACTCGTGACCCACCCCAGGTTAAAGAATTAAAACAACAGTCATATGTAGATAAAAGATTTTACTGAGTATTGATTACTATAGTCTGTCTAAAAAGTTAGGTACCCGACTTGGGAATTTTGTATAATATTTAGTCATTTAAAACATACCTATATCCGATTACTTTTATAAGGTTCTTCTGTTAGTAAACAATGATCAAAATCTTTTAATCAACCTAGATTATTGAACCAGTGCTGACTACATTAGATTTCATGTTGTCCTAATAACCCAAGTCGGTTGACTTTTTAGACAGACTCTAATATCGTGTTTACGAAAAACGTTGATAAAATGGGAAGTTTGTGCAAAATGTTGCCATTTATCACGCGTGCCATAATCCTCTTGTCTGGTATTTGACAAATGTAATCGTCCATCTGTCTGTGAAAAATGTGAAATAAAAGTATCTAAAGGAAACCTAAAAAAAACATTTGAAAATGTTAACAACACCTGACATTTATTTTTTACTGGCAACCTTTATACTGTCAAAGAAATGTTTTATTGCGATCAGTGAATATAAATTTGTATCTGGATCCAGACTACCAGTACACCACCACCGTATAACCACCACAATTAACCCCTCGAGCGCCAGGGGTTCATTGACCCGGAAAATTGCCGTGTTTACTTAAATCACCAAAAAATAATAAAAAAAACTTTTTTTTTGGATTTTTCTAGGAAAAACAAATAATATAATACATATAAAATAATATGTATAGAAAACATTATTTTCGGCCAAATAACTTTCGTACAAATTTGGGGAAAACACGAAAATTAAGTATTTTTCAAGGACATCCAAGTTGTATAGACGTATGTACAATCGGCGCTCGACCGATCCAACTCTATTCAATTGTATATAGTGCATACAGACATCATTTTATCTACTGATTGGCCAAAATTGGCTCAAATGTTTGCTTGGTAAAATCACTGAGCTAGTCAACTTTACCGAACTTTAAATGTTATTTATACAAGAAAAACATTGAAACAGAATGTTTTCTATTTAATCGCGGTTCAAATATAAAATGTTACAGCGTTCCCTAGCGAGGAATATTTATTTACCACATTTGTAAACTCAAATATCAATTTTGTTTTATATGTATATCATTGATGACTGTTTACATTTCATGCTCCATTTTCAGTAAGCACGCAATAAAAGGTTTAGTTCAATTGAAACGTTATCTGCTGAAAAATGGGGAGCACTTGAATATTTTTCTGAAATTGTAAAGTTCAATTTATTTCATTTGAAATAACATGACGGCCTTTGTGCTATAGGAATGTTTTTCGACATTGTGTTGAATTAGTTTTAGAAATGTATTGTATTATTAATATTCTAGACCATTTTAGAGTTTTTATGAACAAATAACTTGTGAACAATACGTATATTGTATAAATACATAAAATACGAGAGAAAGAACAACGGCGAGGAAATTGTTGATAAAATTATTAAGCGTCTACATTTTTTTTATGGTGGGAAAAATCATCCAATGACAACCCCCGCTCTTGGGCAGAGCGAGAGATAGTGTCAGACTCTTACTGACGAAAAGCCCACCCCGTTCCTTCTAGCCTTCATACCGGGGCTCGAGTTCCCTTTCGGATAACCCTGGCCCCAGTAGGCTTCGGCCCGGCTGGGTCCCTGCTGTTCCTGACAACTCCTTGAGGCACGCGGGAACAGTACGCGCCATCGACGACTTGGGCTCGGTCCGGACAGTTACCGGACGGTCGGAGAGCGAGCTAAGCTGAAAGCTGTTGGACATAAACTTCCCCCAAGTGTCTCGACAACGCTCGGTCCTGTGCGACTCGCATCCATCGGATTCCCATGACTCCCACGAGATCATTAGTCCACCTTCTTTGCGTTACACTCGAAAACTACGTAATGGATTTTTGTGCGGTTTTCATCAATAGACAGATTGACTAATGAGATGGGTGAAGCAGTGTAATATAATTATGCATTTTATAGGAGAGGAAAGCAAAGAATTTCAATTATTCCTTTGCCCGCTGGGGCCGGGCTAGTACATGATGCAATTTAGTTTCACTTTTTTTGACCGACCGACATTTTGACAATTCAAGAGGGTCTGTAATTGGTTTATTTGAAATAAAAATTTCTGATTTTGATATAAATACAAAATACGGAAAAAAATTAAACCAAGAAAATAATTTTAATATAATTTATTTTCTGACTAGAAATTCCTTAATTATACCAAATACCAGCTTTGGCTTCTTCCCTTCAAGGGCGCCTGTGATAAGCCGTCAGACACATTAAGATAGAAAATATTATTTACAATAATGGATGAAAACTAACATTGCTTCTCTTATCTTAACAATTAACTAATTACTTGAATTTACATTACAAAGATTATTTTGATAAGCTCTTATATATTGCATAGAGTTCAACCTTGGAAATAGTCTCTAGAAATTAATTATTTTACACGTATACTTGTACAAACGTTGGCCCATAAGAGCCAATAACCAATACTAAATTATTCATAATTAATTCATTCAACACTTCACATTGAGTGGATTGGCCAACCAACGTTTGGTTACAAGACCAAATATTTTTTTTTTACATAAATTCTTAGTGTTTCTATATCTGACAAACTATAATTAACAGTGACTTACAGTAACTATTTATATTATAATAATTGCGTTCTCAGCAAAAATAAAATACCCAAATGGAATAATTTACCTACAATTATTTTATTTATGACTTTTTTTTAAAGCTATCTACAACATTTTCTGACGAATCGATTGGATATTATTATTTATTGCAGAGTATAACTATATATAGCTCATTATTTTACAGTTTTTTTTAACTAACGATAAAATTGAGTAATAATTCTATGATGCAACCAGATTATATCCAGATTTCGAAATGTACACATTTATCTAAAATTAATATCTAGTTCCTGCTATACATGCTCATGTTACCAGCATAATTAAGGACTTATCTCATAATTAATTAGTACATTATTTCTGTGCATTAAGCTTATGCGGTGGGCGTAGGCGATACAACGCAGCAGCGAATACGAAGCGATGCGGTGTGAATGAAACCAACGTTTAACCTATCCGGCACCAGTGTACCGAATTCGGTACACCTCAGGAACAGATAACTTAAACCTTATTTTTACATATGGTTTAGGTTAACTCGTATGAGGTGTGCCATATTCGGTACACTGGTGCCTGAGAGGTTAATACTCTATTGCGGTGGCCTACGTGGCCAACTACACGTGGGTGCGGTGCGTCGACGAGCGGAGCGGAGCGGTCGAAATCAGTTTGTTTGAAATTTCCACGCATAATAAAGCAGTTCGGTGACTTTTTTAAACCAATGGCTGCTTAGCGACTACAAATTGAATAATGACGATTTTATTTTGTCGAAGTATGTGATAAATATTTTTTAGTTAGTAAAAGCTCCATCACAACGTTTGTGTGAGTTCAAATGTTTATGAACGAATCCACGATACTATGTAGTCTTAGTGTAGGGCTACGTTTTCTTTTCAAAGAAAGAAAAGAAATAAGCACGATGTTAGAATGGGACAACGATGTGACAATAGTTTTTTTTTAGAGAAATTGTTCTTCTGAAATCTATAGAACACTTTTAGAATAATTTATATGTGATCTTGCTATTGTATTGTTATTCTATTGTCGCATTACGAACCTGTGTCTATTGAAGCCCCTAATATAGATTTTTTTTTTCTGGTTACAAAATATGAAATTAAATCTAGTGTTTTTTTTTTAAAGGTTGTCCAAACTTTTTACTGACATTGTAGAAAATTACAGTAGCACAACATCAAACAGAATTTGAAATATACATACACATGCTTTAAATGGTCCAAATTTTTACAGCAATATCTGACTACTACAATTCAAGCTGACACGGGCGGCGCAGCCACTTCGACTTTTCAAGCTAGAACTACATTAGACGGACACACACGTGGACCACGCCTGATTAGTACATTGAAAGACGTCGCGTGGCGTGGATCTAGTGTAGCTCTACAAGTCTAGTTTCCATATAAAATGTATGGAAACCGACGCGCCCAGATCGGCGTGTATGGCACACATGTGCGCAATGTAGTTCTTCCTTCATTGCAGTTTTTGATATGCTGTTGGATGAACGCTACATTTTTGTTTTGTCTGTGGGAAATCATGAAATAACTCCTCCCGCTTTAGGTGGAGCGACAATGAGTACCAGTCTTTTACTGGCCCATAACTCACCAGTATTTTTTCAGTTGTCCTTTGCGTTCTAGGAACACGTGTTTCCTTTTCAGTTTTCCGCGAAAAGACACTTCGATCTTGGAACCCATTGCTGCTTTGAAAATGACAAGAATGGCATTCTAAAATTAATATAGCTACATCTAAAGCAGCCGTATTACCGTAAAATTATGGGTCATTTTAAAATTCTGTCTTAAATACTAGAGTCTATCTAAAAAGTCAAACTAATTGTGTAATTACTAGGATAAAACGAAATCTGATGTAACCAACGCTGGTTCAATAATCCAGGTTGATTAAGAGATCTTGATCATTGTTTACTAATAGAAGAACCCTATAAAAAATATCGAATATAAGTATTTTTTAAATGATTAAATATTATTATACAAAAGTCGTTTGACTTTTTAGACTGACATTACTTGTGACATCGATTCAAACATAAAATACTATGTACCTACAACATATATTTTAACACATTCATTTAACGTGATATGTTCTAAGATATAATACTGCCATTCATGACTATTATACATATTTGTACTTAACTAATAAAGTTCATTAGCGCTTTTCCCCATTAATAACTATAACTTTAAGTATATTACTGCCTAAATGTATAATGCGGAAGGGAAAGTACTATAATAGGTCGACTTTGGTAGACGTTTTTGGGTTTATCGATTCTGTGCTTGGTGACGGCGCCTGAAGGCGAGCTTGTCTAATTTTAAACTTTTTTGAACTTCTTGAAATCCACTAATATGAGAGAAAACACCATGAAAAATTATCTTATTCAAATTAAACATATCACAAACTACTCCGGTTAAAAATGAAAACGTGATGTCTTATTAGTTGGCTCCATAAAAAAAAAGTAATGAATCTAACCCTAACCTATGATTTCAAACCTGTCTACGAGACTACGTGACGCAAAAATTTGAAAGTTACATGGATCTGCCAAAAACGAAAATCTTGAATAGTTACTGTTTTTTTTAAAAAAAATAAAGGCGCTGTTATGGGGCTGCGAAGTCGACATAGATCCGGGCCAGTGCCTACAAAATTTTGTTTTAAATTATTTTTGAGCAAATATTTTATTATTATAATTATTGATTGGCTCGCGTTTGATCACTGTCTCACCTGGTGGTGAGCAATGATGTGGCCGACGATGGAACACGCTTGCCTAGACGTTGACTTAGGCGCTGCGCAAACGGAGATACTTTTTGATCGTCATTAGTATGTATTAGGTGGAAGCAAGTGGACACAAAAAATGTTTACGTATGCGCAGGGTGTGAACGATTTCATACTCGATTTCGAAATCAAATATTCGTCGGCCGCTTGTATCTGGCACAAGACACACGTTTGCACCCTGCCTCAAAGAGCCCTAGGTTGTAGCTATTTTCCATGGAATCATAATTCTCTTCCTGCACTTAACTGAGCCTATGTTACTCGGGGTCGACGCAATTTTTTTTTTCCTTCACTCATTATCACATACTCCTATTTTAAAAATATCAGTACTCACACAATCCATCCACATTTTCTATGGCCTCTCTCTATCCATCCGCATATATATTCATAACTTGTGTTTCATCACTTTTCTTTATATGACCATACCAAGACAAATAAAAAAAAAATTCCACTAAAATGTGGTAACGAAAAAGCTATTAAGCTTAAGCTTTTGAAAGGCCTTATATTTCAACTTGTGGAACATGACTGAATAGAAACTGTTTTGATGTATAATGAGTTATTTCAAAGGAAAATGAGCATGACCAAAAATTTACTACAGTACCTACATCAATGGAATGAAAAACTTAATTACCTAATTTAGTTTTCTGTCATTTGTTACGGTAAATGCAATTTATTTTTTGATTACATTCTGTCGGCGGGTCTCCCAGTCTCCCTGTATGAAATTATAAAACTGGGAGTCTTTAAGTCTAGAGAAAATTGGTTACTTCTAGACAAAGTTGCTCCATTGTCGACCACATCAATGCTTTCTATCAGGTGTGATAGTCAAACGCGAGCCTATTAAAGTAAACTAAATGGTATTCCAGAACAAGTTTCAAATTTCGCGGTTTTTATTTTGATCTGGCATTATACAGTATGATTATTATGTAATCGCAAATCACGTACTATATTCACATATATCTCACACTTTTCCTTTGCGTCTTAAGTCAAGCAGGATTCCGGACGATATTAACGTAAAACCGCCTCACTTGATGTAATGCATATCAATAAGGTGTCCTATTTCTTTTTTATTATATATTTCCCCAAAAACGTATTACCTCAAAGCCGGCCAATATAAAAATATTACAAAGAGGCCGCCATCTTTAATTCGAATGTGATTATGGAACGTCACACAAAAGAAACTTTGTATTTCGATTTAATCACTAATGAAATATTCTGAAGTATACCATGAAAACATTTCATGTTAATAAAAATTTCGTTTGATTCAATATGAAATGTATTTTGATTTTGATTAAACGATTTGAATTATGATTATGCTGAAATAAAATTGATTATGTTTTTTTACGGTAAGAAGTGATGATTAAAATGGTTTACAAAATACTAGTAAGTAGTACTTTTTCGAGTGTACATTAGTGGTTGTTTTGAATTATCAGTTTCATGTTTTGAATTATTCACAAGTTGATTCCTAGTAGATAATGTTATGTAAAATTGGTATAGTTTGTTATTTCAAGTATCTACAAATAAGGAATCGTTGAAACAGACTCGATCTCGGTAAAATGCAGCTGAGAACTTTATAATGACTACCCCAGCAAAGCTTACCGAGAACGCTGACTCGATTTTGCGGCTAAATATTGCAAAGAGTTACCTATCATAAGTTCGAAAAATATTATTTTGACAGAGTTTCATTTCATCTCAAACTTTTCAACTATTGTCGTTTCGTTTTTTTTTATTTCATCGACGTCACGTCTGCTAAACTTGATACTGACTAAATGTACACACCAAGCAAAATCAAAAGAAAAATAAATCATAATATGGTCATGAAATATTCCATTTTGTCGAACTTAAATTGATTTCTAGGTATGTTTCGTTAGATTGATTCAAATATACATCGTATATATTTTGACTCCAAATGTCAAACAGCAATTATCTTGCTCACATGCGATGAAATTAATGCAACTGTGCTGTCTAGTTTTATATACATATATTGAAAGCTAACCTAACCACAATATAGTTCGGAAAATGATATAATGTTTGGTGTGATTTTAATTAGCGGCTCGCTGATATTGAAACCCATTCCTATATAAATATGGTATATGTTCGCATTGTAACTTGACGAAGAAAATGATGGCCTTTTTGTAATATTTTTTAATTTGTTGAATAATGTTTGGTGCAGTTATTTACATTGTGCAGGGTGTCTATGAAAACTGATTTATGAAAAGTGCTCGAAAGAAAGAGGATTCTACTAAAACTTTCTTAGATCTAAATATTTATGGTGGTTTTTAACCGATTACTACTATTTCAATATTTTGAGACATACTTTTGTATTTGTTAACCTATTTAGATATTTGTAATAAATTAAATGCTTTTTTGATACAAAAATTAAAGGTGTACAAAAATATTACACATCTTAAAAAGAAAATTAGTGATTATATTATACACTTCATATACTAGGTGAATTACTTAAACGTAAGTCAATTAAATACTAACGATGAAGAAAATATATTTAAGTCATCCGTATGAAAATAAAAAATTAGTTGACCAAAACCAATTCATTGAAAAATAGTAAATCATAAAAACACTTAATTGAACTTTGACTGATATAATAATTTGTAAATCAACGTAAATATAATTTAAAACAAACATATGCCTACCTAAAGCGAATATTTAAATTATAATTTTATAAATTTAATATATTTTCCTAAATATCCTAAATATATATATATTACATAACATTTTTACAATATCATTTATTTACAGAAGTATCACAGGAATTTGTAAATGAATAAATATACATTAGTATGTAACCGGTGGGTTGTGACGTCACGAGGGCTTGACTAGATATATTTCTGAACTAATTTTTCTCCATTGGTGTAATTGCTGTAAGACGTTCTGATGTGAGAATAAACAAATAAATAAATAACTATTGTGTAGATTAAACTTACTTGCTCGGTGTTTAACCAATGTTTTGTTTAACCAAATGATAAATAAATTTTTCAGTTCGTAAATCAAACTAGATTTTGTATTTTAGTAACAAATAGCTAAAAATTTTTTACTTTAAATTAAGATAATTGATGTAAATGGGATGGAATACTGCTTTCCTACAGAATGCAACCGCATACCACGGAAAAAACAATTTTGACTGGATGTTCAAATCATTATGAATCTTATTTGAACATATTTAGTACTCACATTTCGTTGATAAATTTAAGTGTTCCGTGGGATATTTCTGTATCTCATAAGATTCTTTGGTATGCTGAATTTCACAGTGCTATGCCGAGCCATTCCAATAGTAAGCCATTATAAACAACATTTGAAAAAAATAATAATTTCTTTAATTTTATTTCAACAACGCAACAAACAAAACCAAAGAAAATAAAGTGCTCTGATCTAATTATTCAAATGTTTTTTCTTCAAGCAAGTTGATGAAATTGCACACTGCGTAGATAGCGTCTCTTTCTTTTATAATAAGAACAAAATGAATTAAAAAAATAATGAGATTCTTTGTTAGGAAATGTTAATATTTGTTAAATACTATTCTCTCATAAAATGTACATGTATCGTCAGTATGGTTGAATTAGGGACAAATCTACACAAGGATTTAGTTATATTTGTTAAGTTAATCTATATATTTATTAATGTTTTTATACGATTTGATTTTTTGTTATTAATTTAGTAAATATATTTTCTATTACAAAGGCTATGCAGGTAAATATTTGATTGCACGACAATGATATGAAAGTATTTGAACTTATGAATGATGAAAATAATTTCTATGACATCTAATATAATCTAATTCCTTGGCATCGAAGCGCAGGCGCTACTAAGCCTTTGTAAGGCTAATAATTACATTTTCTTCATTAAATTTCTATTTCTATTATCACAATTCACACAAAAGACGGTGCGTAGTATTTCTTACAAAATAATGAGTAAACGCTTGTTGCGCACGTCTTTACTCAACGAGTGATCAGTCAAAACTGACAAGTCCACGCTCTTATTTCCGTAAGTTGCAACCGTGCGAAATAACTTTGATCAAGCGCGCCGTTTACATCATTTATACTGAGACTGTCTTTTGTATGCATTGTGTAAATACTGTTTGTATCCCATACCAGTCTTCGGGCCTTCAAACCACGTCACTTTTGTCAAGCAGCCCGTTATTGCTGTTGCCGTCTTCTTGTCAAATGTGGTACTCTCTGAGCGGGCGTACTGACTCGGCTGATGACCTTGGAGTGGGATCCACGCCGGATAGACCTAAAGACCCACTTCGACGTACTACAAGGGTCTTAGTCCCGTAGTCAGTGACGAAGTTGTCGTTCCTTGTGGGTGTGTTCGCCCTGACGCTCTGGTAACCGCAGCAAGGAGGGTACCTAGACGTCAAGATCTTTTTGAAGGCTTCCCGAAACTCGGTGTTGAATATTGAGTAGATGATTGGGTTGAACGCCGAGTTTGAGTAGCCGAGCCACGTGAGGATTTTGAAAGCCAAATCTGTAACAAAGAAAATGATATGAAACTTTACGCTGTATTCATAAACCACATTAGAGCTTCGGAGTAATGTTTCAATGAGGGTTTTGAAATGGTTTTAGAAAGTCTATTAAAGTTGGTTTCGAAGTTTTTCTTTTTCATCATTTTTCTTTGATGTCTATTATATAAATTGTCATCTATGAAATTGTTTTTGTTATGAAAGTTTTAAAAGCTCCTATTGACGAAGATTTTTGGAATTAAACTTTGGTAAATTGGTTAATGTAAGAACTTTGATAAATTATATTTGTAAGGTTTAAAAAATAATATAGGTTTAAAAAACACTTTTAGATATCAATTTGTTCGTCAATTTAAACTATATGAAGTCAATTTTTCTTAGCTGACCTTGAGAAGAAACGCAGAAATAAACTCAGAGGGTGAAAGTCTCTTTTAAGGTCCACACAGCAAACATGTTATGGTCAAATCATATGAGAATTGTGCAGATTGTCTGAGATGGTCTTTTGATAAAAGAAATACAAAATTGAGTGGACCTGTCCAGTCAGTGTAAGCAAGGACTTGCAAGGAGTTTAATAACTTGGTCAACAATGCTAAAAAAAAAGGCCATTTAGGTCGATTATACTTAGATTTTTATTTTTGGGTAGGTACATTTGACATGTTTAGGATTAATTATAATTTATAAAATGACTGAAACATTCGATAATTACAATTATTAATTAAACTAATGCGCGTTAATAAACGGGATATTGAATTCATAGAATTATTTTTGATAATTTCACATTTGTGCGAAGAATCGTAAATTGAAATATAATACAACCAAATCCCAATATTTGCAAATAAACCTTTAATAAATTATAGTAAGAGGAATAGTTCATTTATTTGAAACGTGCGTATGTATGTGCTTGAAATTATCATCATAGAACTGTTTTTCAGTTCCCAGTATCTAGAACCGCACTTAGCATCAGAACGATTCGCATGATAAATATTAATTATTCATCGATTTGAAAAGGTTACATATAATTCGTTCATAATAAAGAAGCAATATTATAGGATATAAACATGGATTTTTTTCCAGTTTATTTAAGATTCATTCATTTATTTATTGTAATTATTAATAAATACACAAAAATAGGATACTATCAAAGAAGGCAGAAAGAAAACGAGATAAAACTATTTTAAAGAAAAATATATTAACTTTTTCGCCAAGACACCGCGGCGCCGTTTACTACGGCGGCCGAACGGGCGTCATGGATTTTGACGTCAAAGGCATGTCAAACTTTTGTTTATTAAATTCTTTTTTTTTAATTTCCTTTATAAATTTCTTTCATATTTGTTTAATAAATTAAAAAGATATATAATTCAGCAAATGAAAAATTGCATGCGTATTCCAAATTCTTACTACCGCATGACCATCTCAGGGTTTCCAATGCCACTATATAAGAATAGAATAGAATAGAATAGAATAGCATTTATTCGGCGCAAGCAACACAATATACAACAACATAAAATAATAATAAAAAAGAATACAGACATACAATACAAGTTGCAGTGACTGTGCCTGAACCGAAAGGGTCACCAACTCAGCAATTGCTGTATAAGCCTTCCCTCTTTTTTTTCCGATGGGAAAAATCATCCTATGACAACCCTCGCTCTTGGGCGGAGCGGGAGATAGTGTCAGACAAGCCTTCTCTCTGTGAGTCAGGATATTATTTCTCTCAAATAGAGTGTATTGTAACAAAAATTTATTTATAAAAATTTGTCAAAAAAATTGAAACCCTTTGAGAGAGCTGGAGTCTGAAATAGGTTCGGGACCTATTTGGTAGATCTCCAGGCTCACATCCTTTTAAACATGATGGCATTTGCGGCATCTATAGGTACAACATTATTTTTAGTTTATGCAAAACCTGAATATAGTTTGTTCAGAATCAGTAACTGAATGGATTCCAATAGTTTTTACACCATGTTATATTTTTCCCCAAAAATATTTAAAAAAAGTCACAAGTTGGACACCACCGACACTAAGTACAACACATATAGCGGGTGTAGGCGCCATCAAAGAGCTGGGTGCAAGTTCAAAACAAACCCTCAGTCGCCTCGGTGACCAGTGACCTTGAATTTTTGCTGACTCTCTCGTGTCGTAATTGACTGATCTATATGTTTATCGTGTATATTTACTCGACTGAGCGGTTCGACTCTTACCGCTCATTTTTTCTTTTCAAACTCCTTGAGGCGCGCACTGTTCCAGCGCGCCTCAAGGAGTTGTCAGCAACAGCAGGGGCCCAGCTGGGTCGAAGCCTACTGGGGCCAGGGTTAGTTTCAAAAGATAGCTCAGCCACGGTATGAAGGCACGAAGAAACGGGGTGGGTTTTTTCGTTAGTAAGAGTCTGACACTATCTCCCGCTCCGCCCAAGCGCGAGGGATGTCGTTTGGATGATTTTACCCACCGAAAAAAACCCCTCATTTTATTCTTTGATAATTTTTATGGCAGCGCAACGTTATTCGGGTCAGCTAGTGTCGTTAAAATATGTGCAATATGGATAAACTATTGAAATTCAAAAACAAATGCAATTTATTAAACATTTATGGCTCTCTATTTTCTGAACAATGAGCAAGCAGCGTTTAAAAGAAGCGTGTTATTAGATTAATTTTTCCTTTGAACAGGGACTGGCTTATTTTTCCGTTCTGGGTATTATAATAAAATGCGAGTTGAAAATGCGAGCTCTCTATTCACGTAAATATTTTCATTTTCATTCACTATAAGACTATTTAGTCTGTGAGGTTTTATATTTTACTATCTCATTTAAAAATTAGACCGCTTTTATATTGTGTTCCTTTTAACAAGCTTTTATTTAGTTTCACCTGTATGTTTGTCTGTCATCAAATCTTACAAATTAAATTTGATCCATTTCCCGGTTACCGATTGAGCTGAAATTTTGCATGCATGTGTAAATCAGATGACAATGCAAAATCATAATGACATGGAGCTGATCTGATGATGCAACTGGAAGGTGACTATAGGAACTTGGTAGTTAAACGACACAACCCCATCGAGTTTGGGCTCGTATGATTCGTCATGACGAGCATTAATTATATAGGTATACCGAGCTATAAAAGCTTGCTATGAAAAAATGATTTAATTCGTTGGCCAGTGTAATTTATTGGTGATGAGTAGGCTGAGCGGTGTCTAGGTTATTTTTGTCATTCCACTATTTTTTTTTTGTACATGTTGTTTAAGTGCTATACAATATTATTTTCAGTTTATGAAAACCTGAATATGATTTGTTCAGAATCAATAACTGAATGCATTCAAAAAACGTCAGAAACACATTTAATAAACGTCAGAAGTTGGACACCACCGACACTAAGTGCAACACAGGTCACGGCAGGTCACAGCTGCCATCACAGCACCAGCGTACAGCTGGGTGCCTAAGCAAAACAACCCCTGCTACTGGGGCCAGGGTTATCCGAAAGGGCGCTCGAGCCCCAGTATGAAGGCTAGAAGGAACGGGGTGGGTCTTTTAGTTAGTAAGAGTCTGACACTATCTCCCGCTCCGCCCAAGAGTGGGGGATGTCATTGGATGCTTTTTTCCACCATAAAAAAAAAATGGTGGCCCGGTGACCATGTATTTATGTCGCCATACAGGTACTATACTTATAACTTTGTGATTTTTCATAATACAGTTTTGAAATTTTGTACATAGATTATTTACATAAAAAACTAGACAGGTGGCTCAGGTTTCACATAAATTGAAAATAAGGTTAACCGACTTGGGAATTTTGTATAATATTTAATCATTTAAAAAATACTTATATTTGATACTTTTCATAAGGTTCTTCTGTTAGTAAACAATGATCTCTATCTCTTAATCAACCTTGATTATTGAACCCGTGTTGACTACATCAGATTTCATTAAATACTAATAATTACCCAAGTCGTTTAACTTATTAGACAGACTCTATACGTTTATATTACTGTTACTTACACAGTGCAATTGCAAAACGAATAATGATTGAAGGTTTTGACGTATGTATTTGATTGATTCTATCAAGATAAACTTGAAGAATACGAGTAAGGTCTATTTTTGGCTATTGGGAAATGGAAAATAAATCAAATCGGCTATTTGAATTATAAGCCCGAAGTCAGATTTCATAATTTTTTTACCATGGATTTTTATTAAAAATTGCATTCTATTAATAGCTCTTACTAGAGCTAGAAGGGTCACTAACTTTTTACTCCGTTTTTAGAGACCTTAGTTTTCGTTACGGTATAGTTTTGTAAAATAATTTAAATCTTGATCATTGTTCCATATTAAATTATATTTAGGAATTGTGGGCCGCAACCAACAAATTTCTCCGTTCTTCATAAATTTATTGATATTGGGTTCAAGTAACGATGATAAACATACGAGCTTCGGTATTAAAAAGTTGCGTTAAAAAAAACTGTAATTTTCTGGTGAATTGCACGTTGCGTTAGAAAATACTGTAATTTTCTGGTGAATTGCACGTTGCGTTAGAAAACATTGTAATTTTCTGGTGATTTGCACGTTGCATTAGAAAACATTGTAATTTTCTGGTGAATTGCACGTTGCGTTAGAAAACACTGTAATTTTCTGGTGAATTGCACGTTGCATTAGAAAACACTGTAATTTTCTAGTGAATTCACATATCTGTAAAATGTCTATCACTACTCACCCGGTATACACGTTTTACAAAACGCAGCGACGATGTTGACGCAGAAGAACGGCACCCAGCACAAGAGGAACACGCCCATGATGATCCCAACAGTGATGGCAGCCTTGTGATCCGACACGTGGTAAGGCGACGAGTGCACGTGTGTGTGCACGCGGGTGCGCACGGATTTCGTCCGGTTGTCCGGCATCTGCACTGTCCGGGTGACTGCCCGGATTGATTTGACGTGCTTTTGGGCGTAGCAGTATAGTCTGGGGAAGAAGGTTTGTTGTTAGTAAACGTAGTAAAGAATGAAAATTATATCACTACCTAACCCGGCAAACTATGTACCGCCTAACAGTCAATGAATGTAGTATATCTTTCGATGTAGTCAATCGATTGCGATGAAATAAAGCCTAAGTAATATTAAGAAATTAAATTAGGTAGAAACAGGATAGCATTACAGAGAAAATTATTATTCGAAGGAAACATGATTTTTTTGAATCATTTATGTCCTATTTAAATTTTACCCAAATTCCTCCAATCGATTGCGGAAATGGTAACAAACATACGCACACACAAAAATGTTCACCTCTATAATGTTATCATCATCATCATCATAAGAAAGAAAGAAAGACGTCCACTGTTGGACATAGGCCTCCCCCAAGCGTCGCCACAATGACTGGTCCTGTGTGTCTTCTTGTGGGTGGCCTTCCAACGCTGAGTCGACCATCTGTTCTGAGTGCAATATGCCACTGCCTGTCTTTTGCCACTTAAGTTTGGCGATTCTTCGAAGTATGTACTTATAATATTAGTGCGACTACAATATGTGTATTAGTGAAGATTCGCATCTATTGAGGGCCCATCAATGCACGATATCTATCGATCGCTTTTAAACCAAGATTCCGATAAAAAACTGGCGTAAATTTCACACAGTCAAGCACTCAAGCAAGCTAGTTTGCAATTCCTTTAAACTGCAAATGTACATTTTAAATGGCGTGAACTAACTTATTAAGTATATGGCATACATTACGGGTGTACAAAAAATGACTACACAAACTCACTCACAACATTGTTTAGAAGTAGGTAGTTGCAAACTACCTCAATATTTAAGTAGTTGGTTTGACTGTACTTCATTATTATGCATAAAACTTATTAAACACACTTTGGTGAAAATTCCAAAAAGAAAAAAAGTACATCAAATATTATTTTCTACTAACTTTTTCCCGCCCACGTACATACAAGGTGTAAGGGACAGCCCTCCACAAACTTTAAGGGCTTACTCAGTAGACGAAACTGAACAACCTTCCACAATTTTTTTTTGCTGGAAACGAAAAAAAAAATCAGCCTCACCATACAAAATGATAAACTTGATTGGACAATTTGTATGGCGAGGCCGATGTTTTTTTTCGTTTCCTGCAAAAAAAATTTGTGGAAGGTTGTTCAGTTTCGTCTACTGAGTAAGCCCTTAAAGTTTGTAGAGGGCTGTCCCTTACACCTTGTATAATATAGCCTATGTCACTCAGGAATAAAGCAGCTTTCTATCGGTGAAAAAAATTTAGTAATCGGACCAGTACTTCTAGAGATTACCTCCTACAAACACAAAAAAAAAACTTTATCTCTTTATTATATTAGTGTAGATGATTGTTTTTTGTTATTGTTTATCAAGAGAAGTTTAATCACCATTTATTTTTGTAGTACAGTTATAGTTTACGGTCGGATTAGTTTATAACTCCCTAGACGATAAATTTGATATTTATCTATGAATTTATGTGCATACATTATTCATTCTACGTACGTTACGTCTAGCACTTGCACTAAAATACACATAAATAATGCAACGGCAAGGTATAAAGAGAAAGATTTACTGTTACATTATAAAAATTGAAATCAATTAAGTAAATTATTACTAATATATAATTTTTTTAAAAGCTTCTATTTAAATGCCCTAAAACGAAGAAAATAAACTTAAAATTAATTCAAGCTCAAAAATGTATTTACACTAATATTATAAAGATGTAAAGTTTGTTTTTTTTGTTTTGTAGGAAGTTTTGTTTGTGGGTAACACGGATATCGAGTGGGTAATCTCTGGAAGTGCTGGTACGATTGCTAAAATTTCATTGATAGAACGCTGCTTTGTGTTTGGCTACAGTTTATGTATGCGAGCGAAGCCGCGGGCAAAATCTATTTATATCATATAATAACTTACATGATATGAAAGCTTTTTACGAGATTTCCCTGTGTAAACGAATAAACGATCTCGCGACAGGTTTTTATATCATTACTATATCTTGAAACATTTGATATCCGTTTAAAACGAGCAAGTCAGAGAATAAAAGTGATAATTGGGAACAAAGTAAATTATGTTGGAGTGGTCTCTTAACAGTTGCAAGTGAAATTAGCTTGTAATAATAATAAAAGCTTGTAAAAGCTCTGCCAACTAAACCGCAATATAACAACCAACAGACCTCATATTGGCCTTTACATAAAGTCTAAAGTAAAAAAGTGGACACCTAGTGCATTTTCAGTACGCACACAATGATCTACGATTTTCTTAAGTCCAACAAACAAGATGATACTAAAAAAAAAAACACAATGAGCGAAATTACTTCATCATAAAAATAATACCTTTTACATCAACCCTTTATATTAAACAAGTACGTCAAAAAAAAAAAAACTTAATATTACTGCTACAACTTATAAATGTTTCTAAGACAAAATGATTGTCTACAATTTTGATGAAATTTCATCAAAAGCTCATAAGTAATCCTCTTCAATTATTAAGGTAACATTATGAGCTGAAGTTGGAGTGTCTAGTTATTCGATGAATCTGGTAATGGGATAAATAGGGGTATGCTCACAGAGATGCTTCGGCGGCATTGTGTGTCAGTTACTGTTTATTGGTAGTGTCCGAACAAACTTTTGATACTAATGTCGGCCTAGTTTCTGCAAAATGACGAGTTTCGGAATGGTTTCGGTTTCGGCTGTCATCCAGCTGACACTACGGCCGAAATAGAAACTGAATCGAGACGTTTCGTCATTATTTATAAGGTGGAAAATAAAAAAAATGTCAAAAATAATAATAATGATGTCTAATGTTTAGCCCTGAGTTTGTTTCGGTGTTTCTTCTCAGGGTAGTCAGCTAGGAAAAACCGGCCTCATCTAGTTTTAATTGACGAAAAAAAAAATTTATGTGTAAAAGTGTTTTTATAAAACCTACTTGCAAAATAAAGATCATTTATCTTTTATCAACATTTATCATTTATAAGGTGTAAAAAATCCATCGCGCCTACGTTGGCCGAAGATCGCTCTTCCAATCTCGACAACAGGGGCGTCTTCTGTCACGGTGGCTGGGGCGTGAGGACGTGCATTCCCTCACTTTTGCGGCCGTCTCCTTCGCTAGCATTACTGCTTTGTAAAAGGACGCGACCGCATTCCATCCTCTTTCACTCCAGACCGTGCCTTGAACGTTGCGACCGAACTTTCTGTATCGGTTTCGGTCTAGTTTCGGCAAAAATACGAGTTTCGGCTAGGTTTATATTTCCACTGTAATCTACTCGAAACTATGACCAATTTGAAATGGATTGGTTTCGTGTGGCAATACGAAATGTTAGGTTGGCAACTTATTTATTAGTTAGAAAACGGCTTTATTTTTTAAATCGTGTTAACTTAGAAGTTTTTTTTTTCCACTACTGCTTATGTAGATCCAAGTATTTGATAATAATTTCAGCTTCATACCTCCACACGTTCCTGAGAAAAATAATCTTGAAAGACGCATGGAAGGACAGATGGATAAACAAACAGATGGACAGACTGACCTACTGACAGACGGACAGACGGACAGACGGACAGACAGACAGATGGACAGATGGACAGACGGACAGACGGACAGACTAACAGACTGACACACTGACAGACTGACAGTAGACAGACTGACAGTAGATAGACTGACAAACTGACATACTGACATACTGACATACTGGCAGACTGACAGACTGACAGACTGACAGACTGACGGGCTGACAGGCTGACAGGCTGACAGGCTGACAGACTGACAGACTGACCGACGGACAGACACATAGCAAAATGATCCTGTAAGGCTTCCGTTTTCGCCGACTTCGGCACGGCAGGTTGTGCAAATATTATTGCAATGGCATCTCGAATCACTGCCTGAGCAGCAACTCTGTGGTCTATGAGTACAGCAAATAGTTGTGGCGTCTGTCAGCCACTTTAATTAGGCCTAGTCTCCGGCTGTGTTTATGTTTCAATGTAGTACATGGGCCTAATTTGGTGCTACAAAGCCTAAAGGAAACACGCTCTGGTTTGTTTTGAGACGAACATCTTAGAAACGATGGTGAATAATAGGCAATAGAGCGTGTAAGGAAATTGAATGGTCATGTTTTAGATACTGCTCCTGCTCAGATGAAAGAATTTTTTGAAGTAGTAATTAATATCTACAAAGTTACCAGGAAGTTCAATTTTTTTTACAATTTTGGTTAAAGCAGAGAAAGTTTTCACCCGAGCCTTAGCGAGGTTGTTATGGAGAAGAGGGCGGCAGTGACAAATTTCCACGTGTATCAAACGATGTTTTTCAATACACTTGCGCAGATGTGGGGGTTGATGCACGACTCGTGGGGGTCGATGCGCGCCCTGCTTAATACGATAAATATAAAATTTTGGCGGGAGCGAGTACGGAAGAGCGGGATAAGTATATTGAAAAAATAATATAATCCTTGCATTATTGAAATTTTTGCTATACCTACTCATTACCACCATGAGAATGAATTCCAGTAAATAAGTGTTTATGATAAGTGAGGGACCCTAATGGAATCCTAAAGATATTTGCGGAAAGGCTAGCTAAGTATTATACACTGGATAGGTTTATCAAACTGCATGTATTGCATTGAGCTTGATAAACCATTCTAATTTCCAAATAGTTTATATTATATGTAGGTATCTATTTGTTTTTGAATATGGCTTACTAGCATAGTTGTTTAAGGGGATGCAACTCGACATTTTCACCTTTTTCATTCAACCGCTCTTACGCGATTATGACGTTATTACACATTTTTCATTAGATATTTTGGAAAAACAGTATCTTGTGGATATTATCTAGGCTTCTATTGAAATCAATATATTTTGTCGAAAACTAATTCAGTAAAGACCTCTGAAAATCTGCTATTTTGCATGAACTGTGACACTTCATAATTTACTCAAAAATTAATAAAGGATAACAATAGAAGCCTTGAAAATTTTATTGAGATTCTAAATGACGAAAATTTTGTTCAAAAACTATTAAGAGTTAAAAAAAAAAAACGTATTTCCAGGAACAAGTTTTATAAAATATTCGAGTAAATCACGGAATTACCGAATGCTAACAGAGTTTTCAGGCGTTATCTCTCTTTTATAGCGTTCTCTCTTCGTCAAACATCGCGTTGGATTGTGTTAGATGAAGTAACAAGCTTTTAAACCATGCTCGATGTTCACGATAGGCGAGTGGAAAAACAGCCTCTTAAGACCTTTAAATGTTTAATTTTCTATTTTAGACATATTTCTATTTTTATTTTTATAATTTTATCTGTGTTTTTTTTTCCTCTTTGTATATTTAATTTTTTGTGATAATTTTTAATAATTTGGTGTAACCTATGCATACCTGTAATAGGCATGCATACCAGTGCCTTGTTTTTAATATTATTTTACAAAATTCTGTATGTAATGCTGTTGGTGTGCCAATAAATAAATAAATATACACCGCTAAATTTTAATCTTTTTAATCCCGTGGAGGGTCGATCCGGTACATGAAACACTATCGATTTGTAAAGATAAAATTAAAAAATAAAGTACCTCTTTTTCAAAACTCGTATTAAGGGGCCGGCGGAGGATGAATTTCCATACAAACGTAATACCACGCTCATTTGCAGTTGGAGCATATATCCAACGTATTATGATGATATTCGGTTAAAGACAATATTTATCTAGGTTCCTACGTCGAGAATATTAGAAATATTGTTATTTTTAATACAAGAAAAGCCAAATGGCATGTTTTGCCATTTACGCTATAAAAAAGTGCGAAATACAATTTGCTTAAATTTCTTTTTGTTTTTTTAAAAAAGAAAGACGTAGGAACCTAGATAAATATTGTCTATAACCAAATATCATCATAATATGTTGGAAATATGCTCCAACTGCAAATGAGCGTGGTATTACGTTTGTATGGAAATTCATCCTCCGCCGGCCCCTTAATTCACGCATGTACGAAATTAGTATCTTTAAGAAAACATCAGCTAAGCGAGTTCAATGACCTGTAGTTAATAGTCGGCGTTGCGTACAAAGTACCTACAGGTCATTGAACTCGCTCAGCTGACTCTTTCTTAAAGAAATTAATTTCGTACATGCGTAAATTAATACGAGTTTTGAAAAAGAGGTACTTTATTTTTTAATTTTATCTTTACAAATCGATAGTGTTTCATGTACCGGACCCTCCACGGGATTAAAACGATTAAAATTTAACGGTGTATAAAGTGTGAGTACCTAACACTACGGGCCTTTATACCTGACAAATGAAACATTTTTATTTAGTCTTAATTACAAATAGCAGGCCACTATAAAAAGGTAACCTAGTAGAAAGTTACTGAAAATGGACATGGATTTTAATATACTAGTACAAGTGAAGCTTTATTAAAATCCATGTCCTGTTTTTGAGTCGTAGGAATGTTTGACCGAGTTTGACATTATAAAGTTAAGTACAGTGTGACGCAAACCGCTAAATTGTTTGAAACTAGACATTAGATGTACATCAAAATAGCCTATTCGTATATGAATGGAGTCCGCCACACTTAGCAG
Source organism: Mythimna ferrago (assembly GCA_910589285.2). NCBI lineage: Eukaryota > Metazoa > Arthropoda > Insecta > Lepidoptera > Noctuidae > Mythimna > Mythimna ferrago. The sequence goes on along the minus strand of OU342694.1, from coordinate 13,056,827 downwards.
TAACTAATTATACTATTGTACTAACTATTCTGATGAACGTAGATACGATGAAATAAGAAGAAGAAGAAGAATAAAATTGAAACCAAGAACCATGATTACCGACATAGCCCGAATAATCGCCAAGCTTAAATGGCAGTACGCAGGGCTCATACCTAGCTCGCAAAATAGTTGCTCGGTATGGCTGAAAGTCTCTATAGTGGCGACCGCAACCCGGAAGATGCAGCGTTGGAAGGCCTTACACAAATTGGACCGAAGACTTGGTGAGGGTCGCGGGAATATGATGGATGCAAGATGTATAGAACGTTCTAGTGACACTTGAGGACATAAAAGTGGATGTATTTCAGTGGAAATGATGATGACGATACTTAGATGAGTGTCAAAAGTAACGGCCTAGAAACCTGCGGTATCTTTAAGCTATTCTTTCTGAGTGGGTGTGCTGTCAAAGCTAAGCGTGTACTGCGTCGGGATCGGAGCATACGGAGCGGATGGATTCGTTGCTTTGTATTGATTGTGGTACAGCGTGCGCTGGATCGGCAATTGCCATTGCAAAATCCGTAAGCAGTAGACGCCGGTCGGTATTTGTTAATACCGATCTGCGTATGCTCCGATTCCGACGTGGACTTTAAGCTTAATGGATCTGTCAAAATCCGAATGCAGTAGAAGCACCTCATCGGCATTTTGTAAATACCAACACTGCGTACGCTCCAATTCCGACGTGGACTTAAAGCTTAATGGATCTGTCCTATCATCAACGCGTCAATTTACAGGTCAAATTGAGTTTTAGAAAAATATCAACTTACAGTACGCCCGACAGATCTTGGCAAGCCTGATCATAGGCTCTGTGCATCTCGTCGTTTGCCATGAACGACGTGAGAGAGAGAGAGACATGCGCAGAGCCTATGTTCAGGCTCGCCAAGATCCGTCGGGCGAACTGCAGTTGAACTCTCTATTCCAAATCATCAAATAAATTCTCTCACTGTGCACTCAGCAGCAAGATAAAGCGTCAGAATTTCACTGATTAAAAATCCTATCTTTGTTTAGTTAGTCTTTGCGTTGTAAGGCAGCGGTAAATCTTCCGAAGGATCCCTTTCGTGGAAGCCTTGTCAATAGGCTAGTTGCCGTAACAAATGTAATAAGTCCGTCTTTTAGATTATTAAAAAATAAGGGACACGTATTTTTTTTTTTTTGTAAATATAACCAAAAATGACAAAGATACAGCCCATTAAAGTTACGTGTAACGTCACGCCGTGCTGCATTTTTTCGCACGGGGTGATGTCACACGTAAATTTAATGGGCTATACGAGTATCCTTTTTTATTTTTTTTTTTAATCGAAAAAAGAAAAAATACGTGTCAAATACTTTTTAACACGCTTATATTAGCTTCACCTGTATGTTTGTAACCAACGCCTTTGAGCTCGATTTTGGCCTACTTTGGGCGATCAGATTTTCTTCAAACTTTGCACACCCATCAAATATTAATATCAATATATAAAAGCGTGGGGCGCTTTGTGTCATATTTTTCGTAAATCGAGCACCAAATGCTTTTTTCACAATGATATTAATATTTTTCGTTCATTATTATTATTTTCTACCTATATTGAAAATTATTTTACACTTTTTAGTTTGATGTGCTATGAAAGCGTGTTTTTTTAAACTATATTTTTTTATAATCTAAAATACGGACTAAATAAAATGTGATTATTTTGACCCTGGAAACTACCCTATTATGTCACTTATGACACATGCATGAGTGATATAATTGGCAGTCCCTTCTATAATGGACTAACTTTATCTTGCGGCTTTGCATCCATGGATTATCCTTCATAATCCTTAGTACTCTATCTGGTGTAAACTTTGCATATTTCGGAACAAAAAGAACCCTATCTATGCCACTCAGTGATCTTACTAATATTATAAAGGCGTAAGTTTGTGCGTATATGTGTGTGTGCGTGCAGTGCCGTAACTTTAAGACAGTGCCGGTGGTGCTCAAACACAGGGCGCAGAAATTATCAAACTGGGGACAAGTTTGGATCTTGCATGCTTGTTAGTTGGTCATTACTAATACCTGTTTTTTATTGTGAACATAGGTAGTAGATGCGCCCAACCATCATCATCATTATCATCATCATCAGCCTTTTTAATATTCCCACTGTTGGGAGTCAGGCCTCCTCTCTAGGAGAGGGAATGGGCCGTAATACGCGGTCCCAGTGAGGTTTGGTGAATGTCACATGTCTTAGAATTCATGATGCGCCTTACCAGGGTGTGCTTATTACGTAAGTGCTCCTTTCGCGTATTTTTTTTTATAAATATCTAATCATTTCATAAAAACTTTTTTTACAAGGGGGAGGGGGGGGCAGTTATAGAAGCTCGCACCAGGCGTTTAAAAGGCTAGTTACAGCACTGTGTGAGTGTGTATATTGGTACGGATTTGGATGAAATCCGGGTAAACTACGCCCTGGAATAGCATATAGGATTTTATTCTAGGAGTATGCTCCTTAGGAATGCGCTAGTGCTATATATGTGAACAAATTTTCGTATTCAAATCAGTAATGTCAGCTAACAAACAATGATCTACCTACTTGTAATATCAGTTGGATGAGCAATAAGTCAAATACTTTAACAGTTTTTTCTTAATTTTAAAAAGGTTATAAATAGTACTTCTTATAAATCCTTGGAGTTCAATAGAAATGTGTAAATAAGTGCCAAAACATAACATTGTAAATGATGATAGATGGTATACAAAACTGTGTCAGTCCGTTGGTCTCGGATATAGAACACGGAAAGCCGTGCTGGCGGCTAAAGATGCCACTGATAATAATAATACTTTTGAGGAGATATAACAATAAGTAGCACGGCGGAGATGGTACCCCTTGACATAGTGCCGTTTCACTGTCATGTGCTTGGTTCATTGTCGACCCGGGCTTTTTTTGTACGTGGGAAAGTCATATAATGACATCTTCAGGTCTTCGGCGGATTGGGAGGGTGTGTCAGACTTTTACTGATTAAAAACCTCCTGTTCCTTTGTTGCCTTTCATACTAGGGTCGAGTCTTCCTTTCAGAAGCAGACCCTTGGCTCCAGGTAAGTGGCTTCGACCCTGCTTGGCTCCTATGGTTTGCTGACATCTCCGTGAGACGCACGTGTTCGTACGCGCCGTCGACGACTTGGTCTCGGTCCGGGCGGTTAACGGACAGTCGGACAGCGAGCTACTTGTTGCTCGTCGTCCGCAAGCCCGCTGTCGACCCGGGCTCCTTATCGAACGGTGAGTTACTTATTGCTTGCAATCCGCAAGCCCGCTCCTATGGACGCCGGGATTCACCCTTCCTACCCCCATGGCTTCTCCTGAGGTGGCTGGAGCTTGAGCATGGTTTCCTCCTCACGTTTTCCGCCACTTTCGTCGCTTGCATTATTGCTTTGCAGAAGACGATGACTGCTTACCGACACCGTTCCCTCACGTTCCGTATTATGGCCTGTTCCAGAGCCAAACGCGAGAGGTCGCCCGAGACAGGCTTTCCTGGTCGTACATGCACAACTTTTGTCAGCCGTAGCTGTTGTCAGAATTGGCACGGGCTTTCAATTTCTATGTTAAACAGTACTGCCGTTGGTTTGTATGCAAAGTTTTGTCAATGCCGTTTTTAGTATTCCCGCTAAAGGTGCTTCATAGCTCTGTGGTCTTATACCCTTAGAAATAAAACGGTGATTGATGAGGTTCCGTAGCTATACAAAACTTTGAATACCGAAAGTTCCTTGTCATGTCTTCGTCTTTTGTATTTAGCTGGTTTAACGCTTTTTTAAGCCTCGTGAAAAATTCGTAGGTGCATGAAAAGTAAATATTCCGCAATTTTTAAGAATCATATTGAACTTAGAATGACGTCACTTAGCTAATCAAGCATTCTCATCCCAATTAAATATGTCTGTAAAATTTCAGCTCAATCTGTTACCCCAACTGTTTCAAAACTAATTTGCAAGATTTATCCAAAAACAAACAACAAAGAGAGGTCAGCAAAACCGTAGAGGTCCAACAGGGCTGAAGCCTACTGGGGCCTGGACACGGTGGAGCGCACAGTCGAGGTGTGCCCTACTTCGGTGGAGCATCGCCGTGCCCTCGTGGGGGCGAGCGGCGGCGAAGATCTCTCGCACCGGGCCTTGGTTCAGGTCAAGGTCCAGAGCGAGGAGGAGTGGCAGGCGGTCGCCGACTTCTGCGAAACAGTAAGTAGGAGGCCGACCGTATCAGGCAACGGTACTCTCGCCGCCGCGCCGCCGGGATTCCAATCCCAATTTCCGGCCACCATAGGCGCGGGCTTGCGGACAGTGAGCAATGGATAGCTCGCTGTCCGACCGTCCAGTAACTGTCCGGACCGAGCCCAAGTTGTCGATAGCGCGCACTGTTCCCGCGCGCCTCAAGGAGTTGTCAGCAATAGTAGGGGCCCAGCTGGGTCGAAGCCTACCGGGGCCAAAGTTAGTTTCAAAAGACAACTCGAGCCCCAATATGAAGGCTTGAAGGAACGGGGTGGGTTTTAAGTCAGTAAGAGTCTGACACTATCTCCCGCTCCACCCAAGAGCGGGGGTTGTCATTGATGATTTTCTCAAAATAAAAAAAGCCAACTGGGGTCATAGGTCGGTTTCTGAAAGAGAAACCTGTGGTTTTAGAACGCATGGGCAACTGAAGCGTGCAAATTTAGCTTCACTTTTTTTTGGACTGACCGACATTTGACTATTCAAAAGTGCCTCCAAATGGTTTATTTGAAATTAATGCTTTTGATTTGATTTTATTTGAAGGAACATAGGCGTTCGCTTTGGTCAATAGAAGTCTGTCACGCCCTCTCGTTCCGCCCTGGAGCGCGAGAAGTCATTAGATGATTTCTCATCTAAAAAGAAAAAAAAACTTCAAACAACCAAACATACTTACACAATTTAGTTTTAGTATATGGTAAACCCCAAACATTTGTGTCTAGTATTTTTATATAAAGAATTTATGTGCATTTCATAACTGTATCAAAAAATCACAAAGTTATGTCATCAAAAATACATAGTCACCGGGCCATCCAGGTGACTCTTTAGTCACCCTCGGTTTTTTTGCACTTGCACATAGCTGTTTGCTGGCGCCTAGTTCCCGCTATGACCTGCCGTGACCTGTGTTGTATGTGTGTCGGTAGTGTCCAACTTGTGACCTTTTTAAATAATTTTGCAAAAAAATATAACATGGTGTAAAAACTATTGGAATCCATTTAGTTACTGATTCTGAATAAACTACATACATATATTCCGGTTTCGCAAAACTAAAAATAATGTTGTATACATGCATATGTATACAGGGAGTTAGTGATAGCGTGACGAGTGACAGGACAGATTAGAAGAAAAAAACCAGCCAAGTGCGAGTCGGACGCGCCCATGGAGGGTTCCGTAGCAGCAAGTAACATAATATAAAAGTTCTTTTAGTTCGTTGTAACTTTGATCGATATTTTAATAATAGTGTATTTTTTTAGATTTATGATATATTAAAAAAAAACTACTTACTAGATCTCGTTCAAACCAATTTTCGTTGGTAGTTTACATTATAATGTACATCATATATATTTTTTAGTTTTATCATTCTCTTATTTTAGAAGTTAGAGGGGGGGACACACATTTTACCACTTTGGAAGTGTCTCTCGCGCAAACTATTTAGTTTAGAAAAAAATGGTTTTAGAAACCTCAATATCATTTTTGAAGACCTATCTATAGATACCCCACGTATGGGTTTGATGAAAAAGAAATTTTTGAGTTTCAGTTCTAAGTATGGGGACCCCCAAAATTTATTGCTTTTTTTCTATTTTTGTGTGAAAATCTTAAAGCGGTTCACAGAAACATCTACTTACTAAGTTTCAACAGTATAGCTCTTATAGTTTTGGAAAAAAGTGGCTGTGACATACGGACGGACAGACAGACATGACGAATCTATAAGGGTTCCGTTTTTTGCCATTTGGCTACGGAACCCTAAAAACGTGTTGTGCCGACCCCAAATAAAACGGGACTAGGGCAGGAAGATGATGATGATGACATGCCTTGCCTTGAATGCCTTGTTAAAAAGAGGTTAGCTTATTTCTGTCAAACGATTTTGTATAGACTCCGGACTGTTACTGAGAAAATGAATTCACAATTAACATTGATTTCGACACACGCTGTGTAAAATACCCAGTGGGTGTCGAAATTAATGGACCAAAAAGGTAAGTAAGGCAGTTTCATTATTAAATCTTTACATTAATTCTCTTGCCAAAATGTCTCATCTTTATTGATGTTAATCTAAGAAATTTTATTCGTCACACGAAATTAAATAACTACGTATTTATAGACCGAATATGTAGCTCTGAAATTTCAAAGAGACGCGAAATGTTACGAAATTCTCCTTCATTGAAATGTATTATATTTCCACCTACCGACCTATTGAAACAACTCGAGAAAACGTTCTATTTCCTGTCTATTATTTTATTTCAACAAAGAGGGTGCTTCCACTTCATTATTGTACAAAATAATAATATTAGTACTTCACCAGTTAATTTTACTGTTCAGAATGAATTTTCGGGTGTTTTTCTTAGATATAAGATTGTTTTCTCTGAGAAGTTTAATTTGGTGCGTCTTTATTCAGTTTCAGCCGAAAGACGTTGATTTGACGGTTGACTTAAAGGAGGCACCCGAGGGGCACCCTACGTGTCGCCATCCATTGGATTCCAGCGACCCTCACTAAGTCATCGGTGCACCTTGTGGGAAGCCTTCCAAACGCTACGTTTTTCTATACGCCTTCACCATTTCAAAACCTTTCGGTCCCATCGACCATCTGTTCTGCGAGCAATGTCCTCTGCCTACTGCTAGGTTTTGGCGGTTCACGGTTCTTCGATATCTTCATTGCTGATTCGATTACGCAAGGAAACTGCGAGCATAGCCGTTTCCATTGTTCTTTGGGTTACTTTAAGCCCTCTGATGAGGCCTACTGGGGCCAGGGTTAATTCGAAAGATAGCTCAAGCCCCGGTACGAAGGAACAGGAGAGGGTTTTTAGTCAGTAAAAGTCTGACACTATCTCCCGTTCCGCCCAAGAGCGGGGGATATAATTAGATGATTTTCCCACCACGAAAAAAAAACCATCTGATGAGACCCATTGTGAGCGACCACGTGTCAGACCATAATATGTCATCACTGGTATCACGTATTGGTCATAGACTTTGGTCTTGAGACACTGTGATATGTTGTACGAGGAAATACCGCGCAGCATCCCGAATAACTTCAAAATAATATTTCTTAGTTCGTTGTTTCTTACGAAATAATAAAGGCATAGATTATTTTTTGGTTTTATGGTCTTATTTCACACAATAAGCTACTGCATGTTTTTTTTTTCTCTAGGTGGAGTGCGAGGGCTTGTCAGGCTTTTACCTTTAACTAAAACCAAACCTGTGCCTTTATTGTTGCCCTTTACGTTCTAGGATTAAGGTTTCCTTTTAAGAAATTCTCCGCGGACCTAGTTAGCGGGCATCGGCCCTGCTGGGTCCCTACGGTTTGCTGACATCACTTTGAGGAGAGCGTGGAAAAGCACTGCCTGTAGGATTTTTATTTCTTATACCAAGACAGATTATTAGCAAACGTCTAGCTTGACCACTGATAGCAATCAAGACTGGCCGGGTCGACGCAGACAAAGCAGCAAAACGTCGAAGCTGATAAGATCCTGTACGTAAACATACTCAAACATAAACCGCAGGGAATCAACTCAAGCAAGCTATTTTGAATTCAAGTTTAATTGTGATAGGAATCATTTTTAATTGATCTTTTAAAAACTAACGTGCTCTATCAACATTTGCTCGAAGCTCTGTTTGAACAAAGGCGGACAGGATATTAATGGAGATACGCGACCGCGCGTGTCGCATGTTATAACGATTAGGAAGTCACGCGACTATTCGCGCCAGGTCGAACACCTAAGGCCACGGACGCGAAGTCAGCGGGCTACAAAGCGGTGGTGATGGCAGTGAAAGAAGACAGAAAGAAAATCATTTTATTTGTCCGAAAAGGCGCAAACTTAAAAGACAAATATATTACATTTATATGTAGGTACATTTTATACGAAAATATTACAAGAAAAAAAAAAATATTCGCCACGTTCGAGCAAAACCACCGAACGCTCAGCACAATGCTGTGTCCACACGCAAAATACGACGAGTCCACAGCGCTGGTTTTCATCGTGGGACGGTAAGAATTTCGACTAACAGAAGTTGGCAACGGTATGGTGTGCCAATAGATTTAAATACACAAAAAAAACAAATTTAAGGAGTACGGTGAGCGGCTTGGTAACGCAGACTAGTTGCCATACCATGATGTGTTAAAATATCAAGAGTGCGATCGAGAAAGAGGGATGATAACAGTTCAGTTTAAATCGTCAAATCGTGGTCGGGCTTGGTTTTAAAGACAGCGGGTAGATCGTGCGGCGCTAGAGCAGTGTTCTATTGTATATTAAGAGATCTCTCACAGTCGCGAAGACAGAAGTCTTTGATCGCAAACAAAATGACTAAACAGCGGTAACAACATGTTTTTGATACTTTCTTCGTAATATTAGTTTTATTATTGTATTACAATACAATCATATAATATAACACAATGCAAACGCACGGGCACTGCTTGATATGTGCGCATCGCTCGTACGCCTCTCCCCGCGTCGCTGCATTTCAGGCCAGGACGTACCAATTATAAATCTATGCATAGAAACATTCCGCAATCTGCGTCCCTGCCCCAGCTACCCTGCGTCCGCTGACTTCGTATCCGTGGCCTAAGGCTCAAGACAAAGCGATATTCACTCAGCATATTATCGAAAGGTCAAAATGTGAAGGATTGATTACGTATGTCGTATTTCAAGCGCGCCTCAGAAAGATGTCGGCTTAATTGACGGGATCAGCAACCCTGAATCGCAAAGGGTTACTACAGGAACGTGCGTGAATTTTAGTCAATAAAAATCTGAAACTCCTTCCACAGCGGGAAAAATATTTGATTACTTGGCATCTTTGAGAAAAAGGCTTGCTAGCAAAGGGTACAAAACGTCATAAGCATAACATAGCATAATCAGCCTTACAACGTTCCCATTACTGGGACTTAGTCCTTCTCTCTAAGAGAGGGAATGGGCCGTAATCCACCACACTGGCCCTGCGTAGATCGGTGAATTTCACATGTCTTCGAATTTTTGTTTCTAGAACAGGTTTCCTCACGATGTTTTCTTTCACCGATTTGAAAGCAGTGGTGATGAAATAAATTACCTAAACAAAGTAATGTTCCAGGCTGGATTTGAACCTGTGACTCGGACTCAAATCGTAAGTCGGAGCCGATACCACTGGGCCACCACTGCTTCTAAACGGCATACTCAGGAAAATTACAAACGCTCCATGGTTTATGTGGAACGATGAAATTCATGAATACTTAAGTACTGCAACAGTGGCCTCAAAAATAGAGCACTATAAAAGGCAATATACAGAGCGTCTTTGCCCACCACCCTAATCCATTTGCATCTGGATTGCTTAATACTGCCAATGTGCTTACAAGACTAAAATGAAACCACGTGCTTTAAGCAGCGTGTAGGGCGCTGGCCTTCAAAAAAAAAAAATTCAAAAGTTTTTATTTCACATAGGCCTACACACACGGGCACTTATAAAACGTCAGAAGCTAGTGCACAATTTTCACACGATTGCTCCGATTCTAAATGACAATGGTTCCTGCAAATTATTTGCCTATCGCCTGGCGACTGATTGCAAATAAATTTAACAAAAAAAAGGCCGATTGATCACGCAACATTTTTGTACCGCTTGTCAATTTTATACTAACATTTTGGACTTATTGAAAATCTTTATCGCTGAAAGAACGCCACATGTCTAGGGCTTCTTCAATTTGTAGTAACAGTCACATTTCGCGTGGGAGTCACTTCGCTTTAGCCAAAGTTTAAAAGTGCTTTTCCATTAAAAATGTACGAGGTAGTGAGGCAGTGCGTGAGGAAAAATCTAAAAATCAATCCTTTCGTTTTTCTAGGTGGGTTTAGTTTAGTGAAAATAGTGACACATTTTCACAACGACGTGGATGTTGCGTATCTTCGCACCGCCTCGCTATCTTGTTAAAATAGTAACCTTATGGAATCCATAAATTAAATAAACTGGGCAAGTGCGAGTCGGACTCGCGCACTGAGGGTTCTGTGCAAACTATAATTCCCGAATGGAGTCTCGAAAATTTTTCCGAATGGCAATTTTTTTTTTTTGACGTAGGTAACAACAAAACTGTTTTCAGATTTTTCCCTATGCTTTTGCTATAAGACCTTGCTTTAAGCCAAATTTCAGGATTCTGGGTCATCGGGAAGTACCCTATGAATTTCGATCTTTGAGAGTATCAAAATATACGTTTTTTTGCTATATAAACGGCCGTATTTTTTTTATTCGTTAACTTAGAATTTTGATTTTTTCACATCTTGAAGGGACCGCAGACTTGAGTATATGGTTTTAATTTCAACTCGATACCTTTACGCGTTCTCGAGATAAAGGATCTTGACAGACAGACAGACAGACAGACGGATGGACAACAAAGTGATCCTATGAGGGTTCCGTTTTTTTCCTTTTGAGGTACGGAACCCTAAAAAATAAATAAACAATCAATCTCACCTGCAGTAAATACTAATCATAACAATACACGGTAGTATGAAGGATATACAGCTGGACAGGACTGCGTAAGTCGGCGTCAACACCAGCGCGCAGGTGGGGTATCTCGGCGGCTTCTGGGTGGCCAGGGCCTCCTCGTCTGGCCTGTGGAGTCCTAGCGAGATGGGCAGGAAACTGACCAGGCCAGCTAGCAGCCAGATCATGGCGATTGTGACTACTGCCACCCGACGAGTCACCCAGCGACCGTATCTGAGGACAAAGGGAATGTTATTGCATTGGTTTTTACATATAAAGGTAACTTACATAACTATTGATCTGTATGAATAAAAAACTGGGCAAGTGCGAGTCGGACTTGCGCCCTGAGGGTTCCGTGCAAACTTGCCAATGTAAATAGTTCAGTTCTGGAATAAAGTCTCGGAAGATTTTTTAGAATCGCAAAAAAAAATGTGACTTAACAACAAATTTACAGTTTTCATGTTTATTCCTAAACTTGTGATAAAAGACATTGCTTTTTTATTTTTTTACAGCTTCAAGAGTCGGCAGACCTGAGTAGTGAGTATATAATTATGGTTTTAAGGCCCAAGCGCCCGAAAAGTGCCATAAAACTGTGACTTGCTGAAGCCTACTCCTCGGTAACGGCCAGGTTAATAGGGTTAAAAAAAAAATGTTTACTATAGATTCATGAACAACATTATCAACATTTGATTTTTTCGTGCTATTAATACTTGTCTAAAAAAAATATTTAGCAATTTCGCAACTTTTCGCAACTTTTCTCTACTCCTTCGAAACGGCTTGGATCTTTAGAAACATTTTTACACATAAAAATTGGTGGTTAAATATTCTTCAAAGTGAACATTGCATATGCAAATCAATCAATATTTCGCGAAGAAAATGGATTTAAAGGTCAGCCCCGCGCTTTCCGGGTGCTGTTGGCCGCAAATAAATGCACAGATTTGCGTACTGCCGCCTAGGCGGGTGCGAAAGATGCGTCCACATAATTTTGGCCAGATGGTTCAAGGGACTATAAGCCTTGATTTCAACTTGATACCTCCACGCGTTCCCGAGATTAGGAGTCTTCACAGATAGACAAACAGACAGACAGACAGACGGACGGACGGATAACAAAGTGAGGGTTCCGATTTTTCCTTTTACGTACGGAGCCCTAAAACACTCACTGTGTGTAACAAGGAAACTAACTGTTTATGGTAAATATCGTGGAATTAAAATTATTTAGGTACGTACAACGTTATTGTAATAAGATTTTAAAGTGGTGCTTTGAGGTAAATTTTGGTTAAAAGGATCGATTTTTTGGCAAACGCCACGTCAGGAAACTAACTTTCTTTCCAAATTTAAAATGTTAAATTGAAATAATATATTTTTTAAGTGGTGGGTTGTTTTGTTTAAAAGTAATTTCGCAAATGTAATAATAAAATATGTGATAATCATTTTTAGATTAATTATTTGAAAATTGATAATAAAACTTTAAATAAAATAAAAACTTTACTTATTTATAAACACTTTACTGAAAACAAAACACCCGGAATTAAACAGGAAAAAAAAACTATGTAAATTATTGTTGTAAAATTATTATGTTCTTTTTGTTTTGCTGTGAGAAATCAACCAAAGATTTCTCCCGCTCTAGGTAAGAGGGCGTGTCTAACTTTTACTGACTAAAACCCACCTATGGTTCTACATTAGCCCTTAGCGTAAGCTGTAATGAGCGGAGACCACATACCCAGCGGCGGACGACATGGGTACGCCATAATCATGAGGAGCAGGGTCGAAGCCTACTGGGGCGAAGAATGTACTTCTGAAAGGAAGTTACGGCCCCAGTACGAAAGGCAACGAAGGAACCGGAGTGGGTTTTTAGTCAGTAAATGTCTGACACTATCTCGCGCTCCACCTAAGGGTGCGGAGATGTCATTGGATGACCCACCTACAAAAAAAAAGTAGCGGACGACTGGTTTTTTTTTTCTATAATACCCCACAACGCTTGAGTGGAAGTACAATCAGTGATTGATCGATGTGACGGTAACGTGACTGATGTATTTGAACCATAAAATAAAACACGGATAGCATGAAAATCGTCAATTACTTAGAAATACTTTTCACCGGGCTTTTTTCGAGCAAAGTTAGTGTTTTTTTTAATTATTTGCAAATTGATTCGTAGTAGATTAAGTTGGTGAATACTACACCAACTTCAACACCGTATTTGACGTGTCTACAGAACTGAATAATAAGAATAGTTAAAATGGGATCAATCTCAGTAAAATGGAGCTGATACTTTGATTGTAGTGGCGACCACATCAGCTAAACTTTCCGAGAAGTCTGACTCGATCGATATTTGCTGCTAAATTCTGCAAAAGCATTAAAACGTGTTACATGCACATTTTAATGGAAAACAAAGTGACTGTATTCATTATCATCATCATGAGCCCGATGTGCCCCACTGCAGGGCAAAGGCCTCCCTTCCGTCCACTCTTTTCTGTCCTTAGCCATTTCTGGCCAATCCTTAAGGTAGGAGTCTAAATCGTCAACTGTATTCAGTATACAAAAAATACTTTCTCAACTTGACACTGGCAATTGCATAAACAGTACAAAAGCCAAAAAAAGAAAAAGAAAAAAGTACGTAGAAAGGCAACGAGGGAAAAAACTTCAGGAAATGTGTTCTAAGTAAAAAATATTGGAAAAAAAATCAAATCGCGCAATAGAATAAGGCTCAAACGGTATGATGAAACTAGCTACTGCCAGCAGCTTCGCTTGCGTGGTAGTAGAAAATTGTTCCAAGCAATATATTAATGTTTAGTTAGTTTTCATCATCATAATTATTAGCCGAAAGACGGCCACTGTTTCACTGCGACACGCATCCATCGGATTCCCGCGACCTTGACTGAAAGTTTATTCTATAATCCCAGGATAAAAAGTCTTATGTCCTTTTTTAGGACATGTACCAAGTACCGTGTACCAAGTTTCATAGAAATCCGTTCAGCCGTTCGAGCCTGAAGGGACTTTGGAGGTATGCGGAATAGAGAGTAAAAACCCACATACCTCCGTGGAAAAGGGAGGATCCGCTGACCAGACAGGTGGTATGGTCTGGTGGGCTACTGCCTGATAGATGATTTAGGGCTGTTGTATATGTTCAAATCGCTCGGAAAACTTTGATTGTGCGATGCAGGATTTCGTATTTTCTTCGTAGTTCATATGTGGCGCCATAGATGTCGCTATATCACTCCCCTCCGGAGATCGCAAATCGACACTTTCTCTCGCTCTGCGAGTTGGCTTCTGTCTCTCGTACACTTTCCAAACGTTTGTACACTGTATGTGTTTGTATTGTGTTCTCGTACATTTTCCAAAGAAAGAGCACACCAGGGCCGTGAGATATATAAATACAAAAAAAAAAAAACAAATATGCCAAACCGTGCGTATAACGTATAAGTTACAAGGTTTAAAAATAAAATAACCATACGAATGAACATAAAAATAACATCAAAAAATATATTTAACATGGTAGGTATCGGGCAAACACTAAAAAAAAAAGAATTGGTATTGTAGGAACGTGGAACATTTGTAAAATTCTTAAGACAATATTTGAATTGTAAACGCATGTATACCGACGATGTATAAGAATTTATATTATAGTGTGACCCAAAATGTTCACAGAACTTTCGCTCTAGCTGCTACGTAATAAAGATCAAAGCTTCGTGAAAGTATTTGGTCGAGAATGACATCATAGTCGTTGAAAGCATCGTACTGGAGTTGACGGATAAGAAATGACAAAAGCACTTCAGTATCTTACTTTTGCGTTGTCCCAAGTTATTGAATACGATTATTATTAAGCTGAAGTTGGGAATATTATTTCAGGCCTCCAAGTACGCACTCTCACTTAATAATTATTTCTAGTGAATACGGACTTATTTAATAACTTTTCTCCACTTATTTTTAGGCGTTTTTGTTGAAGTATTTAGTTTCCTAGAGTGTAGGCTTTTTAGAACGCCAATTTATTTCTGTGGAAACTTTTTCAGGACATTAATTTGAGCACCTTTGTGAAGGTAAATTAAAGTTAAGTAGTTTCGTCAATGCATGGTTGATTATGAGTAGTTAAAAATGTTTCTTAACTTCACACTTAACACCGTATTATAAACAGATAAACACATTTATTGGTAAAAATTACAAGTCACAATATCTTTTAGTTATTAAAGTACTTAGTTGTGTAAACTATTGCTACAATTAATTCATTAAATAAATACAACAATTAAATCATTATCATCATTTCAGTCGAAATACGTGCACTGTTGGACATAGGCCTCACCCAAGTGTCGCCATAATGACCGGTCCTGTGCATCTCGCATCCATCGAATTCCCGCGACTCTCATCGGGTCATCAGTCTACCTTGTGGGAGGCTTTTCAACAATTAATTAATAATATTATAATAACCACTATATTGAACTTTGTTTTATCATTAACTAGCTGTGCCCGCGACTTCGTTCGCATGGACTACAGGATTTCGAATTTATTTTTTCTAAAATAAAAGTAGCCTATGTTACTCCTTATTACATCAGCTACCTGCCAAAAAAGGTTCCGTCAAAATAGGTCCAGCCATTTCAGAGATTAGCCCGGACAAACAGACAGACAGACGACCGACGGACAGACAGACAAAAATTGTAAAAAATGTTATTTTGGTGTATGTACCGTATATATGCAAGTAGTAAAAAGGAGTTATTTCAAGATTACAAACAGACACTCTAATTTTATTTATATGTATATAGATTAAAACAGAATAATAACAAATACATTTAAAAAAAATAATTGATTATCTGAATTTACACTGTACCAGTAGAGAGTAGTGGTCAAAAGAATACTGTATGGACCGTCATCATCATTATTAGCCGAAATGCATTCACGGCTGGACATAGGCCTCCCCCAAGTATCGCTACAACGACTGGACCTCTGTGTTTTGCATCCACCGGATTCTCGTAAACCACACTAGGTAATTTACCTAAAGCTAGGTCTTCCGGTACCCGGTGGACACTCTAAAGCCTGCCCGGCCCCATTAACCACTGTTTTATCCACTGTTACTTAAGTTATAACGGTAAAGTGAATAAATTATCTATCTACACTAGTATCTAATCTTTTATAATAAAAAAGGAAAAAATTGTATTCTTTTTGTGTATGTTTGTAATGAATAAACTCAAAAACTACTGTGCCGATTTCAAAAATTCTTTCACCATTGGAAAGCTATATTTACCCTGAGTAACATCTTATATATAAAATTCTCGTGTCACACTGTTCGTTCCCGTACTCCTCCGAAACGGCTTGACCGATTCTCATGAAACTTTTTGAGCATATTGAGTAGGTCTGAGAATCAGCCAACATCTATTTTTCATACCCCTTAGTGATAAAAAAAAAAATATTTATATGGCAAAACAACGTTTGCCGGGACAGCTAGTAATCTATATTTATTGCCCGTGCGAAGCCGGGACGGGCCGCTAGTATATGTATAAAAGGAGAAATTGAGTAACTGAAATATCGGTGCACAACCGAAGCTACTGGGGCTAGTAGGAACATGAAATTTTGCACAAGGCTTCCTTTTATAATGTAGGCGAGCACGAAGAAGACATTTTTGGAAATTTAACTGTAGGCAGGTGAAAGGGAAAAAGCGTTTGTGTACAAAATCTGCGTTTGCGTACTAACAAACTTGAAAGTTAGCACAAATAGTAACCGAGTAAATTATAAAAGTTGCCATTATTTGTTTTCAACTTTATCCCTAATAGAACATTCAATTAGACATTAATTAGAATATAATTTAGAAGGTTTTAAAGTTTGTATGAAGGATCCTTATTTCTTGGGTTAAAAAAAACTTGAAACTTGGTACAAATACTAAATAAAATTAATATTAAAGAAAAGTTTTACAAAATTATGTTCATGATACGGTTTAAAGGGTGTTAAAGTTTTTTGAAAACATGTAGGTACATATACATAATATTATTATATCATCGCTCTTACGAGAAAAAGCCGGTGTTAGTGTAAGGAGTTGGGAGATAGGGAATTTGAGAAGTTTGAGAATGAGGAGAAATGACAACCACATCATGCAATTGACAACTAAAAATTATTTTTGTTTTATTGCTTCTTAAAATATGTACATAAAACAAAAAAGGTTTAGTAAAAAAGGTTCCATTGGGAACAGCGTTAAAAAATTGCTGAAAAAAAATCGCGTGCAAACGAAGCTAAAAAAACGAAGAAAATATGACAAGAAATAAAAAATATTGCTAACCAGTGAACAAGCACTGATAGGTCGTCAATAAAGTTATATGACCGTCACTTATTGGCGTAGATTTAATGCCTTTTTCTTGACCCCAATCAATTTACAGCCACACCAGGTCCAGTGGCTATCAGAACATTCAACATTAAACTGAGGTCGACTTTATGTATCGTAAACTTATTACCTATCTACTTTACTGTTTTGTTCTAGAAAATTGGTATTAGTAGTTTTGTTATATTTTTATAGCAACGACACTAAGGGTCACAGGTCATTAGAGCCACCCAGCACCCACTCCGCACCGCCTCGCCTCCTGCGGCTAGTATTTTAGGACTTGTATGGGTATGCGCTCACTATATCAACTCCGTAGCGTCACCGGATCGCCTCGGTCGTAAGCCCTCCTCGCGCGGACGGCGGGTGGACCACTCGGTGACAACTCCCTGCTCGCATGCTTGCCTTGTGTTGACCGCACGTTGCCAACGCGCGGGTCCCGAGTGGACCGCGCGCTGCCCCTGAATGATTTACGCAAGGACGATAGCGAAAGCGACGTCCACTCGTTGACTACACGGCATTCACTCGTTGACCGCACGGGGTCCACTGGTTGACCGCACGACGTATATTGATGATAACGAGGCGTCCACTTGTAGACCACCTTGTCGACAATGAGTGGACGCCGTGCGACGAGGTGGTGCGGGGTGGGTGCCGGGTGGCTCCAATGAGCTATGACCCTAAAGCAGGGCGCAAACGTTTGTGTCGTGTGTCAGATACAAGCTACCGAAGAATATTTGATTTATATAGAACCAGTATGAAGTCATCCACTCCTTGGGCATACGTAAACATTTTTAGTGTCCAGTTGCTTCTACTTAACACATACTCATGACGATCAAAAAGTGTTCGGTGTCGGTAACTGGAACAAAAAGTATCTTCATTTGCGCAACGCCTTAATGTTTTAAGCCGCGGGTAAATTACCTTGTGTAATTTATTTCATCATCACTACTTTCAAAACGGAGAAGGAAAACACCGTGATGAATTCTAGGATACGTCACTTTGGTATATCCTAGAATCGAAAAATCTAAGACATGTGATATCCATCAAACCGCACTGTGCTCGCGTTTAGTTAGCTGCCTGTAACGACTGTTAAAGATCGTCTTTACGTACTTTCCGAGGCACAGGAGTCAGTAATGTCCTAGATACTTAAAAGTACATATGAGTTGAAAAATTCACATTAGTACTTGCATTAGGTTTCTTATTGTATTTTTAATTTTTGACATTTATTATGAATTGTATTTTTTTATTATTTATTATTATAATTAATATTATTGCATTATTATTATACTTTGTTTTTAATATTTGTCAAACTTTTATGGGTTTAGTTACCTAAAGTAAATGAATTGAAAACACCACTTCATGTAGGAGAGACCTTCTGCCATTACGAGACTGATCCATCTACACCAATATAATAAAGTGGTAAAGTTTGTTTTTTTTTGTTTGTAAGAGGTAATCTTTGAAAGTAAAGGTCCGATTGCGAATTTTTTTTACCAATAGAAAGCTGTTTTATTTCTGAGTGATAAAGGTTATATTTTTTTGCTAATATAGTATAAAATAGTCAAATGGCAGTAACATATCAAATTCAAGTAGAGCTCCAATCTGTTACGTGAAATATGTCTCTAACTGTACATAACACATAAATTTCTATATAGTCTTTCAGTAAGATAAACATCACTTATCTTCCCAAACCATTGAACTCAATAGTATCTGTAACGTGATAGCTCTCACCTTAAAGGGTCTTTGATGTGTATGTATCTGTCGAGTGAGATAGCGCACAGGTTGAGTATGGAGGCCGTTGAGCACATGACGTCACAAGCCACCCAGGTGTCACAGAACTGCTCGCCGAATACCCAGTATCTGGGGAAAAAACGATACATTAAAACATAAACTCTCCTTATTTGTTAGTCTATTAACGGCTCAGTACCCCTAGCCAAGTTGCTAATCTGCAATCATTAACGCTAGTAGGCAACTAATGTACGATAATAACGTCGTCTCAACGCTCACTCACGTGTTCAGAACAAAAGAATTGGGAGTGTGGCCAACTCGAAGCGTTCGACGCAAGCGGAACGTTTGTAACTTGGCTAGGGGGGCTGTAGTCAACACACGAAAACTTTATGTACTTCACATAATCCATCCATTTTTACTTTGGCCTCCTTCTCCCTCTCCATCCATCCACATGTATATTCATACTGTTGTAAGGCCTATATTGCGCACACGTGGGCCATGTACGCCAATCTGGGCGCATCGGTCTCTATACATTTTATATGGAAACTAGACTTGTAGAGCTACATGAGATTCACGCTATATGACGCGCCGGTACGTACAAATCAGGCGTGACACACGTGTGCGTCGGTCTAATGTAGTTCCAGCTTCAGTAATATGCGTTTCATAACTCCTCTTCACATGATTATACCAAGATAATCGATTTCCATTTAATTTTATATACGACCGAAATGCTTTAAATAACTTTTTTTAATCGTTCCAGTATAGTCGATTTGCTCAAAAGAAAGGAATGAAGTATTCGATAATACAGAGTTTCTCAAAGTGGGGAACGCGAACCCTTAGGGGTTTATTAATAATAATTGATGGATCGTAAAAAGATTTTCGTAAAAGCTGGTTAGCTGATAAGAACGTGCGACACGCATTATGGCCAAATACTGATAGATATCTACTTAATATTGTGCCTCATTTATAAATATTAATATGTTTTATTACTTATTATTAAAATAAGGTGTGACGAGTCGGTGAAAGGTTCGTTGTCATTTGGCGACTTTAAATGGGGGACGTGATATATTTGACAAGCCTTGGACTAATATAATACACTAATAGTCATCTAAGCAAATGCAACAGCCTAGAATGTCTAGATGAACATAGCTTAAGGGCTACATTTCACCGAGATACCATGGTGGCACGAACAGTCACCGCTACCAACAAAATGTGTACAGCTCTATAGAGATTTACTCACCTGTACCCCTTGCCAAGTTACTAATCTGCAATAGTTAACGCTAGTAGAAAGCTTCAAATATATGAATGACGTCATCTCAACGCTCAGCCACGTGGTCAGAACAAAAGATTCGGCGACGCGGCCAACTCGAAGCATTCGACGCAAGCGAAACGGTTGTAACTTGGCTAGGGGGGCTGGTGTTCGTTTGGTTGCGCAACCAATTTGGTGGCGCAACCAGCTCGGACGTGTGGCAACTCTGGTGTCTGTACGGTGTCTAGTTTGGTAGTTTAGGGCTCTGTATCACTGGGACATCATGGCTGCACAACTGGTTGCGCCGCCATGCTGTCTCGGTGAAATATAGCCCTAAGGGTAACAGTGAAGTCAACTTACCCTAACAAGTCATTAACTCCAGCGAAGGTCATGACGGCCGCGGCCACCAACATGTCAGCAATCGCCAGCGATGCTAGGAACAGGTTGCCGATGCGTCGCAGCCCCCGGTCCGTGTATATCGCGATGCAGACCAGTATGTTCCCGGCTACGCTGAGGAAGATCAGCAATGACAGGAATATACCTGGAGACAAGATATTGTAATTATTAATATATAATCAAACTATATACATCCATCTAGAAATATCGATTTGTGAGTCGATTCTAATCGGAGTCTACATAATCGATTTCGTAACAAATCAACTTCTAAAATATCAATTTCCTTAAGATCGGACCGTTGATTATCGGGCAGATACAGAGCTCTAAAAGGCGCAGTACACATGATCCTACAGTGTGTATGCGTTTCATGACTAGTAAGTAATTGGGTGATCGCCATCCCTAATCTAGACTGTTCTCTCTTATTTTTAAAAGGAAGTCGCTTTCCGTAACTGTTCTGCCTGTTTATTCGCTAACTTTTCCTAAACCACGTAATGGATTTTGATAGACTGCATAGTATAGCATAATCAGCCTTATAATGTTCTCACAGCGGGACCCAGACCTCCTTTCGAGAAGAGAGAATATGCCGTAATCTACTATGTAGGTTTAGTGCGGGTTGATAGATGTTATATGTCATCGAATGTTTGGTTTTAGGACATGCCGTTTTCCTTAAAATGTTTTTCCTTCCGACTAGTAACGACTAGTAACGACGAGTATCGATTAGTAACGACTAGTAACGACGAGTATCGACTAGTAACGACGAGTATCGACTAGTAACGACGAGTATCGACTAGTAACGACGAGTATCGACTAGTAACGACTAGTAACGACGAGTATCGACTGGTAACGATTAGTAACGACGAGTATCGACTAGTAACGACTAGTAACGACTAGTAACGACTAGTAACGACTAGTAATGACTAGTAACGACTAGTAACGACTAGTAACGACTAGTAACGACTAGTAACGACTGGTACCGACAAGTAACGACTAGTAACGATTAGTAGCGTCTTGTAGTTGTTAACAATTTGTAAGTCGAGCCCCTGCGCCACCTGCTCCAAACGAGGAAGGTTTATATCATGTATATATGTAATGAAATGACCTCCTTGGAAATGACATTTCATTTTTTTAATTTTTAAGCTGTGGATACGGGGTGACGTATCATTCAATGACAGATGATGTTTAGATTATTTTGTGCATTTTATTGTTATAAAAACTTGTAGAGAGATAATTAAAGGGATATAATTGAGGAGGCGATATTATTAAACTTTAAATGTCGTTTCTTTGTTTTCAGGTGAGATAAAAGTGTAATTTTAGTTAAACGATAATTGTTATACCTACTGTAAAAGCATGTTGAATAAAACAAATCTTTGTTTTCAGAGAAACAATTTGTGGTTTATTTCGAAAATCCTCAATAAAACCCATTATATATATTTGCGTTCGTAAAGATTAGATTTTAAGTTTTCAGCCTTTGTTAATTAGATTAAGTTACCATTTATCAATAGTTTAAAATTAAACATAAAATAAAGTTACTACAAAATTCCGATGACAGAAGCGAGCTCTATTCAAGGAGACTTATTGCAACTTACAAATGTCATGTTAAAAGTTATTTAAACTTCATTATTAGAGCTAAAGTAACATCTGGGGAAAGTTCCACTGTTCTCTATTACAAAAATTAATAAGGCATTGTAAAAAATAACTTTTTTAATAGAATATTCCGACGAATTCAGATCAACTGAAATTGGTAAAATCAGTTTTACAACAGAATATAGTTAAAATATACAACTGTAAACCACTTAAAATTACGAAAAAAACTTTAGGTAATAGTAACTGTACTATATACCTACACTTAAAACAAAGACTTCAAACTTAATATCTTCTGTATTAAAAAAAGGTAATGTCCACTCACTGACTCTTTAACGCCCAGCATAAACTCTTGGACCTAGAACACTGAAAGTTTGTGCAAAAACTTCTATTAAAATGTTTACAAAGAATAAGAAAGGATTTTTCGAAATCGTAAATTTTTCATATTAAGGGGATGCAGGGGAGGTGTATGAGGTTACTGTTCACTACCTTTCCTCCTGAACGTTGTCATTATGTACAGTAATTTCTCTGCTTTCATTTAATTGTATAAGTATATATATATATTGTATATTGTTTTGTAATTTATGTAATTTATTAGTTTATGTATTGTGTATATATGTAGATAGTACACCATCAACTACCTGAGTATCTTTTTCTCCTTCTCTGTCAAATCCATCCAAAGGTTGTCTGTAAAAGATCGCTTTAAGCGATAAGACCGCCCTTTGTGACACCCTATAAATTTTAAGTTTCTCATGTAATTTTTATTTTTGGTGTACAATAAAGAATCAATCTATCTATCTATCTATCTATGCATCTCGACATACATTTTCACTGTTTTTGATACAACCGCTATTACGTGATTATGACTTCATTACACATTTTTCATTAGATATTTTGGAAACACAGTATCTTGTGGATGTTATCTAGGCTTCTATGGAAATCAATTTATAAATTTGTGTAAAACTAATCCAGTTAAGACCTCTGAAAATCTGCTAATTTGCATGAACTTTGACACTTCAAAAAAGTACAACATACAGGCCAGTCAAATATTTGTAGGTATGTTTGTGGTAATGTATTTGTGCTGCGGATAATTATTTCGGGTCTGGATCTGACCTCTCTAGTTTAGTTATAATACAATAATCTCGTGATTATAACACGTCTCCATGACACCCACTAATCTCTATCGGGATGTCACGTTCACACGTTGTACTGCGAGCGTGCTTCTACTGGCACTAGTGTAGTCTCTTGTGTGTGTAATAACACTAGAAGTACCGTCTTGCCTGTGTTAATATAGAAATATAGCCTATGTCACTTAGAGATAAAGTAGCATTTTTGCTAACACGTAGCATTTTACTGTGTATTACTACAAGTAGCATTTTACTGGTAAATCAGTCTGGTAGTTCTTATGTTTCATTACTAGCTGACTTGGCGAACTTTGTACCGCCTAACAGTCAATAAATGTGACCGATTGGGATGAAACAAAGCCTAAGTAATATATCAAGTACACACAATTTTAATTTAAAAAAAGTTATGTACATCGTCTTCGTATATTTTACGTGATGCACTTCTACAGATTTATTATTTTTAGGTATAGTTAAACCAAAATACTAACAAACACAAACGTTCACAAACCCAATTAATCTTTCCTCTTTACAATAGAATAATTCGTTTAGAAGAAAAGACAGCGATAATAGTTAGGTATTCTGTGTAGTCTGACTTTAGATTTTATATACTACAATGTTAGCCGTAAGATGACGATTATTTTTGTGTGTTTGGAGACCACTACTGTATTGGGTTAAGCCTGTACAGATAGTGAGTGTATGTTAAATAAATAAATTACATAATTTTTCTTTTACAAAAAAGGAAGAAGACATTTTTAATTTAACTCTCTATGATAGTTGTATACAAATAGTAGGCATATGAGAGTAAGTTGTCTGTAGTCGCGTTAGATCTATCCGTTGATTTATTCTGCATTACTGTAATTGCAGAATATTTTCATCTTACTTACGGAGAAAACAAAGAAAAGATCCTTATAAATTAAAGAGATCGCAATATTAGGATGATCGCGGATATAATGCTGACATTTCTAAACATTACCGGAATACTAAAACCATTTATTTCCTTTACAAAACAAAGTCAGAACTTCGTTCAAATAACCTCTCTTCCTGTATTCATATAACGGCGAACACCTATCGTCGCCACGTCCACACTTACCGAGATCAGCCCGATACGACGCGCCACTTCTACCAGTTTGTTACCATCAGGAAATTGAACCGCTTAGCGACGAACGAGGCGCGAAATAGACTGGAAGTATTTGCTCGCTCCAACAGATAGAGGTGTATATAAATGTTATGTAATTTCCTTCATTTTCCTAAAGGGGTGTGGAAGTCTGCAGGTTTTCGTGAAAACCTGTTTGGGCTAAAAGGTGTTTCAACTTTGGGAAATAGCATTCGTTTTCTGTTGGTAGTTCGAGGTAGCGCGAAGTCGGGGTACTTTGGCGCTGAGGTGTAGCTTTAGATCAAGCTCGTCAACCAATAGAAACGCATCGACTTATATTTTAGCCCTTTTATGGAAACTATTTGTCGAAATATTGGAAAGTTAAAACAAAAGTTGGATGCAGTGCTACATTGGCTTATAACTTTTAGAGGATACTTTTTTTGCGACCAAAATGTCTTTATCGACATGAATTTATGACATTTACGCGTTTCGTTCAAAATAGTTGTTCAAGGTGTACAGTTGACATTACACCTGAGTCGACTGGAGTAAGTGTTCGGCACGCCTAATCTAGTGCATACCTACATATATCAATATCGATGTAGAAACGTAGTACACACTGTCCCATGTTGCGTGGGCCAACGCTTATTGACCAATCAATAGGAGTTAAACTTTAACTTACCTAGTTCAAATAATATAACTGTTGAGTATGGAATTAAATATATTTCGGATAGGGATGCCGTGGTCCTGGTATTTAAACAAAGGGCAACTGAAGGACAGAGGTGTAGTTTAGTTAATTAAAGTCTGACACGCCCTCTCGCTCCAATCTAGACCGGTAGAAGTCATTGGATGATTTCTCACGAAAAAAAGAAAAACACCGTTTGTATTGGAGCCCGTTTATTGGAAAAAAAAATTGATGGCGAAAAAGTACTCTTATTTTTTGTCTATTTGAAAATATAATATGCGTAATGTCACCAAGTTGCAAAACAATTTTGCTATTGAACGATATGCTTTGTGCTGTAAATTTATAAGGAAATAATTCTATTGCTCCTCGTACATAAAATAATTGTTCTTAGTTTTTGCTTCCAAAATATAGTCAGGATGACGAGGAACATGATCGCTACTAAGTTTCGCCGAGGTTCATTAAGGATATTTTATTCCTTATTGTAGATAGCTGTCCTCGTGATGTATTTGGGAAACACATATCAAAATAATATGTGATCTAGTTGTTTTAGTTTTTGTATCTAAACCGGCCGGATTTCTGTCTTTTTTTATAATTATTTTTGATTTTTAGCTTGTGTCAGAATTATATTATATTATTATTTAGCCCACACTGTCCCACTGCTGAGCAAAGGCCTCTCTCCACTCCTTCCAACGATCACGGTTCCTCGCTTTCTCATTCTAGTTCTTAAGGAAGCCATCCAGGTCGTCCCGCCATCTCCTTCGTGGTCTGCCTCGGCCCCGCGTTGCTGTGTCCGGGCACCAATCCAGCGTTTTACGCGCCCACAGCTCGTTAGACATGCGGCAGACATGTCCTGCCCAGTCCCATTTAAGTTGGGCAGCCTTTTGAGCCACATCAACAATTTGCGTCAGAATTATACTGACTAAAACCCATTCCTATGATGCTGCTGTACCTTGCGTTCCAGGGTTTCCTTTCAGAAGCGAATCTATGGCCCCAGTAGGCTTCGATCCTGCCGGGCCTCAACGGTTTTGTTGACATCTCTTTAATTAGGCGCGTGTGGACACAACGTGCGTGGCTCGGTCCGGTCGGATACCGGAGGGCCGGAGGGCGAGCTACCCATTGCTCGCCATCCACAAGCCCACGTCTACGGTGGTAATGGCTACTACCGTAGGCCCTTGATAGGATCGTTTTCCTTAGAAATGTATTGAACTGAAAGTTGTATGAGATACTCAGGTCTGCTACATATCTGAGCAGTGAAAAATCAAATTAATAAGTCAATGCAATCCAAAGATCCGTCGTTTGTGCTCCAGTTATGAAGTATCTTTTGACACTCACAAGGAAATCAAAAAACATATAGGGTACTTTCCGTTGACCTAGAATCCTGTTTGGCAAGAAGCAAAGTCTTATAGCACAAGTAAAAGAAAAAGTCTGAAAAATTCTAGTTGCGCCACAAAATAATGACTTCTTTGCAATTCGGAAATATCTTTGACACTCGAGTCTGTAATTGAACCATTTACCTACTCGTAAGTAAGTTTGGACAAGAATAGCAAAAGACCGAGTAGAATGGAAAGCTTTAGAGGAGGCCTATATCGAAGGACAAGCTAAACCAGTTGCCGATAAAAAAAAAAATATGTATACAAATTAGTTTAATTAAGTAAAATGTAAGGATGGAGTTAATACTTTCAATTATAAACTAATTTTAAGGCATGTAGATATCTACTTATTCATTGTGTTAGGAAAAGAAGAGCAATAAAAAAAATATTATGCTATTTTATATTTATTTATTTGCTGACATGTAAAACACTGGATATTAAGCATGCATTAAAATTTCATGACACAGTATTAACATGCACCCTGGAAGGGCACTGCAAATTTTACATATAAAATTATATACTATTATTTTATTGGCTATTTTTATTTATTTTATTTAAGTATGTTTGTACGAAATCCTCGGTACGCGAGTCTGACTCACACGTGGCTGGTTTTTTGGGAATCAATCAGACAGATCTATACCTACTTACGTAGCGCAGTATATAAGGTTCTCATAATGAACATGAAAAATCGACAAGACTCACGGTTCAGTGAATTGGGTCATGTCTCGTTTAGTCCTTACTCGTGGAAAAAACAGGAGTCACATTATAATAATGTAATTCTATGGATACAAGTCTATTACCTGCTTTTTAAGTTTTAATGTTATGCCAGCCATGCCCGTCTGGTTTTGTGTGGCAGGTTTAACTTCACTAACAAAAACGTTATGAATAGCCGAGTTTTATATGTAAGCATAATGTAGGTAAAGTTTTCTTCCATAAATGAAGTTTTAGCATAACCATTTAGTTCCTCATTTTGTTTTTTGCTTCGTACGGTTTGTGCATTTATTTATTATCAAGGTAACAAAGTAGGTATTGATAATCTAAAGCAGCGGAGCAATTACCAACAGGCCAGAGCAGTGATGACCCAGGGGTGGCGCAGTGATAAACGCCCCGACTCACAGGTCTTGAGTTCGCGGTTTCAAACCCAGCCAGGCACATTACTTTGTGTTATTTATTTTATTAACACTGCTCTCAAAACGGTAAAGGAAAACCTCGTGACGAAACCGTCCAAGAACTAAAATTTTGTAGACATGTGAAATTGGTGGTTTGAACAAGACCCGCGTGATGGACTAAGGCCTATTCCCTCTCCCAGAGAGGAGGCCTGAGTTCCAGCAGTGGGAACAATATAAGGCCGATTATGCTAGTACTAAGTTAACAAAGTATTTAGTTTTTAATACAAAATACAGTCACTTTGTTTTCTATTATAAAATATATTCAGTATTTGACAGCAAATGTATCGTGTCAGCTTTTTCGGCAATCTTCTCGAATGTAGTCAATACTTCAATAAGATTCTCAGCTCTGTTTGGCCAAGACCGCGCCTGTTGCAATGTTTCCACACATTGTTTAGTTGTGCAAACACTTGAGATATACAACTACACCAATTTAACAGCATATACGTCTGCTAGGAATCGGTTTGCGAATAATTAAGGCAGCTCAGAAAAATCCCACCGAACCATATTTTACGGTCACACAATGAGATAAGGGCAGCAAAATCACAACTTCCATCATACGCCGTTGTGAGAGTAGTTTATTTATTTGACTTCGCTCCTTAAAGTGTGAGTAAGCTTTAAAAGATAACGCACACAATTTAAATGTTAATAAGCAGAATCATGGAAAAATAAATAGCCTAGATACGAAATTATTTTTGACTGTACATAAAAACTATGCAGGTATAGCATTTATGGCCTTCTGTGTCGCTTACGCTTTTACCTGTCCATTAAATTCCTAGGGTTAAAATCTAGCACAGTCAACAAAATATTTAGGTAAGTATCCAGGCACAAATTAATTTGTTAATAATAATAATTTATTTATTTAACACACTGTACACATAAATATCAGTGGTGCTCTGGCTCTTGTACTAGAATATCCTGTATCACAAGAGCTAGACCTCTCAAAATACAGCGTGACTAATAAAATGAAGCGATAGACAAACATAAGAAAAATCATAATAATAGCAATAATACAAAAAAAAATGTTATATCACTTCCAAAACTTTCTGAATTTACTTTCACATGAATACCTACCTTTTTTGTTGACCGTACTTATTATTTACTAGTGTACTAACCGACAAGCAGTATGGACAGTAATGTGACAGCATCCGGGTCATCCCCCTCATCATACACCACCGTCGTCTCGTTGAACTGAAGCGCCACCTACGACAACACATACATTATTCATATGGCAACATTCTTGCGACGACGAGAAATCATTATTGAGATGGCAACATTCTCGTGGGGTGGTGTGGATATAATTGACGTATGTTTGGATTATCGAAAGGATGGATGTAGTGTGAGTGAGGGGACAAAAGGTTTTGTTTTGTTTTTAGCCAATGTCGTCTTTTTGAAAATGGAACAAAATGAAAATATATCTTGACATACAATTATGAGTTTTATTTGATTTTTTTAAGCTATTGCATAGCTTCTATTGCGGGCCTTGAGCGTGGAGACCGAATCCAGAAATTTCGTAACGAAAATAACCTAACACCCCCCACTCATTTGTTTTTTGAGCGTGGTGACCGATAAGAAAACAAATGAGTGAACAATCAATCAAAATTCAATTCAATGTGTGAAAGTGTAACTTCAATTAATATCAAAGAAAAAAAAACAAAGGAAAAAAAAATACTGCATAAATAAAATAAATAAATAATTATAATTGAATAAGTTGATAAAAATGCTATGCAATAGCTTTACCGCGGCAGTCCCCGAGTGCCACACGTCTTTTTTTAAACGTTGGACTCGTAGAGTGGGGACACTAAGAACTGCTATTGAATCGTGGGTGCATTTACAAACATGTACAACTCACATATGATCACATTTAAGCAAGAGTTCCAGAACCACAACAGCTATCTTTAGGTCATACGCACATTTGTCCCGTCCGGGAATCAAACTCGCAATACTCAGTGCAGCAGCCAATTGCTTAACCAGTACGTCACCAGTCGTACACCAGTCGTATCGTCAAATAAATGATTTGTAGTAATCAATTCCGATTGTTTAACAACCCTATAGCCTGAGTAAATGCTTCGTTTATTTTCTACTAGCTGTGCCCGCGGCTTCGCTCGCGTGGACTACAGGATTTTGAATTATTTTTTTCTTAAATAAAAGTAGCCTATGTTACTCCTTATTACATCAGCTACCTGCCAAAAAAAGTCCCGTCAAAATCGGTCCAGCCATTTCAAAGATTAGCCCGGACAAACAGACAGACAGACAAAAATTGTAAAAAAAAAATATTGTGGTGTATGTACCGTATATACATATATTCATATGCATGTAGTAAAAGCAGTTATTTCAATATTACAAACAGACACTCCAATTTTATTTATGTGATGATGATAGATTGATAATTTACTCTCTCAAATTCAAAATCATTTCAAATAAATATCATTCTCATCATTCCACCAGGGGTGTCGTCAAATAAATGATTCCTAGTAATCAATTCTTACTGTTTTACAACCCTACAGCCTGAGTAAATGCTTCGTTTATTTTCTATTGATAATTTACTCTCTCTGCTTCGAAAGCGGATCCAATAATCGAGAATTTTTGTCATAGTCGATTGTATTTTGTGAGCAAATGTTTATGAAAGAAAAAAAATATGCACGATGACTTGACATGGAAAATTGTATGAGTAGAAAGGTTTTTTTTTTGTTTTTTTTTTAGTGTAGTGAGGGGGCCATGGTGTCAGAATTTTACTGACTAAAACCCACCTATGTTCCTTCAGTTGCATTTTGCGTTCTAGGACCACGAGTTTCCTAGACTAGCGGGTATCAGTCCTGCTAGGTATGCCTACGGTTCAGCTGCCATCTCTTTAAGTTGACGATTGAAATAAATGATGGCAAATAGTACCTACAGCATATGAAGGAGGTTTGCCACGCTTAAGCGGAGCACCAAGGTAGAGCCGGTGCCTGTTAGTACTGTGAGTATGTTTGAAAGACCGTGATTGTGGATCTAGAACGCAAAGACGCAAAACGCAGACACAAGTGGGTTTTGGTCGGTAAAATATCAATTACACCTTTTAGTTCTATATTTTTTCAATTAAAAAAAAATAAAAAACAAATGACTACTTCATTGAAAGACCTATTGGTCTAGTGGTTAGTGGCCTTGACTGCTAGGTTGAAGGTCGTGGGTTCGATTTCCACCCGGGAAAAAGGTTTGTGTGATGAGCATAATCATTTTTTCTGCGTCTGGGTGTAATTTATTTATGAATGTATTTAGAATTATATAAGTATATTTATCAGTTGTCTAGCCTACTTATAACACAAGCTCTGCTTAGATTGAGACTAGACGGCATTGTGCGATAGTTGTGGAATATTATATTATTAATATTAATTTAAACAAGAAATCAAACTTCAGATCACAATTCTTGCGGGCTTGCGGACAGTGAGCAATGGGTAGCTCGCTGTCCGACCGTCCAGTAACTGTCCGAACCAAGCCCAAGTCGTCGACGGCGCGCGCTGTTCCCGCGCGCCTCAAGGAGTTGTCAGCAACAGCAGGGACCCAGCGGGGTCGAAGTCTACTGGGGGCAGGGTTAGTTTCGAAAGACAACTCGAGCCCCGGTATGAAGGCTAGAAGAATCAGGATGGGTCTTTTAGTCAGTAAGAGTCTGACACTATCTCCCGCTCAAGAGCGGGGGTTGTCATTGGATGATTTTTTCCCAGCATAAAAAAAAAGATCACAATTCTTTTAATTACTCCAAAGATAGAACCAGTTCCTGAACAACTTGTGGTAAAGCAATATAACCACATATTACGAAGGTAATACCCATCAAACGTTTCCTAACTTAAATAAGTTTAGTTTAGTTCAATGATTTCAGTTAGGGAACTCGCAACTGGATTAGTTAGAAGATACAGGTACAGTTAATATGTGGCGGTTGTTATAACGTTATTATGAATGTGCGATGAGATATGTCGCACGCATAATCGTAAAGAGAAACTAACTTCTGGCTACAAACTTTGGACCTCCGTTTCATCTTTTTGACAGGCCTGTTGGTCTAGTGGTTAGTGACCCTGACTGCTATGGCGGAGGTCGTGGGTTCGTTTCCCACCCAGGACAAATGTTTGTGTGATGAGCACGATCATTTGTTCTGTGTCTGGGTGTAATTTATCTATAATACGTATGTATTTAGAAATATAAAAGTATGTTTATCAGTTGTCTAGTACCCATAACACAAGCTCTGCTTAACTTGGGACTAGACGGCGTTGTGTGCTAGTTGTGGGATATTATTATTATTATTTTTATATATTATATTTATTATTTTATTATCTCCTTACGGAGTGAAATTAAGATCACACTCTTAAGGTCACAGCTCATTCACCAATAAACATCGCGCGGTCAACGAGTGGACGTCGCTTGAATTTTGAAATCAAAAACGATACGTCCGACTCGTTCGAAAGAAAGGTTGAGGATGAAGGGAGGGTGGGGAGCGGCGCATCGCTAAGTATCGTCCCCGTGTGAATCATTCGCGGGCAGCGCGCGGTCCACTCGGGACCCGCGCGTAGGTAATGCGCAGTCAATGCGAGGCAAGCATGCGAGCAGCGAGTTGTCACCGAGTGGTTCACCCGCCGTCCGCGCGTGGAGGGCTTACGACCGAGGCAATCCAGTGACGCTATGGAGTTTATATAGTGAGTGCATACCCATACAAGTCCATATAAAGAATACTAGCCGCAGGAGGTGAGGCGGTGCGGAGTGGGTGCCGGGTGGCTCCAATGAGCTGTGACTTTAAAGATAACTAAAATATGAGATATTTGAGGTGTTTTCTAATTTTGACAATTATTTGATTATCGATTTTAGGATGAAAGGACTTTGTTTATCATCATTATTTCAGTTGAAACACATACACTTGTGGACACGGCTTCTCCCAGGTGTCGTCCCAACGTCCAATCATGTAGGCTTTGCATACAACGGATTCCCATGGGGCATCATCATTTAGCGAGTTTATTGATAACCTCATCTGTCCATCTTATGAGAAGTCTTCCTATACATACTGCGTCTTCCAGTATGCGGTCGCCAATCCAGAACCTTTCGGCCTCATCGACTATGTATTCTACGAGTAATGTGCCCTGCTCATCGTCAAACTTAAGTAAGTTTGACGATTCTTCAGGCTGTGTCCATAACTTTGGTTTTCTTACGGATATTTTTATTCATGATTCAATCTCGCAAGAAAACTCTGAGCAAAGGCCACTCTATTGGGTGACTTTAACCCTTCTGATGAGGCCCATAGTGAGCCGACACGTATAAGAGACTTGAAAAAAAAAAACAGTTTCTTGTAGTAGGGGTAACTTCAAACGCATAAATTTCGAAGGGATGCGAGTTAATCACTTTGAAGATTAACTTTACAAAGCGTGTACAAAATCATGCTCAACATATTATAAGAACGTATGCTACGGCGTAGCAGCTACATGTCTGCTACAGCGTAGTAATATACCTACTACGTAAACCGCTACGCCTCACTCCATAGAAGTGTCGCCTTTTGTTTCCATGTATTTTAATGTTCTTGTCAGTTAGGGTAAAAGTACACTGACGCAGATTGAACATAGCATATTGATGAGATGTGTGCAATACATAGTGGAGTTTGTGGTCCATTTCCTATACATTTTTAGTTAAGAAATTACTGAAAGTAATAAAGTAGTGAGTCAGTTGT
This sequence comes from Mythimna ferrago, assembly GCA_910589285.2. Taxonomy (NCBI): domain Eukaryota; kingdom Metazoa; phylum Arthropoda; class Insecta; order Lepidoptera; family Noctuidae; genus Mythimna; species Mythimna ferrago. Next base: position 13,023,809 of record OU342694.1, on the reverse strand, counting down.
TAAGTCAGTTTAAAGGATCTCCACTCAATAATATTGCTTATGATGATGACTAAAGCAGTAGATAGAGATAAATGGAAAATGTTGGAGGAGGCCTTTACTTACAACTGAGACCTACGAATTTAAAAAATAAATCGTTTAAGTATGTTAGACAGTAAGTTAAATGTGTATTTAAAAAAAAGTTTTATATTAATTGGACAAACAAAAGGCTATAAAAATAATATTAATTTTTCTAGACCAGCTTTTAATGCTATCGGTGAAAAAGTATTTTTTTTTTTGTTTTTAGTCATTGGACCAGTACTTTCAGTGCTTAACTAATACAAACAACAAAAACAAACTTTAACTATTTATAATATTTGTGTTGGTATTTTGGTCAGATCTTAGAAATTGATTACTTCATGATATATATGTCATTATGGCCATATCAGGAGCAGTGGTGGCCGAGTGGTAATGGCCCCGACTTACGAGTTGTAGGTCGCGGGTTCGAACCCAGCCAGGCGCATTACTTTGTGTAATTTATTTCATCACCACTGCTCTCAAAACGGTGAAGGAAAACATCGTGAGGAAACCGGCATGTCCTAGTACCAAAAATTCGAAGACATGTGATATTCACCATCCACCACCACTGGGCCCGCGTGGTGGATTACGGCCCATTCCCTCTCCTAGAGAGTAGGCCTGAGTCCCAGCAGTGGGAACATTAAAAAGGCTGATGATGATGATGATGATGATGATGGCCATATCTATTTCTATGAGATTAAAAGGTTTAAAGAAAGTAGGCCAGACGAGGCCTGAAATATCATCAAACATTAACGTTTAAAATTATCTGTACCCCTAGCCAAATTACTAATCTGCCATGGTTAACGCTAGTAGAAAGCTTTAAATGTTCGGGAATGACGTCATCTCAACGCTCAGTCATGTGGTTAGAACAAAAGAATCGGTGACGCGGCCAACTCGAAGCGTTCGACGCAAGCGAAACGGTTGTAACTTGGCTAGAGGAGCCGGTCAATTTTACTCGGCCATATCATGAAGTGATCAATTCTAAGATCTATTCACGACATAGATAATACTTACATTGGTAGGTAAAACAGAGGCGAACTCCATTTTATAGAAGTTGGCTCCAGCGGTGCTTGTTCATCCTTCCCATCAGGTCTTGGTGTCGATCTTCATGAGGAAGCTGTGCCGCTGGCTGCGGACCCTCAGCGCGGCGTGGGGGGAGGCCATCGTGGCCTCAATCACATATCTGGAACAAAGCAAAATAACTTTGTAACTACTTGTATTAAGCTAGAATTACAGTTGACCGAGACGCACACGTGTCACACGCCTGATTTGTTCGTAGAAAGAGGTCGCGTGGTGTGGATTAAGTGTAGCTCTACTAGTCTAGTTTCCATATAAACTGTATACAGACCGACGCGCCCAAAACGGCGTGTGTGGCACAAGTGTGCGCAGTGTAGTTCTACCTTTACAGTTCTTTGGTCACGAAGACCGTGACCAAAGAACCCCCGCCCGCGTAAAAAAAAAGTTTGAATTGGGTACTTGACTCTTACTCTTACTTGACTCTTGAAAGGAATTGTTTTAGGATTTTCCACATCAAAAAAAAAACGCGTGATAGATTGACAAAATTTATTTCTTATTAGGCTTTTCAACAATTGAGTAGGTAGAGTCTGTCTAATAAGTTTAACGACTTGGGTAATTATTAGAATTTAATGAAATCTGATGTAGTCAACACAGGTTCAATAATCAAGGTTGATTAAGAGATAGAGATCATTGTTTACTAACAGAAGAACCTTATGAAAAGTATCGAATATAAGTATTTTTTAAATGATTAAATATTATACAAAATTCCCAAGTCGGTTGACTTATTAGACAGACTACACCTACGCTATTACATTGCTAACTTACGTCTAGAAACGCCTCATTACTTACAGAAAAGCACAGTGTCTACAACTCAATAAATTGATAAATATATTATGTGTTAAATTTTTTATCGTTACAATATATTAGTATTGGCTGTATATATTGATATCGTCTCCAATTATGTACTGCGCGGGCTTTACTGATTTAGGCTGGTCGATGGACAGCTGTCAGGGAGCGAACACGTAAGTGCGTGAACTAATGAGCCGATATTTATTTATATTTAATTAGTGTACATAGGGACACAACATACAGCATGCATTATTAACTAACTAGCTGTGCCCGCGACTTCGTTCACGTGGACTACAGGATTTAGAAGTAATTTTTTCTAAAATAAAAGTAGCCTATGTTACGCCTTATTACATCAGCTACCTGCCAAAAAAAGTCCCGTCAAAAGCGGTCCAGCCATTTCAGAGATTAGCCCAGACAAACAGACAGACAGACAAAAATTGTAAAAAATGTTGTTTTGGTGTATGTACCGTATATATATTCATATGCATGTAGTAAAAAGCAGTTATTTCAATATTACAGACACTCCAATTTTATTTATATGTATAGATGTATAGATTGATTATAACAAGTAATAAATACACACAATGGTACACCTACACCTTGGTACAAGTATTTCAGCACTTCAAATCAAAGGAGTAAGGTAAGCGCGTTCCATCGTCGACCGCATCGTCGCTTTCCATCAGGTGAGATAGCGGTCAAGCGCGAACCTATCAACAATAAAAAAAAATAAAAAAAAAAAAAAAAAAAGGATTTCTGAATAAAATTGGTCTCGCGTCTACCTACTCACAATAACATAACCCTATGAATACCTCATGTTTGCCAAGACACCAATAATCTATATTCGCGACGACAGGTGTGTATCAAAGCCTTTCTGTATAGCTATTGGTTCGGCTTCTCCTTTGATTGAACATACATATTATTACAAACCAATCAGAAGTTCTATTTGTGGGTGACGTCATGAGAATGACAGGCTGCTTCCGAAGTTATTAAAATATGTAAAGCAGTAGTTCGTTTTTGGTAATGACTTTGCACTTTGAATGATATTTTTATAAATTAGCCTGTGGCTTCGCCCGCGTGATAGTGAGCGCTTCAATATTAAGTCACCTACGAAGTATCTCGAACAGTCTCCTGAATATCTCGAGAACGCGTCGAGGTATTGAGTTGCAATTAAAATTATATACTCAGGTCTGCCGTCCCTTGAAATTATGAAAAAATCAGACTTCTGTGTGAACGAAAAAAAGATAGGGCTGTTTATGTAGCAAAAAACGAATATTTCGACACTCTCAAGAACATTAAAATTCATTGGGTACTTTCCGTTGACCTTCAATTCTGAAATTTGGCATACGGCAAGGTCTTATAGCACAGATATAGAAATCATTCTGAAAACAATAAATTTATTGCTACGTCAAAAAAAAAAAAATGTAATTCGAAAAAATCCTCAAGACACCATTCGGGAATTGAACTACTTACGAGTACATAGGAAAGTTTGTACGAAACTAACACGCGCGAGTCCAACTCGCACTTGCCCAGTTTTTTTAACTTTATTGAATAGCCACGTTATACAAAATCGTAAACAATTTATGAAGAATTTTTTAGTCAAGCCCCGTTCTTCCTCCTCATTTGAAATGCTAATCACTGCTTCATTTAATAACCAATTACGATGCTGTTTTCCGAAAAAGATTTTTTTAAATTTTGTTGTTTAATGTACGGTGAGCCCGCACTAGGGTTTAGGGATTCCCGACAATTTCATAGTCCTGGGACACGAGACAGCCTACAACGAAAGTTCTGGGAATTCCCGGGACTTCGACCCTCAAGATATTTCAAAAAAGACATTTTTTTTACATCTTATTCTTACATCTTTTCGGGGTGTGACCGCGTGCCAATAACCTTCAGCTTCTAGGGGTAACCCAATTTCGGCTCTTACATCGAGGCAAATGCTCAACTGACTGCTTATCAAAGGTGAAACTATATCGATACCGGAACAGCTGCTCAACCCTTTATTAAGCACAAGATCGATTGTGTATGGAGTACTGCTCTCATCTGTGGGATGGGTTTGCCAAATACCAGCTTGATACACTAGAATCAATAGAGAAGCGAGCTAAGAAGATCATCAGCAATAATACACTTGTCGAGTCGAAATGCCAAAATCTTGAGCACCGATACGATAGAAAACAGACAGGCTAGTGCCTGTTTGTTTTCTATAGGTACATTTAATATATTTTGGAGAGTGTGTATTGGAATTGCACAATTTAATTCCGCCAAATTTATTCCATCATTGGACCACTAGACGTACAGCGTTGTGCCATTGGTACATGGTTAACATCCCACCCATATATAGGTATGTACAAAGCATTTTGGGGACACATTAATTATGCGTACAGCCCGGGAGTGAGATTCACTACCAGAGTGTTTCCTGATAGCCATAACCTAGAGTTCTATATGTCAAAAGTGAAAAGTTTATTTCTAGACAAGCGTGCTCTATCGTTGGCCACATCATCGCTTCCCATCAGGTGGGGTAGTGATCAAACGTGAGCCTATAAATAATAAAAAGTTATAAAATTAACTTAGTTAAAAATCATAATAATTCTTAATAAATTTACTATTATCTAGTAATTCTAGTATCTAATCATATAAATTTCGACAATCTTGTCTCGTCTCGAGTCTCGACACAAAAGTCCCGGGACTCGAGACAACAAAAATTATTCAAAGTCTTGGGACTTTGAGACACGAGACGTCCCGGGATCCAAACCCTAGCCCGCACATACTAAAGCCATCAAACTTGAACATGTGGTTTGTTCGTATGGACGGCACGTTCGAACACGAACGCGAACATGGTTCGAATCTAGTTCGCGCACAACAATCGTGAATTCTCTTAGTAGCTGTGGCGGTGTTTTTGGAAGTGGTCGATTGTGAAGTAGCGAAATGTTTTTTGGTATTCGCATTCATTCATGAAGAACACCGTCCATACAGATCATACTCATAGGATCACCGCAAACATGTTGAACGAACAGAGTGTTCGATGTTCGTTAGAGGTACACACGTGCGAACCAAGTGGTTGCGTAAAGCTTGGCTATCGAAAGATGTCACCGGAATATTTATCAAACTTTGTACATGGCATTTAAAAAATTGTTTTCTTGACGTTTCGTACATCTCATTGTATTGTTCACGTGCATCTTGTTTTACTTGTTTTGCTTGAAACGGTATTGAAAACAATTACAAGTGTGACGAAGAGGCTTCTATTTAGTATGATTGATAAAAAAGACGTAAAATGTGAATTAAATATGTAGAGAAAATGCGACATTTGGATTTAATATTTTTTCCAGGTTTGTTTTTTAAATCTATCATAAAAACTTGATACTTTTTAACCGACTTCCAAAAAAAGGAGGAATTTATCAATTCGGTTGTATTTTTTTTTGTGTTTGTCACCTCAGAACTCCGTCCTTAATAGACCGATTTGCAATTTTTTCCCCTTAAAGAATATGCTTCCAGATTGGTCCCATTTGTTTCAAAATCTAGTTTTGATGGTGAGAGCCATGACGAATCGTGGGAACTCCTCAAATATTATTATATAGGCACCCATGTATTGATTTTGGTATTTTCATCGAGGGCAAGCATTTACAGTCAAAAATAAAAATCAGGAATGAAGATTATCGTTCAGAGAACCGAAGTTGCCGACATAGCACGAAGAATCACCAAAGTGGCAATGGGCAGGGCACATAGCTCGCAGCACAGATGGCCGTTGGGGCCGAAAGGTTCTGGAGTGGCGATCACGTACCGGCAGACAGCGTTGGGAGTCCTCAGATGGACCGATGACCTGGTAAAGGTTGCGGGAATCCGACGAATGCGAGACGCACAGGACCGTTCATAGTGGCGACACTTGGGGAGGCCTATGTCCAACAGTGGACGTCTTTGGGCTGAAATGATGATGATGATGATTGCTTTATTTCTATAGACTGCTATTTTATGTGGCCACACCACTACGAAGTTATTGTATGATTAATATAGTAAAGAATCTGATTTGACTAATGATACTTTACTTCGATCCTTAGGGTGTTTTTTAATATCGTGCGGATCTACGTAGGTCTGTATGGTATGCTGGGTCACGTCCTTTTTTCAACTTTATTAATTTGTCAAACTTGTCTGCTTGGAAGTACTAAATTATTTCGAGTTAGAATTGATTTGTTCGTTAATTGTTTGAAAAAGTTGTTGGTGAAAAATTCTTGTATTTTTGGGGAAAAAATAAAATTGGGTTAAAATTGTGGGCGGTCTAATGTACGAAGTGTGTTAAGTGGAAAGATTATGGAAAAAATTTTAGGACATTTTATGTCTGAAACTTTGAAATGGTGTCGTAAACTTGGGATATTTGTTTTACTTTTTATATATCTACTATATTAATTATGAATAAATTATATATACAATACTCAATTTTACACGTCAGCCTTTTTAGTTATTTTAAACTAAATGATGCTGTTGTCTACTAACTGACTAAATTATAGAAAGACATCGAAATAAACCACTAAATGGATTTTAATGAAAATTGGTACATGGATGGACCATGTACCAATGTGTGGATTGGTTTTCCGGATTATTTGAAAAAAAATACCGCGTCTCTGGAAGGCAAAGAGAAACTGAAGGAATCTACCACTGGTGAGTTTTAGTCAGTAAAAGTCTTTTGATATTTGAAAAATTTCTCAACAAACAAAGAATAAGTTGTTTATCCGGAAGAGCACAGTCAGCAATAAGAACGCGTGAACCTGTGTATATGTTTTGGGATATAATATAGATTTATTCTATTGTATTTTATATTTTTTATTTCGATACTACGATCTTGTAGAAAATTTTGACTAACACGTTAGCGATTTTTACACAGTGGAACTGCCGAGCAGAGAGGATTGGTCAAACAACCTCATCACTTGCAAGGCTGGAAGCCTGATCTGGTTTACAGACGGGTCCAAAATGGGTGAGAATGTAGGATCTGGAATATTTGGCATTAGCCCGAAATTCAGCAAAAGCTTGAATCTGGGTAAACATGCTACCATATTCCAAGCGGAGGTATACGCCATTATAGAATGTGTGGAGGCCAACCGTCAACGAAACTACATAAATCAATTAATTCTGATTTACTCAGATAGCCAGGCAGCTCTTAACGCCTTGAACTCGAATACTTTAAATTCGAAACTGGTAAAAGACTGCGTTAACAAACTGAATGACCTGGGGCAAAGGAATAAAGTTATTCTGAGATGGGTACCAGGTCATTCTGGAATCAACGGCAACGAAAAAGCCGATGAACTTGCACGGGCTGGGGCTCAAGGTCATCAGATAGGTCCAGAACCCTTCTGTGGTATCTCAAAGAACCAGGCCATGCAGACCCTTAAGGGCAACTTATTTGGCGATTCAAAAAAGCACTGGTTGGTACAACCAGGTCTGCTACACGCCAAATCTCTCATAGAAGGCTACTCACAAAAACGAACTGCCGAGCTTCTTGAGCTTAGCAGGACGAACATCTGTGCGATAGCCCGCGCCTTAACCGGCCACTGCAAACTAAACAGGCACCAATTTCACATGAAACTGAGTGACACTGATGTTTGCCGGTACTGCAATCAGGAGAGGGAGTGTCCATCTGGGCCGACACATTATTCGCCCGGAGGAGATTAAAACTCTAAAAGCTAGGAGTATTCTAAATTTCTTGGAAGCCTCCGGGCTAAAAGAGTTACTCTAACAAGGTGGCGAGTCACAATAGATCTTTTAGGTCGCAGTGACTACATCCCCTACACTATGGGTGATGCATAGCCCCTTATCTTCTAAATAATAATAATAGCGATGCCACCTGCAGATGCTAGTCAATAACCATATCTCCAAAATATTTGACGGTTATTTACACAATTACCAATCAAATTAGTTTCTGGCCCATTTTTCTCTATAGAAACGACTAACTGGAATCGTATATCAGCTTCTGATGTTTTGTAAGTGCCCATGTGCTACGTGATTTTACTTTTTACTAATTTAGGTTCGACAACATCCGTCACAAAACAATTAAAACCACCCGAAAACTTCACCCACCCAACGCATTCAGTTTTCGAATAATGTCCGGTTGGCGATTAAATAATGACTAAGCATCGGACCACAAGACGTACGGCGTTGCGCCACCGGTACATGATGGACATCCCACCTATACGTACAAAGCGTTTTGGGAGTACATTCATCATGCGTACAGCTTAGGAATGGAATTCCCTGCCGGAGTCTGTGTTTCCTGATAGCTATTACCTAGGGGTCTTTAAGTCAAGAGTGAATAGATTGCTTCTAGGCAAGCGTGCTCCATCGTCGGCCACATCATCGCTTACCATCAGGTGAGATTGTGGTCAAACGCGAACCTATCCATTATAAAAAAATGCTGAGTTTTAAATGCGTTAAATGAGAAAAGATTTCTTTTCCGTGAGGGTATTTTATTGTATAGCGCTGCTCCTTCAAATGTAAGCATTTTTTGCCATAGTTGGTCCTAGTATTTAGTAGAACTAATAAAGGGGATTGCCCATTTCAGGCCATGAGCGGACAATTGACTAGAGAAAAAATACTTTGTTAATTAATTTTGCCATAAAAAAAATATGTATTCCCTAGTTCCAAATGAGCGCCACTATAATAAACAATATGTGGTAAATAAAAAGTAACTTTATGGAAAAAACAATAGTTTTATCATTGATAGTAATATTTGATGCTGTCTTTGGCCTGGAACACCATAGAGGCTGGGCAATCCCCTGTCATGTTCCTACTAGCCCCAGTAGCTTCGGTTGTGCACTGATATTTCAGTTAGGAAATTTCTCCTTTTATACATATACAGATAATTTATTCACTTTACCCTTATAACTTAAGTGGCAGTGGGTAGAGCAAGCAATATGCTTGCAAACAGATGTTTAATGAGGCCGAAAGGCTTTGGAGTGTCGACCGCTTACCGGAAGATGCAGCTTTAGGTATATATAGGCCCAGCCTCTATGGTGTTCCAGGCCAAAGAGGCCTGGAACACCATAGAGGCTGGGCAATCTCCTTTTTTAACTTTTTGTAACAGACAGACAAAAGGAAGACACACAAGTGATCCTGTAAGGGTTCCGTTATTTTCTTTTACACGTACAACCCTACACATTTCCGCCACGAGCACAAAAAAAAATAATACAATTCTAAAGGAAAAAGCCAGTAATTGATAACCACAATACATCTCATCAGTACCCGAACCTCAATTTTGTTAATTAGAGAAAATTTGGCGCCGTCACGTTCCCATTTATCGTTCCAAAGAAATTTCAGGCGAAACTGTTTGAGAAATCATTAGTAATGTTTACGGTGTTGATGTAAAATAAACGTTTGTAGCAATTAGAGTAACTGCGGTAGGATAGCTACAAATGTAACGATAAATAAATAAAAGTAGCACACAGAGAAATAGCACGTTCTGATAGTGTCTCCTTATGCTCATAGGTTTCCAATGACCATTTACACAAGAGGTTTCGATTCGACTCGTGTTTTTAATCGAAAATATAATATGTCGTACCTCTGTCTTTGGAATCACTAAATGATTCCTCCCGCTCTGGAGCTGAGCGGGAGAGTTTAACATTCTTCTACCGACGAAAACTACATCTATGTTCCTTTAGCTGCCCTTTGTGTTCTAGGACTATGGGTAACCTTTTGAAAAGTCAACCTATAGCCCTAGTAGGCTTACCTTCTTCTCAAATAGTGTTATTACTAAAAAACCTTTGGTATAGTTTCTGAATTAATCATATTGAAACTCAGAAGGACTTGTATGTCAGTAGTTCAATTATAGTATTTGCACGTAAACGATAATTTGTTTTTTTTTTTAGTTGTGGCACTATTTGAGTGGAGATGCGATATGCTGTAACATGTAGTTAGACAGCACGGAATAGATAAAAGAGGTAAACGGTATCAAAATAGTTCGTAATGTATGTAATGTCCAATTGCAGCGCAATTGTGTATTGCGCTGTAATTGGACATACGATTCGTCAAACTAAATTATGTAATAAATTCCACACAATAATATATATTCCACACAACTATCACACAACGCCGTCTAGTCCCAAGCTAAGCAGAGCTTGTGTTATGGGTACTAGACAACTGATAAACATACATATATATTTCTAAATACATACATATTATAGATAAATTACACCCAGACACAGAACAAATGATCATGCTCATCACACAAACATTTGTCCTGGGTGGGAATCGAACCCACGACCTCCGGCATAGCAGTCAGGGTCACTAACCACTAGACCAACAGGTCAGTCATAATGTACTTCCGTGAAATGCGTAATTCCGTTTGATGTATTATATTCCCCGTATAATTTATTATATTAGTATTGCTGTCTAATCGATTTACTTTCTAAATTCTATAGTGCTATATCCCACCACCCTGGGTTGACTAGTAGAGAATGCCTAAACTTTAGACTCTAACCGCCTTATTCCAAAACGCCATCTAAATGTAGTGTAGTTCCGGGATTATTAACCTTGCATCTATTGTCTTACTATTGTGTCTCAAATTAAGGAGTGGCAAGGGGTTGCCTCCTTCTGCGAAGCAGTAATGCTAGCAAAGGAGGAGGCCGACCGCATCAGGCAACGGCGGCGCTCACAGCGCCCCAGCCGCCGCCGGGATTCCGATCGCGATTTCCGGCCACCGTAGGCTCGGGCTTGCGGACGGCGAGCAATGGGTAGTTCGCTGTCCGACCGTCCAGTAACTGTCCGGACCGAGCCCAAGTCGTCGACGGCACGCACTGTACCCGCGCGACTCAAGGAATTGTCAGCAAAAGCAGAGGCCCAGCTGGGTCGAAGCCTACTGGGGCCAGGGTTAGCTGTGAAAGTTAGCTCAGCCCCGGTATGAAAGGCACGAAGGAACAGGGTGGGTTTTTTCGTCAGTAAGAATCTGACACTGACACTATCTCCCGTTCCGCCCAACGGCGGGGGATGTCATTTTGATGATTTTTACCCACCAAAAAAAACCTTGATATTAAAAAATTAAGTTTATCACTACGTTCTGAACAGACACACAACAGTTCTATCTATGACAGTAAAGTTAGACCGCCGAAACTATTAATAATTAATTTAATGATTTAAACACACAAAATCAAAGCTCCCTAAATAATAATGTACTTATTGGTACAGGTACAGGCACGAATCTTGAGCGCTCGGCGTCAGAGTGGGGATCGCTTTGCGTATTCCATACATCGGCGAGCCAATCGTTGTCGTTGTTAGATACATGCAGCAAACGCAGGGAACGAATCACGAGTGACGTCTATAACACGATGGCGCGGCGAGCCAATCACTGACACTCCCCGCCCCCACGTCTCACTTCGTACCACTAAAGAGACCGAATATTTGACTTCTGCGCAACTTGAAGCCAGCGCTCAAGATTCGTGCCGGTATCTGTATCGAAGTTTGTACCATACTTAAACTGGGCGAGTTTCGGCGGTCTAACTTTACTACATAGATAGTTCAACAATTCGTGATAAACTCTTTTTATACTTAATTCATTAAACGCCAAGCGAACGCGCACCGCGTCTTTCTATTGTGTCTGTAAATTCCACGATTGAAAGGTTAAATTCAAAACCTACTTTTGTTCTTAAACCTAGTAACAAGCTCGAAACTACACGACATTTAGATCGCGTTTTGGAATAAGGCGGTAAAGCATTAAGGCCGCCTATACAGTTGTTACTCGTGACACAACGTCAATTATTGCTAAATCTGTATTTAACATGGATTACACGTCTATCTTACTGAATCGATGGCACTAAAATATCGCAACAAGATACCGTTACGTGTGTAGCTAGCATTAGCTACCGTACCAATTATTTTAGTTACAATGGCTGACTGCTATTTTGTTAAGGTTTATCATTAAATTTCGCGTTCGAAATATACGTTTCAATTAACGTTGAATTGCTGCTAGGCTTGATAACATTATTATTGCTTATTATGGCGCAGAGGTATTTTTGCTTTTGCAAGCGTGACTTGTATATAATGAGATAACATTCAATTTCAGTACTAATCTGCATGGTTTTCATGTGATTAGATTTGTTGTGTTTGAATGTTTTATTGTGCAAGGGAATTTGTACTTTTTAGGGTTCCGTAGTCAACTAGAAACCCTTTTCTGCTTTAAGAAACTAGACTTAACAAGTCATACTTTTGAGTTATGCACCGTCATTTGATTTGAGACTGGTCATCTCTAAATTGCTTTTTTAAATCTTTTATTCTGTTTTCAATTCTACAACGAATTTATGTAATTTACCAATTCGTGGCCAATCACACTGTGACGAGTTTACTTTTTAATAAGTAATTAGATCGCCTTTCTGACAATTTAAAAGTGCATTTAAATGAAGATTTAAGTGCATATTAATAGCATTAATAGGGATGACCAAATCACAAAAGAAGTTTGCGTATTACCTCATCATATCTAAATGGCTTAACGTATTTGGAGGAAACTTGCCACAAGGCTATATCATGTTTTGGAATAGTACTTAGGACACATATAATTTTTGACTGTAACGCGGGCAAAGCCACTGGTAGAAGCTAGTTTACTATAAAATATAGAAAATTCTTTCTTATAATAATGTGAACAAAAATCTACTAATACTACTACTAGTTTAGTACTTTTTTTACTTAGTCTTTTTTATAATAATTATGGTAATTAAATTCAAAAGTTTGTACGTAATCTAACAGAACGTTTCGATAGAATAATATTGATGCATAAATATTAAAATAACTACCAGGGAAGCAGAATTTGTAGATGCATGCACTGCCTCGTAACAACAATCAATTACAGGGGATGAGCATGTTCAGCACGGCGTGTGGACTAATTATGCACAAATTACTGAAGTGACAAATGTTGCACGCCGCAGACTGACTCGTTAGTAAACGATCGATAGATCAACGTACCTATCTGTTACTAGTGATCCGTCCCAGCTTCGCACCTGTGTTAGATACCTTTAAAATTCTCGGTTTCCAGTCGGTGGATTCTGTTCGGGATTCAGTCAGTGATTTGGGCAACAGTCCTTGCACGCATGCACAAATTGCGCGTGGATATGCAATGAAACACCTGATTTTGCATAGTTAATTAACCAGTATTTCGCTTAGCAAGAAATTTGACGGCCAATTATTCATTGTTGCGTTAAAGCAGTGTGATTCACTCTTATAGAACGATGAAAAATAGTAAGTATGTATTTAACTAACAAATTAGATTAACTGTTGATATGCTCACATAACATATCATAATTGAATCCCGAAGTCTGTAAACTTACGTCACAAAGCTGTGAACGTAATACACACCACATACCACATTTGAATTAAACATAAGCAAGTAAACAAGAAAAATACTCTCAAACATAAAGATATTGAAATAAAATCCAAATTCCGGAAACATCTCGGCTTCAAAACCAGATTTGGGGAGTTCTTTACACTTCCTATTGAAGTGGTAAATCAATTTGATTCAAGTGGTATGATAATGCCGTCGAGTGGTGTTATTGAGTGATCACAATTTGCATGAGCCTTGAAGTTCCGACTTAATATTTTGTGGATAGGTTTTTTTATTCGTGTTTTTATGTTTTATTTTTTGTAAATGTGGTTTTGGAATGGCGCAACTTTTTAAGTGACATAAAACGGTGCTGGCTATTAATTTTCTCTAAACTATATATACGGCCTAGTAGTAGTTTTCTGGGTGCGAGAAGCACAGGATCTGTCGACATGTGTGTATATTGGGCAATGGGTAGCTCGCTGTCCGGCCGTCCGGTAACTGTCCGGACCAAGCCCAAGTCGTCGACGGCGCGCCTCAAGGAGTTGTCAGCAACAGCAGGGGCCCAGCCGGGTCGAAGCCTACTGGGGCCAGGATTATCCGAAAGGGTGCTCGAGCCCCGGTATGAAGGCTTGAAGGAACGGGATGGGTTTTTTAGTCAGTAAGAGTCTGACACTATCTCCCGCTCCGCCCAAGAGCGGGGGTTGTCATAGGATGATTTTTCCCATCGAAAAAAAAAACAAAAAAAAAACATGTGTGTATACCTATAAATTATGCTTGTCAGCCATTGATATATTATAAGGAAAAATACGTTACGAGCTAACATTGCAATCAGAAAACCTGCCCCCCTAGCCAAGTTACAACCAGTTTGTGTCGAATTCTGTTCTCTAATCGGTAACACCTCGGTGACAGCAATTGTAGAAAACGATAAGTTGGTAGCCATGTTGACGCGCCTGAGTCGGCCGCTCGTTCTACAATGTAGCGTTTGTATAACAAAGGATGTAGCGTTAAACATCGTAGAAACGATTTTGAACGATGTGAACTTGGCTACGAATTGTCTATTCGTTTGTTCTGACCACTCGAGTTTATGTTATTCCCATACGTTTCATCACTTTTCGACAGCGTTAACGATTGCAGAATAACAACTTGGCTAAGCGTGCTGGACTCTGTGAAATGTGATCTATCTATCTTCCGCTGTTTTGATTTAATTTAAGATGTCATCTTTTAGCTGAATGATGATGGCTTTTTCTGCCTTTTAATAAGCGATATTTCTTAGTTTTTAAACAAAAATGGGTAATTAGAGTTTGTGCCCAATAAAAATGGTATGATCCATTATCGTTTGGTGGTCAATATCTTCTTACTCTGCACACTGTTCACTATCACATCCCACAATCTCTCTTCACACTATCACACTTCAGTCTTTATCCTGTCACACTTTACACTTATGAGGTTATAAAGGTGAAAATTTATATGTTTGTGTGTGTACGTTTCAGATTTAAATGAAATTTGGCTCACGGCAAACGACCATGCTCTGCCTCCCTAGTCAAGTTACGACCGTTTCTAAGGAGGCTGGAGTAGCACGTAAGATAGACATTTGTTTCTTGAGCGTATGTTCTATTGGGATAATTTTCAAATCTCACGAGTCCGAAACCGCTGACAGAAGCTGGCCATTAGGTGGGTAAGTAAAAAATATTTGTAGACCTGTACCTCTAACATGAGTTTAAAGCAATAGTATTTGTCGATACTCGATACCGACTACTAAATATTTTGTATGGCAAATTTTTCAGTGCCTCTAGCGGTCACCTACGGAACCAAAATTTGCCAGTCGGTATTGAGTATCGACAAATACTATTGCTTTAAACTCATGGTACAGGTACTGAAGAAGCGTCCACATCTGTCCGACGCCTGTTATAACCCTACTCAACCTTTCATTTTACTACTTAATACAAGATTCTAAAGACATAATAAAAAAAAATGGGCAAGTGCGAGTCGGACTCGCGCACTGAGGGTTCCGTGCAAACCACAATTCCCGAATGAAGTCTCAAAGATTTTTCTGAATTACAATTTTTTTTTTGTGACGTAGGTAACAACAAATTTACTGTTTTCAGATTTTTTCCTATATCTGTGCTTTAAGACCTTGCTTTGTGCCAAATTTCCGGATTCTGAGTCAACGGGAAGTACCCTATGAAATTCGATCTTTGAGAGTATCAAAATATACGTTTTTTGCGACATAAACGGCCGTATCTTTGTTTATTCGTTAACTTAAAAGTTTGATTTTTTTTACAGCTTGAAGGGACCGCTGAAGTGAGTAAATGGTTTATTCTCAGGGTATATGGTTTAAATTTCAAGTCGATACCTCCACGCGTTCTTGAGATATAGGGTCTTGACAGACAAACAGACAGATGGACGGACGGACAACAGAGTGATCCTATAAGGGTTCCGTTTTTTCCTTTTGAGGTACGGAACCCTACTGGGGCCAGGGTTATCCGAAAGGGCGCTCGAGCCCCGGTATGAAGGCTAGAAGGAACGGGGTGGGTCTTTTAGTCAGTAAGAGTCTGACACTATCTCGCGCTCCGCCCAAGAGCGGGGGATGTCATTGGATAATTTTTTCCCACCATAAAAAAAGGTACGGAACCATAAAATACGAATATATTCTCCGTGTCAATTGTAATATCTACCCAAAGCTACCAGGAAAATAAAATGTGTAGCTGAATTTTCATATTATAAGGTTCGCAGCGCAAATCGTGCATAAATAAAAGATTTATCGAAACAGACCTTTTTCTTATATTTATTTCCCATAGGATTTTATTTAAATTAATTTTAAGGTCAAAAGGTAAAGGGATACTTAGATATCCGGACATCTGATGTCAACTCTTGGGATATTGAAGGTTAATCATAATTCTGAGATTAACTTTTGCGAAAAAGGTCAACAGTTTTTTTTTTAAGGAAGATCCCTCGGGTGATTTTAGATAATGAGGAAGATAAATGTTGTATTGGTGACTGTTTTGAATGAAGATAAAGTACATTATAATAAATGCGGAAGTTGTTTTGATTCGTATTGTTTTATTTTAAAAAGAAAAAGTATTATTGAATCGTTTCAAAAAACCTTCTCAAAAATAAAATTAAAAGATTTGAAACAAGTTGCTAGCAGTTTTTTAGTTCAATCATAGATGCTTTAAATTGCTAGTTTTAATGTTTTTTGTTATTTAATGCAATTCAGATTTTTTGTAATTGTATTTTTAGAAATGTGTCCTCGAGCCCTTTATTTTGAATTGATCATGTAACAAAAATACGATTTTACAGTGTAATGACGGCCAAAACTGTTTTATTGTTTTTTCTGATTTCATAATTTTCAGTACTTTATTTGCTTTTTTTTGACAAAACTAAAAAGTACCTACTAAAAAGATCGTCACCATCATTTCAGCTGCAAGATGTTCACTGTTGGACATTATCCTCTGCCATATTTCGTCATAAAGACCGCTCTTGTACGCCTCTCATCCAACAGATTACCGCGACCCTCACCAGCGCGATCCATTTTATGAACTAAACTGAACTTTTAAAGAGATAGACGATTTGTAAAACACTAACAAGCTTGCAGTACTGTATTACTAACATAATAAACAACAACTTTTGTTCTATGACTTTTTACAAAACATAATACATTTATCAAAAACAAACCTTCAAGATTTCGTCGTTCTATCTATCTCATTTCAAGTCTGTATTTTGCTATACCTACCTACATCTGTATAACGCGACGCAAACGCATCAAGTACCCCCGCCGCTTAATCCCCGCCCCCCTCCGCTATTGTACTCTCGCTTGCTTCGCATAGACTTCGTAATTAGAACCTTCAATTTAAATATTTATATTTTTGTATGAAAATCTGATGAACTAAATATGATAAATTTTTAAAAGTTATGAATAAAATTTGTTGTTTATGATGTTCGTAACATAGACCTGAGGTTGCCATTGTTTTACAAATAACCCTATCTTCTTCTTCTTCTTCCTGCCCTTGTCCCGTTTTATTTGGGGTCGGCGCAACACGTTTTTTTCTTCCATTCTGTCCTGTCCCTTTTCTTTCATACCACTTCTCACACAATCCATCCATCTTTTCTGTGGCCTCCCTTTCCCTCTCCATCCGTCCACATTACAAATAACCATATACAGGGTATATATAGCTCCATTCCTCTTTCTCGCTCGCACGCTTGACATTTTAACACATACAAATACAAATACAATACAATACAATACAAATACAAAAATGTTATTAGTGCACACAGGTACAACACGTCATGGTAAGTCCCCTGGCCTTTGGTACACCTTCTGTATGACCTTCCAACACTGCGTCTTCTGGTACGGTAATCAAAAAATAAGCGTAAAACTTTAAAACAGGCTTTCAAACATAAAATCACTTATCTCAACAGTAACCCTTGACTGAAACAACATTTGAGTTTTATTTCGAGCGCTTTTAGGGTTCCAGTTAATTGAAACGATTACCGAGTAATATCGTTTTTTATTGTCCCCTACAGTCGTTTATAGGTAGTTAAATTTAACATTTGGAAATAACAGTAATGGTGATATCACAGACTTGGTAATTGCTGTTACAAGATAACGGTTTGCGATAAGCATGGATACTGAATACAAATGAGTTTCAATTTCAAATTATTGTACTCAGTAAGCTAGTATCGGTGTGAATCTGTAAGTACCAAAATTTTTCATATAGTGCAAAATTCAGGGAACGACTTAACCCGTGAGAAGGCGCGCTATGAGCAATTTACTCACACAAAAATTTAAAGCAAATTTTTTTGGTGATACCGACGCCGTAATTCTCATACGCCTAGGTACCTTCCTAACTATTCATCCTCTCCCTCGTGACGCAACTCTCGTGCCGGTCAGTTCTGTTGCGACCGCGCAGCTAAGTGTTTCTGGAGGCCGCGTACCATCGTGCGGTAATTTGCTCATCACGCGCCCATCCGTGTAAGTATTTATTTTTCCATTAAAAAAGTATAATTGTATTTTCTAGATTATATTATTTTATTTATTTATATTAAATTGGTTAATTATTACCTAAATACTCTATAGTAATATTTTAATTATAATATTTTTTGGTTTTAGCTACAACACACATGTAAAATGGGCGACCGACGGAGGCCAATGCCAAGTTCCATTTTTGGTTTCGGTGAAGATATCTTATCATATGTACCAAAGAAGAAAACCAAGAAACTTGTCCTTATGCCATCATCTCTTCACGATGACGATAAAATAGACCAAGAAACAGGTAAACCCGAGATTATCACATTTTACAATTCCACAAAAGGAGGAGTGGATGTAGTAGACCACAAGAAAGAGGATTATTCCGTTGCCAGAATCACTTCACGATGGCCAATGCGCTTATTTTTTTCAATTTTGAACATAAATGGAATCAATGTCCAAATAATATACAAAGCTAACACCAAAACTTTGATTGAAAGACGTACATTCCTAAAAGAAGTGGCGCTTGAGCTGGTAAAACCACATATTTCACGCCGAATTTGCATGGAGAACATATCATCAGATCTCAAGTTTCTAATGAAGCGATTTGTGTCGGCTCCTAGACCTATATCAGAGCCTAGCGGATTCTGTTCTATATGTCCTAGACGTAGGAATAGACGGTCAAAAAAAGCTTGCACTTTGTGCAAGCAATTACTCTGCACCAAACATATCACATATATGTGTTTAATGTGTTTCGAGATTAATTACGTAATTTTTTTAAGTTTTTGATAATGTAAGATTTTTATTGTGATTTATATGAAGACTGTCAAAATTAGAAAATCAAAATTAGTTGATTTGTTATTTTTTTTAGAAGTTGCATTTATGTTTCATAGTTTTAATAAAAATACTTATTTTCTTACTTATCAAACCTAGTTTATTCATATAAATCCCTTATAAGTCAATAAGTACTTTAAAAGTAGAAATATGAGCATTTAAAGTAGTGTGAGTAATTTGCTCGCGCGCGCCTCTCCATGTAACAAACAGAGGCGCGCCTTCTCACGGGTTAAGCTACAACTAAATCAGACCGAGGCACACGTGTAAGACGCCTGATTTGTACGTAACACGACGTCGCGTGGCGTGAATCAAGTGTAGCTCTACAAGTCTTGTTTCCTTAAAAAAATTAATTCTATATAAAGTGTAGTTCTAACTAGAACTACACTGCGCACACGTGAGCCACACACGCCGATCTGGGCACGTCAGTGTCCATACATTTTATTTGAAAACTAGACTTGTAGAGCTACACTTGATCCACGGCACGCGACGTCGCTCTACATATAAATCAGGCGTGTTACACGTGTGTCGGTCTAATGTAGTTCTAATTTTATAGTCTTCTAAAACTTAATTTGGTCTTTGTAGATATTAGATTATTGGATTGGGCCAGGAATGTTATGGATTTGCTGATCTGGATCCGGATACAGATATAAGAATAATATTACACCGGTTTCAGATACGTTTACGAATATGAAATTATTCCAGACTAGCTGACACGGCAAACTTTGTACCGCCCAACAGTCAATTGCGTGTGATGTTATTTTACGTCTTGAACACTTTAATTCCATATATCTTTCAATAAAGTCAACTGATTTTGATGAAATAAATCCGATTTCGTGCATTTTACGTAATATGCGCACAACTATAGGCACTACACTGCTCACACGTGTGCCTCATACGTTGATCTGGGCGCGTCGATCTCCATACATTTTTTAAAATATGTAAACTGGATTTGTGGAGCTACACTTGATACACACCACGTGACACCACGCGACGTCGTTCTACGTACAAATCAGGCAAGACAACGTGTGCCTCGGTCTAATACTGTTCTAGATTCTACAGATTTAAATTTTTTTTTTTACAACTATCACACAACGCCGTCTAGTCCCAAGCTAAGCAGAGCTTGTTTTATGAGTACTAGACAACTGATAAACATACTTATATATTTCTAAATATTATAGATAAATTACGCCCAGACAAAAAACAAATGATCATGCTAATCACACAAACATTCGTCATGGGTGGGAATCGAACCCATCTCCTTCGGCAAAGCAGTCAGGGCCACTAACTACTAAACCGACAGGCCAGTCAAAATGTTTAATAGATGTAGGGCACTTATAAATTCTTCATTTAAATTTTTGCTGGCGGTAACCGTTCCTCTAGATAGATTTATGATCACAGTCTATTAGCAAAATAAAGTTGTCACATAACCCTTTGAGGCTTTGACATAATAGCTTTGCTGGCTTAAAGCCACCTGCGTCCCTCATCAGAGTTGACCTTGGTCTGTAAGACGACGTGGCGACGGTATTTCAGAAGGGTTTACGATTTACCGTCGCCTTAAATATTTGATTTTACAAACGAATATTCGAAATCATTATTCTCTTGTCCTCATCCCTACTTATTTAAGGTTTGCGAAACAATTTATGTCTTCTTTATCCATAATTCTTTATAATAAGTCGTTGCTGATTTGCTAACTTGTGGGTTTTTTTATTAGTCGCATTCCACACTCAATGTGTCGGAATATAAATAAATTATGCCACAGCCCGTTTCGTTATCGGATCACTCGGTTATTTGCCACCGGTATCCACATGGTGGACATCCCACATATAAGCACAAAATGCGAGAATTGTATGACTTGATTCCGTCATCTCATTTCTACCATCGGACAGCCCGACGTACGGCGAATATCCACCCTTACATCGTACCTACCATCAGGTGGGATCGCAGTCAAGCACTAGTTTATATCAATTAAAACAAAGAACACATTCATGGTATGTACACGTACAACTAAGGAATGGAATTCTTAGACGGAGTCTGTATTTTTCTGAAAATTTCAGCATAGGGTCTTTAAGTTAAGAGTGAATAAGTTAGTTGTAGGTAAATGTGCTCTATCGGCAACCACATCATTGCTTACCATCACGTGAGGCTGAGATAAAACGTGAGCCTATTAATAATAACAATCTCAGAACAACACAAACACAACACAACAACACAACAACAACACAATACACACACTATATTTTTCTTGATTTTTTTATTTTTTTTTCAACATTGACATATCAGATGCGCATAGTTTATCAACCGAATTCCTTAAAACTAATCTTTTGGATTCTTTATACATTCGAAATAATTATGCGAATTTAAAAAGTAATAATAAATTTATTTATTTCAAATAATCGTCGACTAAAAAAAAAGTACATTCACGATTAATTATACCGTAAAACATTTTACATTTGCAACCACAGAGTAATACACAAATAGAAGAATCAGAGTTGCCAATTAGTACCTCATTAATAAATTAATTGTTTACAAACAATGCGATTTAGTAAGCGCTTGAGAAACTTAATAATAAACTTAATTCATTTCATACAATATGAAATGAATTAAATTAAGTTTAATGCCTGGAGTTCATTTATAAAGCTGGGGTGTTAGAATTATAAACTGGTATTTGAGGTTATAGTTGTTAGGAGTTTTGAATTATGTTGTGCTTAGAACTGCCGATTACTTAAATTAATTGGTTTGTATTTAAGTACGTATTAGGCCTGGGTGCCTGTGAGGGCTGCGGGATTGTTCAAATAAGTTACTATTGCCCTGAACCACAAAGGGCAATTGAAGGAAGACAGGTGGGTTTTAACCTAAAGGTGCTGGATCACCGGGAGCATTCGCGTGTAATGTAACGTTACGAGTTTGAGCATTACATCAGTGAAGGAGGAGAGCATTACAATGCACACCTTGTAATGGTACAAAACGGGTATACATCAGTGAAGGAGGCAAACTGAGCATTAAAAAGCGCATCTTGTAATGATACAATGTGTAATATCTTGATACAACTTGTAACATAAAACTTATGGTTCGGGTGATTTTTTTTTTAATTTTCGCCAGTTTTAAAATAATGCATGACACCAATATCGTTTCTTTTCTTCTGTGTTTTTTTACCTAAATAACAATGTCGAATTAATATTGCCACACTCAGCACAATGACCGCTTCGTCTGACATTATGGAATCAACAAAAAGCTAATGCTCAAAGTCGAATTTATAATATTACATTACACGCGAAGAAAAGTAAAATATTACTGCTGTATTTGTTTTGATTCGAGCAAAATGCACCCACTGCCACTTTAATTTCTCTCTATAATAAAATTATGTCTATTTTAGTAATGTCTTAAAAATAAAAATAATTTAGAACCTTACAAATTTAAAGCGCAAATACTATGTTTACATCACTTTTCGAGGGACCAGCGATTGTTAGTAGGTCAGAGTAATGACCCGACTTCTGCGAAGCGGTAATGCTCGCAAAGGAGGAGGCCGAACGTATCGGGCAACGGCGTTCTCGCCGCCGCCGCCGGGATTCTGATCCCGATTTCCGGCCACCGTAGGCGCGGGCTTGCGGACAGTGAGCAATGGGTAGCTCGCTGTTCGGCCGTCCGGTAACTGTCCGGACCAAGCCCAAGTCGTCGACGGTGCGCACTGTTCCCGCGCGCCTCAAGGAGTTGTCAGCAACTGCAGGGACCCAGCCGGGTCGAAGCCTACTGGGGCCAGGGTTATCCGAAAGGGAGCTCGAGCCCCGGTATGAAGGCTAGAAGGAACGGGGTAGGTCTTTTAGTCAGTAAGAGTCTGACACTGTCTCCCGCTCTGCCCAAGAGCGGGGGTTGTCATTGGATGATTTTTCTCACCATAAAAAAAAGAGGAATGACCCATTATCTTTTACAAACATAGCCAAAAAAACATATATTTTTACCCCTTCATGTAACAACAAACAAAACTCAATGTGGAAACTCCAATGTACCAACAAAGTTCAATTTTCCTGCTGCACAAAATGTGTTGACAGAAATATATAAAACAATTCCATTTAAATGACACAACTTTTGTCATTCCGCGAGACGGACGGTTTGTTATTCATTAAAAAAAAGTACATTAAAGTTTTCAGAAACAAAGCTAGGCTTAATTAAAACTAAAGAAAAAAGCAACAACTTGATTCGAAAACTTTGCTCGTTTGTGTATATTTTTTACTCTTTTAGGAGTTTCCTTAATCGCCACTTTGAAAGTTTTCGTCTGCGGGACACTTAGATTTTTTTGTCACAGTAGCATTGCTGTGTGACAAAACTTCTTAAATATGACAATTTTACAAAGTGTGAAATACTTATTTTACTAAAATTTCTGCAAACAGGCGAGAAGTGACTCCAATTTTCAAAAAAAAAAATCTTCCACGCATCTATCGAAGTATTATAGTAAGTCGATATATTGGTTTACCCTTGTGTAAACACACTAACTTTCGCCTTTATAATATTACTAGCTTTTGCCCGCGCGGCTTCGCTCCCGCTCTTCCCTACTCCACCCTACTATACCTAACTCTTCCCTACTCTACCCTACTCTGCCCTACTCTGCCCTACTCTACCCTACTCTACCCTACTCTACCCTACTCTACCCTATCCTACTCTACCCTACTCTACCCTATTTTTTTTTTCCATAAGAACCTTCACTTAACAATAACAAACACAACAAAAAAAGAATTAGCGAAATCGGTAAAGCCGTTCACACGTGATGGCGTGACCAAGGGAAATAGTGATTCATTTTTATATAAATAGATAAGCTTTTGCCCGCGGCTTCGCTCGCGTACATTTAAAATATAACCTGTGTGACTCAGGAATAAAGCAGCTATTAATTGGTGAAAAAATTTTTGCAATCGGACCGGTACCAGATATTACCTCCTACAAACAAAAAACAGACTTTACCTCTTTTTATTATTAGTATTTTTATAATATTTTAAGAATTCAATAATCGCCTTTGCATTTGCAAGTTATTGCAAATGCAAAGGCGATTATTGAATTGAATTGGTGTTAACCAATTCACGCAGACGAAGCCATTGGAGGAAACTAGTAGTTTATAATTAAAAACCAACATTAAGACAGAAATAAAACCTACATAAACATTCAAGCCTCAGCAAAAAAAAAACTAGTTTTCGCATCATGGTCCGCTCTACAGATTTCTTTAATCCTGCCGGTCTTAGTAATTGCTTTGACCTAGAGTCGAGTCAGCTCTAGGGACACTAATTTTTTCACAAAGTCTATAAGAAATGATGGTGTGAAAAAAGTTTGTTTTGGGCAGCGTTTATTGTTAAGAGGACTACAGAACTTAAAACGTGATCAGAAAAAAAAGTTGCGCTAAGACATAATACTTGCAAATATGAAACGTTTTAGCGATCGAAAATTCAGAGATTTAATTCGTCATCATCATCAGCCTTTTTAATGTTCCCACTGCTGGGACTCAGACCACCTCTCTAGGAGAGGGAATGGGCCGTAATCCACCACGCGGGCCCAGTGCGGGTTGGTGAATGTCACGTCTTCTAATTTTTGGTTCTAGGACTTCCTTACTATGTTTTCCTTCACCGTTTTGAGAGCAGTGGTGATTAAATAAATTACACAAAGTAATGCGCCTGGCTGGGGTCGAACCCGTGACCTACAATTCGTAATTCGGGGCCATTACCACTCGGCTATAACTGCTCGATTTGATTATAAAATTAAAATACTATGACGGTAAAATGTTTCTTGTAGAATAATTTGACAAGCAACCCGATAAATAGATAGATAGGTATATTCTTTATTGTACACCAAAAATAAAAATTACATTAGGAACTTGGAATTATTGCATATGTATTAGTCCGGTTTCCAATCAATCAAAACAATTTTTAGACGTGATTTTATTTCTTTTGTACTAAATTAGCTGTAGGTATTATGTTTTAAACACACTATCTACCTAGCATTTATCCTGAACAATCCATACATACTCGTACAAAAGCGAAGTAACACTCACTGATTAATCACGAAATCTCACAAACCATTACACTTACAAACTTAAAATTAGGGCAGATAGGTTCCTTATAGGGTGTACAACTGTACACATCCGATTTTCCGAAATTTACTTCCGAAGGGGAAGAAACGGGGTTCCAAAATTTGTATGGAGAAACCGACTTTTAAGCGAGCGAAGCCGCTGGCAGAAGCTAGTAAATTATATTTTTTTGATGCTGTTTACTGCATTCGATCATATAGCAGAAAACTCGTGATTAGGCGGACTACAGGAGTAGTCCTCTTAAGGAAAGTGTTGTTTTTTATGTAGGTTGTGTTATCATGTCTCCTCAGGGATGTGCTCTAACATGCTTTGCGCAAAGGGCTCCGTATTGGACTTTTAAGAGGTCGGTCTCGTTCTCGGGTTGATCGCAGGAGTATTTTTTTAAGGTGATAGATAAGTCATAAAATAACTTCTCCCACTCTAGGGTGAAGCGAGAGCAGTAACCTGATTCACGTAAAATCAAACAAGCCAAATATCGTTGAAGTTTTATAGTCGTTCGATCGAAGTCCTATCCAAAATCGGTATTCACGGAACCACAACTTAACTGGCTCGAAACTAAACGATCTATCAACGACTTATTTTCAGTTAGATTAATAAGTATTCTACCAGGATAATGAAATACAGATTTTTTTTTATTTTTAAATCGACTCTTCTATCGAACAACTTTAAAATCGGTGTCGTTCAAACTCGATTGATAGATGTGAATACGGAAATGGACTAAACGACTAAATCGCTACGATATCGTTACTGTTTTGATTACGTGAATCGGGGTACAGGTCTCAGCCTTTATCTGACTAAAACGCAGTTTTGTACTTTGCGTTCTAGAGTCACGGTAACTCTTTCGAATGTTCCCGTGGTCAATACTACAATGAAATGAGATCATGCCTGTTATATTACTTAAATTATGTAGGTACTTTTTTTTTTTTTTTTTTTTTTTTTCGATGGGAAAAATCATCGTATGACAACCCCCGCTCTTGGGCGGAGCGGGAGATAGTGTCAGACTCTTACTGACTAAAAAACCCATCCCGTTCCTTCAAGCCTTCATACCGGGGCTCGAGCGCCCTTTCGGATAACCCTAGCCCCGGTAGGCTTCGACCCGGCTGGGCCCCTGCTGTTGCTGACAACTCCTTGAGGCGCGCGGAAACAGCGCGCGCCGTCGACGACTTGGGCTTGGTCCGGACAGTTACCGGACGGCCGGACAGCGAGCTACCCATTGCTCACTGTCCGCAAGCCCGCGCCTACGGTGGCTGGAAATCGGGATCGGAATCCCGGCGGCGGCGAGGGCGCCGTTGCCTGATGCGGTCGGCCTCCTCCTTAGCGAGCATTAAATTATGTAGGTACTTGAAATACTACACCTTTTTACATTCACAACATTTACTAAAGATCAATTTTCAAATAATAGGAATATGCATGAAAATATATATATCAATTTGTTATCCAACCAGTTTTTCAATAAATATACAAAAACAAAATAATAACTGTAAATATATCAAAATTGGCAGAAGAGCACACGATATAAAAAAAAACCGGCCAAGTGCGAGTCGGACTCGCCCATGAAGGGTTCCGTAGCAGAAAGTAACATAATATATAAGTTCTTGTAGTTTGTTGTAACTTTGATTGATGTTTTAATAATAGTGTATTTTTTTTTCGATTTATGACGTATTAAAAAAAACTACTTACTAGATCTCGTTCAAACCAATTTTCGTTGGCGGTTTGCATAGTAATGTAGTTTAGAAGTTACCGGGGGGGGGGGGGGGGGGCGACACATTTTACCACTTTGGAAGCGTCTCTCGCGCAAACTATTCAGTTTAGAAAAAAATGATATTAGAAACCTCAATATCATTTTTAACCTATCCATAGATACCCCACACGTATGGGTTTGATGAAAGAATAAATTTTAAGTTTCAGTTCTATGTATGGGGACCCCGAAAATTTATAGTTCTTTTTCTATTTTTGTGTGAAAATCTTAATGCTGTTTACAGAATACATCTACTTACTAAGTTTCATCAGTACCTATAGCTTTTATAGTTTCGGAAAAAAGTGGCTGTGGCATACGGACGGACAGACAGACAGACAGACGAATCTATAAGGGTTCCGTTTTTTGCCATTTGGCTACGGAACCCTAAAAAGACATCTGTCTCTCTCGCCAAGACGCCTTTTTCTATAGCGGTCGTGTAATTTGACGTCACGGTTCATGTCGGATTTCTCTTTCTAATTAGCAGCTTTGTAGGTTTATAACTTGTAATCTATACATCTATACATCGCGGGTCTCAAACCATAGGGGCGTATATGCAAAAATGTGATTTTTCGTTTTTAATGCCATTGGATTCTACTATAAGCAACACATTAACTGAATTTTTCTTATAATTTAGTGTTAATTACTTTTTGCATAAATTAAAAAATATTATTTGCCGTATGCTGGAGAGTCTAGAATTATTTTTAGACCAAATAGCCGTATAATTGACGTAAGAGCAATATTATTGCGTATTGGGGCAGTTTCGACGTGCCATAGAGACGTACGCACGTACGACTTTCAATTTTATCGTGATCCAAGGAAATCGCATCGGACCATAAAGGCGTATGAACATACGACTGTTTATTTTACTTTAACCTGAAATCATTTTGTCAAGCTATATAGACGTAAGTAATGTAACAAATATTCGCATTCGCGAATATTCGCACATTTTTTGATATTCGCATTCGCATTCGCGCATATTTGCACATTTTTTGATATTTGCATTCGCATTCGTAAAAACATGCGAATATTTGGCGAATGTTTCTGACAAACAAAAAGGAAATAATATTTTAATATTTTTCCATCACACAACTTTATTTCACATTTTATCTCAAATTGTGAAACAACATGTTAACCTCAAATCATAACAAATTTTTTCAAATGAATTTAACTGTTTCTCCAGATGGGTGCGTGACGAGTATTTCGGATATTCGTATCCATCAGAAGGACCTTCGTAGAGTTCTGCGTAACTTTGATGTGAATAGAGCCAGTGGCCTCGACGAGATACCAGCAGCTGTTCTTAAAACTTGTGCACTTGAATTGTCTCTAATCTTGACCCGCCTATTTCGCCTCTCTGAGACTGAATAAGTGCCGTTCAGCTTGTGCCCAAGAAGGGCAATCGAGCTGACCTGGTAAACTACCTATCCATCTTCGTTATGTCTATCCTCTGTAAGAGTATGGAATGGGTGTTTAACAAATAACTCCTGGCATACCTAGAAACAAACGACATCCTCATTGATCGGCAATACGGTTTTCGCCTAAATCGGTCTATTGGGGATTTTCTAGCGTATGCCATTCACATCTAAAGCAAGGCCATCGAGAAGCATGGGGAAGCGCTTACAGTCTCCCTTGATATCTCGAAGACTTTCGACAGGGTCTAAGCTGAAACTATGTAAAGTCTTATTGCTAAGCTTCCTTCCTCTGGTCTAACCACTGGTCTGTGTGATTGGATCGTAAACTTTTTTAAGGGATCGATCCATCTGAGTAGTTATTGATGGCTGCTCGTCGGGTCAAATGGATATTAATGCCAGGGTCCTTCAGCGGTCGGTACTCTCGGCAACAATGTTCTTGCTGCACATAAATGACCTACTTAAAGCCAGTACCTTTGGGTATACAGACGATAGCACTGTTGTTGAGAGTTACATGTCCGGCGAGCGAGCTTATGGATCTCAGATCCAGTCTCTCCGAGATCTCTCTCAGATCTCAGAGATTCTTGGGGTGCCGCTGTCGACTACCCTCAATTTCGGCTTCTACATCGAAGCAAAAGCCAAACTCTCTGCCAAAAAATTCGGGATCTTAGCGAGGACGAGACGGTACAACCTCTATCAAGCACAAGTTTGATCGTGTATGGTCTTTTGAGCATCGACGCCGAGTTGTTAGCCTGTCGGTTTTTTTTTGTTTACATTTCGGAAAGTGTGAATTGGAATTGCAGAATTTAATCCCGCCAAGTCCGTTCCATCATTGGACCACAAGATGTACGGCGTTGCGACACCGGTACATGGTGAACATTCCACCCATACGTACAAAGCGTTTGGGAACACACTCATTATGCGTATAGCTAAGGAGTGAAATTCCCTGCCGGAGTCTGTGTTTCCTGAAAAACTTTTTGAGTTAAACTTCATTCAATTAGTCTGTTAAGGCTCTGTTATGTTCGGTTTAAATTTGGCTGATACGAAATGTGAAAACTGTCTGATATTTTGCGCGCACTTTGTTTGAAAGTCAATATTCGAATGCGCGAATAGTGAATTTGAATATTCGCATTCGCATTCTCGAATGTGAGAAATCAGACATTCACACAAACATCACTAATGCCTTCCTCACCGTGTTTCATCACGATGATTTCCTTCAGCGTTTTTGAGAGCTATGTTTTGTTTCAGCTCATTTTCAAATGTTTGTGATTTTAAAGATATTTCTAATAATTATGTTCAGATTTATCAATAAATTTTATTTTTATAATGCTTATTTTTCTTTTCAAACACGAGAATATTGTGTAATTACCTATTAATCATTTCCTTTTTTTAAATTGTGGAACAAAACTGGTTTATACTTCCTCTTTGAGTTAAAACACCTCTCAATATTTATGACAAGCCAGACAGGCGTATGATTTCTTGAAATAACGTAAATAAAGTTAATTTCAATGGGTTCTTATTCCTAAATAGCAATATTTTAAGTCACCAATTAAGTAATAATAAATATTGGTATAAATATTAACAATCTGAGAAAAAAGATTTTACGTCCATAAATTTCATACATTTCAGGGAGTATTTTGACGGGATTTTACAGTATAGTCGTCATGCTATATAGGCGTATCAACCAAAAACTAGTGTTATAGAGGAAATACCCTAAAATTAGGAATCCTACATTAATTGCAGTAGAAATATATAGCTACATGCAAAAAAACAACGAGCTGGCTCAATCATAGGAAAAGTTATTAAGTTTTTTGTCTCTCCTGAAAAGTAGGGGTTTTGTGGATACGCCCCTATGGTTTGAGACCCGCGACATATAAATAAAATTGGAGTGTCTGTTTGTAATATTGAAATAACTGCTTTTTACTACATGCATATGAATATATATACGGTACATACACCAAAATAACATTTTTTTTAATTTTAATCTGTCTGTCTGTTTGTCCAGGGTAATCTCTGAAATGGCTGGATCGATTTTGACGGGACTTTTTTGGCAGGTAGCTGATGTAATAAGGAGTAACATAGGCTACTTTTATTTTAGAAAAATAAATTCAAAATCCTGTAGTCCACGCGAACGAAGTCGCGGGCACAGCTAGTTGTTGATAAAGATATTAAAAAAAATATTTAATTCATTTTATAATTTTTGTAGACTTACAAAAAGGAAGAAAATACAGTATTATAAAAATTGTACAAAGGAACTGCTTATTTTTATAAGAAATTTCTTCCAACAAACCTGCGAATGGAAAGATAAGAAGAAATGTAGACAATAGTGTTTAGAAATAAGAAAAGAAGAGTTTGTGAAATTTTAAATTAAACTAATTAATACTTATAAAATTATCAATATTACTAATATTCGTATTAGTTTACTAAAGCTAAAAACAAGCTTTTAATGAAAATCTTTTTTTCATAGCAAGCTTTTATAGCTCGGTATACCTACCTATATAATTAATACTCGTCAAGAAGAATCATACGAGCCCAAACTCGATGGGGTTGTGTCGTCCTACCAAGTTCCTATAGCCACCTTCCGTTTCCATCATCAGATCAGCTCCTTGTCACAATAATTTTGCATTGTCATCTGATTTACACATGCATGCAAAATTTCAGCTCACTCGGTAGCCGGGAAGTGGGTCAAATTTAATTTACAAGATTTGATGACAGACAAACTTCGGGACAGGTGAAACTAAATAAAAGCTTGTAATGATTAAATTTAGCAAATAAAAAAAATCCATGCATATTCCATATTATCTTTGCTTACCAACCGATGAGATAAGAGTAGATTTCATTAAGAGTAATTTCAAACGAGAGCCTATCAATAAAAAAGAACGCTCGAGAAAATCCCACCACACACTTACTTTATTGTCTTATTTTAAAAAGTAAGACAGTTACTGAACACTCAATTTGACCTACCGCGCGAAGTGTACACTACAATGCAAATAAAAAGACCCACCGGTATCCATTTACTAACAGTACGGTCGACTGACCCCTTCCCACCCCTCTGTGAAAAGAACGGATGAATATGTAGGCCGAACAAATGGAACTCAATATTTTAGGATCAACGAGGTATATGAGACTGGTGATCATATGTGTTGAAGGGAACAAATTGGGGTGGGAGAAAAATTGTAGAAAAATAAAATTAACTAGGTACAAGTTATGTAAAAATATTATGTTGACTTATTATAAGATTTTCCCGCGTGCAAGTGGAAAATATAACTACCTGTGTCACTTAGTGGTAAAATGGCATTTTACTGGCAAAATATTTTAATCCGGTCCAGTAGTTGTTTGAGTCTATTCATTACAAACAAAAATACAATAATCAAAATCTTTCCTTTTTATTATACAAGGTGTCGTTTTGAAGCTGCAAAATATTTCAGGAGGTAATTATGTTAGTGATTCTCGACCCGAATCAATAATAAAATAAGTAGGTAATTTTTTTTTTTTTTATAACCGCGCTTTTTTTCACACACACAAACACGGAACAATAAAGGGCGTTTTCACACACACTAACTCGCAACGATAGTTTCATAAATAATGTATCATCCAATCATCATCCCGCACGCCACACCCTAGCCACGACCCCGCGGCCATCGATCAATCGATTTAGTTTAGTGTAATTAAAAAATTAAATAACAAGTATTACTGATTATTGACCAGGTATCGTTTTTTTATATGATTGTTTATGAGTTTTATTACAACCTCCTGAAATATTGTGCAGTTTTAAAACTGCACCTTGTATGTATTTGTATAGATAATTTAAATTTGCAACACAATGTAACTACAATATTACTTTATGGAAAAAATAAAATAATATAACATTATGGCGTACCTATACTTATACTCGTACAAACTTGTTTATTAAGTTTTATTTGAATATTTATATGAATATAACCATATACAATGTACAAAATTATATTATTGCTATTTACATATTTTAATTAAAACTACATAAATACAAAAAATAAAAAAAATCGAAGATGTGTGGCATCCACCAACCCACACTGGGCTGTGTGGTGGATCACGGCCTTTTCTCTGTCCCAGAGAGGAGGCCTGAGTCCCAGGAATGGGAACATTAACGTGCCTGATTATGATGAATGTGCTATCTATACACACATAAAAACTTAAAACCTAAAAATAAACTAAATAGTAATGGTATGTACAAACAAATAAATGGTACCGAACAAGTGAAAATTACGTCAATATTTGTATCAGTTTAGACCATTAATAAACAAGCGTACATCATGGAAGTGTTTTCGCCAAATTACGACAAAACTAAAAAGAGGGTAGAAAATATTTAGATCAAATTTTTCAGTAGTAATCAATCATTTAAGAGAGACGAAAGCATAATTTATTCTAATGTTTATGAATCTTGTTACTTGCCAGTTAGGATAATGAAAATAGGGTAGTTTGGCTCTACTATTATTTAAAGTAATTCAGTGTTAACACGTAAAATTTAAGATACTAGCGACCCGTCCCGGCTTCGCACGGGCAATAAATATAGCCTATGTTACTCAGAAATAAAGCAGTTTTTTAAAGTTAAAAAAATTTTAACAATCGGACCAGCACCCCTAGCTAAGGTGCTAATCTGCAATAGTCAACGCTAATAGAAAGCTTCAAATGTACGGAAATGACTCAAAGCGTTCGACGCAAGCGAAACGGTTCTAACTTGGCTAGGGGGGCTGTACTTTCAGAGACTGTACTGTGAGATTACATCTTCAAACAAAAAAAACAAACTTTACCTATTTATTATATATTTTAGTGTAGATGGTTAATTGTTGCAGAACAGTAGAAGTATATTGCGCAAATACATTTTTGTTGTAAGTACGTTACGCGTCGTGTGTTACCTTATTGGTAATTACAGTTTTAAACCGTTTGGGGTCGAAAAGCTGGGGTCCGAGTGCGTGTAACCTTTTCAATGAAATTTCACACCATTGATATGGCGGGTGTCAGGCGTGACCAAAGAGCGTTTTTTGCCAAAAGAAATTAGCATTGCCATCCAACGCAGTAATTCTGCCAGTCTTCTGGATAGATTTTTGGAGGACAGCGATATGGTGTATTTCGGCGTCAGTGTAGACGTCGAAAAACCTCCTAAGATGTTGATCGAGGCTCTTGGCTGTTAAGCCATTGGCTGACGTGACTATCTTTTCCACGAATGACGGTATATACTATCGGTGCAATGATCGCTGACTCCACATCCCACATGTCGATCGCTAAGTCAATATACTTGATTTCTTCACTAGATATTATTATTATTACGCTTTATAAAGCTTAATAAAGTTGGACTATTTAGGTGTATCGTCGATGTCGTTATCGAAATCACACATATTGGTTTGCACTAAAATAATAACTCGCAGTGATATTAACTGGCTCGAAATGTTATAGAGCGTATAATTAAGAAGTACTTTTTATCAGTTCAGGGTGAGATTCAGATTAAATGAGTGGCCAAAAAATAATGCTTTTCCATATCTTTTTTTTACAAAATTTCGATGCTTTTACGTAGGACGTAAAAACTTCATAGGCAAAAAATGCATTTTTTTAGGAAAGCCGTTTTTTTAATTATTTATTATGTAATTTGCATTTCTTATACCACTTTTAAAACATCGGTTAAAAATATAAATTATATATTTATAAGCATTCTAAAGGCATTGTCACTAGTTTACAATTCAAGTAAAGTTATGTTTAAAATCGACATTTCAGTAACCATGCAAATAATAAGTGTGACATTGACAGAATGAAATTTAGAGACAAATAGAAAAAATAAAAAGTGTATCCAGTAAACCTAAATCCAGAACACTACAAATACAAAACAATCTGAATTTAGACGTACGTCGTAACTAATAAATAAGTTAAAGATTGCAAAACTTGATGGTGGATGTAATAAGAAATCATAAAATTTAATTAGTTTTGTTTTAACACAATTTAACTCAAAAAATATGTTGCAAGATTTTTGTTTTGAAGGTATCGATTTAAGAAATTAAATCCTCACATATTACCTATGTGTGATCTTGTGATACTTAAATGAAAAGTAAACAGTAATATCAATAACACAACAAATCTACACAGAAGTCAAATTAAATACAAACCAATCGAATGAAATGAAAACTCAATCAAATAAAGCTCAGCACAGACTTGAGACCCGCCCGACAATCGTTAGTCAGACAATTTTTGTAGGTATCATGGTGCGTCTACACGTGGGCCAAGCCTCGGTTAAACGCCATCCCTAGCCATTGTGTAAAAGGGGTAAAGTTTACGCCATCATGCCATTTCATGACCTAGACCCTGTTTACACAATGGCTACGGTTAGCGATTGGCCGAGGCTGGGTCCACGTATAAACGCACCATTAAACAATTTTGTCTATAAGACGCTTTGTTTGAAGTGTGCGCGTCTTGATATTGTAATACGGGTACCTACACCTTGCCTGTTTTCATTCTGCGGACTACCCCTGAGGTCCACGTGGGTTCTGTGCTAATTTGCTTCTGCCCGGCGGCCGTTAAAGGCTGTCACGGCTCGTGCTTGCAGAAGTCTCCACTTTACTCTCCAAACTTTTTATATACATAATAAATTGATTTTAGTCTTTAACCTCTCAACGAACATATTGTATTATTTTCATCGCTCCCTTTACGTTACTCTAACGTTACAATATGTATTGTAAAGCAATAGTCTGTCTTAAAACTGTCGCGACTCAAGTCTGCGCTCAGCTTAATGGCTGTACGCTTATAACATATACATGCATACAGTTATTCGACCGTCGCGGCTTAAGGCAAGTTCTAAGTGAGGTTATAAAGACGGAGTTACTTTGATTAACCTTTAAAACTAAGCGAGGTAAGTTAGCAAGTCTATGTTTAACTTTTATGTCTTAATTAATCCGGAAATTAACTTTTAAAGAACTTGAATGGTAAGGTTTTGGTTATAGGAAAATGTAAAATACTTATTGTTCTGTGTCTGGGTCTAATTTATATGTATGTTTTTAGAAATATATAAGTATATTTGATGATATCCGTAGAAGAACCAAGATTACCAACATAGCACAAAGAATCGCCAAACTTGAGTGGCAATGGGCAGGGCACATTGCTCGCAGAACAGATGGCCGTTGGGGCCGAAAGGTTCTGGAATGGCGCCCACGTACGGGAAGCGTTGGAAGGCCTCCTACAAGGTGGACCGATGACCTGGTAAGGGTTGCGGGAATCCGATGGATGCGAGACGCACAGGACCGCTCATTGTGGCGACACTTGGGGGAGGCCTATGTCCAACAGTGGACGTCTTTCGGCTGAAATGATGATGATGATGATAAGTTTGTTTATCAGTTGTCTAGTATTCATAACACAGCTCTGCTTAGCTTGGGACTAGACTGTGATGTGTGATAGTTGTGGAATATTATATTATCCTACTGAACTACTGAACTGATTTACATGCAGTTTTCACTAAAAGGCAGATCCTTTTTTTACGTAAACTAACAAGTTTGATTTTTATACAGCTTCAAGAATCGTCAGATTTGAGTATATGGTTTTAATTTCAACTCGATACCTTCATGCGTTCCCGAGATAACGGGTCTTGAACTCGGAATCCTAAAAACCTGGAGTAAACCAAAGTGTTTCTCTTAGGTAGTGTATACTAAACATGTTCTAGCCTAACTATTGTTTTTTTTTTTTATCTCTAACCAATTAAATGTTAAACCCCTTTTCCTAACAACACACCAACCTTGTCCAATCTAATTCCGAAACATCTAACGGGATCCCCGGTTGTCAGTTGTCATTTTTCGCGCAAAATCTCCACCATTTTGTCCGACTTTATGAACCTCCGATAATAGGATTACTTCTCTCACCGTGTTCACGTCACAGGGGTTAACTTCGTTCTGTTCATTATTTATGTTCAATATTGAGCTGCATCGAAGGAGAGCTTGTTTAATGCAATTTAAGTAAAGTGAGCTCCTGGCTATGTAATGACATTCGCACTGGTCAATTTTTAAGGTGACGCTAACGTTACGTAACGTTTTTTAAAGGTGGAATCATCCTACAACCTCTCCTGCTTGCCACACATGGGACCTCCAGTTGCCCTTTTCGTTCTAGGACTACGGGTGTCCTTTTCAGAAATTCCCCGCGGTCCCAGCTAACGGGCATCGGCCCTGCTGGGCCCCTACGGTTTGTAGACATCTCTTTGAGGCCGCGTGGAATATTACGGGCCGTCGATAACGCAAAAGGAAAAGAAGAAATGTAAGTGTGCTTTTAGTCAGTAAAAGTATGACTCGTGCTCGCGCTCCGCTCTAGATCGGGAGAAGCCATTGGATGATACTTAAAAAAAGTAAAATGGATAAAATAAATGTTAGAGGCAGACCCACATATTATTACGTCACACGGCATTCTTCTATGAATTGGTGTCCGTATTGCCAATTACGAAGTATTGCGTAACAGGCCATTTGTACAGTGGCCATTGATGGTGATTTGACGGGTAACTTCGGCATTTAATGGGTTTGTAGACCATCTACCTACTTGATAAGGTTTTTCATAACTATGTCATACAACTATCACCTAAAGCAAGTCATTTTGTCCCTAGGGAGTAATGAGATTTGAATTTTGAACGTCAAAAACTATTATTTCGAAAAAAAAATTGAATTTAAATGTACGTGCATCAAATCGGCCGGTGCAGGTGGAGTGGCTATAGTCAGTCTAAAAAGTCAACCGACTTAGGAATTTTGTATAATATTTAACCATTTAAAAAAACTTATTTTCGATTCTTTTTATAAGGTTCTTCTGATAGTAAACAATGATCTCTATCTCTTAACCTTTTGAGTGTCTTAAGTTACACAGTTCGACATAAGCAATTGTCTTTCTATTGTGTCTCTAATTACGGCATTCGAAGAGTTAATCAACCTTGATTATTGAACCAGTGTTGACTAAATCAGATTTCATTAAATCCTAATAATTACCCAAGTCGTTTGACTTTTTAGGCTGGCTTTGTAGGAGTTTATTTAAAACATCAAACTGGCCAATGACAAAAAGTAATGAAGAAGCGGCAGTATTATAGAAAATTAATACTATAGTTCAATCTTAGAGTACAGTAGTGAATTTTGTTGGTTTCTAATCTAAAAACATGATGAGTGATTGTAAATAATAGATTCTTTTATTGTCTTTTCACTATCTCACAGACAGTGTAAAAAGTAGAGTATCCTACATAGGGATAAAGCTGTCTTTGTCTTGGGCGGCTTGAATTCCTCACTTCACTCAGGTTTATTAATTCCCTCGCGTGCTCAGGAGCTAATTATATGAAGCCCTAACTAGCGTTCGGGACTAAAACTTAGCAACTTTTGGTTTCGTTCCAAATTGAACACTCTGCACTGCTTTATTCCCTAGTCACATAAAAATCTACTATAATCTTGCAAGTGTTACTAAAGATATGGCATTACTCAAAATTCAAGACGTTGTAAATCAGACGCCATTTTGTGAATATAGTAAGGTTACGAAAAGTAGGGTATCACTAAATAGGTATTATCATATATTTGAAAATCAATCGTAAGTTGTTCTTACCATTTTTTATTGGTCGGTTTAAAGTTATTTTATTGGTTTATAGTTAATATTTAAGTTTGCTACGTAGTCTAAAGTTGGTTAGCTACTATTTTTATTTTTGTTTGGAACATCGTGTCTTTTATTGTGACACCCTAGTCAAAATAAAGTCCTAATACCAATTATTAACAAATCTGTGATTAAACGAAAATGAATGCCACCAATTTCATCAAACTGCTTGAAAGTGACATGTTTGGATTGTAGTTTTTTCTAGCAGTCAGGTATTTTGAATCTTCCCGATCGAATTGCGATCTCAGTGGTCAGTCTAACAGAGATAAGCCAAGTACAGGAGATAGTGTAGTGCACAAGTGCCTGCGTAAATACAGGTACACTCTCTGTTCCCTTACTCTTACCGTCTTATTACAAAAAAAAAAAAAAAACTGCTGTAGTTACTAGCTTTAGTTTATGAGATGTTTTTTTTTTTTTATGGTGGTTAAAAATCATGCATTGACATCCCCTGCCCTTCGGCGGAGCGGGAGATAGTGTCAGACTCTTACTGACTAAAAGACCCACCCCGTTCCTTCTAGCCTTCATACCGGGGCTCGAGCGCCCTTTCGGATAACCCTGGTCCCAGTAGGCTTCGACCCGGCTGGGTCCCTGCTGTTGCTGACAACTCCTTGAGGCGCACGGGAACAGTGCGCGCCGTCGACGACTTGGGTTTGGTCCGGACAGTTACCAGACGGCCGGACAGTGAGCTACCCATTGCTCACTGTCCGCAAGCCCGCGTCTACGTTGGCCGGAAATCGGGATCAGAATCCCGGCCTTTATGAGATGTGGCGTGTCTA
Organism: Mythimna ferrago; assembly: GCA_910589285.2. NCBI lineage: Eukaryota > Metazoa > Arthropoda > Insecta > Lepidoptera > Noctuidae > Mythimna > Mythimna ferrago. The sequence goes on along the minus strand of OU342694.1, from coordinate 12,985,209 downwards.
ATGTGTAATTGCCTAGCAACGCGTCTAATCATTAAAAATATTTCAATGCAATTCAAAATGTATTATCATTTGAAAGATTTAAATATTAAAATCTTCCAGATCCATCAAGTCAATCATATTAATATCCATTTTTAACACATAAAATCAAAGCTAACCTTAAATAATAATATGCATATTAGTATGAGTATGGAAGTTGGTACCAAAGTTAAAATAGGGGTTTCGGCCGTCTAACTATACCCATTTTTTAAATTTAAATTCCAAATTCAAAACCTTGGTCTTAAACCTAGTAATAATCCAGGAACTACACGACATTTAAATCGCGTTTTGGAATAAGGCGATGATGGGACCGTAATCCGACACGACCGGAGAGAGATCAGGTGCTGGACCAATAGCTTTACGTGCTTTCTGAGGCAATATAATACAGGTATTCAATACTGGGATTACATAAACACGTCAAGCATTCATCAGTATAGAATATGGAAGCCCGTTGTTTGAAAGCCACTCTGTATTATGATGCAATTCCTTTAAAAGTCTGTGTATATGTGAAGTAAAATGGCTACCAGGTACACGTTACAAGACAGCTGGAAAGTTGCACTGGTGCTGCAAGATGAATTCTTGATGTCCTAGAATTTAAAGTGGTCTATATCGTCCTATACTTACAGGCTGACGTGGATAGAAATCGCCAAATGAAAATAAAAGTAAAAAGTTGAGACTTAAAAATACTACAGCGTTTTTAAGGCTTATAGTCCATTGAACCATCTGGCCGATATTAAATGGTCACTACTCTCGTACCCGTCTAGGCGACAGTACGACTATCTGTGCATTTGTTTGCGGCTTGCTACGCCCGGACAGAGCCCCGCTGACTTTTAAATCCATTTTCTTTGCGAAAATATTGATTGATTTACATTTGCAATGTTCACTTTGAAGAATATTTAACCACCAATTTTTATGTGTAAAAACGTTTCTAAATATCCAAGCCGTTTCGAAGGTGGAAAAGTTGCGAATGTGATGTTATTGTATGTAATATTTTTTTAGACAAAAGTATTTATCGTACGAAAAAATCAAATGTAGATAATGTTGTTCATGAATCTTTTTTTTTTTTTTTTTTTTTTTTAATTAAGATAAACTAGTGCTTGACTGCGATCCCACCTGATGGTAAGTAGCGATGCAATCTTTGATGGTGAGGCGCACTAGTTTATTAAGAGCCTATTCACTCTAGCCTTGAAGACACCCAAATTATAATCGGACGGGAAGACCGCAGCAGGCAGACTGTTCCAGTCCTTCGACGTACGTGGTATAAACGACGAGGCGAAACGCTTAGTCCGGACCGTAGAGGTTTCAACAACGTAAGGGTGAATATTCGCCGTACGTCGGGATGTCCGATGGTAGAATTGCGATGGCGGAATCAAGTCATGCAATTCCTGCGCACACTCTCCAAAATGCATCCTGTAAAACACCGAAAGGCTGGCTACCCTACGCCTATGCTCAAGGCTTTGAAGGTTTGACTTAACCAAATCTGGATCACCAATTAGCCTCTTTGCACGCCTTTCCACCGAGTCCAAAGCTGCCAGGTGGCATTTTGCAGCACCAGCCCATATGTGACTGCAGTACTCCACACACGAACGGACCTGTGCTTTGTATAACATTAAAAGCTGTCCCGGTGTGAAGTACCGCCGGACCTTTGCAAGAACGCCCAGCTTCCTAGCAGCTACCTTGGCTTTGGACTCAATGAACCGCCCAAAGTTAAGGTCTGAGGGAATTTCAACCCCCAAGAGCTGAAGGCGGTCGGTGTACTCCAGGGATAAATTCCGAAAAGTAGGAACCAAGGTGCACGGGCTCCTTTTGGCAGTGAAAAGACACGCTTGTGTTTTGGCGGCGTTGAATCCCACTAGATTGGCTTCACCCCACTTGGAGACTGCCTGAAGTGAGATATTCGTTCGCTCTACCATAGCCTCTCTTTCGGACCGGATTAGCTCCTTACTAGCCCGAGCACTGGGCAGGTAACTCTCTACAACTGTGCTATCATCTGCATACCCATAGATACCGGGCACCAGCAGATCGTTGATATGCAACAGGAAGAGAGTTGCAGAGAGAACAGACCCCTGAGGAACTCCGGCATTAATCGTCATGGGCTCTGATGAGCATCCGTCGACAACAACTCGGAGAGACCGTTCACTCAGGAAGTCTTTTACCCAGTTAATCAGACCAGGGGAAATGCCGTACGCTGGAAGCTTACTCAATAGGCTAGCGTGCCATACCCTGTCGAAGGCCTTCGAGACATCTAAGGAAACGGCAATCGCTTCCCCATTCTTCTCGAGGGCCTCGCCCCACAAGTGGGTAGCATAAACCAGTAGGTCCCCAGTAGACCGCTTGCGGCGAAACCCGTACTGTCGGTCACTGAGGAGATCGTTACCTTCCAGGTATGCCATGAGGCGCGAGTTCAATACACGCTCCATAATCTTGCAGAGTATGGAGGTTACCGAAATCGGCCGATAGTTGGCAGGATCGGCACGACTGCCCTTTTTGGGCACGGGTTGCACGTTGGCAAGCTTCCAGGACTTGGGCACTATACCAGTCCTAAATGAGAGGCGATACAAGCGCGTCAATACAGGAGACAACTCGGGCGCACAAGCCTTTAGAACAATCGCTGGTATGCCATCTGGTCCACTGGCTTTATTCACGTCTAGACGACGCAGCTCTCTCAGAACTTCTCTGTTCCTCATGTGAACCTCCTGCATTGAAGAGTTACAATGAGGCAGAGTCGGTGGAGCAGCATTGCTAGTGTCAAGACGAGAATTATGGGCAAAGAGAGATGCAAAGAGTCCTGCTTTCTCTCTTGCCGTATGAGCCAGTGTTCCATCAGGCTTTACCAGCGGAGGCAAAGCGGGCCGACAGAAGTTCGCCTCGACCGACTTGGCAAGAGACCAGAATGCTCTGCTACCGGACGGCTGTGCAGAGAGTTTTTTGCCAATATGGGTTATGCGGTCGAAGCGTGCCTTCTTTAATGCTTTTTTGTAGGACTTGGCAGCATGGTTGAAGGCTCTCTTCTTTGAATTCAGATCCGGAGCTTTGCGGTCACGAGCGTCAACCCAGGCGAGAAACGCCGAATGCTTACGCTCTTCAGCCTGAACGCAATCGGCGTTGAACCACGGGTGAGCTGAGCCACCGATGCGTACATCGCTATAAGGGATAAAATACTCCATAGCTTGGTGTATCACATCGGTTACAGCATCCGCACAGCTCGACGGATTTTCAGAAGAGAAGCAGACCTGCTGCCAAGGATAAGACGCAAAGAAATGCCGCATCTCATCCCAATCTGCCGACCTGTATCGCCACATTCGCCGTTCGCCACGTGAGTCGCGGTCAGGTGGGGAGAAGGACGATACAGACTTCACCAGACAGTGATCTGAAGTTCCAAGTGGTGAGGAAACTGTTACGATACATCTGTCCGGATCGGTGGTCAGCAGTAGGTCCAGACAATTGGCAGTATGACCAACTACATCAGGCACCCTCGTCGCTTGCTTTACCAACTGGGAGAGGCCCAGCGACACTGCAAAGAATCTATATTAAACATATATTTTTTCAAACCCATTAACCTGGCCGTTACCGAGGAGTAGGCTCCAGAAAGTCACTGTTTTAAGGCACTTTTCGGGCGCTTGGGCCTAAAGTACTCTAGACGCTAAGCTTCAATGGGACCCACTGAAAGATAAATTATTGAAAAAGAGAGCAGCTCTGCAGCATACTAGACCAGGGTCGATAATTTTTATAACCAAAAAAAATAATAGTAGGATGAAACCCATTAGAAAAGGAGGACAATATTATAAAAATGATAGGAAAAATAATTTACGGGCGATCTGAGGTCGGGAAGGGGATGGGGGTGAGTTTTTAAGGGTAAAAAACGGTTTTTCTCGATTTCCGGCAAAACTAAAAGTCCTATGGAAAAAAGTCAAATGGCAAAGTTGTAGGTAATAAAAAGATCTAAAACTTTTGTATTTACACTTTTTTCACATAACCTCAAAATGTATGTGAAAAATTCAAAAAACCAAGTTTTTGGTTTTTTAATTTTATCTTTTTCAAAAAAAAAAATTTAAGTCTCAAAATTTGGTGAAAACTTGCCTTTTTATGTCCCAAATACGCTGTAATTTATTTAATTAGAAATATTTATTTTGATCACATTATTTTGAATTAATATCGAAAAAGCACCCCAATATTCAATCGAAAATTCACCCGTCAAAATTTCGGCTTTTTTCAAAAAGTTGGTATGTTTTCTGTTCGTTGAAATCTCTACTTTCTGATGGTGAAAAAAAATATATATGTTACCATAGTAAATCTTCTCAGAAAATGCAAAAAATCGAAAAAAACTCGAAGACAAAAATATTTTTTTAATTATTACAGACAATTTTGAGCTATTTATTAAAATTTACACTTTAATTACTCGAAAAACGTAAGATTACATGTTTTTACATTAATAAAAAAAAAGTGCAAATCAAAATATACTACTATAATTAACAAACAAATAAGTTAATAAAATTAATATTTAATATGATCTACAATATTCGGAGAAAGTAATTGAATCTTCTTTAAATTATATGTGTAGATGCCTATTTATAACTATTTTTAGATAACTTATATACCTGAGTGACCTACGAAAAATTTTAGCCCATCAAAAGGTATTTCTTAGAGAAGTGGGTAAGGGGCTAGGCGGGTCTGGGAAGACCCAGAATTTAAGATTATTTTATATATATTATTTAAGATTTAGAAGGATTTTGAATATATCTGAAATATATTTGAAATGTATAAAATATATATGAAAATCGGCCAAAAGTTAGTTTTTAAAAATAAATTTACGATATATATTTTATATATATTTATAGATTTTTAATATATTTTTTATGTATTTTGAAATATTTTTTTTTCATGGGAGTAACTAAATTTGTTTGTGCAAAATAAAGGAGATTATTATTTTTTAATCTTAGTAAACTTGTCACAATTATCTTAAAGAAACTCAGCGTGCATGTGTATTTTTATAAACGATGTTGTATACTGTACTGTATTTCGAATACTGGCTAGGCTAACGGTTGTTACAGCTGCTACGAAATAGTAGGTATGTATGTAGTAAGACCCAGACCCGCCTAGCCCCTTCCCCACTTCTCTAAGAAATACCTTTTGATGGGCTAAAATTTTTCGTAGGTCACTCAGGTATATAAGTTATCTTAAAAATAGTTATAAATAGGCATCTACACATATAATTTAAAGAAGATTCGACTACTTTCTCCGAATATTGTAGATGTCTTATTAAATATTAATTTTATTAACTTATTTGTTTGTTAATTATAGTAGTATATTTTGATTTGCACTTTTTTTATATTAATGTAAAAACATGTAATCTTACGTTTTTCGAGTAATTAAAGTGTAAATTTTAATAAATAGCTCAAAATTGTATGTAATAATTAAAAAAAAACTTTTGTCTTCGAGTTTTTTTCGATTTTTTGCATTTTCTGAGAAGATTTACTATGGTAACATATATATTTTTTTTCACCATCGGAAAGTAGAGATTTCAACGAACAGAAAACATACCAACTTTTTAAAAAAAGCCGAAATTTTGACGGGTGAATTTTCGACTGAATATTGGGGTGCTTTTTCGATATTAATTCAAAATAATGTGAACAAAATAAATATTTCTAATTAAATAAATTACAGCGTATTTGGGACATATAAAGGCAAGTTTTCACCAAATTTCGAGAATTAAATTTTTTTTTTGAAAAAGATAAAATTAAAAAACCAAAAACATGGTTTTTTGAATTTTTCACATACATTTTGAGGTTATGTGAAAAAAGTGTAAATACAAAAGTTTTAGATCTTTTTATTACCTACAACTTTGCCATTTGACTTTTTTCCATAGGACTTTTAGTTTTGCCGGAAATCGAGAAAAACCGTTTTTTACCCTTAAAAACTCACCCCCATCCCCTTCCCGACCTCAGATCGCCCGTAAATTATTTTTCCTATCATTTTTATAATATTCTCCTCCTTTTCTAATGGGTTTCATCCTACTATTATTTTTTTTCACTTTTTATTATTTTTAAAGGCTTCTACCCTGGTCTATACGCTGTTAGACAAAAACGGCCCATGTTGTACAAAATAATCTAGGATTTTACAATAATAATGAAAATATTATCGTCTTTGTATCTTTTTTTTTCATTGTTTCTTTTTATAATGTGACATTTCATTAAATTGACATGCATTTTCTATATTAATATTTTAAAGAAGAAAGATATGTATTTTTATACATTGGTAATGCTTAAACTAAAAATTATACAATTATATTTTATTATTATTAATAAATTTATTTTTATGCTTATTATTTTTACTGAGTAGATAGAAGATCTACTCAGTAAAAATAATTTCACACAGCCAAAGCCGCTGGCAGAAACTAATGTTTAATATTTTCTTTAACTATTGTGAATAGACTATATAGGGTGACTGGTAATTAGTGACCGATATTGATTACAAACAACTTCCCAAAGAAACTTTTTTTATACTCTTTAGTTTTATCACAATATCAAAACAGCTGACTGGCCTGTTGGTCTAGTGGTTAGTGACCCTGACTGCTATGCCGGAGGTCGTGGGTTCGATTCCCACCCAGGACAAATGTTTGTGTGATGAGCATAATCATTTGTTCTGTGTCTGGGTGTAGTTTATCTATAATATGTATGTATTTAGAAATATATAAGTATGTTTATCAGTTGTCTAGTACCCATAATACAAGCTCTGCTTAGCTTGGGACTAGACGGCGTTGTGTGATAGTTGTTGAATATTATTATTATTTATTATTATAGCTATTCACGCAAATTCGCGCGCCCGTGCACCTGCGACTTCTCAGTTGTTAGACGCGAAACGCCGTTGTCTCATGTACTTTACCTACAATAGTGATAGAGCACCCGCTCCGCTTGCAAACCTATCGGTGTATGTAATCAGTGTAGGTACTGACCTAAATGTTCCGGTTAAATACTATAAGTTAAATAATGAGTATGTAAGTAAAAAAGTTTCTTTGGGAAAGTGGTTTGTAATCATGAGTACAATCATGTGTATAATGATCGGTCACTAATTACCAGCAGCCCTATATAGATTTTTTTTTTTCAGTAATGTGATGGTACAACTATACCATGGCCAGTATTTTTGCCAAAGGGTCCTTTTTTTTTTTTTTTTTTTTTTTTTTTTTATGGTGGGAAAAAATCATGCATTGACATCCCCCGCCCTTGGGCGGAGCGGGAGATAGTGTCAGACTCTTACTGACTAAAAGACCCACCCCGTTCCTTCTAGCCTTCATACCGGGGCTCGAGCGCCCTTACGGATAACCCTGGCCCCAGTAGGCTTCGACCCGGCTGAGTCCCTGCTGTTGCTGACAACTCCTTGAGGCGCGCGGGAACAGTGCGCGCCGTCGACGACTTGGGCTTGGTCCGGACAGTTACCGGACGGCCGGACAGCGAGCTACCCATTGCTCACTGTCCGCAAGCCCGCGCCTACGGTGGCCGGAAATCGGGATCAGAATCCCGGCGGCGGCGGCGGCGGCGGCGGCGATAACGCCGTTGCCTGATGCGTTCGGCCTCCTCCTTTGCGAGCATTACTGCTTCGCAGAAGTCGGCGACCGCCTGCCACTCCTCCTCGCTCCGGATCATGGCCTCAACCAAGGCCCGACGCGAGAGGTCTCCGCCGCCGATCGCCCCCACGAGGGCACGGCGATGCTCCGCCCAAGCAGGGCACACCTCGACTGTGTGCTCCACCGTGTCCTCCGGGCGTTCCGCACAGTGGCGACACCCGGGCGTCACTTCCGCATGAATCCGGTGCAGGAAACTCCCGAACGAACCATGTCCGGTGAGTACCTGAGTCATGCGGAAGGTAAGGACGCCGTGAGGTCTTTCCAGCCACGCCTCAAAGAGGGGACTTACCGCCAAGATTGTGGCGTGCCCAGCACTGGGTTGCGATAGTCGTTGACGCCACTTCACCATGAGATCCCGCCGGAGCTCTGTCCGCCATGCCGTGACCTGTCGCGGCAGCGGACTTTCACCCCGGCGTTGCATCTCCACGCGCATATCGTGCATGTGTGCAAGGACTGTTGCCTCCAGATCCCACGGTGGTAAGCCAGCCAGAAGGCTCGCCGCTTCGCGGGAGACCGTGCAGTATCCCCGCACCATCCTTATCGCCATGACCCTCTGGCAGGCGTTCAGTATGGCCGCCGGTTGCTTTTTCAGCGACGGCGCCCACACCGGCGCCCCGTAGAGGGCCATGGACCGAACGATCCCCGCGTAGAGCCTCCGGCAGGAGGCGTCTGGATCCCCAAGGTTGGGCAGGAGCCGCTTGAGCGCAGCCCCAGCCCGGTTGAGTTTGGGAGCCAGACGTCGGAAATGCTCCACGAAATTCCACCGGCTGTCGAGGACGAGTCCCAGGTACTTCATCGTCGACCCGACACCGATGTGAACTCCTCCTACCGTTAGTTGGGAACTCAATGGCGGCGCGTTCCGAGAGCGGTGACCGTGAAAGCACATCGCCTCGGATTTGTGAAGCGCCACCTCGAGTCCCAACTCCTGGATCCTATCAACGACCATCGCAACCCCGCGTGTCGCTAGAGCGACCGCCGCCTGGTACGACTCTCCCTGCGCTAGGACCAGCGTGTCGTCTGCGTAGCAAACCACGCTGACCCCGTCAGGGAAGTCGCCGCGCAGCACGTAGTCGTAACCGATGTTCCACAAGGGTGGCCCTAGTACCGACCCCTGCGGAACACCGCACGACATCTCTCGACGTTTCCAGTCTCCCTGGTGACCGGGGTAGACTATAAATCTTTCCGACAGATAGGCCTCGACCACTCGACAGAGGTATTCGGGCACCCGGTGGTACCGGAGTGCCCTCCGGATCGTACTCCAGGGCAGGGAATTGAACGCGTTGGCAATGTCCAAGGACACTGCCACGACACACCTGCCCCGGGACACCGCAGCCCCCGTCGTGAGGGCTCGCACGCGCATGATGGCGTCCACCGTGGAGCGCATCCTGCGAAAGCCGAACTGACCGTCCGAAAGGTCCGGCCCCACCCGTGTTAGGCGCCCGACGAGGCGGTTTGCAATGACTCTCTCAAAGAGCTTGCCCACCTCGTCGAGCAGCACAATGGGCCGGTACGCGGACGGAGAGTCCGCAGGGCGCCCTGGCTTCGCTATGAGGACCAGTTTCCCCGTCTTCCAGCAAAGTGGGAACTGGCCCCTCTCCAGGCATGCGCTGAAGAGCCCTCTCAGTCGAGGCCCGAGAGCCTCCATGGCCAGGACCCAGGCCTTTCCAGGCAAGCCATCGGGTCCTGGGGCGGTGTTTTTGGCACTCAGCTTTCGCACCGCCACTCTCATCTCTACCTCGGTCACCTCTGGAGCATCGTCGTCGTCGTCGCTATTGCGGTCCGCGTTAGACACCGCTGGCGAAGGCGGAGCCATGGGCGGGGGGGAGTGTTCCCCCCGCGCAGGGAACAAAGCGTTCACCGCACCCTCCACGATCTGGGGCCGGAGACTCTGAGTCAGCGGGGGAGCCCAGGGGCGCAGTTTTTTCCGTACTGTTTTGTACGGGCGCCCCCACGGGTCCGCGTTCAGAGACCCCAGCCACACGTTGCGGGCCTCCAGTTTGGCCCGCTTGATTTCCGCTCGGAGGGTGCGTTTTGCCGCTCTGTATCCCTCATACAGCTCCGCCTCTCTGGCCTCCGCATCAGGCGGGCGGATGCGGCGCCTGCAGTGTCTGGCGTACCGGCGCCGCGCGTGACTGCATGCGTTGCGCAGTGCAGCAATCTCCGGCGACCACCAGCACACCTGGCGCTTAGCTCGCCCTGGACGGACTCGGGGCATTGCCGCGTCGCAGATTTGCGACATGGCCTCCCGGAACCACTCCGCCTCGACGTCTATGTCGACAGGCCTGTCCGGTGCTTGCACCCAGGCCTGTACCGTCGCGGCTTCCAGGAGGAGCTCCCGGTCCATCTGCTTAAGCGCCCACCGCGGACCGCAAGGGCTCTGTCGGACCGGCGCGGCCGAGGTTTCGGCGGAGACGTCCAACCGGATGTACCGGTGGTCGGAGTACGTCTCCACCTCCTCCATAACGCGCCAGTCGACGACACGTGGTGAGAGGGCGGGGCTGGCGAACGAGATGTCCACCACTGATTCACCCCGCATCCGCACCAACGTGGGGACAGAACCCCGGTTCAGGACGACCAGGCCCAGCTCCAAAGCCCAGTCCTCCACCATCCGACCCCGTGGGTTCGTGTACCGGGAACCCCAAGCCGTGTTCCAGGCGTTGAAGTCCCCGCAAACGATCACGGGGAGGGTACCAAACCCAGCGACGACGACATTTAGCTCCATAAGGGAGACTTGGAGTTCGTCGAGAGATCTGTTCGGGGACAGGTAGACGCCTACCACTGCAATGTCCCCGAACCGTGCTGCCACGCAACCCCGTCCCCTCGCAACAGCCTCGAGGGGCGGGGTACCGGCGGCGGCCGACGAGATTAACGTCACCGAGCCGTCTAGGTCCTGAACCCAGTCTCCACGGGGATGGACGTAGTACGGCTCGGAGACGACGGCGACATTTATCGACCACTGCGCCATGCTCTGGAGCAACAGATCCTGAGCGGGGGCGCAGTGGTTGATGTTCGCCTGGAGGAGACGGAATGGGGCCGTTATTGGCAGTCCATTGTCTCCTCCCGAGCCCTTCTTGAGGGCACTGCCGTGGCGGGTGCGGCGGCGACAGCGGCGGCGGCCAAGGAGGCGGCCGCGGCGGTAAGGACGTCGGCGGGGATGGGCCTACGGGCCTTGCCTTTGGCCTTGGCGGGAGGGTCGCAGGACCGGCCCCCAGCCCGGTGGTCAGCCGGCTTGCCTGCCGCCGCACATGCGTAGCAGTGCGGCGGAGCACGGCATTCTGCGGCCTTGTGACCGGGCTGGCCACACTGATAGCAGCGGTCACTGCGGTCCTCCTCCGCGGCGCAGCGGGCACCAACGTGGTGCCCCACGTGGCATCGGTAGCACCGCAGAGGTCTGGGCTCCAGCAGTTTTACCCGCGCAGAAACCCAGCCCACCAGAAGCCGTTGGCCCTCCCCGGTGATGCTCTTGGCCGCTGACACGGGGCAGCTCACCGTTACTGCCCCCATGCCCGTGCCGTCAGCACGGATGGCACCTGCTCGGACCTGGTCGGCAAGGCAACCACCCGCCCCGACGACGGCGGCCACGACCTCGTCCACCGTCACTGAGTCGTCTAGGCCCATAATGCGCATGTCAACGCATTTTGTGGGCCTGGACACTCGGGCCTCCTCCGCGTCCAAGGATGTCCGGAGTTTCTCGGCCAAGGCGTCCGCGGTGGTGCCGCTGTTCGCTCCGGGGACCTCCAGCATAAGGGCACCGGTCGCGGTGTGCCGCATCCGAAAGCCTCCGGTGATTCCGAGTTCGGAGAGGTTCACCTCCCGCCTCGCCTTCCGGATGACCTCCCCGTAGGTCGCGCCCTTTTTCTCCGCCGCCGGCTGCAGTGTGATCACTACAGCCGAAGAATCCGGGGAGCGAAGCCTAGCCTCGATGGCCCTCTTTTTGCGCTGCCGTCGCCGCTCGCGTTTCTTGGCGGCCCGTGCCGCCTTGCCCGCTCGTTTCTTGGCTCCGGCCACTTGCCATTCGGCTTCGACCGGAGATTCCGTAGGCAGGGGAGCCGGCATAGGCCGCCTGCTTGACGCTACGGAGGGGGCTCCCGCCACTTTGGTGGCCGGCGCCGCTTTGCCCTTCTTGGGAGGGGCGGCAGCAGGGGCTGGCTTCCCCTGCTGCTGTTTTCTGGCCAGTCTGGCCTGCCCTGACGGGCCCGACCTGGGCATAACTGCCGTGGTTGTTGCGGCGGCGGCGGCATAAGACGCCATCGTTCGCTGACCTGAGGCCGCCAGCGGAGGGCGCAGCACTATACCCTCCAGCAGGGACAGCTGCTGCTGCATGCGCAGCTGGAACTGCTGCTGCTGCTGTTGCAGCTGCTGCTGGAAAGCAGCTAGTTCCTGCCGCACCAGCGTCAGCAGCTGGCTCTCCGGCTCGGGCTGGGCCTGGGGCTGGCTTTGCCCGTTCCCCTGCTTGCGCCCCCCCTCCGTCGGCTTCTGATGGCCTGCTTTCGCGAGCTCCGTCTGGATCTCCGTCCGGAGCTCGGCCTGGAGCTCACTCCGGAGCTTCGCCACCCTCTTTTTGAGGGAGGCGTCAAATGCCTCCCTGAGGGACACGGCATGGCGCTGCACCGTCCTCTCTTTGGAGGTCTTCTCCCTTTTGCGGCTCACATCCCGCAAAAGGGTGACGGCCAGCCTTTGGAGCGACTCCCCCTCCGAGTCCTCCCCGGCATGCCTCTCACTGCCGGATGGCTCCGAGAGGTCCATCCGGGCGCCGGTCGCTCCAGGGTGACGCCCCTCCACGGCCAGCCTGTCGACTTGCTGGGCAGAGCCTTTGGCCTTAAGCACCCGCCCTTTTCCACGGGCTCGGCCCGCGCCGCGGCTGCTGGTGGCAATTTTCCTCGCCGACGGGTTCTCCCCCTCTGTGTCGGAGGACGATCTGTCCCTCGACACAGGGCGCTTTAAAGAGAGACGATATTCTCTGCCGGGGTCTCCACCGGGGCCTCCTCCGGGGTCTCCCACAGCCTCTGCCTCCGAACCTCTACTGGGGTCTCCCCCAGCCTCTTCCCTCTCCGAGCCCTCCGAGCTCCTTCTGGATGCCGCGTCGGACTCCGACCGCGCATCACTCCCTGGATTTTTAAAAAATTTTGATTTATGAGTTTCCATTTCTGTTCCCACGAGTAAGTATATTGTTTTACTGGCTCAAATACGTGGTTCGCACTAGAGACTAATTTAGCTACCCATTAGTCAAGCTAACAACCTCCCTCACGGTGCGCCGCCGCTTGGAGGTTTGGGGTAATTTTTTATAGAGGTTGTCTTCCTCGCGGCCCGGGCGGTTAAGCCAAGACCCTCGTCCCCCATCAAAAGTCAGAAACATGACCTTGGACAATCTCTGGGGCTACGAGACCAACGGTGGCAGAAGGAGGAGCAAGCCTTCCTCCTGCCTGCCCGGCGGCAGTGTGAGTGCGCACCGAGCCCGCTCTTACTTCGCCACTGTGCCCTCTGCTTTAGCAGAGGGACACGCGTTGAAGCGTTCCTACAGACAGAACATTCGCAGACGGCCATCGAGGCCCCTTAGGCAGCAATACCCAAGGGGGTCATTGGCCGCCTCCCAGGGTGCACCGTCCCGCAGACTGGCCTTAGCTCCGGACGTATCCGCAAGGGAACTACAGCCTGCGGGCACTCGTGGAGGTTTTCTGTCGTGGCACCCCTGCCAAAGGGTCCTAAGTATAATGGATTCATAATCCCCATTTCTTATTAGTCTCAATTCATTCGTCCAGCAAATGCATATAAGTTATTGTATCCATTTTCCTGTTTTGACATAAAAATAAAATGAATGACATCAGGAAATGTACTTTTCTTCAGAGTCATAAGCTGCTTATTCCTATAAGCTCTCGTTACCAGAGAGATACAAAATGATAACTTATGTATTGTGTTCGTTACAGAAAAGCGTAGTACTTCTGCGGAAATTGAAATGTATTTTTTTATATTAGCCGGAACGTAAATTTTTATTCCTATTATTTATTTAGATTTATATAAAGAAATAATAAGAAAGACAGAAAGAAAGAAAAGCATTTATTTGTGACTGGCATAGGACAAACCTCAATAAAACAAAAAGTGACTGATCTCTAACTTAATTTGAAAGAAAAGAAACCACAATTTAAAAGTAAAAAAAAATAACTTTGTGAGGCCAAAAAGGCTGCTATCTTGGCATAGTATTTTTTAACATTAACTTTTATTGAATTTTCAGTTTTCTTTTGTTCAATTTTTATTCCAATTACGTATTAACTCATTTTCAATATTGAGATAGGTCGTAGGATAGGATAGTGAGATAGTTATTAGTTATATAAATATGTATGAGATACCCTAAAAATTGTTACAAAAAAAAATCTTTTCTTTTTATCTCATAAAACGTTTATTACTGTAATATGTGTTAGTAACATTAATATTACATTACATTAACATTAAAAATATGAAGCTCATCCTAAATGATCTTCATTGGCTAAAAGTTGAGGCCATTTATCAATAGAATCTCTCTCCATGGGAAAATTCTTCACTGACGTTTTTATGAATTGCTTAAGGGACTCCAAATTATCGTGGTGTATAGAGTAAGCTGTACTTTCTAAAACTGACCATAAATCATACACCAGCGGATTAAGATCGGGACTAGATGACGGCCAGTCTTCAACTCTGATGAAATCCGAAACGTTTGTTTTCAACTACGCTGCGGTGGATCGAGCTTTATGACCCGGTGCTGAGCCTTACTGAAGGAAACCTGGTGCCAATGTTTTTACACCTTTTGTCACTCTTCTCTCTCTCTGGCTCAGTGACTCCTTGACAACTAACTAAATTCCAGGTTGTACCTACTCTGCTGACTAATTGGCAAGTTTCTATACAGCTTTTAGGGTAAACTCCGTCATTCTACTCATTAAAACACTGCTCAATAATAAATGTTTTAAGCTAGTAACATATTTGGTATTCGGACTTATTGAAGTAGAATTTCTGCGAATTCGTTTCTTGACTGAAATACTACGTGGAAGGCCAGGTCTTTTTCTGTCACAAACAGAGATGGTTTCATTGTACCTGTGATAGCTTCGGTACACAAACATTCGAAAAAAATTGCATTTGGGTCCTATACGATATAGCGAATGATATGTGATGATATTTGGTTATAGACAATATTTATCTAGGTTCCCACGTCGAGAATATTAGAAATATTGTTATTTTTAATACAGGAAAAGCCAAATGGCATATTTTGCCATTTACGCTGTAAAAAAGTGCGAAATATACAATTCGCTTAAATTTCTTTTTGTTTTTTTTTTTTAAAGAAAGACGTAGGAACCTAGATAAATATTGTCTATAACCGAATATCATCATAATATGTTGGAAATATGCTCCAACTGCAAATGAGCGTGGTATTACGTTTGTATGGAAATTCATCCGTCGCCGGCCCCTTAATAAACTAGTGCGCCTCACTAACAACGGTTGCATTGCTGCTTACCATCAGGTGGGATCGCAGTCAAGCACCGGTTTATATGATTTTAAAATTACCTTACTCTATTTTTTATGTCACAAAAATAATATTTAACACGAATTGGCGCGTAACTGAGAAAACACAAAGAATATTTATACAAGAATAAAATATCACAAATTCAAATGTAATTTTTAATCGTTGTCGCATACAAAATCTTTCCTGCTTTTCAAACATAATCCCATAACAATTTACCTTCCATTAAAGCCCCCATATCTTTTTCCTCACACTTCATTTAACACCAATTTACTTCCCCCTTCACTTATCACATTTTATCACCCGGAGTCTTATATCATGCGATCCCAGGCCATTTTGATTGTCAGGTATACTCCACCCTTTGTTCCTTGGGTGTAAATCTGTGTAAAAAAAAGGAAATTTTGGGTACTTTGACTGAGAAAATGTTAGATGCGTCATTTGTAAAAAAAAAAATGTATTTGACGATAAATCTCGTCAGAGCAAATAAGGAATATGTGAGTATCTTTTATTTATAGACGTCAAAGTTCGTTCACCAACACTGTTACATGTCAGAAATAATGCCTCTGAGCACTACATTTGTTCACGTGAATGTATGTACGAGTATTTCTCGGGATAACATGCCAGTAGTAGACACCACTGTCAATATTGAAAATGGATTAATATTTTAAATGCGAAGAATGGAAACTCTGTATTTGACGTGTTAAATATGTGAGTTTGTCTATCTTCCACGCTGCAACGGAGCTACATTTCGAGCTTTTGTGGCAAAATAACAAACCGCATAAGAAACACTTCAATACATACATAATGTTGGGACGCCGATGTCTCACCGCTCGGAGGTGGGTGGACTTTTTGACCGTAAGGTGTCGTATATTGACGTTTCCGAGGATGGCTACACGACACCATGCAGCGGAACACGATGCCGATATTACGTGTATATTTTATTGTTTTGTGATATTTTTAATATACATTGGTTTATTATTTTGTAAGATTGTAATATTATGTATTTTATCTATTGGAATAGTTGCCTGACAATAAGGAAATAATAATAACTACTACACAATTTTAAACTAATCTAACATATAAAACAATAACATAGCTAACGAACATATAAAATTTTGTAAACTGTTTATTGTTCTTATTAATTATCCATTTATTTATTTTTATATTTATATAATTAAATATTTCTTAAAAAACTATGTTTAAAAATATAAAAAAATAGTTGTCCGCCGGTATCGGGGACAGGGTCCAAGCTACCGGTGGTTAGGGCTCCAGAGACAGGAACCTCCTCACAATGCGAGCCGTATCGAGGAGTACTGCCTTTAAATTATTATTAATATTATATTACTTCGTTCTAAAACAAAAACTGCAGATGTAGACAACTTAGCCGCTAAACTAAAATCGAACTGAGCAGGCCATACTCGTACTGCCGCAACAAAAGGTAAAAGCCGTCACTGACTGAATCCCGAATAATTTCAAAAAGTGATAGCGTGACAAGATGGCCTCATAACTAAAGGTTTGACCGAATGTAACTGCATATTGTATTTTTTTTTTGTGAAACAAAACCACTTCATTAGGCAACGCTTGTAGGAGTGAACGTTTATCGTTTGTAATAATGATGATGTTGAAGTGTTACTATATGCTCATTTTGATCATAGTAAAGCGACATAGCATAATCATAGTTGGTCTTTCTTTTTGTACGATCTTCGCAAAGGATTGAGAAATAATCGTTTCATTCTCGAGTCTTTTGAACATAGGCTTCTTAAAATGAGTTTGTAAGCCAACAGATCGTGCTGCCCCACTGATTTCTTGTTTCCTTGAACGTATTCATGACTGTATCAATATGATATAAGACATATTGTAAAGTTGTTGAAGAAAAAGTTTTCTGTAAGGTAAGGCAATTTTTGTTGTTCCCCAATAGTTATCATGTGAAGAGTAACATAAAGGCATTACTGCATGCATATGCCGAAAATATATTCAGCTTTTAATTTTTAAATTACATGTTAGTTCAGTTTTATGAGACAGGATGAAGAAATCGTAGCTCTACAGAATACACTGACCTGCAAAGTGACCTGCAAAACTGAGGCCCTAACCACAGTTTTGAAATGACAATTATCCCAAAACTATTGAGGTTTCAAAACAAAAACAATGTTTTCTAGCATGTGAGGCCTTACCACGAGCTCTTAACGCGATTCATTTGACGACCTAAACTGAATTTTTAAAGGCATTGAGCTATAGAGAGTGTATAGCTCTATCCCGCTTTTTTCTCGCATGCCTGACATTTTAACACGACATGGTGAGGCCTCAGATCACTTATTAGTATCGTTATCGTCAGTACAGGTTCTGGCACGAATCTTGAGCGCTCGGCGTCAGAGTAGGGATCGGTTTGCGCATTCCATACATTGGCGAGCCAATCGTCGTCGTTATTAGATACATGCAGCAAGGGCAGGAAACGAAACACGAGTGACGTCTATGACACGATGGCGTGGTGAGCCAATCACTGACACTCTCCACCCACGCGTCTCACTTCATACCACTAAAGAGACCGAATATTTGACTTCTGCGCAACTTGAAGCCAGCGCTCAAGATCCGTGCCGATATTTGTAGCATTCAATGGACTCTGAAAAGTGCGGGCTTAAAAGCATGCTATTTTTGATTTACAATAGGGTTCAGCCAAAGTAAAATAGTTGGTATCAATACAAGAGCTTTTAAATCAACCTTATAATGTTCCTACTGTTGGGACTCAGGCCTCTTCTCTAGAAAAGGTATTAGGCCGTAATCTACTACGCGAATGGATAGTGGATTTTTAGTTCTAGGACATGACGATTTCCTCACGATGTTTCCCTTCACCGTTTTGAGAGCAGTGGTGATGAGTTATGCATGAAATATTTGTACGCCGATGAGTGATGACGGCTAGACGTAGCGTTTCTTAATAATTAGAAAGTGCTCCCAGCGCCCCAGCCGGGATTCCGATCCCGATTCCCGGCCACCGTAGGCGCGGGCTTGCGGTCGGCGAGCAATGGGTAGCTTGCTGTCCGACCGTCCGGTAACTGTCCGGACCGAGCCCAAGTCGTCGACGACACGCACTGTTTCCGCGCGCCTCAAGGAGCTGTCAGTAACAGCAGGGGCCCAGCCGGGTCGAAGCCTACTGGGGCCAGGGTTATCCGAAAGGGAAGCTCGGTCCCGGTACGAGAGGTACGAAGGAACGGGGTGAGCTTTCAGTCAGTAAGAGTCTGACACTATCTCCCGCTCCGACCAAGAGCGAGGGTTGTCATTGGGTGATTTTTCCCACCATAAAAAAACCCACCTTTGTTTAACAAATAAAAATATATGTAATTGTAGATCGATCAATTAAACAAATTAATACGCCTGGCTAGGTTCAATACCGCGACATGCAACTCGTAAATGGTTACCACTAAGCCACCACTGTTCTATTTTATACTAATATTTATACAAGAGTATATAAAACAATCGTAAGTTGTGTACAATTTTCATATTATTATTATGTTAATTCGTACGTTATTTTAAATGACTTGACCCGTTTCTCATAATTTGAATAATAAAATAGAAAAATGACCTAGTTAATGTGTTTTTGGAAAAAATATGCTCCGTTATGATATTTCTTTATTAGCTATATATTTAGGGTTTTCGCGAGATTTTTTCGCGTAAATTTGTTTTAATTTATTCGCAAGCCTCCTACAAGGTAGACAGATGACCTGGTGGAGGTTGCAGGAATCCGAAGGATGCGGGACGCGCAGGTTCGTTCATTGTGGCGACACTTGGGGGAGGCCTATGTTCAACAGCGGACGTTTATCGGCTGAAATGATGATGATTCGCAAATTGATTCCTTTAAATTGTTGTAATTACAACTAGTCAATATATGGAAGTCATTGGCACAGGCGCTTTGATCTCGGTAAAATAGAGTTGAATTGTGTATAATAGAAATGGAACGAATTTAATTTAAACGAATTTATTTAGCGATTTGTAGTGTACCTAATTGAACTAGGTGACTGATTTTGAAGAAACTCGAATAATGTGATCAAACTTTTGACTACGTAAAACTTCCATTTTACATCTTATTTATTAGATACTTAGTTATTAACTATCTTAGAAAAGTCTGAATAACAATCAACTATCAATTAAGATGATGAGACCTAATGGAAGATTCTATTACCTTTCAATGTTTAGTTTGAACTTAAGGCGTATAGTTCCTTGAACCATCTGGCCGAAATTATGTGAACGCAACTCTCGCACTCGCCTAGGCGGCAGTACGCAAATCTGTGCATTTATTTGCGGCCAGCAGCGCCCGGAAAGCGCTTTAAATCCATTTTCTCTGCGAGATATTGATTGATTTACATATGCAATGTTCACTTTGAAGAATATTTAACCACCAATTTTTATGTGTAAAAATGTTTCTAAAGGTCCAAGTCGTTTCGAAGGAGTAGGGAAAAGTTGCGAAAAGTTGCGAAATTGCTAAATATATTTTTTTGACAAAAGTATTAATTGCACGAAAAAATCAAATGTTGATATTATTGTTCATAAATCTATAATAAACATATATTTTTTTCAAACCAATTGACCTAGCCGTTACGGAGGAGTAGGCCTCAGAAAATCACTGTTTTATGGCACTTTTCGGGCGCTTGGCCCTTAAAAGCGATCTTATAATTAAACTAGGCCGTTCTAGAGTTTACAAACTACAGTGAGATTTATTGGCGATGTTCAATAGTGAAACACCTGATTGTGATAAATTACGGTTAACCGGTATTTAGTTTAGTTACAGTTAACCCTTGTTTTAAACAAGATTAATTAACTAAATATTATCGAATGCATTGATACTGTGGCGTGTGGAGATGCAAATGAAAACGTCTCTGTGTTCAATTTTACTTAGTTATTTTGCCTTTTTTTATTTTACTTAGCCTTTAAAACGTATTTTAATATAAAATTACCTTTAGATTATGTTGTTGACATCTATAATCAAACTTGTTTCGAATCTATTCCTAAACTTTTTATTATCATAAAACTTAAAAAGTAATACAATTTTTAGAGTGAGTTGCACCATTTAACTATAACGATAACAAAGCCGTTAACAGTTGTCAAATCGTTAAATTGACCAATAGGCGGCCGTTTCACGGCTGGTTATGGGTTGGTTATCGTTATAGTTACATGGCGCAACTCACCCTTAAGGTTTATGATAATAAAAAGTTTCTAATAAAAATCTTGCCAGTTTGCAATTTATTAATAGGTGACCTTCTAAGACGCCACAATACCTAGAGCAGTGGTGGCTTAGTCAATTTGTGAATAATTAAAATAGCTGAAATATTTGCGTAAAAAATCTCACAAAAACCCAAGTAGATAGATAATAAAGAAATATCATAAGGGAAAAAAATTCTTACGAAAACACAGTGATTACGTCGTTTATTTATTCTATTATTCAAATTATGAAACAGGTCAAAACATTTTATTATGAAAATTATGTATTATGATTGTCATAATTTCACTTGTATAAATCATCAGCCGATAGACGTTCACTGTTGAATATAGGCCTCCCTCAAGCGTCGCCACAACGAACGATCCTGTGCGTCTCGCATCCACCGCATTCCCGCGACTCCCACCAGGTTGTCGGACCACCTTGTCGGAGGCCTTCCAACGGTGCGTTTTTCGATGCACGGAACTAAAGTGGCAGTGGGCTCTCATATTGCTCGTATGACGGTCGATGGGGCAGAAAGGTTCTTTTATAAATATTAGTATAAAATAGAGCAAAGGTGGGTCAGTAGTAACAATTTACGAGTTGTAGGTCACGGGTTTGAAACCAGGCAGGTGTATTACTTTGTGTAATTTATTTCATCACCACTGCTCTCAAAACGGTGAAGGAAAACATCTTGATGAAACCGGTATGTCCAAGAACCAAAAAATTCGAAGACATGTTGCACTCATCAATCTGCACTGGCGTTGCGTGTTTGATTAAGGACCATTATTTATTTATTTATTTATTTAATGCTTTATGCACACAAAAGTACAGGGGCGGACTTAATGCCTTAGGCATTTTCTGCCTGTCAACCTTTGGGTGATGCAGAGAAAAATAGTGGTAGGTGCAATAAATGAAAGAGAGAGAATAGAAAAATAGACATAAGTACTAATAAACCATATATATATAATACAATTGTACAATATATACTTAAATTAATGAACTACATACCTAACTAATATAGTCAAACAATTGGTCCAGATCGGCTATTGGAAAACATTAACGTTGTGATGATACTACTGCCAACTTCTTACGAATTAGCTCTCGAACTTTAGTTTTGAATGCTAATCGGCTTGTTACCATCCTGATCTCCTGGGGGAGCGCATTCCACAGAGAAACAGCTAGCCATTCCTTCTCCTAGGCAGAAGAGGCCGGGTCCCAGAAGTGGGAACATTATAAGGCTGAATAATTGATTATACTTATAAAATACCATATACTTATATAAAATACTACTATAAAATACTGAGTAGCAACGTATTAGAACAGAAACAAAAGGCCTGAGCTCTTGGAAAATAATCTACTAACATTTCTGAACGAAATTTTTTTTTAAATCAAAATCCCCTTGAGCGCCGATTGTACATAATTATGTACGTCTGTGCAACTTGGATGTCCTTTTTTTTTTTTTTTTTTTTTTTCGATGGGAAAAATCATCTTATGACAACCCCCGCTCTTGGGCGGAGCGGGAGATAGTGTCAGACTCTTACTGACTAAAAAACCCATCCCGTTCCTACAAGCCTTCATACCGGGGCTCGAGCGCCCTTTCGGATAACCCTGGCCCCAGTAGGCTTCGACCCGGCCGGGCCCCTGCTGTTGCTGACAACTCCTTGAGGCGCGCGGGAACAGCGCGCGCCGTCGACGACTTGGGCTTGGTCCGGACGGTTACCGGACGGCCGGACAGCGAGCTACCCATTGCTCACTGTCCGCAAGCCCGCGCCTACGGTGGCTGGAAATCGGGATCGGAATCCCGGCGGCGGCGGCGAGAGCGCCGTTGCCTGATGCGGTCGGCCTCCTCCTTAGCGAGCATTACTGCTTCGCAGAAGTCGGCGACCGCCTGCCACTCCTCCTCGCTCCGGACCATGGCCTCGACCAAGGCCCGGCGCGAGAGGTCTCCGCCGCCGATCACCCCCACGAGGGCACGGCGATGCTCCGCCCAAGCAGGGCACACCGCGATTGTGTGCTCCACCGTGTCCTCCGGGCGTTCCGCACAGTGGCGACACCCGGGCGTCACTTCCGCTTTAATTCGGAACAGGAACCTCCCGAACTTGCCATTTCCGGTGAGGACCTGTGTCATGCGGAAGGTAAGGACGCCGTGAGGTCTTTCCAGCCACGCCTCAAAGAGGGGACTTATCGCCATAATTGTGGCGTGCCCATGATGGGGTTGCGATAGTCGCTGACGCCATTCCACCATGAGATCCCGCCGGAGCTCTGTCCGCCATGCCGTGACCTGTCGCGGCAGAGGACTTTCACCCCGGCGTTGCATCTCCACGCGCATGTCGTGCATGTGTGCAAGGACTGTTGCCTCCAGATCCCACGGTGGTAGGCCAGCCAGAAGGCTCGCCGCTTCGCAGGAAATCGTGCGGTATCCCCGCACCATCCGAATTGCCATGACCCTCTGGCAGGCGTTCAGAATGCCAACTTGGATGTCCTTGAAAAATGCTTAATTTTCGTGTTTTCCCCAAGTTTGTACGAAAGTTATTTGGTCGAAAATTTTGGTTTCTTTACACATTCTTCTATATTTATTATATGATTTGTTTTTCCTAGAAAAATCCGAAAAAAGTTTCTTTTTTTTGGTGATTTACGTAAACAATGCAATTTTCCGGGTCAATGGACCCCTGGCGCTCGAGGGGTTAACTAAATAAATATCTGATATTAACTTCTATCGGCAGCTTCACCCGCTTTTAAGTTTTTAAAATCATCCCAAGGGAACACACTCGTGGAATAAAAATATCCTATGTCCTGTTCTAGGATATGATCTAACTGGAAGCCGTATTTCATCCAAAGCCGTTTCAGTGTGAAGAATTATCAAGCACATAAAATAAAACTTGCGTCTTTTTAGCGATATTTTTTTACAGGCCGTAGTGGCTAGTGACCCTGACTGCTATGCCGGAGGTCGTGGGTTCGATTCCCATCCAGAACAAATGTTTGTGTGATGAGCACGATCATTTGTTCTGTGTCTGGGTGTAATTTATCTATACCTAATATGTATATATTTAGAAACATATAATTATGTTTATCGGTTCTCTAGTACCCATAACACAAGCTCCTTGGGACTAGACGGCGCTGTGTGATAGTTGTGGAATATTTTTTTTTTATAAAGTCCCCACTTTGAATTATCAAATGAATTCTCCCACTCAAGGGCGAAGCAGGAGGGCGTGTCAGACTTTTACTGGGAAACTGGCTTTTATTTTTTTTTTTATAATTGATAGGCTCGCGTTTGACCATAATCTCACCTGATGGTAAGCGATGATGTGGCCGATATTTTTATATTATTGATGTTGTAATGATTTGTGCGTCTATTTAGGCGGGATAAACTTGTTTTCTTTCTTTCTTTTCTTTATTTATTTATTTAAACTTCATGTACAATAGTGGTACATAAGCGGACTTAATGCCACAAGGCATTCTCTACCAGCCAACCTTTGGGTTAAAAAAGACAACACTGTGGTAGGTTTGCACAATAAACAAATACATAACAAATAGTTCAAATGGAAAAATATAAAATAAGTTATTTATAATAATAGAATACATATATATGCTAAAATAATAAACTAATAAATACTATGAAAAATATCAAATCACTATGAGAACTTAATAACAATTCTGAACGAAGACCGAACTAAGGTTGAGAGGACTTGAAGTAGTAATTCCGAACTTTACGTTTGAAGGATAATTTACTTTCAGCTTTTTTATGTCAAGGGGAAGCACATTCCAGAGTTTTCTTTTTTTTTTTTTTGCTTTTTTTCTTTACTGACTAAAACTACAGCTATGATCTTTCTTTGCCCCGTGGTTCTCTTTCGCACAACCCATTCGCACAACAATTTGGCTGACATGTCTTTTGTGACGCTGTCGACGACTTGGACTCAATCTGGCCGGTTACCGGATGGCCGGACATCGAACTGCCTATTGCTCTTAGTCCGTAAGCCTACGTCTACGTTATAACATAGGTGTGATTATCATTAACAAAGCCGGGTTTTGTTCATAATAAAATGTATCTGTACATTAAGTATGTACCCTGAAATCGTAATCAGCAAGACAACCACAAATGATAACATTTTCTTGTAATACCAGTAATTAAGCCTAATGTTTTCGAGATGTATTTTGTACAAGCAATTCGTAATCTGAAAATCACCTTTTAACCTGAAATTGCCTATTTCAAACGTTCATTAAGGTTAAGACGTTGTTCGTTAGTTAATGTTTCTACTTAATGCTTGGGCTTAATGTTGCTTAAGATTTCTTTGTTGTTGTGCTTTTGATGTATCATCGTTATTTATAGTTTTGGGGAATAAAGAGTTTATCTGCCAACGATATAGGAGTTTGTGGGGACCATTGTTTACCACCAATGGACATTGTTTACGAAACAAACACGTCTTGTTGTCACTATGGATTTATACGAGGACAATATCAGTGTGGTGGTGGCTGAGTCGTAACGGTCCCGACTTACGAGTTGTAAGCTGCAGGTTTAAACCCAGTCGGGTGCATTACTTTGTGTAATTGCACCATTGCTCTCATAACGGTGAAGGAAAACATCGTGAGGAATCCGGCATGTCTTTGATATGATTTGACCATTACATGTTTTGCTGTATGGACTTTAAAAGAGACTTTGACCCCTGAGTTTGTTTCGGTGTTTCTTCTCAGGGTAGTCAGCTAGGAAACACCGGCCTCATCTAGCATTAATTGATTGTATGAAAGTGTTTTTATAAAACCTACTTGCAAAATAAAGATCATTTATCATTTATCATTTGAACCAAAAATTCGAAGACAGGTCACATTCTCTAAACCACACTGAACCCGCGTGGTGGATTACGGCCGATTTCCTCTCTTAAAGAAGAGGCCTGAGTCCCAACAGTGGGAACATTAAAAGGCTGAATACGCTCTATAATGACAGTGCTGTACAGGTTGCCAAATAATGGTCAGAATATTTTTTTACATTTTTTTTATTGATGACAGGTTCGCGCTACCTTGGGTTCTTGGTAGGTGCGTTCGTGCTAACTTGGCACTTATTTAGATCTCACTTCTTTTGTTATTGAAGTCAGCAACTAAGGCATGTGTCATACTATTGAACTTGGCTCTCATTTCACATTTATGTTTTTGATGGGATTATATTTAGTTAATTATAATGTATAAAAACAGTCGTCCATATATAGTAACGGTTAACTTACTTATTGGCCTATTATTTCCAACGACAGTATCTACTCATATGCATTGGAAACATTTTGAATACCTTCGATCAAAAACGTTGAATCTATCCAAAACAAAATGCCTAGAAAAATAATTTGACAAACAATTTATTGGTTAGTGACCCTGACTGCTATGCCGGAGGTCGTGGGTTCGATTCCCACCCAGGACAAATGTTTGTGTGATGAGCACGATCATTTATTATGTGCCTGGGTGCAATTTATCTATAATATGTATGTATTTAGAAATATATAAGTATGTTTATCAGTTGTCTAGTACCCATAACACAAGCTCTGCTTAGCTTGGGACTAGACGGCGTTGTGTGATAGTTGTCGAATATTATTTATTTATTTATTATTATTTATTTTATTAAATGGTCTTTGGAAAATAACTCGATATAATCATGAATACATAGGTAAAATATGTGAACTGTGTAATGGTAGTCACACACGTTTCAGTATACTTGCGTTTATTTTTACTTGCACAAGTATGGGTACTGTAACGTTGTGTGTGGCTGGACATTTATTTCATAGGAAATTGAAAACAAATGAATCGCTCACACTTGATAGCCAACGTTCGCATTGCAATGCGTACTGCAATAACTTTGTTAAGCCACACACGAACGCTGTCGGAAATAGCCGAGCGTGCACGAACGCTGACGGAAATAACCGATCATGCACGAACGCTATTGCTTCGAAAAGCAGCTCACATTCTTTCGGTACCGGTTATGCGTGGAATCCGACGGATAGATTCGAGTGTATGGTACCTACGTACAATTTGACCGTCAGATATAGATCGGAAAGAATTTGAGAATGAGCTTTCGGGATCTGTATGTAGTTGGAATTCGATTTATCGCTTTATTTGGTTTAAATATAAACGCTATTCAAAAATACAGACATGAGAGAATAAAAAAAAAAACTAACGAACCTAGTTAAGTCATTCAGGGTACGGTTACATAAACAAAATAATTTGTAAACGTTAAACAAATACCGGGTGAGTCTATCAGACATATTATCTCTGGTTGTTCTCGTCTGGCTAACGGCAAGTACTTGCACAGACATAACCAAGTAGCAGGATTATTCACCAGCAACTTACTTTGAAATAAAACCGGATTCTTAGGAAAACGGTACCTCAGAATCCACTAGGTTTTATTTCAAAGCAACTTGCTGGTACAGGAATGTGCCCGACTTAGTTCTCGAAAATGATCGTGTCGTTTTGTACTGGGATCGGTCTATCATCACTGAACGGACTACTGTAGCCAATAAACCGAATAAAGTGGGGATAGACTTTACCTTTAAAACGTTTACTATTAAATTAAAGCGTCATTACATAATTTATATGATATAAAAGCTTATCTATACAGACTGACACAGGCGATTTCATTTTAAACTATTTACAGACGTTGTTTTCTAACATAATTAACATGAAGCAGTAATGCTCGCTAAGGAGGAGGCCGACCGCATCAGGCAACGGCGCTCTCGCCGCCGCCGGGATTCCGATCCCGATTTCCACCGTAGGCGCGGGCTTGCGGACGGTGAGCAATGGGTAGCTCGCTGTCCGGCCGTCCGGTAACTGTCCGGACCAAGCCCAAGTCGTCGACGGCGCGCGCTGTTCCCGCGCGCCTCAAGGAGTTGTCAGCAACAGCAGGGGCCCAGCCGGGTCGAAGCCTACTGGGGCCAGGGTTATCCGAAAGGGCGCTCGACCCCCGGTATGAAGGCTTGAAGGAACGGGATGGGTTTTTTAGTCAGTAAGAGTCTGACACTATCTCCTGCTCCGCCCAAGAGCGGGGGTTGTCATAAGATGATTTTTCCAAACGAAAAAAAAAAAAAAAAAACGTAATTAACATAAATATGATTTCCCAAAGCGTACAGTCACTTAGTTCATCCACCAATTGAGTCGCACTAATCCTCAAAATATTTTCATGTATTTTAAGAGCACCTGATATTTTTTACCTCTTGGGGAATCATCCTTCTGATGAATTTTGTTGGCCGAATTTCTGCATAAATTTTTCAGTAGTCAAATATGTGTCCGATTTTTTACGTACCTGCAATAGAAAGGAAATATTTTATTTTTGTTTGTAGTTTTATCTTTTCATGTGTGGAACATCAGAAAATATTTATAGAAAAAAATGTAAGTGTACATACGTGAGTAAATATTTTTTTGTAAGTGTACATACGTGAGTAAATACACTGAAAAATATTCTTGTGTATTTGGAATACAAACTGAGCCCTCGTATTTTTTTTTAATTCATATAAACTAGTGCTTGACTGCAATCCCACCTGATGGTAAGCAGTGATGTTATGATTTACTTAGAAGTATAAGTACAAAAAATACGCAACACTGTTACATGCGTCCAACGTAAGGATGTGAAAAAATGCGAGCATAATGTTGTTGCGCATCTTTTTGTGGCTTACTTTTTGACTGGGACCGAGTTGTAAGTCACCTCATGGCCTTATGGGGAAGTACCAGTACTCCTAGCCAAGTTGGTAGTCTGCAATCGCTAATTCTAGTAGAAACATTCAAATGTTCGGGAATGACGCCATCTCAACGCTCAGTCACGTGGTCAGAACAAAAGAACCAGAGGCGTGGCCAATTCGAGGCGTTCGACGCAAGAGAATCGAAACGAATCGCTTGTAATTTGGTTAGAGGGCAGGGGTAGCCTGTTAATTTCGTTTTATTTTAAAGTATAAAGAGCGAGTGAAATAAGTTCGAAAATTTTTGCTTATGTTTGGTAAGGTTTTACCAATAAAGTCTTAAAGGAAAAACAACCCACTCTGACCGTAATCGGACCCAGGATGATACCCTTAGCCACGTCCTATGTCCATTGTGGTGTTTTTGAGAAAGTATATGAAACCTCTTTCAATATATATAAATTCTAAGCAATCATGCGAATTTCACAATTTTCGAACGCGTTCAATATGATAAGTTTGCCAAGTCAACTAGAGCCAATAAAAAAAGAAAACTACCCGCTTTCTACAAAAAGAATATTATAATTTTGTGTTCTAGTTTCAAATCACGAAAAAATATGTCATGTATCTGAAGTAGGTCACGAAAAATAAAGGTTTTATTATAAGATAGAAAGAACTCATTGTGAAAAATGACATCTTTGAGAGTTGTTACATTTTGTACCAATTTAAAATGACAAGACCCATTCGGATTTAAGTTAGGTTATGTACAGAGGTATATGCCCGTTATAATAGACATGGGCAAATAGAATGTCAGTTTAAAATTGGGCAGGTCATGTCAGTCGTATATTCAGTAACCACTTTATTGGGCAAAAGTCTCTACGTAGTAGGTCCCTTCAGATGGAAGCACCATCAAGGACGGCCCAAAGTGATATTTATAATTTTGACGTGTCCTGCGGGGCTGGATCGAGACGGAGCGGTACAAAAATGTCTGGAAGGTCAATGTAAAGAGAGGCCTTTACCCAGTAGTAAGACGGTAATGGCTAGAACACAAAACGTACAAGTAAGCCTTGTACAAGGTGGACCGATGCCCTGCGAGACGTACAGATGCCATCACGGATCTTAAACACTTGCGCAGAAGTCAAATATTCGGTCTCTTTAGTGGTGCGAAGTGCGACGCGGGGACGGGGAGTGTCAGTGATTGGCTGGCCGCGCCATTGCGTCATAGACGTCACTCCTCATTCGTTGCGTTGCTGCATGTATCTAATAACGAATTGATTAGCTCGCCAATGTATGGAATTCGCAAAGCGATCTCCACTCTGACGCCGAGCGTTCAAGATCCGTGATAGCAACTGTACAAGATTGGTCGGTACAGACAGGTATCGTGTGTGTTCGCAAACGTGTTCACACAAACACATGACACTCAGACCCAGAACAACTGCCTGAAGGACATACAAATATTTTTTCATTCCGGAATCGAACCCGACATAGGCAGAACAGTAGCCAATATCTCAAACACTGCACTAACTAAGTCATATAAAACGGAGGAATAAAAAAGGGGTGATAAAACTGATGTCTTGCGCTCATATTTGACACCCTAAACGTACAGATGATGTAGGTTTATCTTAGTGCTTTGCATACCCTATACTTGACTATTATTTGATTTAATTTTTATAAAAATAATATTAGTACGAGTATGTAAATGATTTTTCCGATAACATTTTACTACTTTACTATTCTATGCTAATAGTCGGCCTTCGACTATTAGTCGGCCTTATAATGTTTCGACTGTTGGGACTCAGGCATCCTCTCTGGGAGAGGGAATGGGCCGTAATCCACCATGCGGACCCAGTACGGGTTGGTGGATGTTACATCCGATTTTTTTGGTTCTAGGACATGCCGGTTTCCTTACGATGTTTTCCTTCACCGTTTTGAGAGCAGTGGTGATGAAATAAATTACACAAAGTAATGCGCCTGGCTAGGTTTGAACCTGCGACCTACATCTCGTAAGTCGGGGTCATTACCACGCGGCCTCCACTGCTCTCTACTTTTCACTGCTACTTTTAATAAATATATTAAGAAATAAACCACCAAAAAAAATACATAATCTTAAGTTTATTCAAACTCAACCAATCTGTTACCTGAGCCCGAAATCTTCTGAAAATGTACATCTAAAAGGTCGAACCGACGAGAAAATACAGCCTCAAGCGATATTTTATAGGTAATACACGTGGCACCTAAACGCTTGACCGATTTGAGTATATTACCGTACAGAGATACTGGCTCAAAATGTTATAATACTAGCTGCTGCTAGCGGCATCGTCTGCATGAAAGTAGAAAATTTATCTAAGGGAACACACTTTCGAGATAAAAGTATCTAATGAACTATTTCGGAACATGGTCTACCCGTGTACCAAATTTAATCGAAATACGTTCAGTCAATCCAGTTTTGAGTCCCAGTTTAGGGAACATTATAAGGGTGGTTATGGTTTTAAACTACCTACTAGTGATTTAGGTCAACTAGGATATCGGAAAGTCATGATCACAAATTGATGAAAACGTAATGGTTTTTCTAAAGCTTTCTCTGACGGCGAGCAATGGATAGCTCACTGTCCCATGGTCCGGTAACTGTCGAGCCCAAGTCGTCGAAGGCGTGTCCGCAGAAGCAGAAGCCCAGCCGGGACATTGCCTGCTGGGGCCAGGGTTAGCTCCGAAAGGAAAGCTCGGCCCTGGTACGAAAGGCAAGAAGGAACGGGGCGGGTTTTTTGGTCTGTAAGAGTCTAACACTATCTCCTGCTCTGCCCAAGGGCGAGGAATGTCACCAAAAAAAAAAGCTTTCTCTAATGTAGCGTCATTACGGTATCCTACAATATCACCAAATCGGTAGCCACAGAAATGGAATCACAATATTATCTTTGTAACAAATAGAAACAAAAAAGGATCTTACTGTTAGTATTATCGGTACGATATTATTCCATTATAACCAATTGGCGTAACAGAAAAAGTTAGCAGACTCAGTATAGCTAGTTATAACGAGTTTGGCAAATTGTTTCTTGACAAAATAAGAGAACAAAATAATTTTCTCTGAATAAAATTACTGACAACTGTGCCGCAGTAGGCTTATAGAAAGTTACCGAGGACTATGGAGCCAATCGCGAGTTTTATAAAGCGCAAAAGTATGATTCACTATAGTTAAAAGAATCCAGAAAACCTATTTTTTAACCCCTTGACTGGCCTGTTGGTCTAGTGGTTAGTGGCCCTAACTGCTATGCCAGAGGTCGTGGGTTCGATTCCCACCCAGGACATATGTTTGTGTGATGAGCCCGATCATTATGTTCTGTGTCTGGGTGTAATTTATCTATAATATGTATGTATTTAGAAATATATAAGTATGTTTATCAGTTGTCTAGTACTCATAACACAAGCTCTGCTTAGCTTGAGACTAGACGGCGTTGTGTGATAGTTGTGGAATAATTATATTATATTACATTTCTGCATCCTTTTTCTTTTTTCCAGTTGGAAATCATTGAGAGTGAATAGGCTCATAAACTAGTGCGCCTCACCATCAAAGATTGCATCACTGCTTACCATCAGGTGGGATCGCAGTCAAGCACTAGTTTATATCAATAAAAAAAAAATATATATATATACCTTTTCCCACTCTGTGTTGAGCAAAAGATATTGTCAAACTTTGACAGACTAATACCCATTTGTGTTTCGTCACCAAGACCACAGCAACTCTTTCGAGTAATTTTATGGCCCTCACATGCAATGGCTCTAGTCGGGGTCCTTCTGGCTGATATTGCTTTTGATCTCTAATGTCATTTGTAGATCTTTGTTAGTCGTTATGGATAGTCATAGGCCAGAAAAACTGACAGCAGTCTCGCTAAAGGGTATTACACAATTATTCATTCAGTTGTAAAACCCAGTTACTGGGTAACATTAATAAAAAAATATTGTAAATAAAAAACGTAAACAATACGACGTAGTTCTACGGATTTTAACTATACACGTAACCCGGACCGGTATCGACCCTAAGATGCCAGATGATATCCGAGGCCAGTCCGTTTGGCAAACACAATTTCTAAGCCTATTTGTGAATTATAGTCTCGCTACTACGGATTCTCGGAAGTTTATCGAAATTGAATTTTTATATTCAGATTTTGCATCAAGATTTTAACGTTTTTCTGCGACCTCGTTTATATCAGTAATTTTATTTACACTGCCTATCTTTTGATATCGAAAAATCTTAGTATATTTTAGTAGTTTATTCACGCTTCTTACTGGTATGAGAATATTAAGGTGGATTTGTAGTATGACGAGAATGTTTATTTTTTTTATTTTTAGGTGGGAAATCCTTGGGTGCAGCAGAAAAGTTCAGTTGTCAAATTTCTTCGTGGCCTTTCATTTCAGAGCCGGGTTTTCTTTTCAGAAGCCAACCTATGGCCCCAGTAGGCTTCGACCCTGCTGGGCCCCTAAGGTTTGCTGAGCATATCCTTAAGGTGAGCGTGGAACAGTACGCACCGTCGACGACTTGGGCTTGGTTCAGACGGTTACTGCACGGTTGGACGGCGAGATACCCATTGCTCGCTGTCCGCAAGCCCGCGCCTTCGGTGGTCAGAAATCGGAGACAGGATCTCGGCGGTTGGGGATCGACAATGTGTAAAGTGAGAAATGAGTAGGTATACTAGAAGAAGTTTGAAAGCGGCGACAGTGGCTGAAAATTTGAAGGGGAATCGTTTTGTCTTAGTAGAAGAGAGATAAACGCATGTTAATAAAAGAGTTATACGTATACCCCTGAGGATGAATGGAAAGGGATAGGGGGGCCGAAGAAAAGATGGATGGATTGTATCACTCCTCATACAATCCATCCATCTTTTCTTCGGCCTCCCTATCCCTTTATATGAAAGAAAAGGGAGTCAGTGATAGCGTGACAGGTGGAAGGACAGGATAAAAAAACGTGTTGCATCAATTTCAATTAACACGAGACAAGAGCAGGAAGATGATGATGATTCACACTTTTTACGAAAAAGCAAACAAGTCACTATTTAGTGATACAGTGAATTTTTAGTAAGTTATATAGGGTGACTGGCAATTAGTGTACGATACTTAAACACGTGATTGTGCTCATGATAACAAACAATTTTTTATTATGGGAGCAAAGCCGAAATCGCGAAAAATATCGGCTGTTCAGTACATTAGGCAAATATAAATGTTCTGAACAGCTGATTTTTCTTCGCGATTTCAGGTTAGTTCCCATAGTAAAAGTTGTTGGTTATCATGAGCACAATCACGTGTTTAAGTATCGTACACTAATTACCAGTCACCCTATATACAAGTCCAATAACAATAAGCAGTGCTAGGTCGCCACTCCATAGAACAAAGACGAATAAAATTACACGAAAGCAAAGAGGGTCAACACATAACCACCTACCTAACTTTAAGGCGATCAACCAAGTAGATACAAAAAAGGGTCACCGTCAATGACCGATTAAACCTTTTCAGTAATGTCAAAGGCTTGCAGGTGAAAAGCCTACAATGACCCTAAAGATAAAAAAGTTCTTTGGCGTTTTGTATAATTAGTTTTTATACATGTTACCTCGTCAATATGTATTAATTGTTTTTATTTAATTTTATTTTTGTACGTCGTATAATGGTTTATTGTTACTTATGTTTTTGTTTTGTTTATTCAGTGATTGTAAGTATGATATAACTTGTAATCCTTGCTGGCCAATCAGCGTCTCACCGTCGACAGCGGCTGGTGCTGAAAATAAGCGCTGTGGCTCTGTCTTACACGAGCCCCAGCTTTTTGCTGAGCGCTGGCCATTACCCATATCCTACTTACTTGCTACATATAAGTCGATATTGTTGTTTTTTTTTTTAAGGTATGCGCCATGTTTGACGCAAATAAACTCTTTTTCTTTCTTTCTTTCTTTCTAATGTCTGAATCAATATGTGTAACACTGGAGTCAAAATGTAATATTGTGGCCAGATTAGCATTCATCTATTTCATGAAAGCCGTATCCGAAAAAGGAAAATTCTATTAAGCTAAGCTGTCTGTTCTACAGTTAGACTAAGCTTCCTCACACCAACTATCACTTACCGAAATAAATAAATAAAGTTTAAAGTTCCCTTGATGGATACATTTTACTTCGCCAGCGGCACTGCAACGCTTCGTTAAAATATTAAAGCTCTTTTCACGTAAGGGAACAGAATGGAAACTTTTACAAGATGAAATTTGAGAACTACTAAGAATATTCTTTTAAAGAAAATTGTTAGTGTCTACTCTGCTATTAAAATATATATTTTTAATATCTTATCATGTACCTACATCATACCCAAAAAATATGAAAAAGAAAAAAAAAACAGTATAAGTAGGTAGATACATATATACAGATACATATTTTTCCTGTCTTATTTATTAGCTGGTATCTGAATTAAATATTTAGAGCTAAGCTTCTCTAACCCCACTTTAATGCCAAAATTTGTCAAAAATCACCCTTAATTTTTTAAATAAGTGCAGGATTCCTCGATGGCTTCCTTAAGAATTGGAAGAAGAAACCAAGTAACCGTGATTATTGGAAAATTGGAGGAAGGCCTTAGCTCAGAATTGGACCATATAGGCTAGATAAAAAAAAATTGCAGAAAAGAGATAACGTAGCACTGGAATGTAAACTTAAGGAACACACGTGTATCTCACTTTATTCAGAGAAAGGAAAAAAGAGAGAAAAAAAGACAAAGTGGAAAAAGATATTTGATGATTTTCCATCTCAAAAAAGGGTGCAAATATATCATTATAAACCATTGATAGTATCCAATACAGCAGTATTGCTCTAATACGAACATAAATACAAAGAAACATTTTGAAATAAACAGTAGATATGATGAACATAAAAAAAGTCTATAAAAAACTGTTGAATTTACAGAGAACCATCAAGCGTGCTCCATCGTCGACCATCGCTTACCATCAGGTGAGATGGTGGTCAAACGCGAGCCTATCAATAATAATAAAAAAGAACCTCAACCTTTATTTATTTATTTAACTATTTATGTACACACATGGAAATACAAGAAAAGAGGAAGGAAACAGAAAAATAGTACAAAGGTGATGCTTATTTATAATGAAATCTCTTCCAGCATACCTTTTTCGAAGTCACTTAAAAAGTGTAATTGATTTTTCGTTACCAGCCAGCAACGAACGGCCGGTCGCATACGCCCTCAAAATATACCTAAACTAGCAGTTTGTCTGCGGCTTCGTTCATGAGAATGTTTTTATAAAAACATACCCCTAAAACTATAATTTTTAGGGTAGTTTTGTAATACTAATTATGATAGTCTTTATTTATTCATTTTGTTTAGAATTTGTGCCATTTTTCAAGTGTATTAACGTACAATCTTTAAAACCCCCAAAATTATATTATTACGGGTAGTTCTGTAAACTAATAATGACAACCTTTATTACTTACTTAGGTTACTATTTTCGCCAACTTTCAAGTATATTGGCGCATGGAATGAGATTTTGCATACAAATGAAATTTCCTCTTTTCTCCTTAAAGGTTGAATTTCCAAAAACGCACTAAGAAGGCGTTTTTGGAAGCTTACATCATAAAAAGAAGCTTTGCTATTATAGTAGGTATGTTTAAATATATTTATAATTTTGTATTGTGTGATGAATTTGTTAGCAGTACACCACAGACTACCCCCTGTATTATTTTAAGTCCTTATCCATCCTAAGGTTGTCTGGAAGAGATCGCTCTCAGCGATAAGACCGCCATTGTACCCATTAATTTAAGTTTTTGTATAAGCTGTTACTTTTTGGTGTACAATAAAGTGTATTCTATTCTATTCTTTAAGCAAAATTTCATGTTTCTAGTCCCAGAAGTTTTGACTGTGCGTTGGTATGTCAGACAGTTTCTCCTCTTATTGTATGATTATGTTTTTTTTTTGGTTGCGAAAATCATCCAATGACAACCCCCGCTCTTGGGCGGAGCGGGAGATAGTGTCAGACTCTTACTGACTAAAAAATCCCACCCCGTTCCTTCAAGCCTTTATACCGGGGCTCGAGTTCCCTTTCGGATAATCCTGGCCCCAGTAGGCTTCGAACCGGCTGGGCGCCTGCTGTTGCTGACAACTCCTTGAGGCGCGCGGGAACAGTGCGCGCCGTCGACGACTTGGGCTTATTGTATGTATTATGTCGTGGCCGGATCTTAGAAATTGATCACTATGTGATATGGCCAAATAAAACTAGCCAGATTGTTGTAAACGTTAAAGTTTGATGATATTTCAGTCTTCGTTTGGCCTACTTTAGTCCGTTTATTATCACTGTGATCCTACATCAATGTTATGGCCAAACGAAGATTGGCATATCATCAAATGTTAACGTTTTCTGGCCAGTTGCAGTCGGCCATGTCATGAAGTGAGTTGTCAGTTCTAAGATCTGGCCACGACATATACATACAAGAAAAGGAAAAACTGACTGACGTTCACGTGATTATCGGTTATTATCATAGTTCGGAATAGGTAGGGCTGCTTTGTGTACTTGCCATAGGTTAGAGTTATATGGATATTTCCCGATTCCCGGGATTTGGTTTTAAAGTAGTAAAATTATTAAAAAAAACTATCTTGCTTTCGGGACTAATGAAAGATTAGCCGAGCGCTCAAGATCTGTACGCGTCATACATCATACGCATATCATGCGCTTATTGGCTAACATATATTTTTTTTATACATATTGACAAAAATAATTAGATTCAATTAAATCCCGTAGTATCAGCCAGAATCCCGTGGAATAACCATATTAACATCAATGATTGCGAGCAATGAACCTAAATAGCCCTACCTATTCCGATGACTGGTTATTATAGATGCGAAGCCAAAGTCGAAGCCAGATAATAAGTAGCCCATGTTCCTTGGGATTCAAGCTTACTCCGTACTAAATGTTATCTTAATCGACTTAGAAGTTTATCCGTGAAAGCGTAACAGATAGACAGACAAAGTTACTTTCAAATATAATATTAGTATGGATAGGTAAAAATAAATATTCCTTTAACTTCGGGCCGTGTTATGAATGAGAACCCCTGGTATCTTGTCGGGCTCCCTCCAGCCACTCTTGTGGAAACTGTTTCCATTCCACTGGATTTTCTCGCCCAAGCATACGGGACTCGCTTTGAACTTATTTTCCACTTTAAGCATTTGTTTTCTTTCTCTGTTACCGTTTTTCGTTCATATTCAAATGTATGGATCGTCGGTTTATGAAAGGGTTTGATACATTTTTAAATTGTGTGTTAAAAAAATATGTTAGTCGGAATTTGATTTAGTTTTTCAGCTTTATTGTATTTAGAGCCTTCTCGCCCACTGCCTCGGACCCAAAAGGGCCTCACATAAGTGAGGATTTTTTTATAATTGCTAGGCTCACGTTTGACAACTATTTCACCTGATGGTAAGCGACGATGGGTTCGAACACTGGCTTGCGACAGTCGCTGTTTCGTTTTCGAATTTATGAAAGAAAATGACCTCGCTGATATGTCTGCGCTCACGTCTAAATTAGACGCTACGCTTATGAATAAACGGTAGTGACATTAATATTATAAAGGGTTTGTGAGTGTGTGTGCTTGTTGCTTCTACATGCTCGAATGGCTCGACGGATTTGGATGAAATAACATGTAGGATACTTTTTATCCAGGGTGTATATTCTCTTAGGATCAGTTTTATAATTTCACGTGGATGAAAAGAAGAGAAAAGTTAGTTCAATTATAATTATTTTATATACTTACCGTGTATAGGGTGACTGGCAATTAGTGTACGATACTTAAACACGTGACTGTGCTCATGATAACAAACAATTTTTATTATGATTTCAGGTTTGTTCCCATAGTAAAAGTTGTTGGTTATCATGAGTACAATCACGTGTTTAAGTATCGTACACAAATTACCAGTCACCCTATATAATGTTGTTACTGTTATAAAATTTTGAGGTAAATGGTTCTTGAATTACTATTAATTTGACCTTTCGAATATCGGAATTAGAGACGCATTGTCTATGCGAGAGCGATCGCCGGCGTCCGCTTAATTTATTAATAGTGTGGGTACATTGTGGCTGGCTCAAAACTCGGTCATTGTTATGATTATTTTAATTTTTATTATCAAGCATGTTTTTCTTTTTTTTTCACATTTTGTTTGTAATTTATACATTGTTAAATTTTAATCGTTTTAATCCCGTGGAGGGTCGATCCGGTACATGAAACTATCGATTTGTAAAGATAAAATTAAAAAATAAAGTACCTTTTTTCAAAACTCGTTTACGCATGTACGAAATTAATTTCTTTAAGAAAACGTCAGATAAGCGAGTCCAATGACCTGTAGGTAGTTTGTACGCAACGCCGA
The DNA here is from genome assembly GCA_910589285.2 of Mythimna ferrago. Lineage (NCBI taxonomy): Eukaryota > Metazoa > Arthropoda > Insecta > Lepidoptera > Noctuidae > Mythimna > Mythimna ferrago. The sequence goes on along the minus strand of OU342694.1, from coordinate 12,946,864 downwards.
CTAGACCGATAGTGTTTCATGTACCGGATCGACCCTCCACGGGATTTAACGGTGCATTTAAGGAAGAGTCACTTCGACTTAGGGTCCCTGCACACCGGCCACCCGCCACAACTACACCACCGGAATATTTACTGTAGGTTTCATACATTTTATATGGATTCACCACACATGGTAGAAACCGCTGCTCGCCACACGCTACAAATCGCCGCTTTTCGGTTCTTGTGGCTCAAACTGAACGCCGATATAATAATAATAATAATATTCCACAACTATCACACAGCGCCGTCTAGTCTCAAGCTAAGCAGAGCTTGTGTTATGGGTACTAGACAGTTGATAAACATACTTATATATTTCTAAATCCATCCAATTGATCTATAATATGTATTATAGATAAATTGACACAGATAGACACAGAACAAATTATCGCCGCCGCCGCACGCCATTCATCGGTCCACATCGGCAATGCACTATACGAATCCTAAAATCCAAAATATTTATACTATATGTACACAATACGAATACGTGTGGGTTCTAACGATGTCAAAGCAATTCACGTTCAGCTTACTGGCGAAGAAAATATTCACACAGAATGCTGAATATTAGAATATAGCTATCGACCGTGGGTTGGCAGTATGTACCAATTTCGTGCCAAAAATACGGTAGAACATTCTTCTATAGGTATGGCTTACCGTACTACCTCATTCTAAAAACCCTGCATAAAACTATAATTCTTAAACTACTCGTAAATAGGGTTTTTCATGGTTTAAGTGATATTTCCATAATGGTTTTTAATTTATTTTAATATTGGCCCCTAGAGCGGAAAAATTCATTGGGTGATTTCTCACCTGAAAAAAAAAACTTGATTTGAGTGTAGATAAAATATATTATTTAAGTACAAATATTATTGAAATAATTGGAAAATTATTAAATACTAGCTTTTGCTCGCGGCTTCGCCCGCGTACATAAAATTTAGACTTTGTCACTCAGGAATAAAGCAGCTTTCTGTCGATGAAAAAATTTTAGCAATCGGACCAGTACTTTCAGAGATTACCTCCTACAAACAAAAAAAAAACATAAAAACAAAAACAAAAAAAAAACAAATTTTACCTCTTTATTATATTAGTGTAGATTAAAAGCATTGCAGTTAATAATAAAGACAATATTGCACATACATACCCGTATTGTGTGTCGGTTTATGATTAATTTGTAATGAATCGTTCGTCAAATACACAAAACAAACGTCTAGACGACGAAAATAAATTAAACACTAAGTTTTTTAACAAAAAAAAAATACAGGAACTAAAACTCCCACACCGATTGTATCGCAGCATAATAATGCACATGATTTGTTTACGAATATCAAATACTAGCGCCAGTTTCGAGTGTGTTATACCGAAAAACAATTCAAGCGCATCTCGCGTCTACAGCCTGGAATATATTAACGCTGTATTCAGCGATTCAGCGAGTTGGTGAGATTAAAATCTGTTTTCCCAACTCAGTGTTTTCCACTTTGTTGGGTATATTGTTACCGTGAATGCTTTAATGCTGTATACAGCGCTATCTTTGCTGATTGTGCTGTATGATTTAATTTTATTTTCATGACAGAAGCAACGTGTTTGAAATTGGAAGTCAGAAGGCTTTTGTTTTTAATTTGCGGTGTTTCGTTTTGAAATAGGTTTTTGTCTAGACGAAGTAATTTGCTTCTTACATGTTGTGTCATCTAGAAAGATTAAAAATATGTTCATGTTATAAGTGAAAACTTGTAATTGGCCTTAAGCTTTATTAAAGTAAATTAATTTGTTTATTTTATTAGCTGTAATTTTTGCAAATAAAATAAATAATAAAAAAATAACTAACTAGCGGCCGCCCCAGCTACGCACGGGTATTATAAAATCTTAATATTCTCGGCTTTTCTCTACTACAAAATCATCATTTCAGACTTACGATGCCCACAGTTGGACAATCATATGTCCAACTGTGGGCATCTTTTCGCCAGGATCCGATTCGTGATTCTGATTCTCCAGAACCTTTCGGCCCCATCAACCATTTATTCTACCAGTAATGTGCCTTGCCCACTGCCGCTTAAGTAATGTATTAACTTTTTAAAATCTACACTAATATTAAGCCGCGTACAGACAGCGCGAGGCGTGCGTCGCGAATGGTTCGTCTCGCATGCCTCGGGCTGTGTGGACGAGTGTGCTCATAGTGAGCATTCGCGTCATACGATCGTTGCGAGCCGTGCGCTACGTGTGGACGGACAAGTGTTGTTTGCGTTTTCTACTGACGAACACCGTGCGTGGTGGTTTGCGTGCTCAGCTTGTGTGTCGTTCGAGACGCACGGATAAACGTAACGTCGTTGTTTAACTCAGGTTGAGGCATACGTGACGAACCATTCGCGATGCACGCCTCGCGATGTTTGTACGAGGCTTAATAAAAAGGTAGTTTCTTTTTATGTTTTGTTGTTTGTAGGAAGTAATCTTTGAAAGTACTGGTCCGATTGCAAAGATTTTAGCACCGATAGAAAGCTTTTTTATTCTTGAGTGCCATAGGCTATAAAATATAGAAATTATGTACACGGGCGAAGTCGCGGGCAAAGCTAGTATATATTAATAACAAAAAAACTTTATCCATTATCACATAAACTGCTAATTCAAGGATCTCCAAAGAAAACCGAGTTTTTTCAGTCGTAACAAGGTACGTCGAGTAGATAGAGCAGTATTCCCTGGTTGTAAGTCATTAGACTACGTTCCCGTATTTTACGAGTCAAATTACGAAATATAATAATTTTTAAACAAGATAATAAGGTTATTCTAGAACAGACAACAGCGGAAACAAAAAAGCTAGGTAAATTATGTTTTTTTTTTTTTATTATTTGAATTGAGAATGTGGACGCCCCAGGGAGGTCAGTGCTGTCGAGGTGAAAGTGATGTGACGATCTGATCATGTTCGTGAGGCAAACTTGGCCAGAGATCGCCCTAAACAGAGAGGTTTAGAAGATGAAAGGGGAGACCGTTGCCCAGCAGTGGGACCCAAATTGACTACAAAAAATGCTTTGTTTGTAACTAGCGGCTCATCCTAACTTTGCTTGACTGCTTAAAGTGACTTGTCTAAGATTTTTAGTAGGTAGGTTTTTGCGGCCGGCTTTTTTGACATTGTCAACTTTTTGTTTAAAGAATGAAATTTTTGAAATTTAAAAAATATCATTTAGAGCCTTTATTTTAATACACACTTTATTTGAGGCCCTCGAGCCCTTTATTTTGATACACTATAATATGCCAGTCAAGAAAAAAAAAAATTTTGAACAAAAAAAATAGCAATTTTTTTTTTTTTAATTTTAGGATATCAGGGATTTCACGAAATCCCTAGGGATATCACGAAATCTCGGTAGATATCGAATATTCTTGTTTATTACGTCTTCTTACTAAAAATATCTATCTGTCTAATAAGTCAACCGACTTGGGAATTTTGTATAACATTTAATCATTTAAAAAAATACTTATATTCGGTACTTTTCTTAAGGTTCTTCTGTTAGTAAACAATGATCTCTATCTCTTAATCAATCTTGATTATTGAACCCGTGTTGACTACATCAGATTTCATTAAATCCTAATAATTACCCAAGTCGTTTAACTTATTAGACAGACTCTAGTGAAGTGATGATACCCAGTGTCTCATAACAAAAACGAATCTAACGATACCTCTCTAAAATGCAACAAGGTAATGATACCATGCAAATACAACAAAGTGGTTTAGGGTGGCAAAAATATATCTACATATACTCAATAAAGACATAACCCTCTTTCTGATTCAGTTGGGTTTAAGCGGTCTTCAATTCAATCAAACGTCCTAATACCTACACGTTAACTTTACACTGCATGAATCAAATTATCTTAGAGGCATATAGGGCCAAATACGGGTGGGTGTGATAAGCTTATCTGATTAGAAGGGCAAAACCTTGTGCCCGAGGCTTTTGAAATTTTGCCCAAATCCTGTTAGCGCACCTTCTACGGGTTAATTGGGCATGTAATGGTGGAAATCATTTCGATATGGTTGAGTTTTGAGGCTGCGTAGATTCTGTTAAGTATTATTTACGGGTTCCGTAATGTTTAAGATCTAAACTAAATCATAAAGGCTCCTGTAGACAGGCTTCTTATGACAATGCGACAATCTTTTTTTTATAGTAATACTTATTTTTCAGTTTTTTATGGTTCCGTACATAAGTCCGTAACAACAGTTACTTCTAGGTAACCATGCTCCATCGTTGGCCACATCATCGCTTACCATCAGGCGAGATAGTGGTCAAATGAGAGCCTTATAAAAAACGGATTTTTTATTAAGATCAGTTGGTTGTCCGTCAGTCAAAACACTTTTTTTTCATGATCGCGTCGATGCATGAAGCTGAAATAAATATTTATTTATTTATTTATTTATTTAGTACATGGAGGACTTACAGCTAATAAAACCAGACAAAAAAAAGGAATCCATAATCACTAGAAAGCCAATTACAAGTCCTCACGTGTAGACATTATAGTATAAATTAAATAAGGTGTGAGCACAAAAACAAAAAGCTGCGCTTCTTGGTTACGTAGGATACAGCAAAAATCCTTAGCTTGCACTTAAGAAACTAATTAATAAATTATTAAACTTAATGCTATTTGAAAAATTTGAGACTTAAGCTCCTTCTGGCCGTAGTAGTTAGTAGCTTGGAAGCTTTTTTGACAATTGTATCAATGTGTACGTCAAAGATTAATTTAGTGTCGTGATGGACGCCCAAGTCACGAATAGTATTGCACCTTGGCAAGATCTGGCCCACCAAAGTGTAAGTGTTAGCTATGACAGCACGTTTTCTAGTGTAGGTGATCACGGAGCACTTTGATGGTTTGAAATCAGCCTGAAATGCTAACCTATCTTCGACCGTTGAAATGGTGGCAAAGATTTTCATGTCATCAGCAAAGCACAGCATTTTAGAAGAGTGTAGGCACTAGTCGATGTCATTCACATAGATAACGAATAAGAAAGGACCGAGCAACGAACCCTGAGGTACTCCACTGGGCACATTTACCCAGCTAGACATATAATTGTTAAGTACTACCGCCTGTGACCTGTTGTTAATGTAAGAGGAAAACCATCTTAAGAGGTCTCCACGGATCCCTAAGGAGTTTAGCTTTTTTATCAGAGTATCGTGGTCGATCCGATCAAACGCCTTGCTATAGTCTGTGTAAACTACATCGACCTGTTTACTATTGTCCATAGCATCTGTAATGAAATCGTTAAATAGTATCAAATTAGAAGTGGTAGAGCGTCCTTTTAAAAATCCGTGTTGGAGAAAGCTGAGTGAGCTAGCAAGGGCGGGATATAATTGGTTATAGACAATCCTCTCAAATATTTTAGCTATAATGCATCGAATATAAAATATTCGAATCTACTACTTCAAGCAGTAGTGAAAAAATCAAAATTCTAAGTCAAGGTAATCTAAAGATAAAGCGTTTGTCAAAATATGCTCTGTTTTGGCGCATATTATGGTACTTGCTAGGAAATCAAATATAAGTACTTCCCGTTGACTTACTTCCTGAAAGGCATGTAAGATATTATAGTTTACATCACAAAAAAACTTTTTTGCGTTTCAGAAAAATCTTCGACACTCGATTCGGGAATTTAATTATTTGTAATGAAAATGGTTGGTCGCATCGTATTCATACGCAACAGCGTTAGGCTGCTGTTTTGAAATCGCAATGTAATTTCTCCCGCTCTGGGTGGGGCGAGAGGGATTGATAGACTTTGACTGACTAAAACCCATTAGTGTTCCTTCAGTTGCCATTTACGTTCCAGGGTCTCGGTGACAATCTCACAGCCTTAATACCAACGACCGAGACCTAAATTAAAATGTAATAAAATAAAAAAGAAATTCATCTTTTATTAAATGCCGCCACCATGAACGAATTAGCCCGGATCGGGGTTTTAATTTTCCAGTTCTCTAGATGACACTAATTAGAATTTTAATAAAACGTTTTAATGACGTGATTAGTGTTTCCGTAATACTAGCTAGGATGCCTGATTTGGTTTTTTCTAGGTGGGAAAATCATTTAAATGAGGGAAAATCATTTAAACACGAGGGCGTGCCAGATTTTTACTGACTAAAAATCCAAACAATTTTTCAATTTTTTTTATTTATTTTGTTTTTCTTTAAAATTTAATATATTTAGTACGCTGAACACATATTTATTTATTATTTACCACACATAAACATATATAATATTTAAATTACTTACCCTACACCTAACACTAATAACTGAGTACTTCAATATAAACCAATTTCAACCGTACACTCGAAATAAGGTTCAGTTGAAAACCAGCGTCTGGCAACTACCATGTAGTTGTCTGGCATTATTGCTGAACTGGACCTAATTGGCGCCACCGTGAGACACACACTGTTACTTGTCTCTTTTTTTTATATAATAATCTATTAGTATCTACATGTTGTTACTACATTATGTGTATCTACGAGTGTGTATGTCAAATAAAATAGTTTTCTTTCTTTCTTTCTTTTTTCTTTCTTTCAGGGCCCCGGGGGTTTCTTTCGTCCATCCATGGCCCTAGTAGGCTTCTACCCTGCTGGGCCCCTACGGTTGCTGACAACTCCTCGAGGCGCACGTAAAACACTACGCGCCGTCGAGGACTTGGGCTCGATCCGGCCTGGATCCGTTATCCAGTAACGGTTGGAATAAGCAATTAATGATTTAATATCTACTCGAAAAAAACACTTTAATCTAATATAAAATCATCCGATTAAACTAATAATAATTCTTAATTAATTTAATTTTAAATTAATTTCTTGTATAAAACGTAATGAACCTACCCCCCCAATTTTAATATAATTCCAGCCAAAAATATTGATCCAGAAACAGGTGCCTCAATATGAGCTTTAGATAATCATAAATGAACAAAATATATTGATATTGCGTAACAGTTGGACGGCGAGCTACCCCGTTGCTCACTGTCTGCAAGCCCGCGCCTACGGTGGAGAGACTAGGGTTGTATCTACTTAAGTCACTGTTTTATGGCACTTTTCGGGCCCAAGCGCCCGAAAAGTGCCATAGAACAGTGACTTTCTGAAGCCTACTCTTCGGTAACGGCCAGGTTAATAGGTTTCAAAAAAATATATGTTTATTATAGATTCATGAACAACAATATCAAGATTTGATTTTTTCGTGCTATTAATACTTTTGTCTAAAAAAAATATTTAGCAATTTCGCAACTTTTCGCAACTTTTCCCTACTCCTTCGAAACGGCTTGGATCTTTAGAAACATTTTTACACATAAAAATGGGTAGTTTATAAATATTTTAGTTTATTAATTTTTAGTTTATAAATATTATTTATTTATATATAAATATTCTTCAAAGTGAATATTGCATATGTAAATCAATCAATATTTCGCAAAGAAAATGGATTTAAAGGTCAGCCGCGCGCTTTCCGGGCGCTGTTGGCCGCAAATAAATGCACAGATTTATGTACTGTCGCCTAGGCGGGTGCGAGAGGTGCGTCCACATAATTTTGGCCAGATGGTTCAAGGGACTATAAGCCTTAACAGAATTTCAACTGCCTTTAATCTCGGCAAATTTGGAATTTACGCAAGAAATCGTGCCTCAGCAATCTCCTACTCCATCCGCCTCCACGATTAGCAGACGATTTAAAAAACGTTCTAAAACTATGTTCATATAAAGAAAAAGAAAGAAAGGAATACATTTTATTCACGTAAAATAAGACGCAATCTTAAAACTAGGTACTAGGTATAGGTTGGCCCTACCTTTTGCCTAGGCTAACTGAAAAAAATATACAGATGTCTATTACAGTAAATTGGCTCTTACTAAGCGAACACTCTGTGATATAGCGGTTATATAACACCGCATTTGTAAGTGAGCGGGTTCTGTACTAATTGAGTAACTGTTAAACGGAGCCGATTTCATGAATGGCTCTATAATAAAACTAGAAGTAGATATAACCGCAAAGCATTCTTTCATCATTATTTTTATATATTAACTAATCTCAGGACCCTGAGGTCCTGGATCTTTGGAAGGCATATGAGGGACCGAAACCAACGCGCAGAGGCAGACGCTTTTAATGGAACTTGGTACGCACCGTACCAACCGGTGATTATCGCTATACGCGCTATGCTAGTGCATCCAACGACAATCCCTAGTTGGTGGGAAACTATTGCGACACATGGAAAGCTTATAAGGCTATGGTTTTACTATTATTATTATCATCAACGGATTTTGATGAAGCTTGGTACAAGGGTAGGTCATGTCCTGGAATAAATAGATATAGTTACTCATTATTGTACGTCATTAAAATCACAGTTAGAGATTGTTTGACATCAGTCACAAAATAAACAGGTACAGGAGACAATCTCATGTATGTACTTCACTTTTTATACCTACGCTCGGTGGACACTAATGAGCGTTTGAGCCGGAATTGTTCGACGAGTGATCCGAGACGCGACCGAGACATCGTGTCTGTGAGCGGTGTCTTTGTGTGCGTTGCTCGAGCGCGCTTTGTATGTAGATTGACTTCTGTATCTAAATATTTTGTGCATCAGTTGTGCTTGCTAAGAGGTACCTACTCAGTTACAGAGTTTGTTTATTATTGACAGGCTGCCGCTTGATCATTATCACATCTGATGAAAAGCGACGACTACATAGTCGACAGTGAAGCACGCTTGCTTATAAGTAATCTATTTACTCTTGACTAAAAGACCACCAGGAACCACAGATTCCAGCAGGTACTTCAGCTCCTTAGCTGTACGCACTATGAATTTGTTCCCAAAACGTTTTAAGCGTATGGATAAGATGTCCATCATGAACTGGTGATGCTTCGCCGTACGTCTGGTAGTCCGCAAATTATGCAATTAAGAACAACGTTCCCCGAAATGTAACCGGTAGAAAACCGACAGGCTAGCAACTCGGCGTCGGTTCTCAAGACTTTGAAGCTTTGACTCGACGAATGAATCATTACCAATGATTCTCTTAAGGTTGTGAAGTTAAGATATGCATTAGCTCCATGTAAAAACTGGTACCTGCCACATCCAAGATACCAGCTCGAAAATAGTTCGAAAAAGGTTCGGAAGTTTATTTGTATTCAATGTCCCTAATCTTCATTACATCCCTATTACTGACTACCTTATTACCCTAATCAGGGATGTTCGGTCAGAGCTGTATGCTCGAGTTGGTAATCTGATACTGGCCATACTTAGCTAGTATCTACTCCTTTGTTAGTATAATGAGATTGCGGGAGCATTGAGTTTCAGCTTTGTCTCTGGCTTGAGAATGCACCGTGAAAGTTTATGGTTGATCCCTTTTAGTCCGATTCGCGTCTATTATACGACATTAGTTTTATTATAATTATGCGAAATCGGAAACACATGTTGTGTAATTTATGTAAAGAATCTATGTACAAAATTTCATAACTGTATCATGAAAAAAAAAATGGATATGTCAGCAAAAATACATAGTCACCAGGCCATCCAGGCGACAGAGGGATTGTTTTACACTTGCATCCAGCTGTTTTCTGGCGCCTAATGCCCGCTATGACCTGCCGTGGCCTGTGTTGTACTTAGTGTCAGTGGTGTCCAACTTGTGACCTTTTTAAATATTTTTGGGAAAAAATATAACATGGTGTAAAAACTATTGGAATCCATTCAGTTACTGATTCTGAACAAATTATATTCAGGTTTCTCATAAACTAAAAATAATGTTGTAGGAGAATAATAATCAATCGCTAACTTTTCCTGAGCAATATTTTTTTTGTTATCTAATAAATATAAATAAAAGAGGAAGCGCGAAGAAGTGGGTTTTAGTCAGTAAACTTCTGACTCGCCTTGGATCACTACGCGCTGTCGTCTACTTAAACTGGATCCGGTCAATTCCCGGAAGGCTGGACGGCGAGCTACCCATTGCTCGCCGTCCACATCCGCATCTGCCGGGGCCATGGGTTGTCCGAAAGAGAACCCCGGGGTCCTGGAATGCAAGGCAATAAAGAAATATAGGAGTGGATTTTAGTAAATAAAAATCAGACACGTTCACGCTCCATCCTAGAGTGGGAAAAATCATTGAATGATTTCCCATCAAAGAAAAAAGCCTGTAAATAAACACTCGCTTTTATTTAATTGCTTCCAGATTATCTATTTCATACACAAGGGCTATTTGTTAATATAATTACAGACAATAGTATTGTAATACACTAAGGTACTAAGATTATTCCATCTTTGTTCCTCCAATAAGGTAGGTAAGGTAGGTATGTACTTTAATTACTGGTAGCACGTGATAACAGGCAGTATTTATTTACGCTGATGAATGTTACTGTAACAATGATTTAGTATTAACGCCAGGAAAATAATAAACACAGCAATGAATACGATATTTTGTTGTGTTTATTTTTGTTCAATATTGTATGATAGAACAAATATAAGTATGATTAATAAATATTTAATTTTCTTTTTCAGCTTTGGTTTTAACGTCCTACATGACTCCGCTTGAGCGGAGCACCGCCGTGTCTTCGCGCGATCGGTGGTGGTGACCTCTTGTGCCAGGCCATGGTCCGGAGCGAGGACGAATGGCAGGCGGTCGCCTCCTTCTGTGAAGCAGTACTGCTAGAATAGCGAAGAAAGAGGCTGCACGCGTGCGAGAATGGACTTCCTCACGTCCCGTCTGCCGGGATCCCGACCCCGACTTCCAGACACAGTACGAGTGGGCTTGTGGACGATGAGCAATAAGTAGCTCGCAGTCCGGCCATCCGGTAACCGTCCGGACTGAGCCCGAGTTGTCAATGGCACGTAGTATTCCACGCGCGCTGTAAAGAATTGTCAGCAAAATCGTGGGAGTCCAGCAGAGCCGAAGCTTGCGACGCAGCGGCTCTGCCTTACGGGCGCGTGAAAATTGCCGCTTTACCTGACATTTATAATATTTAGGAGTTGCGAGTTAGTTGCAAACTAGCAAACAGAAAAAGGGAAGTTGCAAACTAGCGTTCCAACCAAGTGCAACTTGGTTTATGTATTTGGTTTGTGTTGCGGCTACATGAATGTAAACACTTCGGTGTTTGTGAAAACGCGCCTCCTAACCAAGGGCGTAGAAGGTCATGATTTACAACTGCTGTCCACTCGGATTGAAATTAGCAAGGTCACCTTGGTTTGGACCATCTGGTCATCCCTTAAAACAAATCACCGCATTGTAGGTGTTCGCACGAAAATATCAAATCAACTGATCGCAATTGCATCGCTTCGCTCATTGCCACACTGCATCAACTTGCGGTTACCGGTCACGTAGCCCGCCGTAATAGAACGCCAATTGTTTGTACTTTTCACGCCAAATCGCATCGCGTTTACCGTTGTATTGTCAGTCCTATGTATACGATTGTACACGTAGGACACCTTGTAAATGATACAGCAATTAGCATTTCAAATATTGGTAAGTGAAATAGTGTGGGTGACACGTGGGTGTAGTATTAATAGACACGTGTCTAGTATTTTATGTAAAGAATCTGCGTGCAAAATTTCATAACTGTACGATGAAAAATCACTAAGTTATAAGCTTGTTATGTTATCTGGTTGGCCACACAAATACATGGTCACCGGGTCATCCAGGCGACTGAGGGGCTGTTTTGCTCTCGCCTCCAGCTGAACGCTGGCGCCTAATGCCCGCGATGACCTTTTGTGGCCTGTGTTGGTGTTAGCGGTATCCAACTTTTGGCCTTTTTTAAATATTTTTGGCAAAAAATATAACATGGTGTTAAAATTATTGGAATCGATTCAGTTACTGATTCTGAATAAACTATAGGTATTCATCATCATCATCAGCCTTTTTTTAATGTTCCCACTGCTGGGACTCAGGCCTCCTCTCTAGGAGAGGGAATGGGCCGTAATCCACTATAGGTATTCGGGTTTCGCAATTTTGAATAGATATGAAAAATTCTTTCTATTTTCAACTTTGGATGAAGATTTTTTTTATACAAGAGGATTTTTTTAATCCAAATAATAAAACAAAAATACGTCTCCTACTCTGTTGTTTTGTAATACTCGTAGTTCTGTATTGTTAACGATGTGTAGCATCTATCAGAGACCCAGGAAAGTCTGGACAAAGTGACATTTCATGAGCAGTTATCAAAGAGTCCAAAACTGTAAGTATGTACAACATTAACAATACAAAAGAGATTATAACTATTGTTAGGTATTGTTCCTACTTCTGTGACTCTAGGAGAAGGAATAGACCGTAATTCACTACGCGGGCCCAGAGCGGGTTGGTGGATGTCACAAGTCAAGTCGAATTTTTGTTTGCCGGTTTCTTCACGATGTTTTCCTTCACCGTTTTGAGAGCAGTGGTGATGAAATAATTAACAAACAGTAAAGCTCCTAGCTGGGTTTCGTAAGTCGGGGCCATTGCCACTCGGGCGCCACTACTCACCGCTTGGCCATAACTGGAGGACCGCTGGCCTGAAGCTGCGGAAGCGAGCGTACGTGACCCACCGCCGCGCCACGCCCCTCCTGTGATGACTACCACTTCACTGCGCTCATGATTAAAAGTAGCCGATTTTGAATGAACAGTACTCCATTGGTATAATTGCTGTAAAGCGTTCCGATGCGAGGATAAACAAATAAACAAACAAACAAACTGCTCACAATATATGTAATAAAAAAATGTCTGTTAGATCACAAAAAAAAGATTAAGATTGTAATGATATATGTATGTGAATGTATTAAAGTAAGTTATGATGTGATGACGGAAGACACAGCGTTGGAAGGCCTCCTACAAGGTGGACCGATGACCTGGTGAAGGTAGCGGGGAACCGATGGATGCGGGACGCACAGGAACTTCGATGTGGCGACGCTTGGGGGAGGCCTATGTCCAACAGTGGACGTGTATCGGCTGAAATGATGATGATGATGATGTGATGTGATGAGTTTAATGACTCTTTTTCAAGTTTAAACACATCAAAGTTATTCCATTTCGTAAAACTCAGTAGGTAGGGTTAAACATGTTACATCAAAGTGAGTTTATTACCTAATTATTATAATATGATAAATCCGTATTAAAATTTACCAACTCGCAATATTGTGTTCCAAGTAATGTTGTAAACCATCATACTTAGTAAACATGAATAAATAATCCGAACTTGATGTTAATTTTAAGACTCAACGAAGTTTATTCCATTTACTTTGAAGAGAGAATTTTAGATTTTCAAAGTAAAGTAATAGGTGTTAGAAATAAATACCTATCTTAATGTTAATCGCAGAGGTCATGTTGTTTGTGCTATAGTCAAAAAGATTTTTAGTTTTTTCTTGAGCTTTCTATTTACTTATTGAAGAAATGTTGATTATCCGGAGGCGAGATGGCCAGATGACACTGTAGACATTGCCGTTAGAATCTTCATGGGGTTATGTTAAAGATAAAGTTAAAATAAAATACGACGTCGAACAGATATCAAGGAAGAAGCTGCGCTACATGAGGTGATCACGCAGCTAAGAATCATTCATTGGTGACTTAAAGAGACGATCTAGAGAAGAACTGTTGGCGACTGTGAGGATTCTTCTAAGCGTGACTTGAGCAAGGCAATAAAAGACTTGCCGCTTGCCAGCACTTGTACGGGGCAAGGGAAGTCCCACCGCACCTGTATTCGCGTGAGGGTACACTAGAGTGGTTTTAGTAAGATTGAGTCTACCAGACCCCCATCATACTCTAAGGTGGATGACATCCATGACAACTTACCTACATTCTAAAACAAAAAAAACCGGCCAAGTGCGAGTCGGACTCGCCCATGAAGGGTTCCGTAGCAGCAAGTAACATAATATAAAAGTTCTTGTAATGTGTTGTAACTTTGATCGATGTTTTAACAATAGTGTATTTTTTTCGATTTATGACGCATTAAAAAAAAACTACTTACTAGATTTCGTTCAAACCAATTTTCGTTGGCAGTTTTTATAGTAATGTACATCATATATTTTTTTTTAGTTTTATCATTCTCTTATTTTAGAAGTTAGAGGGGGGGGACACACATTTTACCACTTTGGAAGTGTCTCTCGCTCAAACTATTCAGTTTAGAAAAAAATGATATTAGAAACCTCAGTATCATTTTTGAAGACCTATCCATAGATACCTCACACGCATGGGTTTGATGAAAAAAAAATTTTTGAGTTTCAGTTCTAAGTATGGGGACCCCCAAAATTTATTGCTTTTTTTCTATTTTTGTGTAAAAATCTTAATGCGGTTCACAGAATACATCTACTTACAAAGTTTCAACAGTATAGCTCTTATAGTTTCGGAAAAAAGTGGCTGTGACATACGGACGGACAGACGGACAGACAGACAGACAGACAGACAGACAGACAGACAGACAGACAGACAGACAGACAGACAGACATGACGAATCTATAAGGGTTCCGTTTTTTGCCATTTGGCTACGGAACCCTAAAAAAAGAGTGTGAGCAGTTAAGTTTAAGTAAAGACGGGCCTAAGTGTGCAAGTTAGTAGTTAACAAGGTCGGCTGGTGGATCCTTGGTTGAGGCCATGGTCCGTAGCGAGGAGGAGTGGCAGGCGGACGCCGACTTCTGCGAAGCAGTAATGCTCGCAAAGGAGGAGGCCGAACGCATCAGGCAACGGCGCCGTTCTCGCCGTTGCCGCCGCCACCGGGATTCTGATCCCGATTTCCGGCCACCGTAGGCGCGGGCTTGCGGACAGTGAGCAATGGGTAGCTCGCTGTCTGGCCGTCCGGTAACTGTCCGGACCAAGCCCAAGTCGTCGACGGCGCGCACTGTTCCCGCGGGCCTCTAGGAGTTGTCAGCAACAGCAGGGACCCAGCCGAGTCGAAGCCTACTGGGGCCAGGGTTATCTGAAAGGGCGCTCGAGCCCTGGTGTGAAGGCTAGAAGGAACGGGATGGGTCTTTTAGTCAGTAAGAGTCTGACACTATCTCCCGCTCCGCCCAAGAGTGGTGTTTGTCATTGGATGATTTTTTCCCACCATAAAAAAAAAAAATATGTTGGCTGGTGGATGATTTCCTTGATGAGCATTTATATGAAGGATAGAGCCCGATACAACCCGAATTTCTACAAACTAAATATCTCCTACTACCAGGATTCGCGAGCACGAGATATATTTGCACCGCCCTGCAAAGTAATAGCAGTTACCGTCTTTAGTCTTATCATCATAATCATTTCATCATTTCTAGCTTATGGACTTGTATCTTGATGAAGCCCATGGAAATACCTAAAACCCATTCTAATGTTCCTTCTTGGCCTTCCATTCCCCAAGTATCCCTTTTTTTATAATTGATATAAACTAGTGCTCGACTGCGATGCCACCTGATGGTAAGCAGCGATGCAATCTTTGATGGTGAGGCGCACTAGCGAAGATATTTCATAATTCACCTTTCGAAAGCGAATCCGTTGTCGCAGTAAGATTCGACCCTACAGGAGCCCTACAGATTTGCTGAAATTTCTTTGAGGCGCGCTTGGAACATGAATAAAGTAGAACAACTACGCGTATATAAACACAAGAAACACTACGCGGCGTAAAGTGGCCATTAGAAGTGCGATGAGCTATAAAACTGTGTACGATAAAACGCGTTATAGTTTGCTGTGGAGTAATTGCTTTACACTATCGTACGTGTGCTCTTGTTTATGGACTTCTGAGTATCTTTGTGGTCAAGTTAGGGCTCTGGTAGTAAAACTGTACTTTATAGGACATTATTTCGAGCCTTCTACGCGTTACCTATCAGGATGGATGTCAGTGTCCACCTTTTATGACCGATTGTAGTCTCGGCATAGGCCTTTCCTCTGTCAGAAGCTTGTCAGAGGGTACGAGCTGTAGTAATCCACCTCGAGTTATTAACGATTGCTGGAAGTTCAGTCGAATCGAAAACTTAGTTAAATGAATGATGGGTTGATCGTTCAAGTTACTTGATACAAGGTCTTATCTTAATGTTTGAGGTCTGGTTCCTGCACTGAGGCATTGGTGGACCGTTCTGCGTGGGCCATGGCGGCCTCCTTTACCTACCAGCCGACCTCTCTCCAGAAACAGATGAGTCTTTTCATTTACTGAGGACGTCTATGAGCTATGAGTGAATTCGATGCTGCCAAGGTTCGTGTTGCAAGGATGTTTCAATGATGGCTAGACTCAAGAAACACGTGCGTGACAATTTCCTCTGATTTCATGCATGATCTGCACAGAAGACTATTCATGATATTCATTGTGAAGAAGTGTTTATTCAGTGAGTGGTGTCAGGTGACAATGTCGATTTTTTTCCAATCTGTTAATAATTACATAAGTTACTCACACAAATACAGGAAAAGGATACCCTAACTGAAATAGGACGTCTCCATCATTAAATTACACGAGAAGAAAAGAGATAGAAAGATGTTACCATCATGCCCCTGTGACTGCCTGTCACTTACTCCAAATTAATAACAAAATATTATACTCTATTTTAAACACCACGGCACTTTAAACACGTGGCGCTGAACGAAGGGACATAAATTGCCTTTTTAATGTGAAAGGAACAATTACAAAAAAAAGAAATATTTTAGCACAATGGTAAAGAAATGGATGCAATTTCTAAAGATGGAACATGTGCACGCCGGGCGCGTCGTCGGACAAAGACGACCCAAACCTTCTTAGAAACTATACAAAAACAAAGCCATAATAAGTAATTGACAAGCGATACTGAGCCTTAAGGCGAAAGGAGGCACAGGGTTGACTCGGCAGGAGAGGGGACTTCGCGTGAGACCCTGTTAGGGGACAGACGTCCAGACACTGAGCGTCAGAGCCGAGTAGGGAACAGACGTCTAAGGGACTTGGCTTCAGGGCCCGAGAGAGGACGCAGGTCCAGCTAAGCCATCTGACTCGGTATATCGTAGAGCTATGTCTCGTTGTAATTCTTAGAAGTGCCAGTATTGTGATACAGTATTAGATATAGATGGACCGAGTCCAGTTTAGGCTTGTCAAATATTTATAGTACAGATCTGTGCGTGTGAGTCAGAGTACGAATAGATGGGCGTTGATTGTGATCTAGTGAGTAGTGTGTAAGTACGCGAGTGAATCTCAGCGGCTGTGTTGAAGACTGAATGGGTGAGTGTTGTGTGTTTTATCCTTCCCTATTCCACCCTATGACAAGGTAACCTAAGCTTGCGGTTGGTGTTAGGGAGTCGGAGAAGGCCTTCCTTTGGAGTGAAGCTTGACATTGACTTTCCTTCGAGTGGACTTGACACTTCCCGCCATACTTGGAGCAACCATGACTGAAACACTGCCAATTGAAGGTCGAACCGAATAACTATTCGTTACATCCTAAGGCCAGTTTGAGCTATACGGAGATCACAAACCACCAAACGTTAGCGATGGCTACCTGCCCTTAGAACTGACTGACAGTAGACTATTTTACATTGTTCTTGATATGCGCACACTTCCACAGAGATTGGGGTAGTCACCGCCAAGTATCCTAAACATTGGTAGTCGTTCTAAGGAACGCTAGGGATCGTATCTCGTTAAAACACACTCGGCTTTCGGGCCTCTTACTGATACAAAAAAATAATATTTAGCGAGACACGAATTTTGGACACATTTCAGAAAAGTACCTCAGCTAGACGTAGCTCGGAGGCGTGCCGGTTATGTTGTCCTCACCTTGGGGCTGTAAGGAAGTGAGGAGTGTCGATAAACCACTTCGGCGTCTAGCAAGGCAACTGTAAATAGTTCTGCGACCGACTGACGATGCGTCACGCTTGTTTAAGTTTTGTATTGTCTTAGTGAAGAGTGAGTAGGCCGTTATAAGGAGTCAATTGTAGAAGAAGTGTGTCTTATCCAATAGCAGAGGCCTCACAACCCTTTGCCGTAGGATTGGTCAGGACACACACGAGCGAAACGGATTAAAGTAATTTCCAAAATTATTTAACTTGCAAATACAAGCGTCACGTATTATATACCCTTTTGCAGCCCTCTCAGTCTCGTAATATTCATAACTAAAAAGAAAAGTAGATTATCCTTCCTCATCCCTTGGATTTCCAACCCTATTTGATTTTAACTTTGTTTTATCAATTCCCCACCTAATCCCCTAGCTTTCTAAGTCGGGAGAAGGTGACATATTCCTTGGAAATCCATTACTGTCGGTGGGAGCTTGTCCATGTCACTGGTTGAAAGCTACAAGAGCGGGCGAATGGTGGCGCTCGCCCTCTTCCCTTTTAGGGGGAAGCCGACCTTCATACCTTCATGTAGGGAAATTCAGGAAAAATGAAAATTTTATCAGCCTAGGGTCTTATTGGAACAGTCACACCCCCACTCTTCCACATATCAACATTAGAAAAGTTAATTGCTGCTTCATTTAATAGGTAATTTTGATGATGTTTTCAGAAAAAAAAAACTTGACGGCGCTTTCGTATTTAAATTAGTTTTCAAAATATATCAGAGATGGCACTAATTGTTTAGAATGGCGTTAGTTGTTTAGAGTGGCGCTAGTTGTTTAGAGTGGCGTTAGTGGTTTAGAGTGACGTGTGTCACGTGACTGGCCACGACACTGAATCAACACCGAGTGCTGGTGGGATGTGAGTCGACGACGGAGGCGCAGTATGGTCGCAGCCTCAGTTGAAGGTACATGTCTGCTTTACGCGTTTATTGGAGTATCTCAATTGCGTTGCCTATTTTTGTAGTAATATTATTGTGTGCTGATTTATCTATGGCAATTATTTGACGAGAACTAAAAAATAAGATTGTAGTGAAGTGCTAACATTAAATGATTCGATTTGTAACGAGCGCCTATAACCTTCACCCGACAAACCACGCCTTCATCAGAAATCGTATTTCGAAGTTACATATCCGATTAAGATTACTGATGGTGCTCAGCTTTCAAACTTTTTAGTTTTTTTTTTTTTTTTTAAGTATGAAATATTGTAAAAATACAGACAAGTACTAACTATCGTATCTTCTAATTTTACGTTCATGTAATTTTCTTACGTTGTTATTCTACTGAAGAAATCACCGTGACAAGAAATATATCGTGCACAAAAATATATGTTTTCCAATTGTCGATCTGGACCAGTAGTTTGACTATATTAGTTAGGTATGTAGTTTATTAATTTGAGTATATATTGTATAATTGTATTATATATATGGTTTATTAGTACTTATGTCTATTCTTGTATTCGTCTTCTCTCTTTCATTTATTGCACCTACCACTATTTTTCTCTGCATCACACAAAGGTTGACTGGCAGAAAATGCCCAAGGCATTAAGTCCACCTCTGTACTTTTGTGTGCATAAAGCATTAAATAAATAAATCTGATCAATTGCGATACAGAGCTTTAAAAGGGTTTGATAGATAGATATACTCTAAAAATATATTGTACTTTAAAATTAAAATTAGAATAGAAACTTAAAATTGATAGGGTTTCACAATGGGCAGTTTTATTGCTAAAAGCGTTTTTTGACAGACCACCTTTTTTAACCTGGCTTCCTGTTCAATAAGTTTATGGTTTAGTATTGCACATCGTGCACGTACGAAAAACATAAAATTTTAATTACGGAGAGGGCATTAGGGACCTTACCATAAGCATTTGTGGGGCAATTTAAGTGCAGGGTAATTTGTGACCGTTAAAAGTAACCGTACTAACTCGCTTGACATTTTGTTTTATGTATTGACCTGCTCTAAAAGTGGGTTACCTTTTGATATTTTTAACTGAATTCAATAAGGATGTATGACGGAGCATCACTTTGAAGGATCGACTAATTGTCTGGATTTTTATTTTGTGTTTGTTATTGATTGACAGTGGATAGGAACAGGACCTGGCACAGGATTGCTCATTGTGGCGACACTTGGGAGAGGCCTATGTCCAACAGTGGACGTATATTGGCTAAAATGATGATGATAATGATGATAGACAGGAGCATACGGTGGAAGTACCGCTGCTACACTTAAGCGAAGCACCGCTGTGATCTTGTGGAGGCAATCGGTGGCGATGACCTTTCGCGTCCAGATCTAGTTCTGGCCATGGTCAAGAGCGAGAGGGAATAGGAACCTTCTGCAACGCAGCAATGCGAGCTACGGAAGCCGAGACCTGGAAATCTAAGTGCAACTGAAAGAACACAGGTGGGTTTTAGTCATTAAAAAATTGACACGCCCTCCTGCTCTTCTTAGTTATTTGACGATTTCCCATCTCAAAAAAAATAAAGGTTAAGGAGCAAATTTTGCAAAAGAATTGCATCTGTGTAGAGAAAAGCCAGGGCTGGTTGCTAGTTAATAATATAATTACATCCGAAAATTATGATTAAATATGTAGTTTTAAATATTTTTCGCAGCGTCTACAAAGAACCAGCTTAAAACATTTCAGCACCTCGCAAAATGGTATAAGCTTTATAAAACGTCAGTCAACATGTTTAACGCTGTCAGTCATGGCGGCCATGTTGGAAAGATAAGTGACGTCACTAGACATGAAGCAATCTATCATCGTTTATAATGTGTCGCATATTTACGTACCTACATACTTTTTATTATGGGAAGCTCCTTTAAGCTCTTCGGTATGAAAGGCCACTATACTTAATCAACTATGACTTTCAAAACTCTAATACATTTTGATATAAGTAGAGAAAGTTTGTCATGGCGAACGAGGTGGAGTAAGCTCGAGCCGCAGGCGAGGGTGTTATGGAGCCGAGTGCTGCAGTGACACTTTCAAAAGCAAATGCTTCTAGTTCTCCCAGTTTATCATCTCATCATCTTGACTGGCCTGTCTAGTGGTTAGTAGCCCTGACTGCTATGCCGGAGATCGTGGGTTCGATTCCCACCCAGGACAAATGTTTGTGTGATGAGCACGATCATTTGTTCTGTGTCTGGGTGTAATTTATCTATTTTTAGGTATGTATGTATTTAGAAATATCCTCCTCCTTGCGTCGTATTCCTCAATGCTGAGGGTCGTGACCCCCCTGTTTCATCACTCTATCCCTTATGATATTCCTCCATCTGTTCCTGTCTCTGGCGGTGTGAAGGGCATTGTACATCGTGGAGTCAAGGGCGGTGCGGATCTGGTCGGACCAACGTATTGGGCTGCGCCCGCGAGGCCTTTTCCCGTCCACCTTACCCGTCACAATTAGCCTTTCGAGGTTGCCACCGTCTTTCCTTGCAATGTGACCGAAGTATTGCAGAACCTTGCGAAGACACTCGGACGACTCGGACACTCGGATTTAGAAATATATAAGTATGTTCATCAGTTGTCTAGTACTCATAACACGAGCTCTGCTTAGCTTGAGACTAGACGGCGTTGTGTGATAGTTGTGGAATATTAATATTATTATCTTTTTGCTTTTGATCCATTTTATTTAGGGTTGGCCTCACACGGTTTTACCTTCCATACTGTTCTGTCAACCATCACGCTATCACGACTCCCTTTTCTTTCATGTCACTTCTTACACAATCCATCCATCTCTTCTTTGGCCTCCCTCAACTCTATCCCTTCACATGTACACACATAACTCTTTTAGTATTATAATAAAATAATAATAATTCCATAAATCATAAAATTTTGTTAGTATCATAATAACTTATAAAACTATGTTAGTAAATAAATACAAATAGGTACACAGATGTTAATAATATAAAAACTTAACAACTATGTTAGTAGACAGTACGAGTATTTGCAGGAGCATGTAGTCGGCTTAGGGACCAAATTATAGGACAATCCAGTTTATTGGCAATGACACTCAGGTGGCTGTTGGTGCTAGCACGCACCTTGCGCAACAAAGATGCTGCTCGCTTGCGCTTCATCTGTCCTCTTCACATGACCATACTAAGACAAACGATTCCCTTTCAATTTTTCAACCACTGGCTTCACCTTCAAACTTCTTCTAACATACAGTTCTCTCAGTCCAATCTCCAGAAATATTTTTATTGGCGTCACCAAAGCTAGTATGGGCGATGTCAATAAAAATAATAATAAATATTTTATTAATTCCAACCACGGATATGGAACGTGTCATGTCAGTTCCCTAATAACGTATGTTGTTGGTGAAATAACACGATGCGACGAATTGCACGATTCGCTCTCCAGGGGTTTTCGACATAACGCAATGAGATTTGAGAACGAAAATATTCTACATTTTTCGTATTACTTGTGCCTTTTAATATGATAGCCATGTTTTTAGCGGATTAAACAACATTATTTGTATATGTGAAACCTGAATGAATGGCCTGTTGGTCTAGTGGTTAGTGGCCCTGACTGCTATGCCGGAGGTCGTGGGTTCGATTCCCACCCAGGACAAATGTTTGTATGATGAGCAGGATCATTTGTTCTGTGTCTGGGTGTAATTTATCTATAATATGTATGTATTTAGGAATTTATAAGTATGTTTATCAGTTGTCTAGTACTCATAACACAAGCTCTGCGTAGCTTGAGACTAGATGGCGTTGTGTGATAGTTGTGGAATATATTATATTATATATTAATATAGTTTGTTTAGAATCAGTAACCGAATTGATTCAAATATTTTTTACACCGTGTTATATTTGTTCCCCAAAAATATTTAAAAAAGGCTAAGAGACTAAATACAAAACAGGTCATGGCAGGTCATAGCGGGCATCAGCTACTAGCGCACACGCAGGTGATTTTTGGAAAATACTTTCTTATTCTTTGTATTCATCATAAAGAGGTGCATTAGTAATCTTAACTACTGCCCTTTGGGCAAAATATTGGTGGTCCAATTTTATTTCCCAAAAAAAATAGCTCCAGTTTAATTTATCAAATGAATATTTAGCAAGTTTTAAATGATTACAGCTCGATCTATTTGGAGCCACGATTATATGACCTACTCTAATTCAATTTACTTAAAATCATTATCGCTGAAAACAACAGACTGATATAAATCTCATTTTTACGAGACTCAATAAAATACCAGGTTGTACCTACCGAACATTGTTTCTTTTAGCAGATTAAAGTTCCACTGAGTGGCGTCTCGGAGGCATAATTAACAGAATGTAAGTCATACAAACAAATAAGACTTAATTAAGACACGCAAATGATAACGTAGTAACACCGGCTATGTGAAGGACACGAGTGTATTTTGTTTTAACCGATTTCGAAAAGGAGGAGGTTCTATGTTCGGCTGAATGTATGTCTTTTTTTTTAATATATGTTCACCGATATCTCGGTCAATTGTGGACCAATTTTGAAAATTATTTTTTTGATTGAAAGGTTATGCCTCCAAGTTGGTCCCATTGAAATATTGTTATGATCTGATCATGAACTTCGAAGATATGGCACAGAACTCCTCATAGGATCACAGCAGAACTGTCGTAGCAAGTAAAATTGCTTTGTTTATACGTGTAGTCGACGACTGGCTGAAGGAAAAGGGGAAAGGGATGTATCGGACTGATCTGATGATGAAGCCAGAAGGTAAATAAATGTAATCTGACCTTGTTTGGAATTATTAAAATCGTTATGAAATGCTCTCTGGCTTATAAGGTATTTAAGTTCGGCTGAGAGGTACTTTTTAGTGGTGGTACCATAACTAAAAAGTGTTAAATAAAAAACTTTTTCCAAAAAAAGAAACAACCGACTTCAATGTTAAAAAAAACACTGAAAAGTACAAAATAACTTTAATTTCGGAAGTCGGTATTAAATAAAGAAGAAACAAAACTATTATAGAAACAACGATTTAATAGTACAACAGCCGTGGGGAGTGGCGATCGGCCGGCAGGAGTGTTTGATCTGCTTGCGTCGCGTCATACAGACATAGGCAGGTGTATCAAAATATAGAGGTGAAATCTACACTAACGTACAGTAACGTTTGTTTTTTTTTACACCACCTGCTCGATAATGTCGTTTTATACGTCATAAAAACCTCACTTAAAGCAAGTCATTCTATCCCTAGGGAGATAATGCAGTATGGCCGATCCCTAGGGAATAATGAGATTTGAATTTGGAGCATCAAGAATCGTCAACATTGTGAATTAAAATGTAGGCGCATCGAACAAGTTGACTCGAAATTCAAACCAAAGAGTATGTAGGTAATCACTATGATTCAAACTGGCCACAAACAAAAAAAGAAAATAGAATAAAACGTGCGTACATGCTGACGACACGGGAGCATTATAGAAAATTGAAACTATAGAATCTTGGAGTAGTGAATTTTGTATGTTTGATGAACTTGTAAACATAATACTTATACTTCTCTAATATATGATTTGGTCGACCAAATTGTCTTTTAATTATCTCACAGATGGTGTAAAAAGTAGAGTATGCAACACGGGGATAAAGCTGTCTTTGTCTTGGGCGGCTTAAATTCCTCACTTCACTCAGGTTTCTTTATTAACTCCCTCGCAATGCTCGGGAGTTAATTTTATAAATCCCTCACTATCGTTCGGGATTAAAATCAGCAACCTTCGTTTCGTTCGGAATTCAACATGCCGCCCGCGACTTAAAGACACTGCTTTATCCCCTAGTCACATAAACTACTATTGTTTGTAGGAGGTAATCTCTGGAAGTACTGGTCCGATTGCTACAATTTTTTCACCAATAGAAAGCTGCTTTATTTCTGAGTGACATAGGTTATATTTTATGTACGCGGGCGAAGTCGCGGGCAAAAACTAGTGTGTTAAATAGGACGACGAAATCTTTACGGTTTGTTTTTGGTAAATTAATTAAGTTTTGTAAAAAGTCACAGAACAAAAGTTGTTGTTTATGATGTCAGTAATACAGTACTGGAAGGTTGTTATTGTTTTAAAAATAACCCTGTATAAAAGGAGAAGGTGACTGACTGACATATCTACACACAGCGGAAACTACTGGCACTAGAAGCGTGAAATTTTGCACAAGGCTTCCTTATATGACGCAGGCGAGCACTAAGAAATGATTTACCAACATTCGTCCCGTAAGGCGATGAAACGAGAGTCCAAAGTTTGTAAGGAGAAGCCTACTGTCACGCGGGTGAAGCCGCTGGCAGAAGCTAGTACTGAATAAAAATATTTTTTCAGACAATGTAAAATGTCTCAAGCTTTTAAGAATATTATTATAGTTGTATGTAAACGTACCAAGTTTGATTTAGTAGGTAACTTTTAGTTCATTAAAACTTGTTTCAACTAGATTTTTACTTAGGTACATTTAATTTCATACTTATTGTTTTACAATTTCGAATGAATGATTGAATGGTTGTCCAATTATCTTTACTTTATAAAGTATCGCAGACTTGTAACCAACAATCTTTTTAAAGAGAAACACTATTGTTAAAACACATAAATTATGATTGATTTTCATTGTTTTATGCAGTATTGGTTATAAGTCTGTGGTTCCACTAAAAAGAGAACAGATGGATAGACAGTGTACTGTATCGTTTAATGGGGTATTTTTTGGATCACCAACACTGCGACCATTGACATATACAAGGACCAAGCCAATAGCGCGATTAAATGGCACTAGCGCGCTGGCCCTAAAATTACAGTTTAGGGCCAACGCGACTCAGTTGACAGTGGTCCGTGTGCGGGAGTGAACGAATATTTGCTTGTCATAAAAATGCCTAGTTGTGTGGTAAAAGGCTGCAAAAATTATGATACAAAGGTTAAAAAGGAACATGGGATATCGTATCATCGGTAAGTAACATTACATTATTTTTTTACCATTAAGTTATTAAATAAACACGTTTTATAGCGATAAATAATTTACTATCGAATTCCATAATGGCAGCCATTGTGTGGCCGCTACTGAACGCGCGAAGTGCACGAAGTAAACTTGTACGGACGTAATTTTCATTTATTTCATTATTGAACTTAGTGCTTGTAATTTTGAATTTTGGTATCTAATGTGTTTTATATTCAATAAGGGTAAAACTAAAACATTAAAAAAAAAAGCTTAGAATCGATACCTACCTAATTGAAACTGAAAATTTTATTCTTAAATTATTTTGAAAATGTAGTTTTATTTTCTTCACGCTAACTGAGATGACCGTTAAACTACTAGCTTTCGCCCGCGACTACTTCCGCGTGAATTTCGGTTATCGCGGTTGCAAGTGGATTAAAAATTGCTTATCTATATCCTTTCTTGGGGCTCAAGCTTAGTCCGTACCACATTTCATCGAAATCAGTTCAGTAGTTTAGCCATGAAAGCGCGGTAGACAGTTATTTTCATATTTATAATATAAGTAAAAGTATGGATGTATGGACAAATTCGCGATGACGAATTACGACTCAATGTTTTTTTTTACAGATTTCCAAGTGATTCAAGGTGTAAAGAGATTTGGAGTCGAATTATTAGGAAACAACGAAAGGAGCCTTATTTCAAGCCTCATAAAAATACAAGAGTATGCTCTGCTCATTTTTGTGACAATGATATTGAAATTTCAAAAGCTGGACTCCGGAGGTTAAAAGGATCGGCAATACCACGGTTTGAGATTAAGGTGTTGGCCTCACGCATTCCTATTTATCTATATATATAAAAGGAGAAACTGACTGACTGACATATCAACGCACATCCGAAACTACCGGGACTAGGACCGTGAAATTTTCACAATGTTTCCTTTTATGACGTAGGCGAGCACTAAGAGAGGAGTTTTCAAAATTTACTCCCTAATGGGATGAAACAGGGGTCCAAAGTTTGTATGAAGAAATCTACTTTCATGCGGGCGAAGCCGCTGGCAGAAGCTAGTCTGCAATAAGATTAAATAAAGTAGCACCTTAATAACTCAAACCTCGACAGCTTAAAAACCCCTATAATTTAAAATAAATAAATAAATTAAAATTAATTTAAAATATAGAAAGTACTGGTCCGGAAAGCAAATTTCAAATAAAGCTGATTGAGACTCATTTAATTTGTTCCTTTTAATTATATTTTCATAGTGACCTGTAAAATCTCATCGCAAAAAGGAAATCGTTATGTATGTACCTACCTATAACGGCATGCAATTGATTTAATTATACTGACTGCCAATATGCGAAAAAATGCATACGCGCGAACAAGGTTACGTCGAACACCTATGCAGTGCGGCTGTCACGTAGTTCCTATGAGTTATCACAGATGTCGCTATTTTTGCTTGTAATAAGAAGGTTTTTAAGAAATGTTCTGATGGGCGCATCCTTCCTTTCGAAATCATTGACTGCGACACTATATATTCGCACTCACATCCACTGCCGTTGACCACCCGATGGTCACTGACAGTTGTCAAAGACATCATTTTATTATGCTTGAGACTACGGCGATTATCACACTGCGATACACTACGCGGCGTAGCGTGTGAATGCGTGTTTTAAGTATTTCCGTTTGTATAGAAAACACGGACAATTTAACACACAGAAAATGTGCGTTCATGCAGATCACGCGCCTACAAGCGGAGAAACATGCGCTCACGCGTGTGGGTGCGGTGCGAGACGCAAGGTATGGCACACTGAGTCTCGTACTGTCGTGCGTGATTTTGGATGAAATGAGTCAGATTCGAATTTACAAAACGCAATAAGCGCATAAGTGCGTAAAAAACCCGCATGATGATGCAGATGTGCACTCCCGCAAGTACGTAGGTGCGTTGACACGCAACATGCAGCGTGAAAATCGCCTAATGACACAGATAAACTAACATGTCTTACGCTATAAGGCAAGGCGCAAACGTGTGTCTTGTGTCAGATACAAGCTTCCGATGAATACTTGATTTCTATAGAACCAGTATGAAATCATTCACTCCTTGCGCATACGTAAAATTTCTTGTTTCCAGATGCTTCCACTAACTTATACTGATGACGATCAAAAAGTGTTCGGTGTCCGGAAGAAAAAGTGTCTCCGTTTGCGCAGCGCCTAATGGTTCCGTTTTTTCATTCGGACGTTCGTAACCCTAAAAACTTTATTCTTCCAAGCGACCGCGTACTTGGCAAATCGTAAAGCTACCATTAAGGGGAAGCCTCTCCCATAAATTGTAATAGTTGGGCTTGAAAAAGTTTACGGTTTTAAACGAGAAGGATTTAGTAGCCTTAATTGCGGTACACATAGATCTAGCACTTGATTTGAATTTATGATGCCTTTTAGCATTACAAATAGTATGTGCACACGGAAACTGTTCTGCTTTAGCGTTCTTTTGTTTTATAGCTTTAATAGGTTTTAAATAGGACGTGTTTTCTTAGGGTTCCGTACCTAAAGGGTAAAGACTGGACCTTATTACTAAGATTCCACTGTCCGTCTCTCGGTCACTAGGTTGTAACTCATGAACCTGATAATGATGATACAATTATGTTGTCACTCTTCTTCTTCTTCTTCTTGCCCTTGTCCCATTTTATTTGGGGTCAGCGTAACACGTCTTTTTCTTCCATTCTCTCCTGTCACTCGTCACGCTATCACTAACTCCCTTTTCTTTCATATCCCTTCTCACACAATAACAACAAATATATATATATATATGTTGTCACTATAACAACATTAATACTAGAAACCGAATGAATTTAATTTTGTAAAAAAAGTTGTATAGATAATAATAATTAATGGTCGCGCCCAAAGGGACTCTTTTTAACCGACTTCAAAAAGGAGGAGGTTCTATGTTCGGCTGAATTTAGGTATGTTTTGATAACTCGGTTAATTGTAGACCGATTTTGAAAATTATTTTTTTGATTGGAAGGTTATGCTTCCAAGTTGGTCCCATTGAAATATTGTTATGAACTGATCATGGACTTCGAAGATATGGAGCAGAACTCCTTATAGAATCACAGCAGAACTGTGGTTACAAGTAAAGTTGCTTTGTTTATACATGTAGTCGATGACTGACTGTCAGAAAAGGGGGGGGAGGGTTGTATTCAACTGATCTGATGATGAAGCCAGAAGGAAAAAAATTAAATTAATGTAATCTAACCGTGTTTGGGATTATTAGAATCGTTATGAGATGCACTGTGGTTATAAGTTATTTAAGTTTGAGGGGTACTTTTTAGTGGTGGTACCATAACTAAAAAGTATAAAATAAAAACTTTTTACAAAAAAAAAAATATAACCGGCTTCAATGTTAAAAAACACTAAAAAGTATAAAATAACTTTAATTTCGGAAGTCGGTGTTAAATAACGAAGAGACAAAACTATTATAGAAACAGTGACTTTCGAAATTAAATTTATTTTATACTTTTCAGTGTTTTTTAACATTGAAGTCGATTATATTTTTTTTTGTAAAAAGTTTTTTATTATAGTGATGTTCCTTTGAGTTGTTTGTAAATGTTCTGCCAATCTCCATTAAAAAGGATCCTCCGACGAGGTAGGTAGGTTTTTATGCGTTTTTCATCCATAGATAAGATGATTCTTATGAAAGGTTTAGGTGTATAATACATGGCATGCATATTATAGTTGAGAAAATTCAAGAATTTAAATAATTTCTGAAACCTATGCGAAGCTGGGTCAGGTCGCTAGTAGATTATAAAATATCAAAAATGTTGTAAGGTTTTATTATATCTATTAATAAATAAAATATCATTCAATATATTGCAAGATTTATATTCAAAGGGTGTAAAATTTAAAGGTGTGTAGGTTTGTTCCTCCTTCACGGTTAAAATATGTTAAATGGCTGAATGCATTTGGATGAAATTTGGCACACCGGTAGACCATATTCTAGAATGTCCTATTGAATATTTTTTCTACTCTCATGCGGACAAAGCCGCTGGCAGAAGATAGTGTTATATTAAGAATCGTTACTTCGAAATTCAACCCCGAGAGAATAAAAAGCGTAATTATTATTATTAGATAGGTAAGCTACTCTACTTAGTGAAGAAACGTAATAATCCATTATCATAGATCAATTCATTTGAAAAATTATAAAAAATAATATGTACACGCGACAGTGCCCATTATGATATTATAACCTGACCTTCATACTACAAAATGATATTGGATAAGTACTTATGTACTTGTAACATGATTGATGTATTCATATTGATAATTTCTTAAGCAAATACATTTTAAGAGGACCCTTCTTCACTCGTCTATCGTCAACTTGAGCATGGTTTGAAAGCTTATTGGCTCATCAAACGCAATGTTTGATTAAAAGGCAACGCGAAAAATAAAACTGTTCAAGTGCGAGTTGGACTCGCGCACAAAGAGTTCCGTACAATCTTTAGGAAAAATCGGCAAAAAAATCACGTTTGTTGTATGGGAGCCTCCCTTAAATATTTTTTTTTTTAGTGGTTATTTTTAGTATTTTTGTAATAGCGGCAACAGAAATAATTAGTGAAAATTTCAACTGCCTAGCTATCGCATTTCTTGAGATATAGCCTGGTGACAGACAGACAGACGGACGGACAGACAGCGAAGTCTTAGTAACAGGGTCCCGTTTTTACCCTTTGGGTACGGAACCCTAAAAAGAGAGAACACCTAAGTGCTCCGTTGGCATTCGGTCATTTCATCATTCACTCGAATATTTCACAAAACTTGTTCCAGGAAAACGTGTTTGCTTAAAAACTGTAAAACTTATTGGCAGAAAAAATTCGTCGTTCAGAATCTTAATTAAATCTGTAAGGTATCTACAAATATATTTTTTGTCTTTTTAGGGTTCCGTAGCCAAATGGCAAAAAACGGAACCCTTATAGATTCGTCATGTCTGTCTGTCTGTCTGTCTGTCCGTCTGTCCGTCCGTATGTCACAGCCACTTTTTTCCGAAACTATAAGAGCTATACTGTTGAAACTTTGTAAGTGGATGTATTATGTGAACCGCATTAAGGTTTTCACACAAATCTAGAAAAAAAGCAATAAATTTTGGGGGTCCCCATACTTAGAACTGAAACTCAAAAATTTTTTTTCATTAAACCCATGTGTGTGAGGTATCTATGAATAGGTCTTCAAAAATGATACTGAGGTTTCTAAAATCATTTTTTTCTAAACTGAATAGTTTGCGCGAGAGACACTTCCAAAGTGGTAAAATGTGTGTCCCCCTCCCCTCTAACTTCTAAAATAAGAGAATGATAAAACTAAAAAAAATATATGATGTAGGTACATTACTATAAAAACTGCCAACGAAAATTAGTTTGAACGAAATCTAGTAAGTAGTTTTTTTTTAATGCGTCATAAATCGAAAAAAATACACTATTATTAAAACATCGATCAAAGTTACAACACATTACAAGAACTTTTATATTATGTTACTTGCTGCTACAGAACCCTTCATGGGCGAGTCCAACTCGCACTTGGCCGGTTTTTTTAGTTTATGAGTACATTGACCAAAGTTCACGCAAAACAGCAGATTTTCAGATGAGGGTTTGTTTTTCACTTGTTTTGCTGTTTGCTGGCGCCTAATGCCCTGACTAATGCTATGACCTGTTGTGACCCGTGTTGTACTTAGTGCTGGTGGTGTCCAACTTGTGACCTTTTTAATTAATTAATTTTTTGGAAAAAAATATAACATGGTGTAAAAACTGATTCAGGTTTCGCAATAACTAGAATACAACATTATTTTAATGTTGTATATGTACCTACTTACACTAACAAATAAATTGTTAATATGGCAATGTTTAAAGGTTTTTTTTTTTCGATTTATTTTCCTCTTTCTACCTACCTTCTGGGAAATCGTTTACTCTTGAACAAGTTTAAACACGAAGGAAACATTTTTCCTTAAAAAATACATTCCATTTTTTATTCCCAGGGGCGCAATTTTCGGGAAATCGTAGCCTGATTCACCTTTACATTATTTTTTCTGCAAACACGTAAGTTTATAGAGTATACGCAGGAAATATGTATCGTATAATTTATATTGTAGTCTTTTTCATCATTGCCTCTTCAGAGGGTCTGAAATTGGCACATGATAATAGTACATTACGATGTAAGTGTGTAATGTTAATGATTACAGTCGAGGCGGTATTTAGACCCGAGCCGTAGCGAGGGTCTTAAGAGCCGAGAACGGTAATCATTAATTACTCACGTGTATCATACGACATTTTTCAATACACTTAACAGTAAAACTAGTAAAAGTTAAATAACAGTAAAACTAATAATTTTTTTTGTGTTATGGCCAAAGAGCATGTAGGTAAAGTTTAGATATGGCGGTAAAAATCTGTTTTCATATGCACGCGCATAATTTTTTTATTTACCCCTAGGGGAAGACTAAGGTATTTTGATCATACTGACTAGTCTTACGTTTATGTTTTTTGCGTGAAAAGTTTAGATGGTGGTGTGATGCGTGTGCTAGTGGCGGTGAATATAATTAAGAGAGATACAGGAAGGGATTAAGAAAATCATCCCAAAGCCGGTTCAATAGGATAGCCAAAATTCAAATAATTTTTAATTCGGATCAATAGTTCCTGAGATTAGCACGTTGAACCAAATAAACAAACAATCTCTTTATAATATTAATATAGACGTTTAATAATAATTTATCAGAAATAAATCCTACAGCTTAACATGCATAAGCCTTTGCTTTATCTCCGATCCGAACAGTATATAATATCTATATTTAATACCAATTGGCACGAAATGAGAAAACACAATGAATATTCATTATAAGAATGACAGATCCCAAATTCAAATGAGGTTGTTGTTGTATTATTAGTTTTAGTGTTACTTTATAATACATTAATATATATCTGTTTTATATCTATTTAATAGATTGTATTATTTAAATCTACACTGATATAATAAAGAGGTAAAATTTGCTTTTTTATTTATTTTTTTGTTTATAGGAGGTAATCTCTGGACCTGGAAGTACTGGTCCGATTGCTAAAAATTTTTTACCGATAGAAAGCTGCTTTATTTCTGAGTGACAAAGTATATATTTTATGTACGGGGGCGAAGCTGCGTGCAAAAGCTAGTCTAATTATAAAAATGATTTTTTTTTGTTTTATAGTTTAACTAACACTTATTTTTATTTCATTATTTTATGTTTACATACAGAGTGACATATTCGCACTAGAGAAATACTCTTTAAATAAAGATTAAATTAAACCATATAATACATATTTGTAAATCAATTACAGTAAATAAATGTACTGTATAGGTACATATGTAAGTAGATACAACTCATATATCTATACATATAAATAAAATTGAAGTGTGTTTGTAATATTGAAATAACCGCTTTTTACTACATGCATATGAATATATATACGGTATATACCTACACCAAAATAACATTTTTTACAATTTTTGTCTGTCTGTCTGTTTGTTCCGGCTAATCTCTGAAATGGTTGGATCGATTTTGACGGGACTTTTTTGGCAGGTAGCTGATGTAATAAGGAGTAACTTAGTCTACTTTTATTCTAGAAAAAATAAATTCAAAATCCTGTAGTCCACGCGAACGAAGTCGCGGGCACAGCTAGCTAAATTATATAAGTACATATTTATAACATATAACTTTATGATTTATAGATTAAAAGCAAGGTAAGCTCAGTTATCTGGCAGCATCCCACGTCTCAAATCCTCAAGGGATCTTTGTGATATTTGGCACCCGAATAGCTTCTGACATGCCGGACATCGTCTCACTAAGTCTCAGTGACGGGAGTGGAGCCAAAGCCGAAGTAAGGCAGAGCCTAGTGTTGTGTGTAATTGGAGGTAACGCCTTGAGCATGGTGGCCAAGATAAGATTGGATTTCAAGACGAGTAACATATAACAGATAGATTCAATATCCGTATACCGAACTAGCTTTTGCCTGTGTGTGTATGTCATTCAGGAATAAAGCAGCTCTTTATCTGTGAAAAAATTTAATAATCGGACCAGTACTTTCAGAGATTACCTTTTACAAACAAAAAAAAAAAAGAAACAAACTTTACCTCTTTATAATATTAGTATAATAGTATAAGTATATAGTATACTGAATGCACTAGCTGTTGCCAGCGGCTTTGCACGCGTGATAGCAGAAAATTATCCTATGGGTATATAATGCCGGGATAAAAAGTATTCCAGGACATGATCTACACGTGTATCAAGTTTCATAGAAATCCTAATCCATAAAAATAAAATTACCCGGCACAGTGTCTACAAATTAAATCAGCTGTACTTAATATTATAAAAAGGTAAAGTTTTTTTTTTTTGTTTGTTGGAGGTAATCTCTGAAAGTACTGGTCCGATTGCTAATTTTTTTTTCACCGATAGAAAGCTGCTTTATTCCTGAGTGGCATGGGCTATATTTTATGTACATAGATGAAGCCGTGGGCTAAAGCTAGTCAGCTGTATTATGAAAATCAACGTTCAACGAAGAATGTGTTTCCAGCACTGGTGATAATGAACGGTGAGTTGGCCGCCCAGATCCTGAGACATACCACCCCAAGATTTTTTCTTTTGGGGCTGCATGAAGTCCAAATATCACTAGAAATGCCCAGATGCGTTATCAAAACTTAGAATGGACCATGTTAACCGCAGTTACGGTCAACATTTGAAACAATTTGAACAAATGTAAAAAACACTGCGCAAGTGCGGTTCTGTACAAAGTACAATTCCCGAATGGAGAAAAAAAAATACTTTTTTGCAATTCGGAGAAATGTTTAAATTTCTCCGAATTGCAAAAAAGTTTTTTTTTGGTGACGTAGGTGACAACGAATATACCGTTTTCAGATTTATACCTGTGCCATAAGACCTTGCTTTATGCCAAATTTTAGGATTCTGGGTTAACGGGAAGTACCCTATGAATTTTGATTTCTTTGAGAGTATCGATTTTTTTTTAATCGTTAACTTACAGGTTTGATTTTTTTTTGCAGCAAGGGACCGCAGATCTGAGTATATGGTTTTAATTTCAACTCGATACCTTCACGTATTCCCGAGATAAAAGGTCTTGACAGACAGACAGACGGACGGACAACAAAGTGATCTTATAAGGGTTCCGTTTTTCATTTTACCCTAAAAATGGATCGTTAATAAGACAATAAAAATAATTTGATTTTTTTTAAACAGTACCTCTAAATAAGTCATCCATTAGATGAGACCAGTGCTTTCTTGCTGAATGCCTGAAACAAAACAAATAGAAATATCACTTTTATAATCCGAATAATTTGGTAGAGGTGTATCCACTCGTAGTTGGTACCAACACCCATATTTTTAAGTTTTGAAACTAAGAATCAAGAAATATGTTTTAGTTTTGGATAGTTATGAAACCGAGAAATGTGTTTTCAGTTTTGAAAGTTTTAGTTAAATGGTAAGGCAGTGAGACGTTCTTGTGTTAATTAATATGAAGTTTTGAATAGCTTTGAGATTCTCGGACTATTACTAGCTTTAAGACGTTCTTTGAAGTTTTTCTATAGCTATTTATACGGTACATTCCTTTAACGGTTGGGGACTAAAATGTGTTACATTTTAGAAATTTACCAGTTTGAGAATATAACTACATCTATACGAACAAAACATTTTGCGAACACATTCATTGTGCGTCTAAGGAGTGGAATTCCTTTCCCGAGTCTGTGTTTCCTGATGGCTACAACCCGGGAATCTTCCAGTCAAGAGTGAATAGGTTTCTTCTACGTAAGCGCGTCGTCGCTTTCCATCAGGTGAGATAGCGGTCAAGCGCGAACTTATCAACAAAAAAAAAAATCTTAAACTTATTAATCACGCATGCTCGAACAGATTTCTGTAGAAATAAGCATCACCTTTCTACTTAACCATTTTTCTTTGTGCTTCCTTGTTCTTGTCTTTATTATATGTGTATACATAAATTGTTAAATAAATAAATAGTAGTAAGCATCAGCTGATGAGGCGTTTTTGAGAGTTTTTTTTTTAAATGATGTTGCAGTATTCCGAATATTTTTCCTATTGAAAATGATATGGATGATTTTATTTTATGCAAAATGAATTTCTTACGCGTTTTAACATATATTACTAAGTTAAGTTATTTATGATTTTATGTATACCTATTGTTTATATTGTTGTTTTATATTGTTGTAAATTAACAATAGTTTAAATAAAAAATATACAAAAACTGGGCCATTTTCACTAAGTAGATTTGTTTCGAGTAATAAATGGAATTTCAGTGTTAAAAAAGCCCTAAAAATGACTGAAATTATTTTACATAAAAGATATAAAAAAGTATTAGTCTAATGCCAACCTCCCAAATATTCAAAAGACTAGTCCAATTTGTAGACTTCTAACCAAAATATGTCCAATTATAGAATATAATACCCTGGTCACATTTCTGACCCACGAAATGACTTGCATACTTACCGTAATGGATTTTATTATCACGGGGACAATAGCCGTGCTGCTAAATGGTCTGTCATTTGCATATAATAGAACTATTAGGTTACATTTAACTTTTCATATAGCTCGGGTATCAGATGACTTGTACTTTTCTGGTGATGTAAAAATGAAAAAATAATGCCATCAAAAACATAACTTGTAAAAAACCAGGGCATGCACTCAGGTCTTCTACCGCAAGAATTTGTGAAATCCATATAATACCAAGTTGGTTAATTTATTCAGTCTGTAATTACTTATGGGACCTTGATGACCTAGATTGACTTGGCAATCAGACTAAACAATCTAATAAATAATCTAATAAATCTAAATCCGACGTGCCCTTGTCACCGTCGGCGTTCCGGCTGTTTTGGATCCTCATGGCCTGGCATGCGACGATGGTAAGAGACCGGACGGTATGTCTTTATTTCCATGGAAAATGGGTAGGCTTTTATTGTGGAACGCTACCTGTGTTTATACTCTTGCGTCATCCCATCTTCCTAGCTCGTCATGCTGTGCTGGTGCTGCTGCTGCAGCTGCGGATAACCTCAAGCGGCGGAAATATAACAACCAGTTATATTTTTGAGCCGTTTGGGGTTGAAACTCTTGGGCCGTGGGGTCCGAGTGCTCATGCGCTTTTTAAACAATTATCCAAAGGCCTTGTTGACACTTCGCGTGACCCAAGGGCTGGTTTTTAATTTGGTCAGAGATTAAGCATTGCTATACAACGTGGGAATGCCGCCAGTCTTTTGGGCACACTTCCAGTCGACAGCGATGCGGAGGAATTTTTTGACGCCGTTGATATTGTTTTAATTAGTTAAGTGTTTTTATCAATTTAATATAATAATAATATTATAATATATTACTTTTGCTATACATATGATTCAAGCTTCTAGTTTAATACACATCGAAGTTATAGGCGATCGAAAATGGCCTGAACTGTTTCGAGAAAAGGATGTTACGGCCGTGCCCCTTTTTTGCTTGCCTGGGTGGAGGACTGCCAAGCCCCCTAATAAAAGTGGCTTGTAATAATGAATCTGGATCTACAGCAGAGCAAAGTACTTTTTACATAAAGCGAAGAAAGATTATTAATCTTTCTTCGCTTTATGTAAAAAGAACTTTACAATTTTTTAACGAATCAATATTGAACGAAAGTGAAGTGTCATGGACTTTTTGTACCATTTTGTATGTATGGTACCTACTCTGTAAATCAATGGTTCCCAAACGCATGTTGACCGGGGACTACTTTAGTTTCATTGTTATTAACGGAGACCAAAAGTCTAGAAGAAAAATGAACTATGTATGTTAGTTTTTAAATTTAAAAAACTTGCATTACTTATATATAATAAATAAATTAAAAAAATGGGTCCACATCAATTCTTTAAACTAAAACATAAAGAAAATTTCATAGAAAACACAACATCTTTTTAAATATGTGTTTAAAAATAAACTGTTGTGGCCTAGCAGGGCCCATGCTAGCTAGGGCAATCAATGAAATCAAATCAAATCAAATCATCAAATTCAAATCATTGATTTAATACAAGGTGCAGTTTTAAAACTGCACAATATTTCAGGAGGTTGTAATAAAACTCATAAATAATCATATAAAAAAACGATACCTGGTCAATAATCAGTAATACTTGTTATTTAATTTTTTAATTACACTAAACTAAATCGATTGATCGATGGCCGCCGGGGCGTGGCTAGGGTGTGGCGTGCGGGATGATGATTGGATGATACATTATTTATGAAACTATCGTTGCGAGTTAGTGTGTGTGAAAACGCCCTTTATTGTTCCGTGTTTGTGTGTGTGAAAAAAAGCGCGGTTATAAAAAAAAAAAAAATTACCTACTTATTTTATTATTGATTCGGGTCGAGAATCACTAACATAATTACCTCCTGAAATATTTTGCAGCTTCAAAACGACACCTTGTATTATTTACATAGATTAATAATAAATAATCACTAGGTATATAATATATATACAAACTTAAAATAATAATATGTACAAACGAGTAAAAAAGGCTGAAAAATGGGGAAAACTCACAGGGCATCAAAAAACTCAAATCATTTATTTCAAATAGACCATTTGCAGGCACTTTTGAATAGTCAAATGTCGGTCAGTCTAAGGAAAGTGAAGCTAAATTGCACATTCCAAAGCGTAGATCTCTATGGAGAAGAACGTGCAAGAAACTCCATGGACACTCTTTTAAATCATATTATTATTATGGGTTTCATTTCTTGGTTACATATTTCTTGTTGCTTCTATTATGTGAGTACAATGTAGATAATAAAAAATTAAAATAAAATAAATTAAAAGATAGAAATCGAATTAAGCCGAAATCGAAACAAGCATTTTTATCAAGGATATAATCTTCCAGTTTATAATATGCTTGGCAACGGGGAAGTTTGGAAAAAGAAATCGTGATCATAGAAAACAAAGTGCAATTGATGTTTTAGTCAGTAAAAGTTTGACACGACCTCCTGCTCTACCCTAGAGCGCAAGGGCGAGTCAGATTGGATGATTTACCACCTCAAAAAAAACTAAATATGGTTATGTACTAATGCTTAACTGGCGATTTGGTTTCCATAATCTGTAACCCAGTTTATACCGATCTCCGGATTATATTATATAAAAAATAAAATCCAACTGGATAAAAGCCTGTTCACTCAAGCGTCTACTTCGATATTCGCAGATGCCTTATTCGTATGAGAAACCAACGCTGCGTTATAACTGCGTCAGTGTTTAATGGTTCTACGTATTTAAATGTATAGAAAATTGAACATCTGCCACAACCTTGGACTTAATATATGACGTCACAACTACATCCTGTAAATATATAAATAGGAAAAAATCGAAACCTTGATTTCACGCTTTTATACCAAACAATACACGATTACAAAATGCACAGTAATAAAAGTAGCTTACGTGTTAGTGTGCTGCGACTAGTTGACGATTTTTTTAAGTTTTTTAAAAGTAATTTTATCCAAAATCGTAAATAGAACGAATATATTAACATCCGTTCAATATCAAGTAAGGTAATACCTAACCAAGCTACGCTTGGTTCATGGGGTCCGAGTGCGCGTCTCCTTTTCAAGGAAATTTCGCGCCGACTGATCGACACTTTACGTGCTCGTTCTTTGCCCAAAGAATTAGCATTGCCATTCAACGTGGCAATGCTGCCAGTCTTCTGGGCACATTTCCGGATGACAGCGATGTGGAGGAATACTTTGACGTCTGAGCGTACTTTGTCATTTTGTATTATATTTATACTTAGGTTTTACTATAAATAGTTTATTTAGTATTTAAGTTTTTAGGTACTTAAGTATTAAAGTGTATATGTATCAAGAATAAAATAAAAGCATAAAAAAGTAAGCTAATAAAACTTTCCAAATCTAGTGGAGGGGGACACTGTCAAGTAAGAGAATAAGGATTTAGAGACTGAAATGTGTCATCACTGCCATTAGGTTACGTGTGTTCCTTCCATATCCTCACTCTTCCACATACCTATCAATATTTGAAAGGGTAATTGCTGCTTTATTTAATAACCACTTTTGATCCAGCTTTCAAAAAAAAAATAATATTTTTAGTGTTATTTCTTGTTTACTATTGTACCTATTGCATTGTATAACATAATTATATGAATATGTATGTATATTATAATTTTTTATACACACAGATATCATTTACATACATATATTCCTCGTGCAGAAAGTACAGCAAATATCATACAAAATGCAGTCTAATAATTCACTAGGCACGTGTATGATGTTGTACAGGACATTCTTAGGAAATTTTGAATCGTATCAAAATTCCCTAAGGATTTGAATGGTAGGCGATGATTATTGGTCGATGATGGAGTACGCTTGCTTAGAAGTACTGCACTTTTTGTATATATTTTTTTGACAGGTTTAGTTTCGATCTAGCTTTTATAGGAATTAAAACAGCATTATGCGCAGTTGAAAAATATTTTTATATATATTTGCGTACCATTTTTGTGTAAGTTGGTAATTTTTTTTTTATGCATGCTTTTTATTTTTTAAGATGTGAAATCATCCAATGATTTCCATTTTTCTATATTCAATATTTTCAAGTCGAGTCACAACGGATTACAACCACACCTAATATGTTCGTCAGATGCGGGTTTCCTTTTCACAGAAATCTACGGCGTTATTGTATGTTTGAGATCGGAACGATGTTTATATTAATAATTTTAATCTGAAATCTTTATTGCCATCCATTATGTACATATCAGGTGGTAAATTTATATTAAAATTTAAACAATTATGTACCCTGTCGGGCACAACAAAATTTTAAATGGTCGGAGAGAAGAAAAGTGCTCTTTTCGTTGTAGATAGGTTCGCGCTTGACCATTATCTCACCTGGTGGAAAACGACGATGCTGTGAAAATGCTGAACTAAGTAATTAACTTATTTGTTTCTGAAAAAAAATACATTTAATTTTGTATTATTATTACGCATGTTGCTGTTAGTAATTATATTTTTAAATGAACTTATTTATTTCAAACGAAGCAAACACTAATTTACAAGTCCATATTATGTCAGTAGCATATACTTATATACTACTAGCTGTGCCCGCGACTTCGTTCGCGTGGATAACAGGATTTTGAATTTATTTTTTCTGAAATAAAAGTAGCCAATGTTACTCCTTATTACATCAGCTACCTGCCAAAAAAAGTCCCGTCAAAATCGGTCTAGTCATTTCAGAGATTAGCCCGGACATACAGACAAACAGACAGACAAAAATTAAAAAAAAAATGTTATTTTGGTGTATGTACCGTATATATATTCATATGCATGTAGTAAAAAGCAGTTATTTCAATATTACAAACAGACACTCCAATTTTATTTATATGTACAGATGTTAGTAAAATTATAATTATTTTGGACATGTGTGTGTAACCACTGCCTTAAAATTTGGCTGTCCACTATGTTCGACCTCTTCTGTTCACAAATGTTTGTGTACTTATTTTTTTTTTCAAATAAATAGTTACAATTATCTATTTCTTATCAAATTTATCGGATAGATATTCGTCTATTGTCTGTCTATTAGTTTTATTTCAATATATTTTATTAGTTTTTTTCCGAGCCAACTGTTTTCCTGTATGATTATTCGTATAGAAGTTGGCATCGTCCCAAATTAGGGCAATAATAGACTCGGAGTAAAGATCACGACCGTTCATAGGTTGTGACAGGAGGAAGACTTATTGACTCCGAGTACAATGATAACCCACTCGGCTTTGTCGAGCCATCCTACCTCCGGGCTTTATTCGAATCGTGTGATTATTTATGTATTGTTGTTGCTGTATATTTGTACGTATGTAGTTGCTATCTATTACAAGTGTGTTTGGAAAACTCGTAGTGGTAAACTAAGGTGTATTATTAAGTCCGTTCCATCATCGGACCACAAGACGTACGGCGTTGCGCCACCGGTACATGGTGGACATCCCACCTATACGTATAAAGCGTTTTGGAAGTACATTCATTATGCGTACACCTAAGGAATGGAATTCCCTGCCGGAGTCTGCGTTTCCTGATAGCTATAACCTAGGGGTCTTTAAGTCAAGAGTGAATAGATTGCTTCTAGGCAAGCGTGCTCCATCGTCGGCCACATCATCGCTTACCATCAGGTGAGATTGTGGTCAAACGCGAGCCTATCCATTATAAAAAAAAGTGTTATCATCTTTCTGCTCTTGTCTTACGTTACTTGAAGTCAGCGCAACATGTTACTCAATGTTACTTGTTCTTCCATTCTGTCTTTTCAATCGTTACGCTATCACTAACTGTCTTTTCGTTCATGTTACTCCTTACATAATTTAATCCACTATCCACTTGTAGACTCATGATTCTTTTAGCAACATGTGTTTTATTCTTCCTCTTCACATGATCTTTTTCAGACAAACGATTCCCTTGTAACTTATCAGTCGTGAATTATCAATTATTCTGTGTTGTGGTTTTTCTAGTTTTATTTGAATTTCCTGTTTTTAATGTTTAGGTCATACTAGGATAGTAGATAATTTTTATTACACTATGAAAATACGGTTTGTGTGTGATTGTGTTCCATTGCTTCAGAGAAAATTATGCAGGAATGTATTTTTATTACAAAACTTTTTTTTTTATATTTGACGTTGTTAAGATTTAGTCCTGACAGTATCTTATTAACAGAATAGTCCCCCTAGCCAAGTTACAACAGTTTCGCTTGCGTCGAACGCTTTGAGTTGGCCACGCCCTCTTTTCTTTTGTTCTGACCACGTGACTGAGCGTTGAGATGACGTCATTCCGGTACATTTGAAGCTTTCTATTAGCGTTAACGATTGATTAGCAACTTGGCTAGGGGTACAAGGGTTGACTTAAATACCCTAATGAGTTTTATCACCCTACGATAGCAAAGATTCAGTATACCATTAGGTCGCGTTCAATAGCCTAAAGTGAAGGTATTGTTATAGGACATCAAATTGATATGTCTCATTCAAAATGGTCTGAATAACGCTATTGCAATAATAATTATGCCCATTTTGTCACTAGGAACCACATCCACAATTCCACATCATTTAACCGCAGAGAGATTGCCATTTTAGCAACCAATAAACAATATTCATTAATATCGGTTTGTGATACACTAGTCGACTGCTGGTCGTTAACTTTTCATTGTGGAAACTTAAATCTACACTAATATTATAAAGAGATAAAGTTTGTTTTTATGTTTTTTTTTGTTTGTAGGTGGTAATCTCTGAAAGTACTGGTCCGATTGCTAAAATGTTTTCACCGATAGAAAGCTGCTTTATTCCTCAGTGACAAGGCTATATTTTATGTACGCAGGTGAAACCACGGCAAAAGCTAGTTTAAAATAAAGTCAAATCTTCATCAAAATGATTTTTTAATAATATCCACTTGTCTGGTTAAAAGTTGGTGTCGCTTTGGTGTGACTGTTAGGGTTTCGTGTCTAAAGGGTGCCAATGGATCCTATTGCTATGTTTCCACTGTCCGTCTGTCCGTTCATCCGTCTGTCTGCCAATGTATCTGTTAGCGTCTGTATCTCATTAATCGTAAGGTAAATCGAGGTAGAGAATTGAA
Source organism: Mythimna ferrago (assembly GCA_910589285.2). Lineage (NCBI taxonomy): Eukaryota > Metazoa > Arthropoda > Insecta > Lepidoptera > Noctuidae > Mythimna > Mythimna ferrago. The sequence continues at coordinate 12,903,669 of OU342694.1, read as the reverse complement.
ATTTTCACAAAAAGGTATATTTCTATCGCCACCACAACAACAAATATAAAATACTAGCTTTTGCCAGCGGCTTCGCCCGCGTACATGGAATACAGCCTATGTTACTCAGAAATAAAGCAGCTTTCTATCGGTGAAAAAATTTTAGCAATCGGACCAGTACTTTCACAGATTACCTCCTACAAACAAACTTTATCTCTTTATTAAATTAGTTTAGAAAAATAAGATAATGTTAAAAACAACAAAAGTAAAATTGAGTTACTAATAAAAGGGGATACCCCCTTTAAGGTACGTCTGAGAATAGTTCGTAGGCTATATCTTACCTACCTACACACCCCATTTTTTTTCTTTGGTAGTTTATATGGTAAAACAACGTTTGCCGAGTTCTCTTCTCAGTTTTTTTTGGAAATACTACTTAATATTGATTACTGTCAGATCACGGTAAAACCATATCTTTTAAGCTTAATATTTTAATTTTCTTGCTTGAAAATAGTGTTTGCTTGGCAACCCCAGGGACTTCACACCGCTGAAATTATATTACATCAGTACATATGAATATGAACAACTTTTTGTATAGAAACCATTTAGAAAACGAGTAAAATCAACATTATACTATAAAAACGAGTGCTTGTTCAGTCAAAATATATGGAACAGTTGATTTTTGGTTTCAATTCTTCTTAATCTACAAAAACGTTTTTCATATTCATGAACGCTTTTAGGCATTTTAGGCCGAATATAATTTTTACCTCTTTGTAACATTGTGCCTACAAAGTGTAACAAAAAAGGTGAAAATCATATTTTTTGCTGCTTTATGAAGTTATTATGTGGGTCCATTTATATAAATGTTAGGCTAGATTTTCAAATAAAGAATCTCATGTCGCCTCGTTCATGGCTTTAGGTATTGCGACTTTTTTTTTTGATGTTGGTGTCATCATATAACTTTACTCGTTTTTTTTGAAGCAAGAGGGAGTGTCAGTGTGTTGGGGCCGAAAGGTTCTGGAGTGGCGACCGTGCACCAGAAAACGCAGCGTTGCAAGGCCTCCGACAAGGTAGACCGATGACCTGGTGAAGGTTGAGGGAATTCGATGGATGCGAGACGCACAGGATCGTGCATTGTGGCGACACTTGAGGGAGGCCTATGTCCAACAGTTGACGTCTTACTGACTACAACCCATGTTTTTTCAGTTGCCCTTTGGGTTCCAGGGCTGCGGTAGATCTTTCGAACAATCAAGCAGCCCTGGCAGGCTGGGTAGTGCTACATGCGCTGTGACTTGCAATGAGTCTAGCGGAGCGACTTGCAACAAGCGACTTATGCGTACGACTTTTTATTATGACTTGACACAATCAATCAGCGGTGACGAAGCAGCTGTCTGTTTAGTAGCTACTTAATTGACCCTGTACTCCCAGAGATGGTGGGACAGTGAGTGGAACTACTCTCATGTATTTTCTCTGCAGTCGCTATTGCAAGATGTCTTTTACTTGATCAAAGAGCACGCAGACAGCGCTTATAAAAAATATGGCTCTATGAAAATAGTGATAGCACGCACATCATCATTATTTCCGCCGAAAGAAGTCCACTGGAGTCCAAAGGCATAGGGTTCCTTAAGTGTCGCCACGATCGGTCGTGTGTGTCTCGTATCTATTAGATTCCTGCGACACTGACCCGATCATCGGGACCTTGAGGGAGGCCTTTCATTTTTGTATCTTCAGAATCTTTCGGCCACATCGACCATCTGTTCTGCGAGTAGGTATTGTGCCTTTGTGTTCGGGCGCTGTCGGCTAACTTCGTAAAGCATCGGGCTGCTGAGCGGGCGACGACGCGGGCGGCTACGCGGGTGTTCAAGAGAGACTTCACTTTGCTACCAATCTCGGACGACGACACTCGCGCGCCTTATATTCCAGAACAGTTACTGTACTAATTATTTAGATATACTATATCAGTTTTACAGCCCACTGCTTTTTATTCAAGTCCAAGTATAGACCCTAACACTTAGCATAACTAAGTTTGGTGATTCTTCAGCTAAGTCGGTAACCCTGGTTCTTTTGTGGATAACTTCATTTCTATTTTGATCACTCAAAGATATTCTGAGCATAGCTTTTTCCAATACCCTTTAGTGACTTTAAGGTCTACTGTCCACGGACGCGTAGCTTCATAGACGGGTGTTCGTCGTTATACGAGTACGCTTGGTGTACGCCAGCGTGAAGCTAAACAAAACTAACAAAACTAAGAAACTGTGTCGACAAAGCGGCAGCATTCTGTTGTCGTATAGTTGCCAATTTGTCGACACATTTTCGCTTCGTCGACACCGTTTCGTTTCGTTGACACCGTTTTGTTTCGTCGACACCGTTTTGTTTCGTCGACACCGTTTTGTTTCGTCGACACCGTTTTGTTTCGTCGACACCGTTTTGTTTCGTCGACACCGTTTTGTTTCGTCGACACCGTTTTGTTTCGTCGACTCAGTTTCGCTTCGTCGACACAGTTTCATCGTTTTGTATAATAGCGAATAAGGGTTTATGAAGCTACGCGTCCATGAAAAGTAGGCCTAAGCCTTCTGTTTCAGTCAGTTTCAGTCGTAACGTTAAAAAAAAAGTGTTAAACAAAAACGAACTTCTTTTGTTTTTAAAGTCCGTCTCGTCGTCGTAAGTCTGTTTAAAATAAGCTTTTTAATGTTCATTTGTTTCTCTGACTTGTCATTTATCGCCTCACCGCTTAGAGCCGTAATAATTTAACAGTTATTCCCTTTGTGTGTGGCATTGCTGATGAGTTATACCTAGATTTCCATGAATTTATTTAATTAAATAATAGGCGTTTTGAGACACTTCAGTGTGATTTAATTTGGTTGAGAAATGCTAGCCTGTTGATTTATATTTCCTAGTAGTCTTTACGTAACCATAATTTTTTGAGGTGGAAAATTATTGTCAAAAAAGCTAATCCAGCTCTTAGTGGACCAAGAGGGCGTTTCAGATTTTTACTGACAGTTTCCCTTTCTATTTCAGGGCCATGGTAACTCTTTTCAATAACCCCGCAGCCATTAGTCCTGGAACGTAAAGGGCAACCGAACTGATTTAGTTTGGATTTTTTTTTTTTATAATGGATACGCTCGCGTTTGACCACTATCTCACCCGATGGTAAGCGATGATGTGGCCGACGATGGAATACGCTTGCCTAGAAGCAATCTATTCACTCTTGACAAAAAGACCCCTAGGTTATAGTTATCAGAAAACACAGACTCTGGCAGGGAATTTCACTCCTTAGCTGTACGTATAATGTGTTCCCAAAACGCTTTGTACGTATGGGTGGGATGTCCACCATGTACCGATGGCGCAACGCCGTACGTCTTGTAGTCCGATGATGGAACGGACTTGGCGGAATTAAATTGTGTAACTCTATTGCACACTCCCCGAAGTGTAAACGATAGAATACAGACAGGCCAGTCACTCGGCGTCGATGCTCAAGACTTTGGAGTTTTGACTTCACAAGAGCATCATTGCCTATGATCTTCTTGGCACGCCGATTGAAAACAATCGACTTTAGTGCATCCAGCTGGTATTTGGCTGACCCATCCCAAAGATGAGAGCAGTACTCCATACACGATCGAACTTGCGCTTGATAGAGATTGAGCAGTTGTTCCGGCGTGAAATACCGTCTCACCTTTGCTAAGATTCCCAATTTTTTGGCAGCTAGTTGAGCTTTTGCCTCGATGTAGCTGAAATTGAGGGTTAAAAATCTGACAAGTCCTTAGATGATCCTCTACCTCAAAAAAAGCCCTACCTACCAGACATCCGTGGTTAAAATATGACCCTTCGTCCACAGCGTAATCAGCCTTTTTAATGTTCCCACTGCTGGAACGCAGGTCTCCTCTATTGGAGAGAAAATGGGCCGTAATACACCACGCGGGCCCAGTGTGGGTTGGTGAATGTCACATATTTGATTTTTTGGTTCTATGACATGCCCGTTTCCTCACGATGTTTTCCTACACTGTTTTGAGAGCAGTGGTGATGAAATAAATTACGCAAATTAATGTGCTACAACTCGTAAATCGGGGCCGTTACCACACGGTCACCACTGCTCTTCATACATTAATCCTGTAATTTATGTTGTACGTTATAGCTCCTAACCCCTATAATTCTCATAACCCTACACACAGACAACAAATATCAAACAATAATCATCTAAAGCCGTGTTCCCACGTGCTATTAAATCAGCTCTCTCAACACGGCGTGATGCCTCACCCGAGCCACGTGACATTAAACAAAAGTGACGGCTTAAGGCTTCATACAGAGTGAATGCAGCGGAGCGGTAGCGGGCGCGATAGCGGAAGCGAAACGTGTTATAAGTTATATAGTTATAACCAATTTGTAAAATAAATATACTTTATAATTTGGTTTAGTCCCATCACTTTCCCTACCCGTCTTTTCCTCTTTTCTCCTTCCCATTTCTTCTCCTATGTGCTAATGCCTTCAATTTTTTTTATTTGTTCCCTATTTAAGGGAAAATAATGGGTTATTTTCTATTTCATTTGGTTCCGATCGCACATTGACTTTTGCTCTTCATTGGTTCCCGATTGGTTACTATGGTAAAATATTTAAACTACATTGATTCGTCTAACATAAATTTCCAAGGATTACTTTAGATGTTTGTTACCATTTTAAATTCAAACGATTGAACAAATTTGGATGAAATGTACTACAAAAACTCCCCGGTTTATGTTATGGATAGCTTTATAATCTTGGATTAACACATAAAAATACGGAAAGTGCTTATTTCAGGCGGGCGAAGTCACATTCTGCTGCATGAGCTGTTGCCTTATATAAAGCCTTGCTGTTAGAATGTCATAAAATGGTTTATAAAAGAGGTAATCCATTGAAGTATTGCTTATTAGAAAAAAAAAAACATTTACACAAAATTCTGACAGAAATAACCACTATAATTGAGTATCATAATTTCTCTTTATCACTACAAATACGCAGTTTCTTTGGGATAGCCAAAGAGAAATGAACGGCAAAAAAGCTCATGTTTTATGTTCCACGCCCGCCTTAGTACTCGCAGAAGCTTATCACCCAGGACACATTCTTACATGCTCCAGCCAACCTGTAGCTACGATGTTATTTGAAACAATCCATCTTTGTATTACATTCTGTTTTGTTGCGCAGATTTTGCGCTAGATAAATTTTACTTATCGCAGACATCACTGAGATGCGGTGAGGACAACATCATGAGGAAAGCTGTAAATAAAAGAAATATGAGTTATAGAGATCGACAATTCATATCCAGAAAATGTGGTGATGACACCCGGTTGAGGGTTGCGGGAGTCCAATGGATGCAAAAGCCTGATCGATGTGGTGAATCTTGGGGTGGCCTATGTCCAGTAGTGAACATCTTTCGACTGAAATCATGATGATGAAGCCTCACCATCAAGGCTCATGCCTTCTCTGTTTTAGAGACCTTTGCTTTGAAAAGAGGTTGGATTATTTAGAATCTAATGTGTTCTGTACGTTTTGGGTTTCAATTCTAGTATTCGATGGCCGGGCAGGGTTTACTGGGGTCGATAAACCTGGGCTGCAGTACTGTTTAAAAGTTTTGCCGTTGCCTTGGAAGGCATAAGGCTACTGAAAGAACACAGATGGGTTTAGTTACTAAAAATCTGACACTCTTTCTGTCCATTCAAAGCGGGAAGATTTTTTTGATGTTTTCGCAACTTAAAAATAAAGGTTTAAACTTTATGTAATTAACTTCATCATACACGGCGATGCTCTGCCCAAGTGGGCACACCTCTACCGTGTGCTCCACCGTGTCCTCCGGACGGTCCACGAAGTAGCGACACCCATGTCCAGTGAGAACCTGCGTCGTGCGGAACGTGAGGACGCCGTGAGTTGTAGGAGGTAAACTCTGAAAGTGCTGATCCGATTGATAATTTTTTTCAACTATAGTAAGCTGCTTTATTCCTGAGTGACATAGGCTATATTTTATGTACATGAGCGAAGCCGTGGGCAAAAGCTAATTTCGAATATGTTCATTCTTCTATGTTTTTAGCTTTATTTTCAAAAAGGATGTTTACCTCAAGTTCTACGACTATTTACTTTCCCTATTGAAGAAAAAAAGATACGAGGTAAAAACCTTTTTCGTTTATTGAGTAGGTAGAACAAATATTGTGCGGCTGACGAAGAAACAGTTGAAGTTTGTTTGTAGGTAACCTGTAAACATTTGTGGTATCATACAAATTCTAACTCAGGGAAATAGTCTTTTTTGTAAGAAAAACAAGTGTTTGAGGAAGAACTTTATCTTCGCGATTTATTGACACCTTTTTGTTTGCTTCATTTATTAAGGTTTGCAACTATTCGGAGGTTGTAATCGGGTACTTTGGTATATTATGCCTCTTTTAATCTTAAGGCATATTATTGATAATATAATTACTCAATTCCAAATTATATCAAAAATATTAGTCTACAATAGGGTCTATGTCAATCCACGTTTGGCTATTGTGTCCAAAATCTAATTCTTCACTAAAAATACTTATTGTACACCAAATATTAATTAACATTTTATAATTATTAAATAACTTGGGGTACTCCTACTAGGATAGGTTAGATCTCCTTCGTGATTATTTTTTTTAAACCACATAGAAGAGCACAATATTTATTTATTAATATATATTAGTGCAGAGCAGAAGCAGCGGCTTGTAGTAGAGCAGGAATACATTGAGAAATATACCGGTGAATAACGTAGCTTTTTATGATATTGTGACTATGAAGGTCACATATTAATTAAATTGCAAACTGGCAAGATAATACACTTTTTAAGGTTTATGATAATAAAAAGTTTAGGAATATATTCGAAACAATTTTGATCAGAGATCTCAACAAAAATATTAAAAAGATAATTTTATATTAAATAAGTTTTAAGTTCAATTAAATACTTATTATATTGTTAGAAGGGTCTAACAATATAATAAGTATTTGATTGAACTTAAAGCCTTTCATTTGCGTCTCCACACGCCATGTTTGACCATTTCATGAAATAATCATGCGTTTAGCTCAAATAGCTCCACTTCATGAAATGGCCGGTCACATCATGAAGTGATCTATTTTAAGATCTGGCCACGACGAAGCATTAGTGGACATCTATAGACTGAAATGATATGATGACGACATCTTCAGACATATTCACATGAACAGACAAACCAAAGAACGTAACAAAATCAGCACTGGTACCTACAGCAACAACCTACCATAAGATTATTTTTCAGGAAAAGAAAAAAAAACAACCTCACCATACAAAATTAAAAACTTGATTGGACAGTTTGTATGGAGAGGCTAATTTTTTCTAAAAAAAAATCTTGTGATAAGTTGTTTAGTTTTGTCTACCGAGCAAGCCCTTAAAGTTTGTGGCGGGCTGTCTGTTACACCCTGTATGTAACACCGTTGCAAATGCAAAGCTATAGTACCAATCAAACCGTCCTCACAAAACCGTCTTACTGACAGCCCAAGAAACCGCGTTAAACTCAACCCTACGTGAGTCACGACCGCCTGTACCAGCCAATTAAAGCGGGATTACTTGAGGGTTGCCATGGCAACCGACTAATAGATTTTCATTAAACCTAGCTGGAATTTTCAGAGCGTCGCTTGTTAAATTGCAATTATAGTTTACAAGTTCTTGTCGGAGTCTAACAGCCTTCATACTTGTTTTGAATGTTGAGCGGAATTGCAGGTGCATGGGCCGCGGTAACTGTAATGAAATGGTTGTTTACTTTTTCACTTGAATACTTTTATGACTGGCATGAGGTAAGCTTTGTTTTCATCAGTTCATTTTTCATATTTTGTGTCGTTGTTTGTAATAACAAGACTGACCAATTTTAACAGTTCCGCAACATTAGAGCAGTGGTGACCGAGTGGTAACGGCTCCGATTTACGAGTTTGTAGGTCGCGGTTTCAAACCCTGCTAGGCACAAGACCGGTCGTTGTGGCAACGCTTGGGGGAGGCCTATGTCCAACAGTGAACGACTTTCGGCTGATATGATGAGGTAGGTTAATTAAAACTGTTAGGTATACCGTTCAAGATAGAAAAACGTGTTCTTGAGTGTCTACCCTCAAGTATCAGTTCTATGCCAAATATAGCCGACCCTGAGCTACCTTAGCTTATTTATGCTGTAAGCTAAAAGTCTAGCCGATGCGACAATACATTTCCACTTAAACAATCCCTAAATTAAAATCAAGTTTTCATATTTAATAACTTTCCCAAAGGCCAATGCCAATCTTCTGGATAGAGTTTCGGCCAAATATATTTTTAGAGAAAATCAATAATGACCTCAGCGGCTGAAGCTAAGCTTAAATACATTTCAAGGTTTCAACACTGATTATTATAGCTGTTGACTTTTCAGCAGATGTTTTTTCAGAATAATACGCATATTCAATTCTCTGTTTTAAATAATTAGAAATCACAGGTCTCGTGTAAAAAGCTTTTAATGAACTTTTCTTTTTTAATTTTGATGCGGAATTGAATTCTAAAATGATTTTTTATTTTTAAATACTTGTACAAATAACTAGTAGCTTATTGTTAAAAAAATTAATTTATATTTTAACAGAGAATGTGGTTTTTGCTTGCGTAACATATTTGTGTATTCGAAAAAGTTCTATGGCCTTTGCAAGGGCAACTGAAGGAACACAAGCGGGTTTTAGTCAGTACAGGTCTGTCTGACTACAACCAGAAAACTGACTCCCTCTCGTTCTACCCAGATCGGGAGAAGTAATTCCATGAGACGTAAGTAAAAAATACTTGACATCATTGACAAAATTGGGCACTTTTTTTGAAGCAAATAAGTTAATCAGTAATTTATTTCATTCATTAATAATAATAATCATTTGGAAAAGGAAAAAATAATGGCTATTTTATGTTAAGTTGCCCCAATAGTCGTCGATCGATATTAATATCATAAAGAGGTAAAGTTTGTTTTTTTGTTTGTAGGAAGTAATCTCTGGAAGTACTGGTCCGATTGCTAAATTTTTTTCACTGATAAAGAGCTGCTTCATTTCTGAGTGACATAGGCTACATTTTATGTACGCGAACGAAGTCGCTGGCAAAAGCTAGTAGTCGATAAAGTCATAGAGAAGCGTTTACGATGGTATGGTCACGTGCAAAAACGTTCAGACGGTCATATGGTGAAGCTTGCCCTTGAACAGTCTACGACACGCGTGGAAGACCACCCTTCCCTTGGGTGACGACGGTCCAAAGCGACATCAAAGATGCTCATCTCGACATAGACTTGGTACTAAATCATGTTCAATGGAAAATGAAGACAAGGAGGATCTACCCCAAATAAACGTGATCTGGGGCTTTACCAAGACGTATTAAAATGGCCGTTGTGCGAGCGAGAAAGAGAAATGGAACTATACACCTATATAGCTCCATCTCTTTGACAGTTCAGTTTAGGTCGTAAAATGGATCGCGTTAACAGCTTGTGGTAGAGCCTCTGGCATAAAATAGATAGATACAGAAGACAATCTACATACAAAACGCGCTCGAACAACGCACACATAGACATCGCTCACGTACACGATATCTCGGCTCAATGCACGCACTCGTGCAGTTTGGTGCAACGCGCTGACCCTAGCATGATCGCCTAGCGTAGGTATAAAAAGTGAAGTACATACATGAGGTTGATTTTTGTACCTATCTATTTTGTGCCTCTGGTCTAGCCAGAATAATAATAATAATCACATAATCATAACAACCGACTATCACAGATGAACACATTTCCATGAACCCGATTACCAAACAAAACGCCAGCCCTTAGTACAAACATATACAAATAAAAGCAGATTGCCTACTTAGAAGTAAGCAAACAATAGGAAAAACCGTATTAACACAGGATAATGTAGGCGCCACTTAAGCTAGTGAACGCTAACGTATAAGGAACTGGATCAGTTCCGAAGATTACTTCGTTAGCGGTAACTATTGTTTCTTATCCTTATTCTTACTGTTTTTTCCTTAATTTCTTATGGTTATTGCAAACATGTGTATTGTGTGTGTAATCTATTAATTATTATCTCTTATGAGATCGATTTGTGATAAATTTTTGTTGTAATTAGTCATTATATTGACTTTTATTTTTATATTGATAGGATCGTGCTTGACTACTGTTCATCTGATAGTAAGAGACACGCCTGCCTAGAAGTACCTATCCATTTTTGACACCAGGTTGTCATCATCATCATCATCAGCCTTTTTAATTTTCCCACTGCTGGGACTCAGGCCTCCTCTAAAGGAGAGGGAATGGGCCGTAATCCACCACGCGGGCCCAGTGTGGGTTGGAGAATGTCACATGTCTTCGAATTTTCGGTTCTAGGGACATGACGGTTTCCTCACGATGTTTCCCAGGTTGTAGCTATCAGGAAACACAGGCTCCGTCAAGGAATTCTATTATTATACTCTGTAGTTGTATGTACGTACAATGTGTTCCAACAATATGAGAGTTAATATGGCCACTATATACCGGTGGTGCAGTACCGTATGTCTAGGAATTCATCATCTCCTAAGCATTTTTCCAACTATGTTGTGGTCAACTTCCAATGTAACCGGATGCGACTGAAAACCAGTATATTACAAGGAGCGACTGCATATCAGACTTCCATAATCCAGTAACCACTGTCAAAGATTTACGAATGGCAACCGGGACCGACGGTTTTACGAGGCACGAGGTGTCAGTAAAGTCCTAGATAAACTTAGAAAAGTAAGAACTCAAGTTAGTACTGGCCCGGTTTTGGACCGGGATCCTCATGCTGCATGCATGAGAAGCCTTGACCACTGGACCAATAAACACGTTCGTGCCGGAATCAAGTTATACCATTTCAGTACACACCCGAATTGTAACCGATATTGACTGGCTGACAACTCGGCATCGATGTTCAATTCTTTGGAGCATTGACTCGAAGAGTGCATCATTGTCGATCTTCTCAATTCCTTTCTCGACTTAATTGTCGATTAGCGCAACATGCCTTTTTATATATATAAAAGGAGAAACTGCCTGACTAACATATCAACGCACAGACGGAGCTTCTGTGACTAGGAGTGTGAAATTTTGCACAAGACTTCGTTTCAAATCAATCAAATTAAAATTAAAAGCATTTATTTCAAATAGACCATTTACAGATACTTTTGAATAGTCAAATGTGTCAGCCCAAAAAAAATGAAGCTACATTGCACGTTCCTAAAGGTAGATCTCTATGGAGAAGAACGTGCAAGAAACTTCATGGACACTCTTTTAAATCGTTGTATGATACAGGCGAGAACTAAGAGAGGATTTTTTTTTAATTCACCCTCTAAAGAGAAGAAACAGGATCCTCAAACTTTGTTAGAAACATGCATTCACGCAACTATAGCTAGTCTATAAATGTATCTAGTTTTATATAAACCGTCACCTCAGTAGTCATTATACATGGTGTCGTTTTGAAGCTGCAAAATATTTCAGGAGGTAATTATGTTAGTGATTCTCGACCCGAATCAATAATAAAATAAGTAGGTAATTTTTTTTTTTTTATAACCGCGCTTTTTTTCACACACACAAACACGGAACAATAAAGGGTGTTTTCACACACACTAACTCGCAACGATAGTTTCATAAATAATGTATCATCCAATCATCATCCCGCACGCCACACCCTAGCCACGCCCCCGCGGCCATCGATCAATCGATTTAGTTTAGTGTAATTAAAAAATTAAATAACAAGTATTCCTGATTATTGACCAGGTATCGTTTTTTTACATGATTATTTATGAGTTTTATTACAACCTCCTGAAATATTGTGCAGTTTTAAAACTGCACCTTGTATACCAGCGTCTTTACTAAGGCATAGCCACTGGTGCACAGGCACGGGACGCAGTCCCTGGAAGGCGGCATTTTTTTTCCTTTTGTTTGTATTGTACTTTTATCTGAGAGGCGCAGTTATAGAAGCTCCCACGTGCGTATAAGATGCTAGTTATGGTTATGCATCATCTTTTGTACAGCCTCGCTCCCTCGTTTCTGTGATTATAATCCTTAGGACCGAATTTCGATCGCGGTGGCTAATCTCAAAGGGGATTAGCCAAGTACAAGCAAGGCTACGGTTTGCGACCACAGATCGGTGATTACATAATGTTTATGTGTAAAAAATTAAATGATTGAAGTTGATTTTGAAAATCTTAACTGCCAAAGGACTTTTTTTACTGCGATTCATTTATACAAATTTTATATACAGTAGTTGTAGTTGTAAGTACCTACATAAGCGGAAAAATCAACCTTTGGGTTAAATAGGAGTACATTGCACCTAGTAGGTGTGTAGTAATAAATAATAATATTTGAAATCGAATTCATTTTATTATTCTGATTAGATTTGTAGTTAAAATAATAAACAATAAGTACCTACACTAAGTTGAACTAAAAGACGATTTACTAGAAAATATTAATAAATAAAATAATACGTAGTTCTATCAACAATAGCACAATGTTAGCAAAAAAATAGTAACAAAAAAAAACATTTCTAACGTATTTAAAAGCTCAAAAGACAAACAAAAAAGACAAAAAAGTTGAAGACGGAGTTCAACTTTAACTATTCCTACGTGACAAACTGAACTTTTATCCAACAGGAAAAATAAAATTAGTTCAGGAGAAAAATCCGAACGACAAATTATAAGGCAAGTCACACGTTTCTTTTTGGCCACGTGATCAAACTTCGCGTTTTATAACTAAGCAACGGGAAATAGACATGGCCTCTAATAAACTAATTCGTCTTTTTTACAGCGCCAATTAAATATTCTTTGTCCAAAAATGAGCAAAGCTTGGAATTGTAGGGCGCTTCGGCACGGACAGTTTAGGTTAGAAAGCTTAGGGTCGCCACACGTGCCACCGGCCACAACCACAAACGGCCGCCACCGGCATATTACCTGTAGGTTTCATACATTTAATATGGGTTCGCTGCACACGGTTGACGCCGGTGGCCGCCACACGCTACAAGTCACCGTTACTCGCTTCTTGTGGCCCGAACCGGCCACTAAACGCCGTCACACGCCACTCACGCATTAAACCTTCTTCGACAGAGTCCATTATGATAGGCAGTATCATAATGGACAAGATAAATGGAAAGTAGCAGCCAAACTGGCCCTAAGTGGCTGTCGCACGCTTCAGTTTCCTTTGTGACCGCTTTTTGCTTCTTGTGGCGGCGTTTGTGGCTGTGGCATTTGGCTCATGTGCGGCGACATTTAGGCAGGTGCACGTCATCGTGTCATCACGACAACACGACGTTGCCGCTCTGTCGACAGCTTCATAGTTTTGTATGTAAGCTGTTAGCAGGCGTACACAAAGCGTATAATGACGAATACACTTGACTGGCCTGTTGGTCTAGTGGTTGGTGGCCCTGACTGCTATGCCGGAGGTCGTGGGTTCGATTCCCACCCAGGACAAATGTTTATGTGATGAGCATGATCATTTGTTCTGTGTCTGGGTGTTATTTATCTATAATATGTATGTATTTAGAAATATATAAGTACGTTTATCAGTTGTCTAGTACCCATAATACAAGCTCTGCTTAGCTTGGGACTAGACGGCGTTGTGTGATAGTTGTGCAATATAATAATAATAATAATACGCGTCTATAAAGCTACGCGTCCGTGGATAGTAGGCCTAAGGAACTATTTACTGTATTGTTAAACGCACGAGAGAAAGATCACTCGTGCATACTTATAGGAATTAGAGCTCCGTAAAATGGCCCTAATTTTGTGAACATACTAAGGATAGTACATTTTCAAAACAAAATCGAAACACTAAAGTCTTATTGAGTTAAAACTGCTGTTTGGTGACAAGGCGAGTACTGATCAAATATTTAATATTCGTATTCCTTAACGAACGCTTTGGATTATTAGATCAACTTGTTTGTATTAACGGGCTTTATAAATGGAGATATTTTGATCGGGAGCTAGGAATTGAATTATGAAGGAAGCAGGGGTAAAGGAAATATGAAATTTAATAATGAACAGTTAGTAATTTATATTGATTGAAAGGTTAAAAGGTTGATCTGTGGAATTGTTCAACAAGTTAAAATATTTTGTTACTTGCGGGTTGAGAGTAAATGCTATAATTGTTGCTTTAGAATAAAAACCTCATATGCAAATGAGGATTGATACGGATGGTCGATGGGGCCGAAAGGTTCTACAGTGGCGACCACGCACCTAAAGACGCAGCGTTGGAAGACCTCCCACAGGGTGCACCGACAACCTGGTGAGAGTCGCGGGAATGCAGTGGATGCGAGACGTGCAGGATCGGTCGTTGTGGCGACGCTTGGGGGAGGCCTATGTCCAGCAGTGGACGGCTTTTGTCTGAAATAGTGATGATGCGAATGAGGTAGCTTTCAAGGAAAAACTACATGCTTTAAAACTTTATTACACAGATTGTTTATATCATCATCATCCTCTACCTGCCCTTGACTATTGTTATATGGTAGGATTTATAAGTGTATTGAAAACATATTATTTTGTATAGAATTGAAGGTATAAATTTTCACACAATCCTGTCTATTGGGAATAAAACATATCTATACTAACTACTACTACTACTAACTAAAAATTACTAGCTACTATAATTATAATATTTAAATACACTGCGTCGTCAGAGGCTGTGCCCGGTCTTTGTCCAAATAAATACATATTAGCATTGTCATTCAACGTGGCAATGCTGCCAGTCTTCTAGGTACGTATGTCCGTAGTTAGGTTATAAATACTTGATGTTAGTACGTTTATGTTTCAGAAATTTATGTAAAGAAAGAAGAAAGAAAGAAAAAGTGTTTATTCACGTCAAACATGACGCATACCATAACAAAATAAATAAATAACAATATCGACTAAAAGTAGCACGATATGCGTCACATCCGCGCAAAACGGCCAGCGCTCAGCAAAATGTAGTGCATACTAACTTCTACCAGCGGGTTTGCTCGCGTGAAAGTAGAAAATTATCCCAAAGGTATACAGCTTTATTTATTGTTTAAACGAAACCGGAATATAGTTTGTTCAGAATCTGTAACTGAATGGATTCTAATAGTTTTGTACACCGGGCCCCAAGTCTGCTATTTTTATAAATTCGTCATTCCAACACGATCCCATTGTCATTTTGCTAAAAGTTTGTAATCTGCTAATTCATAATGATAGATCATTGATCGGTCAATGGTCTTGTAATAGAAACGTGGTAGAATGATAATTTCGACCATATTAAAACCAATTACTGCACAATAACGTTCTAATGGTCAAACACTGATCAAATAAACTGTCAAAGTTTTAGCAGATTACCGCAAACGTCAAATATTCATTTGTCAATATGTACGAGATTACCATTTTAAGCCACTTCTTTCAATGGAGTGTCAGTGGTTGACCACTGGAAAGTCATAATGACGCCATTATATTAGTAGATTACCAAACTTGTCAAAATCGACAATTATGACATCAATGATGGACCATTCTGACACTATTGTAATAGCAGACTTGAGGCCCTGTTCAGAAATTAAATTCCCAAACCTACTTATTAATATCGAAGTTACGACTTGGAGCTCAAACACATGAGCAGCATGGAGTATATAGTTCAGGATTCTGTAGGTTCAAATGAAAAAACGGAACCCTAAGACAATTTTTAGATTCCAAAAATGTTTACACCATGTTATATTTTTCCCAAAAATATTTAAAAAGGTCGCAAGTTGAACACCACCAACACTAAGTACAACACAGGTCACGGTAGGTCACAGCATGCATGAGGCGCCAGAAAAAAGCTGGGTGCAAGTGCAAAACAACCCCTTAGTCGCCTGAATGGTCCGGTGACTATGTATTTTTGCTGACATAAAAAGCTTTTATATAACTTTGAGATTTTTCATGATACAGATATGAAATTTTGTACATAGATTTTTTACATGAAAATATAAGACACGTGTTTTGAGTTCCGCATATTGTCGTATATTCCCATGTGCTTAATTAGGACATGGTTTACCGATATCATCATCATCATCAGCTTTACTGGGGCCAGGGTTATCCGAAAGGGAACTCGGGCCCCGGTATGAAGGCTAGAAGGAACGAGGTGGGCTTTTAGTCAGTAAGAGTCTGACACTATCTCCCGCTCCGCCCGAGCGGGGGTTGTTATTGGATGATTTTTCCCACCATAAAAAAAATCGTCATCAGCTTTTTAATGTTCCCACTGCTGGAATTCAGGCCTCTTCTCTAGGAGAGGGTTTACCGGTATGCTAAATTTTACATAAGTCCGTTTAGCCGTTCAAACGTGAAAGAGTAATAAACAGAATTTCATCTTTATAAAATTGGTATAATATGTTTTGTTTTTTTCTAATAATCAGTATTCATAGAAACTCTCTTGCCTCATCATCATCATCATCATTTCAGCAGAAAGACATCTACTGTTGGACATAGTGGCCAGACCAGATTGACCGCTCATTGTGGCGATGCTTGAGGGAGGCCCCCCAAGCGTCGCCACAATGAGCGGTCCTGTGCGTCTCGCATCCATCGGATTCCCGCAACCCTTACCATGTCATCGGCCCACCTTGTAGGAGGCCTTCCAACGCTACGTCTTCCGGTATGTGGTCACCATTCCAGAACCTTTCGGCCCCAACGGCCATATGTTCTGCAAGCAATGTGCCCTGCCCATTCTCTTGCCTACTAGCGTATAACCAAAATGGGATAACATTTCGCAGTACATTTCACCAAAATAGGATCTAATTGAAGCAACCAGTTAAGTACAGTTGCTACTTTACCAGTAAGCGAGTTAGCGTTCGCTACATGTTTTCAATTATTCACAGCTGTGAAGTCTAAACTAACGTCAGTGCGTGGTTTGGAACTATAATGCTTTTGTTTGTACCTATAGTGCTACTTCTGCTACACATCAAGGAGTCACGCAACTAAATTTATAGTTTTAAAGTAAATATTTTTTCTAATTGAACATTCAAAAAGGAATATGAGTTAAATTTACACAAGACTTGTTTTGAAGTTTATTTATATATTAGATGCTTTATGCAGGTGCAATATCTTTTAATGCATCAAAGAGAAAAACGTAGATACTAGAACAGACATACTAATCCTTACTAATATTATAAAAGCGAAAGTGAGTTTGTTTGATTATTTGTTTGTTTGTTTGTTACGTCTTCACGCCTAAATGGCAAAACCGATTTTGATGAATTTTGGTACAGAAATAGTTTGGACCCTGGAGACGGACATAGGCTAATTTTTTTTATAAAAAAAGTGAGAAAAGAGGGAGAAAGAGGGAAGGTCTTTTATGTACGCGGGCGAAGCCGCGGGCAATAGCTAGTAAACCATAAAATAAAGCCTATGTCATTTGGGAATAAAGTAGCTTTTAGAGATTACCTCCTACAAACAAAGAAAAAAAAACTTTATCTCTTTATAATATTACTGTAGATAAAGAGTCCAGATACTCAAATTAATAAACTACATACCTACTATATAGTTAAGTAATCCGTCCAAAGCGATAATTTATTAGAAAACATTAACGTTGTGATGATACTACTGCCAACTTCTTACAAATTAGTTCGCGAACTTTAGTTTTGAATGTTAATCGGTTTCTTGCCATCCCGATCTCCTGAGGATGCGCATTTCACAGAGAAATAGCTTGAACAAAGAAAATATAGTGAAAATACTCAGTACGATGAGTGGGACAATGGAGAAGACAATACTTACTCTACATATGTATGTATCTACCATCGTGGTCATTTCAGCCTGGTCACTTAAAATTAAAACAGCTTGAATCCTGCGGCGCGGCCCAAAACCAAACCTATTGAAGTTTTCATTTCAAGTGCAAGCAAAAATGAACTTAGCGGTGGTCAGGCGGAAGTGTCTTTCATGGTACCTATCTTGAGATACAAAGCAAGCAATATTTTATTTAGGTCCTTTTTAAGGTTCCTTACACGTAGTGTAAAAACGCTACCCTTATACGAAAACAAAGTCCGTCTATCCATGTGCGTGTCATGGTACTTGGTCTTTTCTTTTACTGTAATATAAATTTATTTATTTATTTAAACTTCATGTACAGTAGTGGTACATAGGTGGACTTAATACAACAAGGCATTCTCTCCCAGTCAACCTTTGGGTTAAAAAAAAGATCACTGTGGTAGGTTTGCACAATAAACAAATAACAAATAATGAAAACGGAAAAAAATAAACAAGTTATTTATATATAATAAAATACATATATATGCTAAAATAATAAACTAATAAATACCTACTATGAAAAATATCAAATCATAAAGAGAAAAATGTAGCTAAATTTTTTTATGTGGTTAATTTACCTCGATTATAAACAATGTAAATCGTAATTTTACTTTACAATTGAATTAAATTGCATTATTTTATTATTTTATTCTCTAAACGTACAAATATAATTTCATATTATTTCTTAACCTGAATATAGTAATACTTGGAATAAAAATTTCTTAAAAGTCTCATAAAAAATAAAACATTGAACAATATAAGAAATATTAGTTCACCGGTGTCGGGAGCAGAGTCCAAGCTATCGGTGATTAGGGTTCTATCGACAGGAACGTCCTCACAATGCGAGCCGTATCGAGGAGTATTGCCTTCTGTATCAGGCCCTTGATTCAACCGTATAATGTCAGCTTCGACAGATGGTTATTTTATTACTACTATTTATTAGTTACGTCGACGTTACGTATTAGAAACGTGGTCGCTCATAATGGGCCTCATCAGAAGGCTTAAAGTCACCCAAAGGGTAATGGAAAGGATTATGCTCGGAGTTTCCTTGCGTGATCGAATCAGAAATGAAATATCCGCAGGAGAACCAAGGTTGCCGACATAGCACGAAGAATCGCCAAACATGGGCAGGGCACATTAATCGCAGATCAGATGGCCGTTGGGGCCGAAAGGTTTTGGAGTGGCGACCGCGTACCGCAAGACGCAGCTTTGGAAGGCCTCCTACAAGGTGGACCGATGACCTGGTGAAGGTTGCAGGAATCCGATGGATGCGGGACGCGCAGGATCGTTCATTGTGGCAACAACTTGGGGGAGGCCTATGTTCAACAGTGGACGTCTACCGGCTGATATGATGATGATGATGATGATTAGTTACGTAGTGTTCAATTTCAGTATCTAACTATTTGCAGAAACATCAACATTTTAGAAACTGTAAAAGCTATAGCTTGTCAAAGTTAGCCGGACGTAAAGACATAGTACACTATATCTTTACGTCCAACAAACTTTAGCAAACTTACACCAATAGCGATAACTTCCCACCTTTATTCATAACAATAACTAACACGGCTATTGTAGAGAGATGAAACTTTTGCCGCCATTTTATAACGTCATAAAAGAAAAGTTGCACCGACATGTCCAACACCTCGCGACGACATGATCAAATATTAGCCAGGTAACTACGGAACCATGTTTAGACTTTATTAAACAGACATGTATCAGGCGACCGTCCCCTTAATGTGAATGTAGTGTTTTATCAATATTTGAGGTGTAGACTTAAATGGATGGCGCTGGAATAGAATACGGTATTATTATTAAATTACGGTATTATTTGAGCAGTGGTTGCCGAGTAGTAATGGCCCCGACTTACGAGTTGTAGGTCGCGGGTTCGAACCCAGCCAGGCGCATTACTTTGTGTTAATTATTTCGTCACCACTGCTCTCAAAACGATGAAGGAAAACACCGTGAGGAAACCGGCATGTCCTAGAACCAAAAAATCGAAGACACGTGACATTCACCAACCTGCGCTGGGCCCGTGTGGTGGATTACGGCCCATTCCCTCTCTTAGAGTGGAGGCCTGATTTCCAGCAGTGGGAACATTAAAAAGGCTGATGATGATGATGAAAACATTAAAAAGCATCATTGTGTTTTAAGAGTATCTAACCCGAGATATCTTTATTTTAATTATTTTTCATACAACCGCTTTGACGTGATTTTATCGTTATTACATATCGTTCTCAGGATATTTTGGAAACAAAGATATCTTGTGGATATTGTCTAGGTTTCTATTAACCCGTTGTATGGCCGGAACGCGGATCCACGCAAGACACAATAACTTTTTAATTGTGTCTCTAATTATGGCATACGAAAGGTTAAAAGTAAATCATTTTGTGTACCTAAAACAAATCTAGACCTCTGAATTATTATTTTTTTGCGTAAACTTTTGCCCTTCATAATATACCTACTCATAAATTTATATAGTCAAAATGTATATTTATAGCAACCATGCACATTTAATTCAGAAACTTTTAAAATAAAAAAGCACATGTTTCCAGGAACAAGTTTTATTAAATTTAATATTCGAGTAAATAATGGATTTACCGAATGCCAACAGGGGGTTTAGGTGCTATCTCTCATTTTTCGCGTTGCCTCTTTATTAAACAATGCGTTGGGTGAACCTAAAAGCTTTTAAACCATGCTGGGGTTGGCGATATACGGGTCGGGAAGAGTTTTCTTGATGCAGCAATACGTACTACCTTATTTTTCTTTTTCTTTTCGAGTTAATAGTGTCCCCGGCGTTTAATGAACGCCCTAGGCGTCCAATTGGATGCCTAATTTAACCAGATGGCTGAAACATCCATAAATTGTTTAGGTCCAGTATGTATGTAGCTAGGACTATAGCAGCATTGATGGCATTCGTGAAGTCCTCCAAAACGCAAGTGGAGCACTACAACGTATGGCTCATGACTTGAACAGGGGCATCGCTGATTATCCGGCGGGTCTATAAAACCCCATTTCGCCAAGTTATGTTAGCAGTGGCCTACTTGGGTGAGCAACCAATTTACTGCTTTCCATAAACTTTTAGAACTACCTTATTGCAAACCACTATACAATGTAAACCAAAGTGTAAACCTTATTTATTTACTAGATACTAGCGACCCAGTTTCGTACTGTGCTACAAATCTTCGGAATTTTTGATCTTTCTCTACTTTAATATGCATATAGTACCTTCCTCATACATCACTCAGTCTATTTGTGTACAATGCATGAAAATTCCTTTCGAATAGACAGACACTTGTTTTCTACACTTATATTATAAAGAGGTAAAGTTTGTTCTTTTTTGGTTGTATGAGGTAATCTCTGGAAGTCCTTTTCTCGATAATACTAACAAAGTATGGCGTCGTGTCAAGTAATTAAGTCAGCCATTGTATAAAATGCGCTCAATATTGCCTGTAGGGCTTGTATTGTTGTCGCAGCTATTAATCAGGAAATGTGCTAATTGGATCATAAATCTGGAGTAAAGCCAAGTAACCGTCGATCTTAGATTAAAGCCCTTCTTAGGTTTATGTACAAACTTCCGCTTCTTCATAACTTTATATTGCATTAGAATGTGTCTTTAGTACTATTTACTAAAACAGTGTACGGATTTTTATTAGGTGACAATAAAAAGAACAAAAAAAAAGTGATAATTAATAGTATATATTCTCAAATTATGTTAAATAAAAATACAAAGTCAAAATAAATTCGTTAATTTTCAAAATACATTCTTTGAATGTCAAAACCAATTGATTATGTGTTAAATAAATTCATTACATGTCAAAATAAATTTAATGAGGTTAAGGCGATAAAAATATAATATTTTTAAAATGGATATGGGAAAGATTTTTTTGCCCTTATACTTAAGTCAAAATGTGGCAAGTCAGTTAGCAATTAAATCTTCGTTTATGACACGATATATTCGATTTGAAAAATATGATTCCAAATAAATATACTTACATTGTTTGTTTCAGAGAGAAGGTGAGGGGGCTGGTAATCTATTTGATAGAATTTCCTAGTCGTACTGACTAGTACTACTAGGAAATTTAAGACTTTCCTCGAGGCAAACTCGTAATTAATCATACTTATAATTTAATTTTAGTTTGTAAGGTAGAGTAATAAAGTATATGTTTATATAAAATTAAAAAGTTATTAAAAGTTTACCATGTTTTAAAAGGTTATAATAATTTAAATATGAATGAAATAAAAATTACATCATATAAAGAATCATGCAATAAACTGTGTGCTAGAGAAACCGCGATCAACCTATCCAGGTCATGCCTAGAACGGACACGCTGTCACCAGGGTGGAAGCGGGCGCGGTGGCTAACTTAACAAACACGCGAAATTAATACCAATGCCGAAAGGTCAAATTGAAATATATAGCCGCCCTCAACACTCTCTTTCATTCTCGCATTACCTTACACCACAAGCATTTTACAACCCCACCATGTTTTTTTTTATAAAAATAACTGGTGAGTGTCTATAAATACTTACTAGATACTTATTTAATACTAGCTGTGCCTGCGACTTCGTTCGCATGGACTACAGGATTTTGAATTTTTTTTTTTAAATAAAAGTAGCCTATGTTACTCCTTATTACATCAGCTACCTACCAAAAAAAGTCCCGTCAAAATCGGTCCAGCTATTTCAGAGATTAGCCCGGACAAACGGACAGACAGACAGACAAAAATTGTAAAAAAAAATATTTTGGTGTATGTATCATATATATATTCATATGCATGTAGTAAAAAGCAGTTATTTCAATATTACAAACAGACACTCCAATTTTATTTATATGTATAGATGTATAGATTTATAAGCTCTCACATAGCTAAAGTTTATATGTCAGCTGCAACACATAATCTATACATGGGTATTATAAATCTGCAGAAATTTTTAGCTGTGTGCGCATCACGAAAACTGTACGACATCGATGTAGATAACTTTTATTCATTAAAGTTGTGTGTAACTTGTTATATTACTTAGTTTGTTTCATCGCAATCAAAACAAAAGATAAACCAAAAAGATATACTACATTCACTGACTGTTAGGCGGTACGAAGTTTGCTGGATTGGCAACTAAATACTAATTACCTTTTAGACTATTTAATGTAGTATTGTACTATGTAAACTTGAAGATGTAAATAAACATTTTTTTTTTTATGTGAAATCGTCAAATTACTTCTCTCAGTCTAGGTGTAGCAACAGAGCGTTGCTTTTTGTGTTCTAAGACCACAGT
Source organism: Mythimna ferrago (assembly GCA_910589285.2). NCBI lineage: Eukaryota > Metazoa > Arthropoda > Insecta > Lepidoptera > Noctuidae > Mythimna > Mythimna ferrago. Next base: position 12,880,665 of record OU342694.1, on the reverse strand, counting down.
AAGAATGTTTTTAATATCGTGCAAGTTTGATCATGCGTGCGGAATTGCTCCGCATGCGTAACCCTCGCAATTGTCCATTTCATACAAGTATTTATTGTAATTTTTTAAATTTTCTGCATGCGGAGCAAACCCCCATGCGTGATGAAATCCGGACGATATTAAAAACACCCTTACAATTTCGATTCGCAACCCATTTATTTTAGTCATGGTCATAATATTTTATTATTAAGGGATTCTTACAAGTCATATACAGAATGTTACATTATACTTAGTCAGTAAATGATTACATACAATGTCAAATAATAAAGAATGTCAAACAAATAAAATAAAATACAAAAAAAATAGTAGTCAAATCACAAATTAAAATAAATCATAATAAAAGTTAATAATATTTTCAGTCCAAATTAATATTCAATCGTCAAAGTTAAATTGAATTACATCTTAAATTCGTCAAAGGAAAAAAAGCTTGCTCGATAAGCCATATTTTCAAACGAGCTTTGAAGCTCCTTACAGTAGGGGCATCAGAAATAGCTGCAGGCAGCTTGTTAGCTTTGATTTTTTTTTTTTAAGAGCTCACATTCATAATTTTTGACAAAACGCGCTTACCTTACCAACCGCTTAAGCTTATCACTATGTCCAAGCTTTAACGTCTTCACAAGTTTTATAACCGACCACATAAAATTGAGAAATCTCTTGTTCACGACACTTTAAAATTGAAAACTGTTTGAGATTGATATAATAAATCCTGTTTGTTTGTTATTTTCTTGCACAAAATACAAAAATGAGATTTTGTCAATGTTTTTCAATTGAACAAGCGATGGTGGTGACATCTAATTTGAATTGCTTGGTTAAATGAAGTTTGTTTTTATTTTTTTTCTACTTAAAGAAACTTTGTTCTCAATAATAAAATATTACATGTCACTTACTTGAAAACAATATTATATCTTAAACACTAATTTAAGTTCGACAACATCCGTCACAAAACAATTAGAATTAAACTAACTACAATTCAGCATACAACATAATAAGCATCACCTTTGTACTATTTTTTCTGTTTCCTTCCTCTTTTCTTGTATTTCCATGTGTGTACTTATGTACACACATGGAAATACAAGAAATAGTTAAATAAATAAATAAAAAAAATAAAATAATATAATACAACATTTCAGAATATTTAAAACGAAAATTGGTCGGGCCGGATTTTCCTTTCAGAACCGAACCCTTGGCCCCAGAAGGCTTCGGCCCTGTTGGGCCCCTACGAATTGCTGACATCTCCTTGAGGCGCGCCTGGAAGACTAGGCGCTGTCGACGACTTGGGCTCGGTCCGGACGGTTACCGGACAGTTGGATGGCAAGACCGCGGGCCTGGAATGCAAAGTGCAACTTATGGAATAGAGATAGGTATTAGTGAGCAAATGTCTGATACTCCCTTTTACATCTCAGAGCGATGATTTCCCTCCACAAAAAAGGGTCCCTGATCCGCTTATGAAAGTCATTTACATATAGGAAACTATATTACCGTCATTTTGTTTTTTATATTGGAAAATGAACGGCTCGTGTGGGGTAGGCCCTGAATACGGTAGATACCAGCATTTTATTGTTTCAATGGAAATATTGAAACAGTAAAATCTAATATTTAAAAAATCTCGTGTCACGGAGCTTGTGCTCTGATTTTAATGTTTTTTTGTTGTTGTATACATATGTTATATATATACATATGTTACTTTCTTAGGGGTGGGACTGCCCCCCACAATTATTGTATTTTAATTCGATTTATTTTATAAATTATTGACATTGATTTCTTTGTTATTTGTAAAATAATTCAGAACAACGTATATTATTTCACCTAGTCTATTTATATTGTTTGTATAAAAAGAGAGGGCCTGATTCCACCAACACATTATCGCCCAGACAAAATGAAGATGCGCCACCGGTCCACGGTGGGCATTCCACCTTAAACGTTCTGTGAACACATTCATTGTGGGTACAGCTAAAGAGTGGAGTACCCTGCGAGTGTCTGTGTTTTCTGTTTAAAACGTAGATGAGGAATAAGGCCGGATTTTTCGAAAAACCCTTATCGGCCAAGCGCCTGAAAAGTGCCATAAAACAGTGACTTTCTGAAGCCTACTCCTCAGTAACGGCCAGGTTAATAGGTTTGAAAAAAATATATGTTTATTATAGATTCATGAACAACATTATCAACATTTGATTTTTTCGTGCTAAATCAATCAATATTTCGCAAAGAAAATGGATTTAAAGGTCAGCCACGTGCTTTCCGGGCGCTGTTGGCCGCAAATAGATACACAGATTTGCGTACTGCCGCCTAGGCGGGTGCGAGAGGTGCGTCCACATAATTTTGGTCAGATGGTTCAAGGGACTATAAGCCTTAAGGTATTGAAAAGAGGTTTCGTACGAGTAAAACCGCAGACATAACTAGTTATTCAATAAAACCAGAAAACTACATACCACAAGTCATAAAACAGATGAATATCATGTAAAACCATAACACAGTATAATATCTACGAGTACATCATATGTAGGTGCCTATATGTCGAGATACGCTCGAGGTAGCTTTTAGAGCAACCTCGCTCATAAAATGGCATACATGGTCCATATATGGCTCACAGTGATCTGTGTTACGTTGAAAAGTTACTTGAAGTCGTTTTGGAGACTGTAGAGTACTATAAGTAAGTAAGTTTATGGACGTGATGACATTGAAGAGTATGAGTTTCAGGTTTTAGAACTTTACAGTGTGATGCTTTTGTTTTACCATTTATTTTGAAATTATAATTTAGTTATTGATTAATATTATCTATAATTTCATGACTGACGTGAATATCACATGTCTTCGAATTTTTGGTTCTAGAACATGCCGGTTTTCTCACGATGTTTTTCCTTCACCGTTTTGAGAGCAGCGGTGATGAAATAAATTACACAAAGTAATGCGCCTAGCTGGGTTCGAATCTGTGACCTACGACTCGTAAATCGGGCCCATTACCACTCGACCACCAGTGCTCTCAAACATATATATACACACTTGCAAACTGTCGCTCGCTTTTATAATTTAATTTTAGTGTCAACAAATTTATTCAACATAGACACAACATAATGACACCAAATTCTAAGTAAAAGAGAAGAACAGATAATATAACAAAATGATACAGTAAAATAGCGCTGAACAGGCCCGTACAGAAAAGATTACTATCTCAGTATTTGTCAGGCGTCAGAAACCCTGTGCTGGTTTTCAGCTCACACCGCGCAGTGACGCATACAACACGTACGGTCAACCGCAACGAATAATCCTGATCATCTGGTCAAAACCGCCAAATTTCTGTAATGAACGCGCTGTCAACGCCAATTTGTGGTCACATTATCGTGCAGTTGATTGTTCGTTCTTTACATATCCATTTCCATTCATTCATTCTCTTTCCATTCCAGGTTGCCTGGAAGAGATCGCGGAAAGCGATAAGGCCATTATTTTTATTTATTTTTCTAAGGTTCAAATTGTAACATTTATTATCTTGGTGTACAGTAAAGTATAATTTGGTTGAATCATTACAGCATTGATTGGCTGAATCTATTTTTTCACAATAACATTGCTTAAATATGTATATGTATCTAAGTATTTATTTATTGATGCACAGGACCGGTCGTTGTGGCGCCGCTTGGGTAAGGCCTATGTCCAACAGTGGACGTCTTTCAGCTGATATGATGATGATGATAATGATGATGACTTATTTATTATTTTACTTATTTCTTTTCTGTTTCTCTATTTGTTAAATTGCACCTATCATGTTATTTTTCTGCACAAACCTAAGGTCATCGTTGCAAACAGAACCTGGCGAAGTGGGAGATTATGATATGATATGACTACGCGTGCGGTGCTCCTGATCAGACGATAGTCCACTTATTAGAGTGCCGAAAGTCCAACACCTTCACTTTGGAGAACCTAAAAACGCCACTGATGCCGCTATAAACGTGGCAACTACTACTGGGCCCAAAAACTGAGGGAAAATAAAACCATCGATTCGAAAAGAAGAAGAAGACCATTCTAAGGTCGACTGGAAGATAATTCCTAAGGCATTAAGTCCCCCTTTGTACAGCGTTTTTGACTAGTGCATAAAGTTTCAATGAATAATGTAAACAAATAAAACTTTTAGAATTACTCGGACTTTACAAAGCATGTTAGTCTTCAATTCGGAAATTCAAAAAGAAATATTTCGGAATATAACCCAGAATTCTAGGGTACGCAGTTCCAATTCACAGAATTCTCCTTTGAATATCAGGTTTGTACAGTAATTTGGTTACGGAAATGTAATTGCGATAGTCGCAAGTCAATCCCGATAGTCAGTTACATCAAATATAACGTACCATATTTCGTATATACTCGTATCTATCTGTAACAATGTTTTAAAGAGAAAAGATTTTCATTTTTGTTAGTAAGTAATAAATAACTGAAATCTGAATATAAAAAAAAACTACAAAAATAAATCATTATTACTATTTGGGTGTACAATAAAGTTTATTTTATTTTATCCTAAACTCAAAAGTATTGGGCCGATATAAAAATTCTTTCCACAGTACAATGCTACTTTATCACTGAATGACATATGCTATATATTTTTTACTGTCGCGTGGAAGTCAGTGTTTCTAGTTTTATTTGTTTATTATTTAACACCAACTTCTGAAATTAAAGTTTAGTACCAAAATCACTATATGGTTGCATTATAATATTTCAAGATTTTCCTCAATTCCTCATGGATTCCATCTCAAAAGATTTTGAAAAATATGGGACCAAACCGAAAACTATTTAGACAAAAAATAAATCACAAATTGGTCCATATATCTTTTTTTTTATTGATGTAAACTAGTGCTTGACTGCGATCCCACCTGATGGTAAGCAGTGATGCAATCTCTGATGGTGAGGCGCCCTATTTTATTAAGAACCCATTCACTCTAACCTTGAAGACACCTAAATTATAATCGGACGGGAAGACCGCAGCAGGCAAATTGTTCCAGTCCTTTGACGTACGCGGTATAAACGGCGAGGTGAAATGCTTAGTCCAGACCGTAGAAGTTTCAAAAACGTATGGGTGGATACTCATTATACGTCAGGTTGTCCGATGGTAGAATTGAGATGGCGGAATCAAGTCATGCAATTCCTGCAAACACTCTCCAAATGACAGAGTTCTGAGACAAAAAACTTAAAAAAATTCAACCGAATTGAAGTCGGTTGAAAATACTACAGTCCAGGCACTAACCGTCTCTTATTCTATTGTCATTTGTTTTAAAGTTTAAGGGTGAGTTGCACCATTTAACTATAACGATAACAAAGCCGTTAACAGTTCTGAAATCGTCGAATTGACCAATAGGCGGACGTTTCACGGCTGGTTATGTTTTGGTTATCGTTATAGTTAAATGGTGCAACTCACCCTAACTTCATCGACATTGACAACACCGTTTACATTTCGAATCAGTACATGAAAAATAAGAAACAAATAATAGATCAACGAAAACTAAATAAGTAGTTCAGCCTTCCACAATTTGAAGTAGCTATTCAACATTCACTATGTATTCATAGCAGCACTTGTCTAGTTATACAGAACCCAGGTAAGGCGCATAACTATAATGCCAGAAGTTCATCCATTCTCGCATTAAGCTTATTAAGACGTTACATGAACTTCTAGCTTAAGTTGAAGCAAAAGTTGAAGTCGTAGACGACACATAGAAGGACTTTGAAACAACACGAGAATAAGCTGAGTTAATTCTTGGACCAAACAGGTTTACTCAAGCGTGGTTTTAATATGGAATATGGAAGGTGTACAGCCTTATTATGGTACCTTGAAGCTTCGGAGAAACGGCAAAGTGACTTCTTATAACTGCTTGCGTGTTTCATGTAAAGTGAATGAATAAAGGCTGGCTATGTCTCTGACCTAAGTGTATAGTCGCGGTATGTGAACCATGAAGTAATTTATGATTTTAAGTTACTACTTGAGTTCTTTGATATAAAAGAACATGCCAATTGAAAGTTTAGTGCATGCGTGTGTTCACAAATATGTAAACTCACATAACTACACAAGACACTCAGACCTGGAATAACTATCTGTAAGCAATACAAATATTTGTTCAGTACGGGAATCGGAGCATTATTATTAGGTAACAGTTTGTACCCTTTGTTTCAGTAGGTATATATTCGTGTATTATTTTTTGAGTGTATATTATATAATTATATTGTATTTATAATTTATATCTTTATATTTACATAAGGTGTTTAATTTTTAATTTGTAGAAAATGCTTAAGGGCATCCAAACCGAGATACCATACAACTGCTCTTACGTGATTACACATCTTTCTCTAGATTTTTGTACATACAGACACTCGTACAATGTGGATATTATCTTGGTTTCTATTGAATTCAAATCTTAAATTTGTGTAAAACTAATCCAGTAAAGACCTCTGTAAAGCCGCTATTTTGCGTGAACTTTGGCCTAAATTAAGAAAGAAAGAAAATAATGTATCTATGGAAACCTTGCACATTATGTTGCCGAAAACTTTTTTCAAAACTTTTAAGGTTTTTAAAAAAAACACGTATTGTTTTTAACAATTTTTGTGAAAGATTTGAGTGACTGACGGAATTACTCAATTCCAACAGAGCGTTCAGGCGTTATCTTTCTTTTTTCACGTTGCCTCTTTATCAAGCAATGCATTGGATGAAAGAACAAGCTTTTAAACCATAATCACGTTTACAACGAGTGGGAAGAGGAAAAACATTTCATCATTTAGTTTCTTGATTAAATATGCAACGTTTTTTATATTCGTATTTTCTTTTTTTTTTATTTATGAGGACATTATAAAGACCCAAAGTTCATGCAAAATAGCAGATTTTTAGAGAAAGATGTGTAATCACTTAAGAGCGGTTGTATGAAAATATACATCGGGAAGGACGCCCTTAAGTTCGTTTCTGCACTTTAGTGTCCACAAAAATTAAACGAATAAATGATGTATGAATATGATATTTTTTGTAGTGCAATGTTGCAGCAGCAATCACTATCGACAGTATGGACCATTACTTATATCCATTACTTTGTAACAAGCTTTAGATAGTGAAAATACGTGTTTGGTTCAGACTGGGTTAGTACTGTTTTATAGTGATGTGATTCCCTTTAGTGTTTCGTTACTTTGTATTGGCCTAAATCCGGGAAAATCAGCAATTGTTTCGGTCGAAAACTACCTACTAGTATACGATGTTTCGTAGAATTCGTACATAGAAATAGGGTAAAATGTTGTCTGGCCTAGTAGAGCATTACGCTTGCATAGAATCGATCGAACTTTACAGTCGTGAGTCCATCAAAACTGATCTATAACAAGCCAATATGGCCGCTGTTGCACTTCAATATGATTACAGTTCATAAACAAAACAAAAGACGGAGTAGAAATTCTGAATTGAAATACAAAACAATTTTCATGTCGTACAGTCCTGACAGTTTCAAATTGTCGGTTGACCGCGTACGGAATAGTCCGATCAAATTCAAAGACCGAACGAATGATGGAGACCAACCGAATGTAATTTTACAGCCATTTGTTCTTAACCAAAGGTGTCATCAACATTTGGATGATGTATTGGAAGTATTTGGGACATTACAGCTTCGTCTTCAATTTCGATAATATCTTTGAGATAATGTGAGTGATGTCATCTATCATTCCGTTGATATAGAATATATAAAGGAAAAGGAAAGATAGGATGTTATGGCTTGGTAATAATATTTTTCATATTAACGTTAGCTAATACCGCATATATGGTTAAGAACTCACGACGCGCAGTTTTCACCCGCGGCCATTGCAGTTGCGGGCCCGCGCTTTCTTTAGAATGCAGATATATAGGGTGACTGGTAATTAGTAACCGATACTTAAACACGTGATTGTACTCATGATTACAAATAACTTTCTCAAAGAAACTTTTCTTCTCACTCATTCGTTTTATGTTTTATCACAATAACAAAACAGTTAATCGGTCAGACATCCTATATATGTAAAAAATCAAAGCACATTTCACGACGCATTTTACGCCCGGGGTGGACGCGATTGTTCGTGGCTCCCGTTGTACCGAACTTCGCGGGCCGCGGTCACCCGCAGCCTTGGTGGTTTACGCTCGCACGCTCTACGGTCAATTGGCGGGTGACCGGGTACCGATGATTTCACCATCTTGCAACCGTATCTCTTGCGATAATCGCCCGCCAGGTTTGCGGGCGAAAATCGCAACCGCGGCGGCTGCGTAACCATATAAATCTGCGGTCTCGTGAGTTTTGAAATAAAATAGCCATTCCTCTACCGCGGCGGGCGCGGATGAAAACCGCTTCCAACTTAGAGCCTGTTCGCACAGCGATATTTCACCGCTAGTTTTTTATTCTTGCGTATTATATGCCGCGATCGGAATTACACTAGTACGCACTGCGAGTAAAATTCGCACGTTTTGCTCAGTCCTGCATATATAACTATCTGTACTGTACAAAACATTCGCGTGGATTTATTTCCGCACCGATTCGCGTCAAATCTGCATGAAATCATAGATTTTATTATCGCGCGATTTTTTTATCGCCCGTGCGGATACTTTCATAAGATTCAATGTAATAGAAAATGACGAAAAAAAAACCTACCCTACCAGAAGCCTTCTGCGAAACTTAGATGCGAACTTTTTAGGTATACCTCTGCTTTGACTATTAGGCTATAGAAAGTCATTCCTCTAAGGAATGACTACATGGAAAACATTGTTTAAAAGTCGATACAAACCTCCATGTAGGTACTGTAAGGGTTTACAAGTCAAATAAACACAGTAATTACTCACGAGGAGCGGAATTCCATTAAGAATTGCTGTTTACAGAGAAAATACAAATGAGGTCATGTGAATCAAGTAATTGATTTCGTATCAGTCTAATTTAGAATTATGTTTCAAAGGTTTTTTTTTCCATTTGGAGTAATGAATAAATGTTTTTTAGGACGTAAAATCATCTTACACTCCTCGTTGTGTTGTGTATAGAAAACCCAAATAATTTAGAAGTAGTACCTATGTTAAAGGACGATTTGTGGTGCAGGGGAAAGTTGATGGCAAAAGTTCACGTGGACGCTCTCTAACACGGTGGAGGGACCTCATCAAATCGGTGACATACTGCAGCGTTAACGAAAACTCTCAAGCCGCCAAACGCAGAGCTGCATGGCGTCGTATCGCGAGAGAGGCGGTGGTGCGGGACTCGACCGAGACATGACCACGACCACTCTGTCAAGAGTGTACAACTTAGAAGAGAACCTATCAGGGCTGCAGGATAGTTCAGAAATCACCGCGTTTCTAGAATGTAGAGGTTTTAATCAGTAAAAATCTGGTGCGCCCTTTCACTTCATCTCTAGGATGAAGCGAAAGGGCGCACCAGATTATCATCCTACTTTCCATAAATAAAAAATGATGGAAAAGTCCAATAACATTCTGCCCGACTCAGGGCTAGAACCTAGGAACTCTTGCTCAGCAGTAGTGCTTGCGACCACTACACCAACACACCAGTTAGGTAAATCATTTGGGTTTCCTTTGTGCTATTTGCGTTTATAAGCACCATAACTGTTACTTATAGTAAAGAGCATAAAAGCGTTGGAAACCTTTCTTCCACCCACGAAGACGCCCGAAAGTATCGTAAATATACTAAATGCGTGAATGTATTGTGTTACCACGTAAAACGTTGTTTGTGACCACGAATATTTGGGTTACCTTTTTTTTTTGCTTCATAAAATAATAATGAAACAGATTATTTTTAGGCGTATTCGGCATATTTTATAAAACCATCAGCTATCATAACATAATTAATTATCATAACATAAATAATTAATTATGTTATGAGAGCAGTGGTGGCTGAGTGGTAACGGCCCCGACTTTCGAGTTGTAGGTCGCGGGTTCAAACCAAGCCAGGCGCATTCATCATTTCAGCCGATATACGTCCACTGTTGGACATAGGCCTCCCCCAAGCGTCGCATCGAACGTTCCTGTGCGTTCCAGGCGCATTACTTTGTGTAATTTATTTCATCACCACTGCTCTCAAAACGGTAAAGGAAAACATCGTGAAGAAACTGGCATGTCCTAGAACCAAAAATTCGAAGACATATGGCATTCACCAACACGCACTGGGCCCGCGTGGTGGATTACGGCCCATTCCCTCTCCTAGAGAGGAGGCTTGAATCCCAACCGTGAGAATACTAAAAAGGCTGGTGATGATGATGATGATAGATAGATAGGTAATTAATTCTACTATGAAAAAAATTGCTTGCCTCACGGTAGAATGTACAGGATGAACTACCTGATTTGTATGAAGCGGCGCGTTGTGTGGAGTTGCGTGGCGTGGATCGAATGTAGCTCTACAAGTCTAGTTTCCATATAAAATGTACTAGACCAACGCGCCCAGATCGGCGTACGAGGCCCACGTGTGTGAAATGTAGTTCTACCTTTACTTAACACCATATTTTTGTACTTACATTCAATATAGCAAATAAATTATTTCATTTCACATAAATTTACGTCACCATTTAAATTTTAAAACTGAATTTCCTGGTCATACCAGAGGTCATCATCATAACCATAACGTGTTAAAATGTTAGTCGTGACACCGAGAAAGATGGATGGAGCTATACACCCTTTATGGCTAAACTCCAGTTTAATTTAGGTAAAACAAGTTTTGAATGAAAATCTTTTTTTCATAGCAAGCTTTTATAGCGCTATCTGTATAATTAATACCCGTCAAGACGAATCATACGAGCCTAAACTCGATGGGGTTGTGTCATTTAACTACCGAGTTCTTACGGCCACCTTCCGGTTACATCATCAGATCAGCGCCATGTCATAATAATTTTGTATTGTCATCTGATTATTTCAGCTCAATCGGTAACCGGGAAGTGGATCAAATTTAATTTGTAAGATTTGATGACAGACAAACATCGGAACAGGGGCCCAAGTCTGCTATTTTGATAAATTCGTCATTCCAACACGATCACATTGTCATTTTGCTAAAAGTCCGTAGTCTGCTAATTCATAATGATCAATCATTGATCGGTCAGTGGTATCGTAATAGAGTTGTGGTAGATTAATAATATCGAGCATATTAAAACCAATAACTGCACAATAACGTTCTATTGGTAGAACACTGATCAAATAAACTGTCAAAGTTATAGCAGATTACCGCATACGTAAAATATTCATTTGTCAATATGTAAGAGGTTACTATTCTATGCCACTTCTTTCAATGGAGTGTCAGTGGTTGACCATTGGAAAGTAATAATGACGCCATTATGTTAGTAGATTACCAAACTTGTCAAAATCGACCATTATGACATCAATAATAGACCATTCTGATACTATTGTAATAGCAGACTTGAGGCCCAGGTGAAACTAAATAAAAGCTTGTAAAAATGGATCGGGTTAAGAGCTTCTGGTATCACTACTGGTCGTACCAGCTATTTTAGAAAAGGTGCAGTAACACTGCACCCTACTAATTTGGAGTTCCTACTATAATATACTTCTTCTTCTTCTTTTTCTTCCTGCCCTTATCCCATGTTACTTGGGGTTGGCGCAACACGTTTTTTTCTTCGATTCTGTCCTGTCACCCGTCAAACTATCACTAACTCCCTTTTCTCTCATATCACACGTCACACAATCCATCCATCTTTTCTTCGGCCTTCCTCTCCCTCTCCATCCATCTACATGTATACTCAGAACTCTTTTGTTCTATGATGTTCAATAAAGAGTGTATCTATCTTTATATCTATGACTGCTATATCTATGCCATTAAGAAGTTAGCTAGTTCAAGTTTGTTCTCTGTATTGATTATTCAATAAAAATTAAGTTACAGGCATAGCCGAAAGAATCGCCTATATTAAGTGGCAGAGGGCAGGCCACATTGCTCGCAGAACAGATGGTCGATGGGGACGAAAGCTTCTGGAATGGCGAGCGCGTACCGGAAGACGCAGCGTTGGAAGGCCTCCCACAAGGTGGACCGATGACCTGGTGAGGGTCGTGGGAATCTGATGGATGCGAAACGCATAAGACCGGTAAATACGGCGACACTTGGGCGAGGCCTATGTCCAACAGTGAACGTCTTTCCGCTGTAATGGTGATGAAATTATTATTTGTCACACCTCAGATAAGATCTAAGACAAAACTTGAATCGTAAAATTTACGTAAGAAAGCCTCTTTTTTGCTTTGCTTAAAATAACAAGAGTCTACCTACATTTTACGCAGTACATTTAGTGATAGTGAACACGGGCATATTGATTAGCTACATTACCAGACCCCTGCTAACCAAATGAGGTTATGAAGGGTTTGACGGACAGCAAAACTGACGTACACCTGTCCCTCAGTAATGATTGAGAGACAGCTGTTTTGTCCGTAATAACCAAAAATATTTAAGCAGACGGGTACTTATAAAGCAACTGTATTACTTTACCCTTCATGCTCTAAGACCTTGATTGTCAGTCATTCGTATTCTTTCGTTTAAATTCGGCAATTTATATCTACAAGTCAAAGAAATGAGGATGATTTATCAAGAGAAAAAATAATATTTTTTTTTTCGATAATTTACATTCAACATATTGCATAGAAAAATATTCTAATATTATTAGAACATTCGTATTCCAACTTCGATTTAAGCATAACAAGCCTTTTAATGTTCGTAATGCACCACGCGGGCCCAGTGCGGGGTGGTGAATGTCACATGTCTTCGAATTTTTGGTTCTAGGACGTGCCGGTTTCCTCACGATGTTTTCCCTCACCGTTTTGAGACCTGTGATGATGAAATAAATAACACCAAGTAATGCGCCAGGCTGGGTCCCCACAACCTACAATTCGTAAGTCGGAACCATTACCACTCGGCCAGCACTGTTCTCTGCTACTTCGATTTAAATCTGCCAAAATATGAGAAGTTTTGTTTTGGAAATCGTCGAATAGTTTCACCCGCTCTAGTGTGAAGCTAGAGGGTATGACAGTTCTTTACTGATCAAACTCGCCTGTGTCTTTCAGTGGCCTTTTGCGGTCTAAAGCCACAGTCACTCATTCAAACGCTCCCGCAGCCATAGCAGGCATCGTCGCTTTATGAGGCGCACGTTAAACACTACGCGCTGTCGCGTCCTCTTAGGTTTGCTCCTTACCGGACGACAGAAATTTGAATTGATTTGATTTTTTTTTTGATTTGATTTTTTTTTTTTATTCAGGGAAGTAATACTTTCAGATATGAATACCTACCAGGTAAAACGAGGATCCAAAATTTGTATTGTATAACCTACTTTCATGCGGACGAAGCCGCTGTCAGAAGCCAGTATACATATAAGTACGTGTGTTTGCAACCTAACTCCTTCTAAACGACTTGATCGATTTGAATGTAACTTTATATCTATATTTGAGTACCCTGGGTGATTTGAAAATACATTTGAAACCTCGTTAACTCACAGGTAAAAGGCGATCTCCAAGGAAGGCCAAAACTCTTCTTAAAAACTGTTCATTCAAGTGTCAGTATCATCTCGACGACAGTCACAATTCGCTGCCGAAGCCATATAGGCTTGATAGCTACAACCTGGAAGTCTTTAAGTCAAGAATGAATAGGTTCTAGGCAAGCTTGCTCCAACGTCGGCCTCATTATCGCATACCATCTCAGGTGAGATTGGGGTTAAACACAAGCCTATCATAAATAAAAAATAAAATAAAAATGTGTTGGTAAATCAGGGATGCATGTTTTTGACAGTTTGTTACCAAAAAAAAACAAAATTCTAAAGTTTTTATTTCACGAACTTATAAAACGTCAAAAGCTAGTGCACGGTTCCAAATTGGTCGTTTCCTATAGCGAAGAACCGGCAAGAAATTCCATGGTTACTGTACCGTGATGACAATATGAAAGTAGTCCCAGTAACGCCATATAGTCTCAAACTAAGCAGAACTGGTGCAATGAAAACTGATAAACATGCTTATATACTTCTGAATACACACATATATTATAGATAAATCACAACCAGACATTAAACAAATGATCGTGCTCATTACACAAACATTTCTCTTGAGTGAGAATTGGACCCTCAATCTCCGATATAGCAGTCAGGGGTCCATAACTACTTAACTAGACCAATTACCCGTCTGCTCCTGTCAGATTACTGTTACGTATGCTTATGAGAACACGAGAGACCAACGCAACGGCTGTAAAGTGCACTCTAAGGACCTCTAGACCTACATTTACATATACCATTAAAGCCGGATTTCGAGCTGACTTCCTCCAACCCTCTGTTTATGATTAAATAATTATATCTTTTCACGGTGCTATTATGTACGAATAAAATCTATAATTTTAGAAAAAAAAATGATCTATTTTTTTTTAAATGCGTTTAAGCAGTCGAAGAAAATTTCTTTTAATATTAATAATAATATTGATGATGTGTTCGACGCAAGAGAATCGAAACAAAATGGTCGTAACTTGGTAGGTGAACCGTAGATTTATCCCTCAGAAACCGCATATTTTCCGGAATAAAACCTTTTTTTACCACGGGAGTAAAACCGTGGATAAAAGCTAGTATACCATAATGCGTTAAAGCCACGTATATACTGCGTATATTTATAGAGGTGTGAAAAGAGGGTATTGTGGCTATCTATTTATACAAGGCTGAGATCGATCGACAGACCCCGAGACGGGTTGATATCGTGAATAAATTAGTCCTCCATTAAAATGATCGGACAATGGGCAAGTTTTGAAGTTAGTGTTTGGTTTTGATACATTGAAATGGTTCGTAACTGGACGGGTAGTTAATCGAGTCGTGACAACGTACAACGCTTTGAGTAAAGCTGATGCTGCGTAGATATGGTTTAATGATTATTGAAAGAATGGTTAATGGAATGTTAAGAATGGTTGGAGTCCGATACCTACACAGCATTGCTTATTTATACGTATATACTAGCTTCCATCAACGGTTTCATCCGCGTGAATGGTTTTTCCATACAAACTTCAGACTCCCGTTTTACCCCCTTACGGGTGGGGTTTTGTAAAATCCGTTCTTAGCGGATATCTACACCCTGTTAGAAAATTTTAAGTTTGCACGTGTTATAGTTTCTGATATTTCGTGATTAATCAGTGAGTGGTATTTCGCTTTTATATATATAGATTTAGGAACATAATTTTGTATTATTATTAATGTACTTATTTCTTTGTTTATTTATTAAGTTGCATCTACCATGTTATAAAAAAAAGACATTTCTTGCGTACTTACATAGTCAACAACACACTCAACAAAATCATTTAAAATCACAGTTTCACTAGCTAATTGTTAGCTTACACAGAACTGATTCACCCTGTTCCCCGTACTAGTATAAACTGTATTACGTTCCTGATGTACCCTAAGGTCGACAGGTAAAAAATGCCTCAGGCATTAAGTTTGCCTTTGTACAGTGTTTTATACTAATGCAGTTATAAAGTTTTAATAAATAAATACGAATACCTTTGACTAGAAAAAAAGGCGGTTCGATAACTTGTGTATAAAAAATGTGTCAACTTTTTTTGAATCTATTTTTCAGATAAAACATTTGGTTATTGTAAAAACAACTCTAAACCTATTACATTAGAAATTAAAATACCGAAAAACAATATTGTCGGAAGTGGGTCCGCAAGAAGATACTCCGAAAAAATAGACAAAAGCTTCCGTTTAATACTACCCTCTCTTTTGGGTCAGCGGGTGTTAAAAATAAGACCTTTATTATCCAAGGCGAGTTTCTTCTCATCGGTAAATTAATTACTTGTGTAATAAGATCTAAAGAATAATAGCCTGTTTCACTAGCTTTGTATTAGTTCCGAAAAACTAATCATCGTTGGCTCATCCCGATTTATTTTAGGCTAGTGCAATATATCTTTTTCTAAATAATTTCTCCGTTAGTCATCATCTTAAGTAGTAATCTTTTTTTTTCATATTGCTGATAGGTTTGCGCTTGACCGCTAACTCACCGGAACGCGCTTACCTAGAAGAAACATATCCATTCTTGACTTAAAGATTCCCGGGCTGTAGCCATCAGAAAACACAAACTCCGGCAAGGAATTCCACAATCTTCATTCTTCAATCTTAATGTGCGAGCAAGAAAGAGGAATGGAGCTTTATCCACCCTATGTAGCTTTATTCCTTTAACAGTTCATTATAGGTCGTTAAATAGAGCTCGTGGTAAGGCCTCTGGTAGGATATCTTCTGTATATAGAAGCAACGTCCAGCCCACACCTTTGGATTTAGAATGCTAAAATTTTGCACAGAGGTTCTTTTATGGCGTGTACAACTATAAAGGATACCACTTTTACTTCCTAAAGGAATGAAAAATGGGGAGTAATCTACTGACAGACTAGCAAAGCCGCTAGTAGAAGGTAGTTTGATATATACTCCGATTTTATCTTGAAGATAACGTTTCCCTGAAAAAAATAAGAGTAACACCCGTATTTTAAGTCATGTCAGTTGAATAAAAATTCAGCTATTTTTGGCTCTAGGCGCGGGCTTGTGGACGGCTAGCAATGGGTAGCTCGCTATCCGGCCGTCCGGTAACCATTAGGACAGAGCCCAAGTTGTCGACGGCGCTTAGTGTTCCATGCGCGCCTCAAGGAGCTGTCAGCAACCGTAGGGGTCCAGCAGGGTCGAAGCCTACTGGGGCCATGGGTGATGCAAAAGAGATCCCCGGGGTCCTGGAACAATGGCAGAGCAATAACAGGAGTGGGTTTTTAGTCAGTAAAAGTCTTCCGCTCCGCCCAAGAGCGGGGGATGTTATTAGATGATTTTCCCAACTAAAAAAAGCTATTCTTGGCTGAATTGCCATGACAACGAAAAATTCCTTCGAGGTGAGGATATTATTGTTGGTAAGCAAGAAGCTGAAACTTCAACTTTTTTGAGTGAGGCCGAGTCAAGGTTGAGTCGAATGGAGGAAATGACGTGGAGTAAGAAGGCAGTGCTATAATCTTTTACATCTTTCAACACACTTGTAAAGGATTCCCTACCTACTTGGTCTAAGAAAAATGCACATATATTTGAGTAAATAAGATTTATCACGTTGTCGGAGAATTATTTATGAACGATCGCAACGTGTTTTCACCTTTATATCTTACAAAGTGAAAGATCAGTGTTGTACATGAATTGATAAGTTCTTCTTTTCTCGTTTCAGAGTGAATTGCAAAAAAAATCGGCCAAGTGCGAGTGGGACTCACGCGCGAAGGGTTCCGTACCATCCGTAGCAAAAAAAAAACAAGAAAAAAAATACATTTGTTGAATGGGAGCCCCCTTAAATAAAGAAAAGACAGAAAGAAAAGTATTTATTTTAGCACAAAAAACATTGTAGACAACAAAAACTTAAGACAAACAAAAAACAAAAAAAAAGTTAAAAATAAAAAGTAACATTGTCTGTCAAACGTTTGCGCCAAATATTTATTTAATAAATATTTGGCGCAAACGTTTCCGTTTGGGTTCTCTTATATGTATTTTTTGTTATAGCGCTAACAGAAATATATCATCTGTGAAAATTTTAACTATCTAACTATCACGGTTCATGAGATACAGCCTGGTGACTGACGAACAGACTGTGTAATAGGTTCCTGTTTTACCCTTTGGGTACATAACCCTAAAAATGAAGTAACAGCACTGGAGTGCCTGGTCACTTCTATAAATGATTCTGTTTATCTGTCTCGCATCCATCGGAATCCTGCGGCCGTCACCAGGCCGTCAGTCCACCTTGTGGTAGGCTTTCTACCGCTGTATCTTCCGGTACGTAGTCGCCAGTTTAGAAACTCTCCATTACTGGAGCTAACTAACTGGAAATCTTTCAAAAATTTTTACGAACATTAATAGCAATGAATTGTTAAAGAGTTTCAGTTCAGTTACTATTTCCCTTGAACATTTTTACTAACATCGCTCATGCCATTTTTAAATTAATTAAATTTGCTGTTCGTCCGCTTTTCCCAGAAGAAAAGCTCATGTATTTTATGTAACGAGTGATGTTTTAATAACTTTTCGAGCCTATTAATAATAATAAAAAAAAACAAGGAATGCCTAAACTACAACTTTTTTGCGCTCTCGTTGAACGCCTACGTACTAGTCTACGAAATTAAAATGAGATAAGTACTCGTATCGTTTTCCAAATGATTGAAATAATATTTATCGTTATATTTTGGATTCCAAAGAGAACCGTAATTAATATAACTATGAACGAAAACACAGTACTTACAGTTTAAAGCTTCTGAATTGTGTCAGGAGTCTAAAAATAAAACTATGTGCCTTACCTTTTTGACTACGGTGATGATGTGCGTTTCAAAGATAAGTTTTAAGTCAAAGGTAAACTACTAACTTCATTGTTAATGTTTACTCTTGATATTGGGGTATTAAGAATTTTATAATAAAGTGAGTCGGGTTCAGTTTGCGAATAAAAGAACACACATAGAATTTTTAGACCAATTTCAAATCCAATTAATGTGTTCTGCAGTCATTTGCTGCTTCAGTCCTCTTGTTGTAGAAAAGTACCTTTATAGATGTGTCCTATTTCGTGATCTTCCTATCATCTGCATAAAATAACATCTTTGAGAATCGGAAACAAGATGTGACTGACTTCATTGACTTCATTGATATTAAATAAAAGAGACCCCAATAATGAACCTTGAGGTACCCCGGAAAGAATAAGCATTTCCCTGGAAGTGTAACCATTGATAACAATAGTCTCCCATCTATTCTCAAGTGAATTCAAAATTCTCCTTATAGCATTTGAGATGAGTTTTTGGGTTGAGATATCGTGATCTATTCTATCAAAACCTTTACTATAGTATAACATCGACTTTTTAGCATAGACTGAAGTCAAAAAAAAAAAGAAAAAGGAAGATGCCACTGTTTAAATTAGATATTGTTGACCGATCGCTCAGGAATCCGTGTATTTTAGACTGAAGAATGAAATAAACCTATACAATAGAAAAATCATTCCTAATAATCTATCTGCCTGGCTTGTTTTCGACTATGTTGGAATTGGCTTGAAGTTTACTAAAGTAACTTAATAGAATACCAGTGTTTTAATTTACATGGAGCCCTTACCTACCTGACCGTCATAACTCAATATTTTAACATCAAGTGCCCTGGTCAAGTACTTAAACTAAGGAATTGTGTAACTAAACTTTTGTTATATTGATACTTCAACTAAATCAATTCTCCTAACATTTCATCTGCACGTATATTGTTTCCTGATATTTTCCAAACACTTTTGACAACAGATACTAGTACCAGTAAACTAAAACTTCACTAAGATTGTAACCATCACACTCTCTCAAAGACGAAAATATCTTATCTTTTTATGACATTCAACCTTATGGGAATAATGAATTACCTTTAATCTTAGAAGTTGTTTTCATACCTATTTGGAAATATAACATAAAGAGTTAATAGGTTGCTTCTAGGCAAGGGTGCTCCATCGTCGGCCACATCATCGCTTTCCATCAGGTGAGATAGTGGTCAAACGCGAGCCTATTCATAATAATAAAAAAAGTAACACAAAGAAACAGTTGTAACTTGTACAAAACTTCTTTGTTTCACAAACTTTCACACAATAGCTAACGTGACACAAAAACTCAACAAGTTTGTTTTCTTGTTAACAGTATCTTATTTATGTACTAGCTTCAGCCAGTGGCTTCGCCCGAGTGATAGTAGGTTTCTCCAAACAAATTTTTAACCCTTGTTTCGAATTTTGAAAAAACCTTTCTTATTCTTTGTCATAATAGGAACCTTTGTGCAAAATTTCTTCGTTCTGAATTAGTCAGGATTTTACCTTTCATAATATACTAGCTTTTGCCCGAGCCTTCGCCCGCTTACATATAATAATAGCCAATGTCACTCAGGAATAAAGCAGCTTTCTATTGATGGAAAATTTTAGCAATCGGACCAGTTCTTTCAGAGATTACCTCCTACAAACAAAAAAAAAAAAAACAAAAAACCAACCTTACCTCTTTTTTATATTATTATAGTTTAGATAGATTACGTTGTAGGGTTTTTTTTAGTTGTGCATGTGATAGTGTTCACATGCACAACTGCTGATACTCGTAACTACACCTAGGTAATGTATAATTCAAGAGTGAATAAGTTAATTCTAGATAAGTGTACTCCATCGTTGACCACATTATCGCTTAGCATTGTTGAGATCGTGATCGACCGCGAGCCTATCAATAATCATAAAAAAATCTTTTGCTTTAACTAAAGCCAAATAAAAATATTTTTACATACGGACTTTCAAATTCATTATGTTGATAAGAAGGTGTATTGACTATTGATTTCTCTATAACGACGTTCCCCATCTCTTTGTCGTCGTTGTAGTCGCCAGCGGTGAAGGTTATATGACAATCTGATTACGCTTGCGGGTCAAACTTGGCCAGAAGTCTTGCAAAACCAATCGAGGTTTCCTTTTTTTAGGGTGTTAAATGATCTATACTCCATCTATTTAGGCAGTTAACTAAATGTAAACAATAAACATATCTTTCATCTAAAAAATTATCTAAAAATTTTATCTAAAAATGTTTACGATTAGGTATTTACCTAAATCGATGTTAGATAGTTAACTAAGCTTAACAAATTCATTAACTTTCAAATTCATTATGTTGTTAGGAAGGTGTATTGACTATTGATTTCTCTACGCTGACGTTCCCCATCTCTTTGTCGTCGTTGTAATCGCCAGCGGTGAAGGTTATAATTATGACAATCTGATTACGCTTGCGGGTCAAACTTGGCCAGAAGTCTTTCAGGTAATCGAGGTTTTCTTTTTTAGGGTGCCAAATGATCTACACTCTATCTATTTAGGTAGTTAACTAAATGTAAACAATCTTAAACATATCATTTATCTAAAAAATTGTCTAAAAATTTTATCTAAAAATGTTAACGATTAGGTATTTACCTAAATCGATGTTAGGTTGTTAACTAAGCTTAACAAATTCATTAACTTTCAAATTCATTATGTTGATAAGAAGGTGTATTGACTATTGATTTCTCTACGCCGACGTGCCCCATCTCTTTTTCGTCGTTGTAGTCGCCAGCGGTGAAGGTTATATGACAGTCTGATTACGCTTGCGGGTCAAACTTGGCTAGAAGTCTTTCAAGTAATTGAGGTTTTCTTTTTTAGGGTGCCAAATGATACTACTCCATACTCCATCTATTTAGGTAGTTAACTAAATGTAAACAATCTTGAGAGCAGTGGTGGCCGAGTGGTAACGGCCCCGACTTACGAGTTGTAGGTCGCGGTTTCGAACCCAGCCAGGCGCATTACTTTGTGTAATTTATTTCATCACCACTGCTCTCAAAACGGTGAAGGAAAACATCGTGAGGAAACCGGCATGTCCTAGAACCAAAAATTCGAAGACATGTGACATTCACCAACACGCACTGGGCCCGCGTGGTGGATTACGGCCCATTCCCTCTCCTAGAGAGGAGGCTTGAGTCCCAACAGTGGGAACATTAAAAAGGCTGGTGATGATGATGATGATGAAACAATCTTAAACATATCATTTATCTAAAAAATTGTCTAAAAATTTTATCTAAAAATGTTAACGATTAGGTATTTACCTAAATCGATGTTAGGTTGTTAACTAAGCTTAAATAACCTTTGTATGCTTTTTATACGATTCATTTTAAATAAAAATACATATCAAGATGGTTTACGTTTAGTTAACTACCAAAACAGGTGTAGTATAATGACTTCTGCCACTCTAGGGTGGAGCGAAAGGGCGTGTCAAACTTTTACTTTAAAATCTGTTCCTTCAGTTACCCTTTACGTAATAAGACTAGGCTCTTAATAAACTAGTGCACCTCTTCATCAAAGATTGCATCGGTATTTACCATCAAGTGGGATCGCAGTCAAGCACTAGTTTATTACAATTAAAAAAAAAAAAAACCTTTTCAGAAGTCGATGCGTAATGGCCCTAGTAAGCTTCGGCCCTGCTGGGCCCCTACGGGTTTACTGACATCTCTTTGAGGCGCACGTGGAACACTACACGCCGTCGACGACTCTGGCTCGGTCCAGATGGCGAGCTATCCATTGCTCGTGGTCTGCAAGCTCATGGAGACATTTTGCTCTACAGTGGAATACAAATTAAGCTAAGCTTAAAAAAAAAACCGGCCAAGTGCGAGTCGGACTCGCCCATGAAGGGTTCCGTAGCAGCAAGTAACATAATATAAAAGTTCTTGTAATGTGTTGTAACTTTGATCGATGTTTTAATAATAGTGTATTTTTTTCGATTTATGACGCATTAAAAAAAAACTACTTACTAGATTTCGTTGAAACCAATTTTCGTTGGCAGTTTTTATAGTAATGTACATCATATACTTTTTTTAGTTTTATCATTCTTTTATTTTAGAAGTTAGAGGGGGGGGGGGGTGGACACACATTTCACCACTTTGGAAGTGTCTCTCGCGCAAACTATTCAGTTTAGAAAAAAATGGTATTAGAAACCTCAATATCATTTTTGAAGACCTATCCATAGATACCCCACACGTATGGGTTTGATAAAAAAAAATTTTGAGTTTCAGTTCTAAGTATGGGGACCCCCAAAATTTATTGCTTTTTACTCTATTTTTGTGTGAAAATCTTAATGCGGTTCAAAGAATACATCTACTTACAAAGTTTCAACAGTATAGCTCTTATAGTTTCGGAAAAAAGTGGCTGTGACATACGGACGGATAGACAGACAGACAGACATGACGAATCTATAAAGGTTCCGTTTTTTGCCATTTAGCTACGGAACCCTAAAAAAAACTATCTGGTTTCTGTGCAAATAATCAATTCCCTCACACAACATAAAAATACAACGGCTTAAAACCTCTTTTCGACGTCATAAGAAGGGGTGAAATAGCATGATCGGATCTTTATATTCAAAAAATTCAATGAAAAATTCACAAATGCAAATCTTTATGCAACCATCTGAATGAAAATTATTAGATATGCGAACAGTTCGTATTCAATGAAATAGGTGCTGAATAGGAATCTTTCTTTACAAACACATTCACACTGTGAATTTTTCAATATATTCTAGATGAGTTGAATTTCTTCAGTAATACCTTAATCGATTAGCATATAAATGGTGTAAGGGACAGCCCTCCACAAACTTTAAGGGCTTGCTCAGTAGACGAAACTGAACAACCTACCATAAAATTTTTTTTTAGGAAACGAAAAAAAAAATCCGCCTCACCATACAAAATTATTAACTTGATTGGACAGTTTGTATGGAGAGGCTGAATTTTGAGGGAGAGGGCTGTCCCTTACACCTTGTATAGTCGGCCTTATAATTTTCTCACTGTTGGGACTCAGGCATCCTCTCTAGGAGAGGGAATGGGCCGTTATCCACCACGCGGGCCCAGTGTACGTTGTCATATACTGGGCCCGCGTACATGTCTTCGAATTTTTGGTCCCAGGACATGCCCATTTCCTCTCGACGTTTTCCTTCTCCGTTTTGAGAGCAGTGGTGATGAAATAAATTATACATAAATGCGCCTGGCTGGGTTTGAACCTTTTAAGAGCTCGCGGTAGCATTGCTAATCCATTTAACTGTTACTAACTAAACTTAAAGCATTTATTTCAAATAAACCATTTTGAATTATCTAGAAGTCGGTCAGTCGGAAAGATGAAACTAATTGTACATTCCAAAGCGTAGATCTTTATGAAGAAGAACGAGCTGGAATATCTATAGACTTTTTAAATAATGATATAAATATTGTCTATAAAAATATTGAAGTAGTAAAAACGATATAAACAGGATTGGGTAGGTCAGGTCAGCCATATGCATAATGACTGCTAGGCGAGAGTAACCTACAAAATGGGTGCCTTTTTTTTTGGTGGGGAAAATCATCCAATGACAACCCCGCTCTTGGGCGGAGCAGAAAATAGTGTCAGACTCTTACTGACTAAAAGACCCACCCCGTTCCTTCTATCCTTCATACCGGGGCTCGAGCGCCCTTTCGGATAACCCTGGCCCCAGTAGGCTTCGACCCGGCTGGGTCCCTGCTGTTGCTGACAACTCCTTGAGGCGCGCGGGAACAGTGCGTGCCGTCGACGACTTGGACTTGGTCCGGACAGTTACCGGACGGCCGGACAGCGAGCTACCCATTGCTCACTGTCCGCAAGCCCGCGCCTACGGTGGCTGGAAATCGGGATCGGAAACCCAGCGGCGGCGATAGCGGCGTTGCCTGATGCGGTCTGCCTCCTCCTTTGCGAGCATTACTGCTTCGCAGAAGTCGGCGACCGCCTGCCACTCCCCCTCGCTCCGGACCATGGCCTCAACTAAGTAATTACAAACCTATATGAAACACAATACATAAATTGCAGCAACGGGAAAGTATAGTATAAAAAAAAAAAAAAAAAAAAAATTTCTTGTAATTATTTTCTCTCGATTTAGTTCACAACATCACCAAATGGTCGCCAAACTAACCAAGAAAACGACTGAATATATCAAATGGACGTGTAATAGTCACCCATATGGGTGTTTTATTGACTTTTAGGAGGTTTTCGACCGGTAATAATGTTCTTTATTGACTGTGAGTAAGTATTTTCATTGTTTTGTGACATCATAAACATGTTTTTTTTTATTTGTTTGCGTTTTGCAAAAACTAGAGAGCTTGTTTTTACTTCTTTTATTTATTTTTCCCCACACTAAGAATAACTCATGTAATGTGGTTGCGTTCACAAATATGTAAACTCACGTAAACAAAACACTCTTCACCTGGAACACCTATCAATAGGCCACACGAATATTTTTTCTGTGCAGCACGCTTAGCCAAGTTGTTATTCTGCAATCGTTAACGTTGTCGAAAAGTGATGAAACATATGGGAATGACGTCATCTCAACGTAAAGTCGCGTGGTCAGAACAAACGAATAGACAATTCGTAGCCAAGTTCACATCGTTCAAAATCGTTTCTACAATGTATAACGCTATACCCTTTGTTATACAAACGTTACATTGTAGAACGAGCGGCCGACTCAGGCGCGTCAACATGGCCACCAACTTATCGTTTTCTACAATTGCTGTCACCGAGGCGTTACCGATTAGAGAACGGAATTCGACACAAACTGGTTGTAACTTGGCTAGGGGGGCTGGAGTCGAACCCGCGACAAGCAGCGCAGCAGCTAATCGCCCAACTATACTGCGCCAACCGTGCAACCGCTTCTTACAATTTCCTTAGGTCTAGAAGTTTGAATTTCAGACCAGCGGACGGTATGTTTTATTTTTTATTCATATACCCGCACTTGACTACTATCACATCTAATTCACTCACTCACCATGCACTCGCCTATTAATAACAAATATCATATTATATAATGAAAAACTTTTTACATATTCTTTTTTGTTTTCCAAGTGAAGGACACAAAATAATAATTAAAAAAAACAAACATAGAAATCCTACACCACTATGATTATATAGGGTGACTGGTAATTAGTGTACGATACTTAAACACGTGATCGTACTCATGATAACCAACAACTTTTACTATGGGAACAAACCTAAAATCGCGAAAAAAAAAATCAGCTGTCCAGTACATAGGTACATTTATGTTTGCCTAATGTACTGAACAGCTGATATTTTTTTCACGATTTCGGCTTTGCTCCCATAAAAAAAATTGTTTGTTATCATGAGCACAATCACGTGTTTAAGTATCGTAAACTATTTGCCAGTCACCCTATATATTGTACTCGTTAATTAAACCACAGCGTACAAATTCAACCATCATAACAACTTGACGCATCCTAACATTAACTTGTCACACCAAGGTGTTGATTTATACCCACCCTTGTAACATGCCGCCCTGAAGTGCTGCGATATGGTGTGAATAATTACCACTAAGATACTGTTAACTCGATCTAATTGGCTCTATCACGTGGCAAGTAGTGGATGGGACGAATAGTTATGTCCCTCTAGTGGCCAATGGCAGTTATCAACTTTGACCCTTGTAAGTAGCTTGTTTACTGATGATGCAAGTATGGATAAATGGAATTAAAAACTCTTTTACTATAGAGTGAATAACTTAAGTAAGTATAATATTGTAATCTGATGGAATTTAAGTCTAATTGGATGGCCTTGACTTTCATAACACAAGACTGTATCAATATACAGTATCGACCGTAAATATGTCACATGTACTCGATAAAGACTGCCGTAGCTTCCTTCAACTGGAATGGAGTAGACTTTTTCTCAAAGAATTTCTTTTGAGTCGTTCATATTTTGTCGGCATGATTGGCGCAGTAGTCGAGCGATTATTCGATTGTTCGATTATTTGTATGGCCTACAGATAGGAGTTCCGGGTCTAGGTGTCTTGTGTATGTGAATTTACATGTTTGTGAACCATATAAGATTTATGTACTGTATTTTGTATTAACTGTCTAAATTGTCTTAGTCTGTAGTCTGTCACTGTACTTATTAAAATAAAATAAATAAAATAAGAGTAATTCCTAGTGTAGGAGGCAACATTTTATAAAAATAAATTGGGCAAGTGAGGGTTCTGCACAAACTTACCTATCAAAACAGTTCAATTCCCGAATACAATTAAAAAGATTTTTCCGAATCGCAAAAAAACAGTTTTTTTTTTTAACTACAAATTTACAATTTTCATATATTTTTCTATACTTGTGCTATAAGATTTTGTTTCATGCCAAATTTCAGGATTCTATGTCAACGAGAAGTACTCTATGAATATTAATTCCGCGAGTGTCGAAAAACCTACATGTTTTTTGTGACATAAACCAGCGTATCTTTTTTTCATTAACTCAGAAGTTTGATTATTTCACAGCTTCAAAGGACTGCAGACCGGAGTCGGTTTTAATTTCAACTCGATACCTCCACGCGTTTCCAGGATAAAGGGTATTGACGGACAGACAGACAGACAGACCGACAGAAAGACGGACAACAAAGAGATCCTGAGAGTTCAATTTTTTGCTTTTGAGTTACGGACGGAGCCCCTTAAATTAAAATGAAAATGATTTTAAAATATTTAAAATCAGGATTACAAAACTTAATATAACAATGCATCTAATCATGAAAAATGATACTCGTACATAAGCTCACAAGTTCACAACCCAACATAGGGTACATAAATAAATTCCACAACTTCAGAAAACCATCTTTAATCCCTTCAGCAAATCATTAAAATAAATTACAGAGCATAAATAGGTATAAACAGGAGGTAATCAGTGTAGATTGTGAGAAACTTTAGAGCGGACTTTTGTTGGCAATATTCTCGACAATTGTCACGCGACAAAGCTAAGCCAAAGAGATTAAAAAACTTCTGTCACTCTGAACTCGTTTGTCATTGTTAGTGTTTTGTTTTCTTTTTTTTTTCAGTGTGATAACTCGAATCGAATGGTTTTGCATTCTATTTTTAAAGGGTTTAACGAACATTGGTGAGGGGCATGTTTTTTTTTTACCCCTGAGTTTGTTTCGGTGTTTCTTCTCAGGGTAGTCAGCTAGGAAACACCGGCCTCATCTAGCATTAATTGACGAAAAAAAAAAAATTGACGTGTAAAAGTGTTTTTATAAAACCTACTTGCAAAATAAAGATCATTTATCATTTATCACTGCTTCTGCCCCTAAGATATGAAGAACCTTATTCGAGTTTTAATTCAAAATTCAATATATTTTGGGCACTTATAAAACGTCAGACAGAAGCTAGTGCACGTTTCCAAATCAGTCGTTTCCTATGGAAAAGAACCGGCAAAAAACTCCTTGGTTACTCTTTTAAAAAAAATGGTTGATGCTACAATATTTAAATAATATTATAATAAATAATAAGAACAGTGTAGACCAGTCAATTATATTGTACCCAAAAACACAATAAAAATAATCATGATAAAAAAATAGTCGTAATAGGAAGTTATCTAAGAATTTTGTGGAGTCTACAGTGATTTCACATTCACATTATAAAAATGCAAGAAAAATGCACTAAGCGAAAATGCTTTATTGCATCGAACGCAAGTATGCAGATTCGCTCGTTCACCAAAATTTGGACCAGTTCGCGTTCCGATCTCGTTAGAGCTACACGCACTTAAATATCACCGTTACCGTTACTATTTCATCTGTCTTTTAACTAAAGCAATACTCCATTTATTTGAACTAAGTACTTAACTATTCGGAAACAATCTTGATACCAATGTCCATTTATTTAAAAAAAAAAATCGTAAAAAATACATACAAAGATTATTCATATTTAGTTAATTACCTAACGTCGGTTTAAGTAAATAAATAATAAATATGGTTTACATGTAGTTTAGTACTTACCTAAGCTAATGGAGTATAGAACTACATTGGACCGACGCACAAGTAGATCACAATTTCGATTCTCTTGCGTCGAACACCTCGAGTTGGCCACACCCCCGATTCTTTTGTTCTGACCACGTGACTGAGCGTTGAGATGACGTCGTTCCCGTAGATTTGAAGTTTTCTACTAGCGTTAACGATTGGAGATTATCATCTTGGCTAGGGGTACTGGTGTAGCTCTACAATTCTAGTTTCCATATAAAATGTATGGAGACCGACGTGCTCAGATCGGCGTACGTGGCACGTGTGCGCAGTGTTAATACCTTTAGTGTTTTAGCGATTTGGTGTAATATGGTTGACTTCCTTGCAATTCGATTACTTTAAAATGTATGGAGACCGACGTGCTCAGATCGGCGTACGTGGCACGTGTGCGCAGTGTTACCTTTAGTGTTTTAGCGATTTGGTGTAATATGGTTGACTTCCTTGCAATTCGATTACTTTAAAATGTATGGAGACCGACGTGCTCAGATCGGCGTACGTGGCACGTGTGCGCAGTGTTAATATCTTTAGTGTTTTAGCGATTTGGTGTAATATGGTTGACTTCCTTGCAATTCGATTACTTTAACTTACCGTATCATATAGTGCTAAGCACTACTTTTACAAACTATATTCAAGAAATTAATAGATAGAATATTCCCGAAAAAAGCTTTTCTCCTTAACTAATTTTAATCAGTTGATTATAATTTCATCCTTTTAGAAATTTTCTAATATTTCCTTTAATAAAGTTGTTCATTTACACGGGAAAATGCAGTACCCAAAATATGACTACCCATTTTCGTTATACTTTGTATATATTCTTGATAAGACCTCTTATCTTTGTGCTTTGGTCCTTGGTGGACCATTTGTACGTGATGACAAGACATAATAATCTTATCCTACTATCCTGAGACTCCAAGATCCCGGAACCCCCAGGTATTATTTATTTTTGATGACTTTAACTTATTGTGTGAGATTTTTTACTGTTAATATAATTTAGAACGTATGCATAATAAGTACTAGCTTAGTTGACATAAATTACTTAATAATTACAATATCTGGCTACTTTGGGATCTTGCTATAAAATTTCAAATTTGAAAATCTCCATAGTGTTTGTTAATCAATCACAAAGACGATCACCGGCCACTACAGGCGCTGCCTTGCAGACGATGAGCAATAGGTTGATTGCCGACCGGCCTTCCGGCAAAGAGTGAGCCTGAGTCGTCGACGGCGCGTAGAGTTCCAAGCGTGCTTTAATGAGATGTCAGTAGCCTGATTCACGTAAAATTAAACAAGCCAAATATCGTTGAAGTTTTATAGTCGTTCGTTCGAAGACCTATCCAAAATCGGTTTTGACGTGTTCCTTAATCGGGATTGAATAGAATGACAACTTAACTGGCTTGAAACTAAACGATATATCAACGACTTATTTTCAGTTACATTAATGAGTATTCTACCGGGCAGGATATTAATTTATAGATTTCTTTTAAATCGACTCTTCGACCAAACGACATCGAAATCGGTGTCGTTCAAACTTGATTGATGGATGTGAATACGGTAGGTAATGATCTAAACGAGTAAAAAATCGCTACGATATCGTTACGGTTTTGATTACGGGAATCGGGCTACACGAAAACCGTAGAGGTCTAGTGAGGACGATGCACGTTATGGTAATTTTTCGAAAGAGGTACTGTGAACCTAAAACGCATCTAGAGCAACTAAGAGGCACAAGTGCGTTTTAGTCAGTAAAAGTCCGTCACACCCTCTCGCTCCAGTCTAGAGAGGAAGAAAGAAGTCATTGGATTTTCAAACGCAAAAAAAAATGTCGCAATGGCTGAACGGATTAGAAGCACAAGGATGCTTTTTACCCCAGCAAGTTTCATTCTGGAGTGAAAATATCAAAAGAACTAAGTTACTGGCCACCTATGTCACATTATTAATTAAGAGTCTATGCATGTCATTGTTGTAGTTTGTAGCTACAGTCTGGTAAATAGAGCTCATGAAGGAGTACACCGCCACCTTGCATACCTATGTATGTAAATTAACCACCACGCATTGTGGCTTGTTCCGGTGTAAGGGTGTAATTACGGGCGCATAAAACAGTTCAGCTATTTGCTTACGGAGGGCAATGAACCCACGGCTGCCTCTGAAACTACTGCTATCCAATTAATAAGTAGCTGTAGCTTCTTAAAAGTAGGATAATGGTTATTTGTTTGTTCTTCAATCTCGTGAAAAACTATAAATCAAAAGTTGGAATACATTTTCTAAATAAATTCTTACTAGCGGCTTCATTCACGTGAAAGTAGAAATATTGTCCCAAGAAACCATACTCCTTAGATAAAAGTGTCTTATGTGCTATTCCAGGATACGGTCTACGAGTGTGAAAAAGTAGTAAATATACACACACACACTCACAAACTTTCACCTTTATAATATTAGTGTGATAATACTCCGGAAGGGCCATGAGAATTTTCTGAAAAGCATACTCGTGGTCCTATAGTGCTAAGTGCAATTGAAGGACAGATGTGATTTTAGTCACTTAAAGTTTGACACGCCCTTTTGCTTTAGTCTCGATATCCCACCTCAAAAAAAAAAAAAGTGTAATAAAACAGTATTCGACAGTATCTAATAATCATTTTATGTTTTGGTTATTACGAAAAATAAAGAGACATGTAAATGTATACCAAAGCTTGCAACGGTATTTTTATTGTCTAGCAAAGATAGACTTTAGTTTTAGATTGATGTTGTGTAAATCTAGTACTCAACGACGCAGTGAAATCCGATTTCTTACGAGTATTCCCGAAAAGAAAATTCAAATGAATTTTCCAGATTTATTTTTGCAAGTAAGCTGACACACGTCTGTTTTGTATTGGAAATCATCAGTTTATTAAAGCTTTGATTTCATTCAGTAACCGATTTTGAACATAATGTGGAGTTTCAGAATGTACGCTTATATAATGTTGTAGGTATACTCTCGGCACACAAATATTACTTACCCTGTTTCTGGGGTAGTTGGTTAAAAAATCGGGATCATAATTAATTATGATTAAAATAAATGTCGCATATTCCATTCAAATTGTGATTAGAAAAGACAAAACGTTTTTACTGTCTGTTCAACCGATTCAAATTTCTATTCCGTGGGCATAAGGATGACATATAAAAAGAAAAAAAGTGGTTACCAGACCGACTGTTTACTGTAGCCGTCATTTAATACGTCATCAACGCAATAAAAGTCAAATTTTTTTTTTTTAGAACTCGACTCGGTCAAAAGTCAAAATCTTGTTATTTACTGATATATTTTTTTAATTATATAAAATGCAACAACGATACAATTGTTGATGGTGAAGCGCAATAGTTCATTAAGAGCTTTTTCACTCTAGCCTTGAAGATACTTAAATTATAATCGGATGGGAAGACCGCAGCTATTAAATCCACGGTAGAAGTGTCACCAATGTAAGAGTAGATACTCGGGCTTACTGATGGTAAAAAAGAAATGACAATAATCAAAAGATTTTATGCCTTTTGCTAAGACAACTGAGTCGATTAGACTGATGTGAAATTCCTTCAAAAGGACGAAGAAAATATCGTCTATAGAGCTCAACTCATTCTAACTTACATAACTAAGTAAATGGCAGTAAAGCGATGCACTCGTGCGTGTTCCAGAATCACAATTAGAAGCCACTTAACTGAATTATACAATAACAATACTAGAGACAAACAAACGCTTAGGGCGCCTACTATGATGTGTTAAAATGACAGTCGTGCGAGTGAGAAATAGGTATGGAGCTATATACCCTCATCATCAGCCTTTTTCATTTCAAAACCGTATCATGAAAAATCACAAAGTTATAAGCCAGTTAGCCCGGGCCACCCGGGCGACTGAGGGTTGTTTTGACCCCACACCTAGTTGTGCACTGGCGCCGAATGCCCGCTATGACCTGCTGTGACCTGTGTTGTAGGTACTTAATGTCGGTGATAAAATATAACATGGTGTGAAAATTATTGGAATCGATTCAGTAACTGAAATCTGAACATAGTTTGTTCAGAATGAACAAACTATGTTCAGATTTCGCATATACTAAAAATGATTTTGTATAGCTTCATTCTTTTAACAGTTCAGTTTACGTAGCAAAATGGATCGCGTTAAGAGCTCGTGGTAGGGCCACAGAAGCGTGTTACACCCACTTTATAATTAGTAACCACGCAGGTAATTAATTTCATACAAGTCTTTATTTGACGAAGGTTATTTGAGGAACTATTATCATTTGTTAGGGATTGAAAGATAAACGTTACTAATTGTTTTGGATAATTAGTAAATGTTTACATTTATGTAGCTTTACTCCCGTAGTTTAGTCGTTTAGACGTCTACTGTTGGACATAGGCTTCCCCAAGTGTCGCCATAACGACCGGTCCTGTGCTTCTCGTATACGTCGGATTCCTACGACCCTCACCAGTAGCCTGATTCACGTAAAATCAAAGAAGCCAAATATCGTTGAAGTTTTATAGTCGTTCGATCGAAGTCCTATCCAAAAGCGGTATTCACGTATTCCTTAATCGGAATTGGATAGAACGACAACTCAACTAGCTCGAAACTAAACGATCTATCGACGACTTATTTTCAGTTACATAAATAAGTATTCTACCAGGATAATGTAATAAAGATTTCTTTTTTTTTAATCGACTCTTCGAACAAACAAATTTAAAATCGGTGTCGTTCAAACCTGATTGATGGATGTGAATACGGAAATGGTCTAAACGACTAAATCGCTACGATATCGTTACGGTTTTGATTACGTTAATCGGGCAACAGGTCGTCGGCCTTCGAGAATGCTTATTGAACAGAAACTGAAAGAAGATGGTAGAATCATCACAGTATTGATTGGTAGGATTTTTTTTTAGGTGGGATAATCATCCCCCAATCGGCGAAGATAGAGTCAGACTTTTACTGACTTTTTTTATTGTATAAATCATCCAATGACAACCCTCGCTCTTGGGCCGGAGCGGGAGATAGTGTCAGAACCACCACCGGGGCTCGAGCTCCCTTTCGGATATCCCGGCCCCAGTAGGCTTCGACCCGGCTGGGTCCCTGCTGTTGCTGACAACTCGTTGAGGCGCGCGGGAACAGTGCGCGCCGTCGGACTTTTACTGACTAAAGACCCACTAATGTTCCTTCCTTGCCTGTTGTACTGGGGCCGAATCTACCTGTCAGAAACAGATCTCTGGCACCAGTAGGCTTCGACCCTGTTGGGGGCCCTACGGTTTGCTAACAACTTCTTGAGCCGCGCGTGGAATAATACGCACCGTCATTGATTGGTAGGATACGATTTTTCACAATTTATCATTTTTTATTTGTATTTATGTGCGTATTTATGTATTTATTATTGTATCAATTTCATGTTAGTTTGTCTTTTATTAAGTTGCACCAGTGCACCTGCCATGTTTTTTCTGAACCACCCTAAAGTGCCTAAGGCATTAAGTCTTTGAGTAAGACTTTGTTCAGTGTTTTATTAGTGATGAGTATAACAAACTGTACTTTTTTCCTGATCAACGTGCAGAATACTGTTTATTCTATTATAATATTACTAGCCCTCTTTCTTTCTAACGGCCACATTTTTCGCTTCATCATCATCATTTCTGCCGAAAGACGTCCACTTTTGGACATTGGCCTCCCCCAAGCGTCGCCACAACGACTGGTCCTGTGCGTCTCGCATCCATCGGATACCCGCGATCCTGACCAGGTCCACCGGTCCACCTCGTGGGAGGCCTTCCAACGCTGCGTCTTCCGCTACGCAATCGCAACTCCAGAACCTTTCATCTCCATCGACCATCTGTTCTACGTGCAATGTACCCTACCCATTACCGCTCTGCCATCTGGTAAGTACCAAGCTAGAGTCAAACGGTGCGTGGTGTTTCACGCGCGCCTCATCATCAGCAAAACTGAAGGGGTCCAGTGAGGCCGATGCATTCTGGGCTGTGGGGTTACTCAAAAGAGTTACAGTAGGCCTGGAAATCAAAGGCTAAATGATTGAAAACAGCTAGGTTTTAGTTAATGAGGATCTGACACGTCTTCTCACACCTCCTAGAGCCGGAGAAGTTGTTTGTTGGATTTTCTTAACCGGTTTGAACGTGGTGATGATATTTTCACAAATTAAATCGCCTATCTGCGTTTGAACCCATGACTTAAAACTCGTAAATCGGAGTCCTTATCACTGAGTTACTATGGCTTAGTCTAGTATTTACCTAATTTGAGAAATAACCACCCATTAAAAATATATATAGGTATAGGTAGAGAAAATTATGGTTTTAGTGTCAATGAATGAAGATTTTTTATTCAGCGTTATAAAATCCTCTGCAAAAAAAATATGATCTCATTAAATCATTCACAGTGCGCTGCGATTTTTTCTCAGGAATACCACAAAGAGAAAATAAAGCCGTGCTACCTAGAAAGTCTTTTATGAGTACTTGGCTTTTGATTTACGTAAGTACAGTTTACCTACCTGCTGTTATATTCCAATCGTTGAACTGATTTGCTAGAGATTCGGAGTGTGAGTAATTTAAATTTAACTTATTAATTTAAAACGATTCAAGCTTGTGTTTAGGATATTCAAAGTTAGGCAAAGCTTACTGAAGTCGGTCTATGAATAGGTGACTAGGACTCCGGACGATGTTTTGGCGATATTTCACTCACCCATACCCATACTAAGAAAGTACTTACTAAGATAGTGAGTAAGATATCGCCTGTGTTAAATCGCTAATTTTGAAGGGTAAAAATATGACATCGCTGTCATACAAGTATGCTGTTTATACATTTTTACTTTGAAATTAATCAATATTTTTATTTAAGAAATCTTAGCCAATCTGAGGTGGTAACTGAGGAGGGTAGTTGCCCGCTTGGCAATAAGCAAAAAAGTGAGTGCGTAAGTGTTGGTGAGTGAGTGAGTGAGTGACTGGGGATTTGTGTACATTAATTGTTAAATAAAAAAATATATACAAGTGGTATCCAGTTACTCAATCTTTGTTATGGAGGCTAGATAAGCAGTCACTCTTTATTTTATAAAATAATTGCTCATGCAAGTGGCTTCGCCTATGTGAAAGTAGAAATAAAAAATTATATGGCCTATGTCACTTAGTGATAAAGTAGCTTTCTGCATATTAAACAGTTTTTGAAGGTCCAGTAGTTTTTGATTTTATTCATAATAAATAAATTTTTACACCGCTAAATTTTGATCATTTTAATCCCGTGGAGGGCCGATCCGGTACATGAAACACTAACTAATTTCTTTAAGAAAACGTCAGCTAAGCGAGTCCAATGATCTGTAGGTAGTAGTCGGGGTTGCCTATAAACTACCTACAGGTCATTGGACTCGCTCAGCTGACGTTTTCCTAAAGAAATTAATTTCTTACATGCGTAAATTAATACGAATTTTTAAAAAAAGGTACTTTATTTTTTAATTTTATCTGTACAAATCGATAGTGCTCCATGTACCGGATCGACCCTCCACGGGATTACAACAACCAAAATTTAAGGGTGTATATAAAAAAAACATCTTTAGTATAGATATCCAGTATTCAAGTACTACCGGTTAGACTGAAAGACGAGCCCAAAATATCTGGAAAAATGCTAAACATAATTTGAAACAATTATAAAAACATTTTTGAATAAATCTTAATGATAATTAAATTACATTTTTTTATTTCCAAATTGAAATACAATTGTGCTTGACAAAAGGCATGTAAGTCTAAGATAAAATTAGTTTTTCGTTTTAAATTAACCCTTAGGTAATGCTTAATATAAACAATCTTAATGTGTAAATTTGCTGCAGCATGCCTTTACAAAATATTTGAACACGTACCAAGACAAAAATACAGCTCACGAAACAATTACACTTAAAGCTAGCAGTCGTCCATTCCACGGAACAACCGACATACTCGTATATCGTAATATATCCGACGATTTTACGTGCTACTACCTCCGTTATTTTCAGTAGCAGTAGCACGTTATTGGCAAAGCTGACTTTAACCGCAGCATGCAACAAGATTACCGAACTTTACCGAAAGGTTCCGAAGTTTAATCACGCAATTAGTATTGTTACGCCATTAAACGTGAACCCGCCATATCTCCGAGAAAATAAAGAGTAGCTCGTAATAATTAAAACGCATTGCTGTTCGAAAGGTCTAGAATGGTTGTGCTTAGTCAGACTTAGAAAAATCTCGAAACATCCACAAGGTACCTACAACTAGTGGGTAGGCATTTATCTGGGATAAAGGAAATGATACTCTCCGACGTTAACAATAGACTCGAAATTCGCATGAAAGTGACTCTTATTACCACGAGTAATAAAAATAATTTATGACTTCGAGAAGCGATTCAATTGTTCTAGAATTCTGGATCGTTCGTGGGAAGTCGGTATCTAGAATTTTCTTGGCTCCGCATATAAATACGAGCCCCCGGCCGGAAGCGAGTCAGTTGTGATTTCGACTGCGATCAAGAGCGAACTACCCTAGTACTTGAAGTGATTTTACTTAACGACCTAAGCGATAGTGTAACGGTACTCTAGTGTTAATTGCGATTCGGATTATTGTTGACTGGACTATTTTGTTATTGTTAGTGGTGAATAAAGTTGTCTCTTAGTAAATCGGCATTTGATTACCCACGTACGTAACAACTGGTGTCAGAAGTGAAATGCCATTAACACCGAGGGACGACGAACAGCGACCACGAACAAGGAGGCAAATGGAGATGGATGCTGCGCGTCATCGTTTGGAGGAGGAAGATCAGGCTGGTATGGGAGCAACAGCAGCTGCTGAGGTGCCAACAGGACCATCCTCGGAATTGAACCTCGCTGCGGTGTTGGCCGCCATGCAAGCTAGTATGGAGGCCAACCAGCGCAAGCTCCAGGACCTAATCGCAGCGAACCAGGAAGAAGCTCGCTGCGAACAGGAAGCCGCTCGCCGCGAACAGGAAGCCGCTCGCCGCGATCAGGAGGCTAAGCAGAACCTGATCCTCGATAAAATCGACCACGGCCTCGTCACGTTGGGCGAGAAGGTAAAGAATCTCACCTTGGAGGTCAAGGAGGTTTCCGCCCGAGCTGATAGCCTAGAAACAAGAATTGATGGCCACGAAGATCGCCTGCTGGACATCAACAAAAAAATCGTCAAGCTCGAAGCACGCGAACCCGTTGCTGTCGGCTCATCATCGCACACTCCCTGTACATGCGCCGCAAAATTTGATGTGCCGCATTTTGATGGCACGTCTTCCTGGACGGCATTCAAATACCAATTCGAAACATTGGTTAAGATAAACCGCTGGGATGATGAGCAGTCTTTCGCTGCATTAACTTTGGCTCTACGAGGGGACGCCCTGCTGGTCCTAGAGAACCTCCCTGCGGACGGCAGGACATTGGAGCGTCTTATGGAGGGACTGGACACTCGTTACGGAGACAAGCACCTCGAGCACGTTTTCCGCGCGCAGTTACGCGACAGAACGCAGAGGTCGAACGAGAGCCTCCAGCAGTGGGGAGTCGAGGTTGAACGGCTGGTCCGGCGTGCATACAGGTCAATGACACCAGAGACGGTGGAAGTAAATCTGGTGCAAGCATTCATCGACGGTCTACGGGATACAGAAGTAAGGGCTACGGTGCGACTCGGACACCACCAAACTCTGAAGAGTGCAATAGCTCACGCTTTGGAAGTGGAAGCGGTACGAAAAGATTCTCGTACGCACAGAGTACGGGAAGTAGTGGTCTCGCCTTCAGTGCAACCACGTCACCGAGAAGTAGTGGCTTTTTCTCCAGCACAGTCCCGCTATATTCCAACGTGCTACGGGTGCAGAGAAAAAGGACACATTCGTACCGATTGTCCTAAGAAAAAGAGGGAAAGTGTGGACTCCGGAACTCAAGTCAACGAGGAGTCGTTAAACTAAATGTCGCCAGGGCCGCGGGGCGGGTGCTGGC
Source organism: Mythimna ferrago (assembly GCA_910589285.2). Lineage (NCBI taxonomy): Eukaryota > Metazoa > Arthropoda > Insecta > Lepidoptera > Noctuidae > Mythimna > Mythimna ferrago. Next base: position 12,842,397 of record OU342694.1, on the reverse strand, counting down.
TGGTCAACTGAAGGCCCCAACCATCACCATCAATCAAGTACACAATGGAAAAGGGCATAACAATGCTGACGCCCTGTCAAGACGTCCATGTAATGAGGACTGCAGACACCGCCAGCAGAATGAAGCCCGAGAACACGTTAATTTAATTAGGGCTGAAGGCAACTTCAAGAAGTCCCAGGAAGAAGATGACGATATTCGACCTATACTGGACTGGAAGCGTAGCGGAACTAGGCCCCAGTGGAGTGAAGTATCGTCACACAGTCCCGTAACTAAGAGCTACTGGGCACAGTGGGACAGTTTAGTCCTAGAAAATAATGTGCTTTGTAGGAAATGGGAATCGAACGATGGCAAGGAGGTGATCACACAAGTTATAGTGCCACGGTGTGAAGTAGTCCCCCTGCTACAGGAAATACACGATGGTGCTTCTGGAGGACACCTGGGCATCAAGAAAACTCTACTGAAAGTGAGACAGCGGTATTACTGGCTCAATTGTAGAGATGACGTAGAGCAATGGTGTCGGAAATGTACAGCGTGCGCATCGGTGAAAGGACCACAGACTAGGAGCAGGGGCAGGCTTCAGCTGTACAATGTGGGAGCCCCATGGGAGCGCATCGCTATCGACGTCGCTGGACCTTTTCCAGTTACAAATGACGGAAACAAGTACATAGTGGTGATCCAGGACTATTTCACAAAGTGGCCCGAAGTCTTCGCCATACCCAATCAGGAAGCGACGACAGTGGCGAAGAAGGTGGTCGAAGAAGTAGTATGTCGGTATGGCGCACCTTTGGAACTCCATTCCGATCAAGGCCGTAACTTCGAATCTGCGCTGTTCCAGGAAATGTGTACTCTTCTGGGAATTTATAAGACACGCACAACACCTGCGCATCCTCAGTCGGACGGAATGGTGGAAAGGTTTAACCAAACCCTGGAGAATCACCTGGCTAAGGTTGTCGATGACCATCAGAAGGACTGGGACCGGTATATTCCACTATTTCTGATGTCTTACCGATCGGCAGTGCATGATAGCACGGGACATACCCCAGCAAGAGTGAATTTCGGCAGGGAGATGAGACTTCCAGTCGATGCCATAACTGGCGTGCCACCTGACAAGACTAAGCCAGTTACGGACTACGTAAGTGACCTTCAAGATCAATTGGACGAAGTGCATAAACGAGTTCGTGAGAATAGCATGAACACCAGCGTAAAAATGAAAACTAGATACGACCGTAATGCCAATGCCAAGGGATTTGAGGAAGGTACACTGGTCTGGCTCCACAACCCGCTTCGACGGAAAGGGAAGTCGCCGAAACTCCAAGCTCGATGGGAGGGACCTTACACCGTGTTAAAAAGGATTAATGACGTGACCTACCGCATCAAGAAAGGGCTAAGAGGGAAACCCAAGGTTGTCCATGTGGATAGATTGGCGCCGTATCACGGATCTAATAATGCTCGGGACGAGCATGACTAAGAGGGGGGCACTGTTACGCCATTAAACGTGAACCCGCCATATCTCCGAGAAAATAAAGAGTAGCTCGTAATAATTAAAACGCATTGCTGTTCGAAAGGTCTAGAATGGTTGTGCTTAGTCAGACTTAGAAAAATCTCGAAACATCCACAAGGTACCTACAACTAGTGGGTAGGCATTTATCTGGGATAAAGGAAATGATACTCTCCGACGTTAACAATAGACTCGAAATTCGCATGAAAGTGACTCTTATTACCACGAGTAATAAAAATAATTTATGACTTCGAGAAGCGATTCAATTGTTCTAGAATTCTGGATCGTTCGTGGGAAGTCGGTATCTAGAATTTTCTTGGCTCCGCATATAAATACGAGCCCCCGGCCGGAAGCGAGTCAGTTGTGATTTCGACTGCGATCAAGAGCGAACTACCCTAGTACTTGAAGTGATTTTACTTAACGACCTAAGCGATAGTGTAACGGTACTCTAGTGTTAATTGCGATTCGGATTATTGTTGACTGGACTATTTTGTTATTGTTAGTGGTGAATAAAGTTGTCTCTTAGTAAATCGGCATTTGATTACCCACGTACGTAACAGTATGTATCTATAAAACTGAAACGTGGTCGCTCACAATCATGGGCCTCGTTAGAAGGCTTAAAGTCAACCAAAGGGTAATGGAAAGTACTAAGATCGGACTTTCCTTGCGTGATCGCATCAGGAATGAAGATATCCGCAGGAGAACCATAGATACTGGTCACCATAGGTCGACAGACAGATAATGCCTAAGGCGTTAAGTCCGCCTTTGTACATTATTAAGTGCATAAAGCTTTAAATAAATAAATACCGACGTAGCCCAACGATTGCCAAACTTAAGTGGAAAAACTAATAAAGAGTGAATAGGTTACTTCTAGGTAAGCGCGTTCCATCGTCGACCGCATCGTCACTGTCCATCAGGTGAGATAGCGGTCAAGCGCGAAACTATCAACAATAAAAAAATGTGGCAGTAGACTATATAAGGAAATATTGCTCGCAGAACAGACGATGGTCGATGGGGCTGAAAAGTTCTGAAATGGCGACCTCATCTTGCACCTGCAAAATGAATCGATAGACTGGTGAGGGTCGCAAGAATCCCATGAATGCGGGATGCATTCATCCGGTCGTTGTGGCGACACTTGAGGTAGACCTATGTCCAAAGTGGACGTCTTTCGGCTGAAATAAAAATAATGTAAATCTTTAGATAGATAAGTATTGTAACTTAGCGCAGAATTGTCCACAGCGTCGATAAACTAATTATTAATCTACTCTTTAATCCATTCGAAATAAGATTAGGAATTTAAACAAACCTTCTTTAAATTTCTGTTTGATAGGACTTCGATCGAACGACTATAAAACTTCAACGATATTTGGCTTCTTTGATTTCACGTAAATCAGGCTACTGGTGAGGGTCGTAGGAATCCGACGTATACGAGAAGCACAGGACCGGTCGTTATGGCGACACTTGGGGAAGCCTATCTCCAACAGTAGACGTCTAAACGACTAAACTACGGGAGTAAAGCTACATAAATGTAAACATTTACTTATCCAAAACAATTAGTAACGTTTATCTTTCATTCCCTAACAAATGATAATAGTTCCTCAAATAACCTTCGTCAAATAAAGACTATTGTATGAAATTAATTACCTGCGTGGTTACTAATTATACAGTGGTTGTAACACGCTTCTGTGGCCCTACCACGAGCTCTTAACGCGATCCATTTTTCTACGTAAAGTGAACTGTTAAAAGAATGAAGCTATACAAAATCATTTTTAGTATATGCGAAATCTGAACATAGTTTGTTCATTCTGAACAAACTATGTTCAGATTTCAGTTACTGAATCGATTCCAATAATTTTCACACCATGTTATATTTTATCACCGACATTAAGTACAACACAGGTCACAGCAGGTCATAGCGGGCATTCGGCGCCAGTGCACAACTAGGTGTGGGGTCAAAACAACCCTCAGTCGCCCGGGTGGCCCGGGCTAACTGGCTTATAACTTTGTGATTTTTCATGATACGGTTTTGAAATGAAAAAGGCTGATGATGAGGGTATATAGCTCCATACCTATTTCTCACTCGCACGACTGTCATTTTAACACATCATAGTAGGCGCCCTAAGCGTTTGTTTGTCTCTAGTATTGTTATTGTATAATTCAGTTAAGTGGCTTCTAATTGTGATTCTGGAACACGCACGAGTGTATCGCTTTACTGCCATTTACTTAGTTATGTAAGTTAGAATGAGTTGAGCTCTATATACGATATTTTCTTCGTGCTTTTGAAGGAATTTCACACCAGTCTAATCGACTCAGTTGTCTTAGCAAAAGGCATAAAATCTTTTGATTATTGTGATTTCTTTTTTACCATCAGAAAGCCGGAGTATCAACTCTTACATTGGTGACACTTCTACCGTGGATTCAACAATTTAATAGCTGCGGTCTTCCCATCCGATTATAATTTAAGTATCTTCAAGGCTAGAGTGAAAAGGCTCTTAATAAACTATCGCGCTTCACCATCAACAATTGCATCGTTGTTGCATTTTATATAATTACAAAAATATATATCAGTAAAAAACAAGATATGACTGTAAATTTGCTCGAGTCGAGATCAAAAAATAAATATTTTTGAATACATGATGTTCTTACCACACTAATACTTTATATGCGGAAGTTTGTGTCTATTTACGTATATGAGTGTCTATGACTTACCGCCATAAGAAGGTGAATCTTCTTAAATTAAAAATTCCAAAGTTGATTTATGACCTAATTACAAACTATATGTATTTATTAAAACACTGGCCTGCCTCCACATCGCCGATATCTAGGTACGCCAAAGACATGTTGAAAAGACTGGCAACATTGCCACGTTGAATGGCAATGGAGGTTGTTTTGGGCAAAGAACAATTTAGCCGGTATGAATATACGTAAGTAATAAGGTTATAAATATCCGTAGTTAGTTACTATTTAAAACATAAATATTACTTTAATTTACTCGTTCCTCTGAATTAATACTTTTGTTTATTAGCATTGTTTAATTATTAAACAACACTGGAATTACAGTGTTATTTATTAACTAAACTTCAATTAATTCCATGGACTTTGTAATGTCGCCAAAAGTTTGCTTATGATATAATCGCTTGCCAATTGTTTCAGTAACTAGTTTAGGATTAAAGTTAGAATATTAATCTTAATTTAGTTTAGATTCAGCTGTCACTAATAGAAACTAATCGATGAAGAGTATTATATTATAGAGTCTGCCTAAAAGGTCAAATGACTTGCGTACTTATTAGAGTAAAATGAAATCTGATGTAGTCAACGCTGGTTCAATAATCAAGGTTGATTAGGAGATCTTGATCATTGTTTAGTAATATATATATAACCTTATAAAAAGTATCGAATATAAGTATTTATTAAATGATTAAATATAATACAAAATTCCCAAGTTATTTGACTTTTTTGGCAGATCTTACAGGCTGTATTTTTGAGACGGTGCAGTAAAGACAGGTACTATAACCGTTACAGTTAATCTAAAACGTTCCTAGGAGATGGTCGCTGGGATTGAAAGGTTCTAGAGTGGCGACCTCGCACCGAAAATCGCAGCGTTGGAAGGCCTGCCATAAGGTGGACCGACGACCTGGTGAGAGTAGCGGGAATGCGGTGGAGACGCACAGGAACGGTCGTAGTGGCGACGCTTGGGGGAGGCCTATGTTGGCGATCTTTCAGCTGAAACGACGACGATGATGATGATGATGTTTCTAAGAGACTATCTATAACATTTTAAGATATTCTGAACTGCATTCACAGATTTTGGATTTTTTATGCCGTTCGATTCTATTTCATGTAGGAATCAAATGATGGACCATTTAAAGTATGACTACTAAAAATGCACGATTGCATCACTGCTTAATGTCGGGTAGGATCGCAGTCAAACACTAGTTCATATCAAATTAAAAAAAAAAAAAAATGACAGAAATCGCCAACAACTTAGCACATTACTGACTTGACTCAAACATCCACATGTATTTGGCCACAGGATTATTTGAAAGTGTAACCGAGGCCCTGGAAAGTAAATGGTAACTGATGGGACTTTTAAAATTTTTTTTCATGTTCCTTACTCGAAAAAAATAGTATAATTCTGACATTCCCTCTCGCTCTACCTAGAGCGGAAGGAAACAAAAACAATATACGATTTTTTTTTATTGATATAAACTAGTGCTCGAACGCGATTCCACGCGATGGTGAGCAGTGATGCAATCTCTGATGGTGAGGTGCACTAGTTTATGAGTCTATTCACCCTTGCCTTGAAGACACTCAAATTATATTCGGACGGAAAGACCGCAGCAGGCAGGCAGGATCAAGCTAAAAAGACATACCTTTACATATGCTTTCAAACATATGAAAAGGGTGTGAGGAGCCTTCAAAATCTTTCGGATTGTGATGAAAAGGGCGCTCCGCCTACCCCCTCCGTTTTGTAAAAACGTTAGAGATTAAAGGGATTAAGCTTAGTCGATTTTAATAAAATTGAGTTAGTTTAAAACTAGACAGGTTTCAGCCCGCTTTTTATAGGTGGGAAAATTATCCAGTGACATCTCCCGCTCTTGGGAGGAACGCCAGGTTGTGTCAGGCCCCAGTAGGCTTCGACCCTGCTTGGCCTCTACGGTTTGCTGACATCTCGCAATCTCAATACGCGACGTCGACGACTTGGGCTCGATGCGGACGGTTACCGGACTGTCGGACGGCGAGTTCCCCATTGCTCGCCTACCGAAAGCCCGCGCCTGCTGTGGCCGGAAATCGGGATCGGAAAGTCGGCGGCGTCTGGGGCATGAGCGCCGTTGCCTGATGATGCTAGCATTACTGCTTCGCAGAAGGAAGTGTGCGCCTGCCACTCCTCCTCGCTCCGGACCATGGCCTGTACCAAGGCCCGGCGCGAGAGATCGCCACCACCGATCGCTCCCACATGGGCATGGCTCTGCCCAAGCGGGGCACACCTCTACCATGTGCTCCACCGTGTTGTCGCACAAAGGTAGTGTTACTTTAAAAATAGAATGACTGACGATTCCTTGGTTGAAATTTATGAAGCTTTAGTTCTTCTTTCTTATTGTGTATTTATTTTGTAAATATTTGTAATATTATTATTTACCTGTGCTTGTGTGTGCTGTGGGATTATTTTCTTTTTGCACTGAGTATGTGGATTACTTTTCTCTTTACGCCAATATTTTCCCCCTTTAATAGGGGGTAATGCTCAAGGCCAATCCGAATCGCTCTTTGCCGTTATTATTATTATTTTTTTTTGTAAAAGGAGTAAATCCCGAATCACGGCTTGAAACGCTGGTTTGTTTCCAATTTGCAGATAGCTTGGATTCAATTTGGTTTGATGAAAAAAATATACAGGTTTTCAGTGTGTTTGAAAAAGCCATGGGCTGATACGACCACAACTGCGAGTACCTACACGTTTTTCAACCAATAAACTATGTACCTTTTATATGTATGTAACTTTTTCTTATTGGAGTCAATTCAATTAGGCTCAAAACTGACCCAAAGACTGAATGCGACTAAATTTTACATGGATCGATTGAAAGAAAGAAAGAAAAACATTTTATTTGTGGGAAAGACGCAAAAGGTTTAACAAATTATAAATATAATTAAAGAAAAGAATACGCCACTTCCGAGCAAAACGGCCGAACGCTCAGCATAATGCCGTGATCGTGATTTTTAGCGTGGGCCGGATTGCGTACCTTACCTGCACAACCTCGTAACTGGATAATTTGATACCTACAACAAGATTTTATGACTAACTATCCATAATGACTGACAAAAATCTATAAATAACAGCCGGGACCGTGTGCTATCTAAGGCACGGGGTGTCAGTCCTAGATAAACTTAAAAAAGTACCTATGTTCATACGAATTGAACAATTCATATTGGTATTTACCGGTTTCGTTATAGCATAACATAATCAGCTTTTTAATATTCCTACTACTGGGACTCAAGCCTCCTGTCTCGGAAGCCAGAAAGTCTGACCATCAGTCTACACAAGGAATATCATGCTACCCAGTAAAAAGTGGGTTGTAAAGGTCTGTTAGACAGTTGCTCCATGTAAAACACGGGTTAGGCTGGAAGCTGATCCCAAGCTAGCCTTCAAAAGGCATATCTCTCTACTAATGATAAATGCTATCCTATTATGCTGTGTTATGATAACTGGAGAAACCAATCAGATGTTGCATCCCCTTCTGCCTCAAAGTTTTGTTAAATCAAATATATATCTATCTCTTCATAATATAATATCAGCTTTTCACAATCGCAGTCAGGTGTCAAAGCAGACAAATCCTGTTTCAATACCTATCCTATACGTTAGTATGTTCATGTTATCTAGTTTCATTTTAATATTATCCAGCTTTGAATAGATAATGCTACAAGTTTCGATTCATATTAAAATTATGCTAGATAGTTGTTGAAATTCGATTTTGAACACTGAATCGCTAAATAGTTATAATCTATCCTAATTTTGTATGTTTGTGGATGATGTAAATTTACCTATATACACACAGCATTAGGTAATTATTTATTTAGGTGAGCAATCATCCAATGACTTCTCTTGCTATAAGTGGAGCGAGAGAAAGTGTCAGACTACAGCTACTAATAGTGTTAACGCACGCTCCAATTTGGTATGACAGTTTTGGTCCGTTGTACTAAGGTCGAGCGTTTGTACTAATTACGTTGAGTCACGACCTTGGTACAACGGACCAAAACCGTCATACTAAGTTGGAGCGTGTGTTTTCAAATAGATTTTTTGGGTGACGAACAAACCAAAGAAAAATAAAATACTATTAACTAGTAAGTACTGACTAGTACTGTCGTAAATAACTACCTGTATCCGAGCCTTCGGCAAAGTGACGTTTACACAAAATAATAAATAACTATCCATTCCCGATATCTATTAAACCCAAAATAAACGGAAGACAAAAGACACGAGTTCAATAAGAGCTCTTCTACACTATATCACTAGGTATATAAACGTGGACATTATTAACAGTGACCAGTGACAGTACGAAACGAATGGGCCACATTAATCCGGGGCTGGGAAACGAGAAAAGGCATTGAAACAAATTCGTTGGTGATATGTTATACGTAGAATTAGAAGTCTTAGTATGTCGGGAATTTGCAACGTTTGGGTGTGTTATTCAATTTGTATAATAAGTATACGAGTATATTTATAACTTCAGCTACAATGTGTTCCAAATAACAGTAGGATCGACTGCCATGTTGTGACAAAATTGAAGAACTGGATTCTGATTAAACTTTTTTCGTTCACAGGTCGTCATCATCATCAGCCTTTTTAATGTCACTCACTGCTGGAACTCAGGCCTCCTCTCTAGGAGAGGGCATGGGCCGTAATCTACCTCGCAGGCCTAGTGCGGGTTGGTGAATGTCATGTCTTCGAATTTTTGGTTCTAGGACATCCCGGTTTCCTCCACGATGTTTTTCTTCACCGTTTTGAGAGCAGTGGTGATGAAATAAATTACACAAAGTAATGCACCTAGCAGGGTTTGAACACGCGACAACTCGTAAGTCGGAGCCATTACCACTCGGCCACTACTGCTCTCCCAGTTCGTAAATAAATTGAATTTTAAAAATTGCTTGTTTTGCTCACAATAATAATAATAATTCGATTTGACAGCATGGCGTGACGTCACAACATGGCAACCGATCCTTTTCTTATTCGGAACGCATTGTAATCAAAATGATTCACTAACTATAGAGAGGATCTACCGCAGGTACCATCAAAGACGCTTCCGCCTGAACACTGTAAAGTTCATTTTTGCTTGAACTCAAAGCGAAAACTTCAAAGAGTTTTGTTTAGCGCTGGGCTGCAGAATTCAAGCGAATTTTTTTTAAGTGATCAGGCAGAAATGACCGCGGTTGTACAAGAAGGAACAATAATGCAGCCTCTTACATACTTACTTAAATTCGTTTTCTTTTTTTATTCTTTCTTTCTTATACATAGGTACTTATTTAAATCCCAATTAGAAAAATTAAGTTCCTAACTTTTATTTTTCAGTTCATTTTAATTTTCTTTTTTATTATCTAGTAATAATCTCGATTTAACGTATTTCTTTGTTAGACATAGAATTTTTTTTTTGTTTTGTTTGTTTGTCATGTGCGAGTCGCCTATAAACATTTTTCTTTCTTGATTTTCATTTTTCTTACTATCATTTCACTAACAACCATTATACTGTTAACATTTTTAAGTAGACCAGTTTCTCGGACAAGAAGTTATGGATTGTGTTACTTTTCATTACAATAAATTGGTTTTTAAGGAAAATCCTTTGAATTTTAGATAGTAAAATGTACGTACATATGCCAAGGTACATTCTGTACAGAAGTTGTTTGCATAGAAAAGATGAAAGAAATCATAAAGGAAATAACTTTCGATTTGTACTACAACGAGTGTCGCCGCTTGTCTCTCACCCTTTAACTCCACTACAATAAACCAGTACGAACGCGCATTACGCAACTAACAGACCACGCACGCTTAGATCGCAAGTTTGCTATTGGTAGTTGAACTATGAGCATTGCCCTATTTTGTGGCACGCCTGCCCCGCCCACAAGGCCATTCTAACTTCTTTCATCTGTTCTGTGGTTGTTTGGATTCGGGCAAAAATATGTGTCATTAACATATAATAAAATAAATATGTAGTACCTAAACCACTATCTTACTCAATGTTAATTACACAATTTTTATATTAGCGGTCACTTAATAGAAATATAAATAAAATTGTAAACAGCGCAAAATACCTAAAACACTGTTTTGTGTGGAACAATAATTTTCCCTATTTATACTAAAATAATAATAATAATAATATATAATAATAATATTCCACACTATCACACAACGCCGTCTAGTCCCAAGCTAAGCAGAGCTTGTGTTATGGGTACTAGACAACTGATAAACATACATTTATAGATAAATTACACCTATTACAATTACTAAGTTCACATCGACGAAAACGGGAGCAAAAACTAGAATTAATAATAATTTGTAAGTAGTAATTAAGTTTTGGAAAGAAAACAGTATTATTGTTTCTTAGATTGGTACCTAATCATCCAATAGCACACGCATGGAATAATACGAACTCAAAATAATACATCGACATTTTCTGTGTTTTCTTTAAGCCCAAGGAAAATCTTTGTTCCTAAATATTAGTATTGTTTTATACGTCATGTATTTTCAGAGACAAGGAAATATTCAAGACATTTTATTTGGCAAAGAACAAAACCAAAGTGTTTTTTTGGAAAAGTAATTCAGAAACATGTATTTTCGTAGAAACTCGCTCTTCAAAGGTTAAACATACAAAGTAAAATAATGAAAATAAAAACGCAAATTCAGAGGTGTATATTTTTGTACGAGATTTAAAAACAATCAATTTGATTGAAGCCAAAAAAGGCTTTAGTATGAAAAGAGATTATAATTTCGATTAACCTCATAATGGGATATGGTGGCTTAGCGGTGACGGGTCGGAGGACGCTCGTGTGAGTTGTTTTTATTACAAATTCATATTTAGACTTGTAACTTGCAATATTTACACACCGTTAAATTTTAATCGTTTTAATCCCATGGAGGGTCGATCCGGTACATGAAACACTATCGATTAGTAAAGATAACATTAAAAAATAAAGTACCTTTTTTTCAAAACTCGTATTCATTTACGTATGTACGAAATTAATTCCTTTAAGAAAACGTCAGCTGAGCGAGTCCAATGACCTGTAGGTAGTAGTCGGCGTTACGTAAAAAATAATTAAGGACTAAAACGATCAAAATTTAGTGTTGTATTTATGTTAGCATGTTTAGGGCAGATCACACAAATTTTTGAAACAGTTACCCATTTTAGGGTTCCGTTATACACAGGGTCCCATTTTATCCTTTAGGTAAAATGGGACCCTATAAGACAAAGTGGACCGATGACCTGGTCAGGATCGCGGGAATCCGATGGATGCGTGACGCACAGGATCGTTCGATGTGGCGACGCTTGGGGGAGGCCTATGTTCATCTGTGGACGTCTTTTGGCTGATATGATGATGATGATGATTACTAAGACTCTTCTGTCCATCACCAGGCTGTATCTCATGAACCGTGCTAGCTAGACCAACATAGCTAGACAGTTAAAATTTTCACAAATTACTAGTATTTCTGTTGCCAATATTATAACAAGTGCTAAAAACAGAATGAAATAAACCGCGTAAAAAAGTTTGTTGAAATAGTACGGAACCCTTCATACGCGAGACTGAATCACTCTTGGCTGACTTTTTCTTTTTCATTTAAGATGTGAAATTATCAAATGACTTATTCCGCTCTGGGTGGAGCGAGAGGGAATGTCACACTTTTATTGCCTTCTATCTTGAGGATAAATATAGAAGTCGGTATAACTTCGATCTTGAGGAGGACTTCTATATTTAATAGAAGTCGGTATAAATATAGATAAGTGGAAAGGTTGCTTATTTTCAATGTTAACAGACTACTTTAGGAAAAACTTCTTATGTACATTCTTAGATACATACCCTATAAACAAAATCCTCAATATTTTAATAATCTATGTGGACTTTTAATAATCTTAGCGTTAACCGAATGGCGCGAAATTACTCGCGAACGCCGGCGTTCGCTTGGGGTTTGAGAGGAAAAGACAGGAAAAACAACAAAAATAAATGATAAAAAACAATAAACAAACCCAATATGTCACAAAAAGAACTCGCCCTTTAACTCAACCACAAACAATTCAAAACAATTCCCACACAAGCTATCTTCAACAAGAAAATGCGATATCTGTGCGGGCAACAGCAACGCCACCGCCACATGTTACCGCGACAACCGCAGTCATTTGCAGCAACATTTTGCCATGTGCGACGTTTCCGGGAAAGTTTGCCAATAATGATATTGAACACGTTAGAAAGATAGCAGGTATTGTGTAGTGGTTCAGTTTAGAGAGAGGGGACCATTTTGGCTGGAGAACAGCTGTTTCTCGTGTCGTCAAGTTGGTATACAAGTTTGTTCTTTCTTAAAAGTTATAAAAGCTTTGTATCCAGCCAGTTTCAGTGATAAGTTTTTTATTTTATTTTATATGTTGGCTCGTAGATTTGCACGCTGCACTAAGGCAGTAAAAGCGACATTGTTTCGAACGTTTTGCAACACAACACGTGCAGTCTATGGGTCAATTATACGCAGAATACGATCAACGCCCTGCGTGTTTAGTATAAAAACGCGTTTAGGATGCTGATAATAATAATAATAATAATTTGCACAGACACAACCTTGTAGCCAGGATTATCCATCAGCAACTTGCTCTTAAATACAATCTTGTTGAATCAGAAGTACCGTACTATAGGTATGTGCCCGACCCAGTTCTCGAGAATGGCAGCGTCACATTGTATTGGGATCGATCTATCATCACTGACAGGACTATTGTTGCCAATAAACCTGACATAGTGGTGATAGATCGGCTAGAGCGTCGCACAATGATTGTTGATATAGCGGTCCCTCATGACGAGAACCTCGTGAAAGCTGAGAAGGATAAACAAACTAAATATCTTGACTTGGCTCGCGAGGTTGTCGACATGTGGGAAGTGGATAGAGCAATCATTGTGCCGATAGTCGTGACGGCCAATGGCTTAATAGCCAAGAGCCTCGATCAACATCTGCGGAGGCTCTCGTTAGGCAGTTGGATCAAGGGCTTGATCCAGAAGGCAGTACTCCTTGACACGGCGCGTATTGTCCGGAGGTTCCTCTCTCAGGAGCCCTGACCACCGGTAGCTTGGACCCTGTTCCCGATGCCGGTGGGCTACTATTTTTTGTATTTTTTAATGTTTTTTTTTTTTAATATCCTTTTTATAAGAAATATTTAAAAATATAATTAATATGTATAAATATAAATAAATGAAATAATAATATTCTACCAACTACCACACAACGCCGTCTAGTCCCAAGCTAAGCAGAGCTTGTGTTATGGGTACTAGACAACTAATAAACGTACTTATATATTTCTAAATACATACATATTTTAGATAAATTACACCCAGACACAGAACAAATGATCATGCTCATCACATAAACATTTGTCCTGGGTGGGAATCGAACCCACGACCTCCAGCATAGCAGGCAGGGCCACTAACCACAAGACCAAAAGGCCAGTCAAATGCAGCCACCCCGGCACTAAGTGCATGTAATGTGCCATTTTAATTTTAGGTTACTAACATAATTTTAAGTACCTATAACCACTAACAAAAATATGGATCTATTTTGTATCTGAGGCAAATAAAATTATTATTATTATATTTTTACTAGCTGACCCGGCAAACTCCATACTGCCTAATAGTCTATGAATTGTGAAAACGGATTTTTTGACGGAAATTTTGCACATTTTCTTACTGTTACCTTCCCTTGAGTGTCACGAATGTTTCAAGACCAAAATTGGCCAAATCGTTCCAGCCGTTCTCGAGTTTTAGCGAGACTAACGAACAGCTATTCATTTTTAAATATTTACTAGCTTCGCTCCTGCTTTACCCTACTATACCTTACTCTACCCTACTATACCCTACTCTACCCTACTCTACCCTACTCTACCCTACTCTACCCTACTCTACCCTACTCTACCCTACTCTACCCTACTCTACCCTACTCTACCCTACTCTACCCTACTCTACCCTACTCTACCCTACTCTACCCTACTCTACCCTACTCTACCCTACTCTACCCTACTCTACCCTACTCTACCCTACTCTACCCTACTCTACCCTACTCTACCCTACTCTACCCTACTCTACCTTACTCTATCCTACTCTACCCTACACTACCCTACACTACCCTACACTACCCTACACTACCCTACACTACCCTACACCACCTTACACTACTTACCCTAATTTTCATTACCCTAATGTCAATATCAATGTCAAAACCACAAAAATGTTCGAAAGACTTATTGTAGCACTGGAACGCAAAAGGCAATTGAAGGAGCGCAGGTGGGTTTAAAAATAAACATAATATGACGTCAAGCAGAAAAAAAAAAACAAGGCGGCTATGTTTCATAAACCGACCCCGACTTCTAGCTACCGAAGGCGTGGGCTAGCGGACGACGAGCAATGGGTAGCTCGCCGTCAAACCGTCCGGTAACCGTCCGGACCGAGCCCGAGTCGTCGACGGCACGTAGTCTTCCTCGTGCGCCTCAAAAAGATGTCAGCAAAAACGTAGGGACCCAGCTGGGCCGAAGCTTACTGAGGTCATGGATTGACTTCCGATAGGAACACTGAAAGAACCACAGTTCTAGAAAGCAAAGGGCAAAGAATTAAGGCCCAAGCGCCCGAAAAGTGCCATAAAACAGTGACTTTCTGAAGCCTACTCTTCGGTAGTAACGGCCAGGTTAATAGGTTTGAAAAAGATATATGTTTATTATAGATTCATGAACAATATTATCAATATTTGATTTTTTCGTGCTATTAATAATTTGTCTAAAAAAAATATTTAGCAATTTCGCAACTTTTCGCAAATTTTTCCCTACTCCTTCGAAACGGCTTGGATCTTTAGAAACATTTTTACACATAAAATTTGGTGGTTAAATATTCTTCAAAGTGAACATAGCATATGTAAATCAATCAATATTTCGCAAAGAAAATGGATTTAAAGGTCAGCCGCGCGCTTTCCGGGCGCTGTTGGCCGCAAATAAATGAACAGATTTACGTACTGCCACCTAGGCGGGTGCGAGAGGTGCGTCCACATAATTTCGGCCAGATGGTTTAAGGGACTGTATGCCTTAACATAGCTGTGTTTTTACTCAGTAAAAGTCTGACACGCCCTTTCGCTCCAGGCTAGAGTGTGAAAAGTGATTGGATCATTTCTCACTTTAATAAAAGGTATGTAACTATCTATGTTACACGAGCTTTAATTAAGAGCCATGTTTCCTAAGCTTAAAATACCGAAACACTTCTGCTTTGCAGCTAGTTAAACCTGTTGACTCCATCGGAATTTCTTGGAACAACATAAATAAGTACGTAGTTTTGGAAAAATTCTTTCATGTATTTTTATACGTTAAGCTGAAATTGCGAATCTTATTTATTTTCAAAGTTTCAGGTATATTGAAATACTTGTGTTCGAATAAATATTAGAAATTCTGGAAAGTTTGTTCAGTGAAAATATACAGATAATATTACTTTATGTTGAAAATATGTGTCTACGGCGACTTTTTGTAGCGATTCTGTAGCGCGTTCGCATCGATACAGTCGCGATGCTGTAGCGCGTTAGCATTTTTTCTATACCGCTTGCAAATGCGACTAACGCGCGTTAGTAGCGATAGCGCTGCTGTCGCGCTTACGAAACGCGCGACAGCTTCGCTACAAAAAGTTGCCGTGGGCAAGGGCCCTAAAAGGCTCGAGTCTCGTCACTTCACTCGAGTGATAATAGAAAATTGCCCCAGAGGTACATTGTTACTGAGATAAAAGTTTATGTTCAATTCTAGAACATGCTTTGTATGTGTACACATGTTTTAGCAAATAAATATCTTATCTTATCTTATCTTATCTTAATAGTCTACCCATATTGATAAATTTCATCGAAATTCATTCAGATATTTGAGCGTAAAGAAAATATACACACGCACCCATATATTATACATATAAACTTTCGCCTTTATAATATACAGTATTCTACTTCCAGCGGTTTCACCAGCGCGTAATAATAGAAAAATATCCCAAGGGAATATACTAACGGTTTAAAAAGTATCCTATGTCGAATTCCAGGATACGATCTATCCGTTAAAATAATTCTTGAAGTGACTACAGAGTCTTTAATTGACCGATGCTTGGAATATACAGTTCTATAAATGACTGATTCTACAAATGACCGATTCATAAATTGATTGATTCTATGAATGATCAATTCTATAGTTGACCGATTCTAAGAAACAGTCAATTAGGCTGTACATTCCAAGAATCGGTTAGTAATAGAGTCTGTAGTCATTTTGCGAATCAGATATTCCTAGGCTAAACCAATCAAATGTGTGCCTTTCAAAGTGATTGATCCAGTAGATTCTAAGCAAATTGGCAGAGACTGACGGACAGACAAATACACGAATGTCTATATACAAGAGTTAGTTTTGTTTTTGTATATGTGCGAAACCCGAAGCACGTGTTTATTTTTAGGTAAAGATTGATGATTATGTCAGCAAAAATACATAGTCATCGGATCATTCAGGAGACTAAGGGGTTGTTTTTCACCTGCTCCCAGCTTTTTTCTGGCGCCTAATACCCACTGTGACCTACCGTGACCTGTATTGTACTTAGTATCGGTGGTGTCCAACTTGCGACCTTTTTAAATATTTTTTGAGAAAAAATATAACATAGTGTAAACATTTTTGGAATCTAAAAATTGTCTTAGGGTTCCGTTTTTACATTTCAACCTACAGAATCCTGAATACTCCATGCCGCTCATGCGTTTGAGCTCCAAGTCGTAACTTCGATATTAATAAGTAGGTTTGGGATTTTAGTTTGAAGTACAAAACATAACACCTGAACCATTGCCTCGAGCGGTTAGGCACAGGTGCTATGTATTACACATTTAGCCTGTGGGGTAGTTTGTAAGAGTTACCGAAGCCCTGGAACACTAAGAGCATTGTTCCTTACACGAGCGGTTGGTTTCCTACCTCAAAAAGAAAAACAAACAAAAAAATTAATTGTAATGTTTGTAAATAAATTATTGATTCACTTGTTGTTACTGAATATTGTAGAACATTAGTTTTAGTATATGCGGAACCCGAAAAACGTATTTAGTATTTTTATGTAAAGAATCTATGTACAAAATTTCATAACTGTATCATGAAAAATCACCAAATAAAGCTTGATACCCTCACGCGGGCGAAGTCGCTGGCAGTAAAGTACAAAAGCGTATAAAAGAACTTATTGGGCACTAGCTTATGCCTACAGCGTACATAAAATATAGCCTATGTTACTCAGGAATAAAGCAGCTTTCAATCGGTAAAAAAGTTTTCGCAATCGGACCAGATTTTCAGAGATTTTTTTTTTTATATAATATAATATTCCACAGTTGTGGAATATTAAAAAAAAAAAAAAAATTATTATATTAAAAAAAAAAACAGTGCCGTCTAGTCCCAAGCTAAGCAGAGCTTGTGTTATGGGTACTAGACAACTGATAAACATACTTATATATTTCTAAATACATACATATTATAGATAAATTACACCCAGACACAGAACAAATGATCGTGCTTATCACACAAACATTCGTCCTGGGTGGGAATCGAACCCACGACCTCCGGCATAGCAGTCAGGATCACTAACCACTAGACCAACAGGCCTGTCAAAATAAATTACAGATTACTTCCCACAAACAAAAAAAAATATAAAAACAAACTTTACCTTTTTATAATATTAGTGTACATTAAAAACCGTAACGTTTAAAAATAATGTCATGTTAAACCAGTTGAAATAGAAAAGAAATAAGCAACAAATCAAAAGAAATAAAACAACAAATAAACTTCGGAACTACACTATCCCCTTATTTATTTCAACCATTATTTACGAGATCCAACAAAATGATTCCCCGGAGTATTATAAACCTCAAAACGAAGGAATTACGTCAATTTGTTGTGTTATTCAATAAAGCATAGACATCTGTATTCTGGGAAAGAAATATGAACGTTTCGTGATAGGTTTTATATCTTACTTAACTTTCTTTAACATTCAGCTTTTAGAAATTACTTCTGTACCGTGAACGCTTCGGGAACTTTTGAAAGAGATTTTGTGCCCTTTTCTAAATGTGGGAAATCATCCAGTAACTTCTCCCACTCTTGGGCGGAGCGGGACTTTTACTGACTTAAAGCCACACTTATATTCCTTCTTTGCTCTTTGGGCTGCAGGACTATGGGTTCCCGTTTCGGAATTCAACCCAAAACCCCAGTAGGCTAGGCTTTCCAGTACCACGGGTTGTCCTTTTCAAAGCCAACCCCTGGTCCCAGTAGGCTTCGGACCTGCTAGACTCCAATGGTTTTGCTGATATCTCTTTGAGGCGCACATGGAACACTATGCGCTGTCGTCAACTTGGACTCAGTTTGGAAAGTTACCGGACGGCCGGACGGCGAACTACCGATTACTCTTCGCCCGCAAACCCACGCCTACGACAGGCCTCGTGTTCCTGGTACGCAAAGAGTAACTGAAAGAATACACCCTGTCTCTTTTTACTTAATTCATTAAACACCAAGCGAACGCCGGCGTTCGCGCATCTATTGTCTTACATTATTATCTAGTGTCTCAAATTGACGGTATCTGAAAGGTAGCGCAGGTAAGGCAGAGTTATTTTATGAATTCCCAGCAAAAAAAAACATGTATTACACGTTTTGGCAATTATTTTTAACTCTCGAGTTGCTTTCATTATCAAACTTTTAATTGCTATCCATGTCCTTTAACGGCTTACGTCAAAATCCGACAAATATTTTTGTGTCGACTTCGCCAAGGTCGCATATTACATTAGTTAAGCTATCAACTGTTTTATAAAAACTATAATGAATAAAAATATAATTTCCAAGCTATTCTGATATTAGCACTAGCAGAAAATACCAATAATACTGTCTCGATTTTCTCTATTGAAAGAAATAACTTCTGATCGGTATTTCATATCCCCGACAGATAAAATACGTCAATAAAGCGATCAACGACGACATAATGAAGAAATACCTCCATCTTTAATATAACGTAACAGATTTTCCTCGGTTTGCGTCATCAAGAGGATTCTGACGGCTTTTTATCAAATTTCGGTACCTACGACAACGAATACAGTAAATTGAAAATCAATGTTATCCGCAATAGTTTGTTGTCAGTCGCATCACAGGATAATACAGAAGTTCAAGTCCTTAAAGTGGAAGAAAACAGACACATCTACGTTCATCCAACGGTCCCACACCGGAGATGTTGCTATCATCCGTATCATAACAAAAATCATCAGAAGAATCACTTACATCAATCACAATTTCAATTACAAACCTGTCTGTTTCTTTGTCTACAGATATTCTGTCATTGTAGTATTTGTTGAGACAGACGCTGCAATGGGCTCCATTTCAAGTTGTCCTGCAATTCTTTCAAATACCGAAAACGCCATGCCATAATAACTACTAACACCTTCTTTTTTTAAATAAAATTTTCTTCCACTCAAATTCTCCATAAAGTGGTGCGACTACCGTTAAAATCGATTTTGCTTCGCATTTCGTGCAAAAATTTTGCTAGAGTTGGTCATTTTTTCTTTTTTTTTTCTTTAGACAGACAGGGGAGTCAACATTACGCCGAAAGGAATTCTTACGTGAAACGCACTATACGTATAATTGTTTCAAACAAATGCGTTCAAGTGTTTGGCAGAATTTTTTGAGTGAAGTTCAGTGGGTGTTTAGTTATAGAAGCTTGCCAGGTTGATTGACTTGATACATTTGTTTTTAAATACTGCAAAAAACATTAGATTATGCTAACACACGCATTTTAATGAACAACAAAATGACTGTATGCCGTATAAACAATGTAATAGTCTCTAAACTTAACAATGGTTATGCACAAACAGCGCCAAAACTACAAGAAAAACATATCCCGGCAGAAATCATCCAACGACTTCTCCTGGAGCAAAAGGGTGTGTCTGACTTTTACTGACTAAAAACTTCTCCTGTGTTCCTTCTTTGCCTTGCGTCTTAAGATCCAGAGTTTCCTTCAGAAGCGAACCCATAGTCTCAGTAGGTATCGGCCCTGCTGGATCACCTACGGTTTTGTTGACATATCTTTGAGGCGCGCGTAGAATACTATGCGACGTCGACGACTCGGCAACGGCGCTCTCGCCGCCGCCGGGATTCCGATCCTGATTTCAAGCCAGGCGCGGGCTTGCGGACAGTGAGCAATGGGTAGCTCGCTGTCCGGCCGTCCAGTAACTGTCCGGACCAAGCCCAAGTCGTCGACGGCGCGCGCTGTTCCCGCGCGCCTCAAGGAGTTGTCAGCAACAGCAGGGGCCCAGCCGGGTCGAAGCCTACTGGGGCCAGGTTTATCCGAAAGGGCGCTCGAGCCCCGGTATAAAGGCTTGAAGGAACGGGATGGGTTTTTTAGTCAGTAAGAGTCTGACACTATCTCCCGCTCCGCCCAAGAGCGGGGGTTGTCATAAGATGATTTTTCCCATCGAAAAAAAAAAAAACCGTATGCCGTATAAACAATGTAATAGTCTCTAAACTTAACAATGGTTATGCACAAACTGCGCCAAAACTACAAGAAAAACATATCCCAGCAGAAATCATCCAACGACTTCTCCTGGAGCAAAAGGGTGTGTCTGCCTTTTAATGACTAAAAACTTCTCCTGTGTTTCTTCTTTGCCTTGCGTCCTAGGACCCCGAGTTTCCTTCAGAAGCGAACCTATAGTCCCAGGAGGTATCGGCCCTGCTGGACCTCTACTGTTTTGTTGACATATCTTTGAAGCGCGCGTGTAATACTACGTACCGTCGACGACTCGGCAACGGCGCTCTCGCCGCCGCCGGGATTTCGATCCCGATTTCTAGCCACCGTAGGCGCGGGCTTGCGGACAGTGAGCAATGGGTAGCTCGCTGTCTGACCGTCCGGTAACTGTCCGGACCAAGCCCAAGTCATCGACGGCGCGCACTGTTCCCGCGCGCCTCAAGGAGTTGTCAGCAACAGCAGAGGCCCAGCCGGGTCGAAGCCTACTGGGGCCAGGGCTATCCGAAGGGGAATTCGAGCCCCGGTATGAAAGCTTGAAGGAACGGGTCGGGTTTTTTAGTCAGTAAGAGTATGACACTATCTCCCGCTCCGCCCATGAGTGGGGGTTGTCATTGGATGATTTTCCCCACCAAAAAAAAAAGGCTTGGCCCGGACGGTCACCGGACGACCAGATGCCGAGCTAGCCCGGGAGTGCGCTTGTACTCGTTATGTGTAGGTATGTGCAATTTCACTCATTGTCTGGAGTTGCCCTTCTGTAGGTGCATAGATATAGAGCCATTCCGTGTTCGCACAGATGTATTGGCACTTTATGCCTTTTGTTGGTATGACCATTGTTTGTGATGTACAGGATTTGTAGAAAAACGGATCGCAGTCCGTATTTTATATGTATGTAAGTCAATAGCTTTCCAAATTGTACTGGTCAGGGATTTTAGGTATCTACTGCTATGTAGGCTACTTAATATCAGACTTTTCTTTATCCATGCATTTATTTATTTACAAATCAAGTAAAAGTTCACAACAGTAAATACCATTAAATCTTCTTCTGTACTAAAATCTTAATACTAAAAAAAAATATATTTCTATTAAAACTAGCTGTCCGCCCGCGACTTCGTCCGCGTGTACTTTCGTTATCGCACTCTAAACGTGTTTTCCCGTAGGAATAAGATGTTTTTCCGGAAGAAAAAGTAGCCTATGTTCTTTTCCATGTCAAAGGCTATATGAATGCTAAATTTCATACAAATCTGTTCAGCCGCTTTTGCATGATTAAGTAACAAACATCCAAACATCCACACTTTCACATTTCTTAATAATATTAGTTAGGACATTAAAAATGTGAAAGTAACTCTGTCTGTCTGTCTGTTACACTTTCACGGCTAAACTACTGCACCGATTTTAATAAAATTTGGTATGGAGGAAGCTGAAACTCCAAGAATGGACATAGGCTAATTTTTATCCGTCTTCACTTTAAGTTCGACTTCGCAATAATCAACATTCACGCGGACGAAGCCGCTGGCAGAAGTCAGATGTTATGTATTTTAAAGATTTGTATGACCTACAGATAAATGTTCCAAGTCTAGATATTTTATGTATGTGAGTTTTCATGTCTGTGAACGCAACCCCGATACATGAGATAAATAAAATAAATAAATAATTATAATTGCATAAGTTGATAAAAATGCTATGCAATAGCTTTACCGCGGCAGTCCCCGAGTGCCACACGTCTTTTTTTTAGTTTATATAATTGTGTAAGGCAAGAATAAAAGTTTTTTCTTTCTTTTATTTCCTGGTTATCTGGCCCCATCTATAGTAGAAAATAATAGTCAAATAGGGCGGGGCGTGTCAGACCTTTACTGAATAACCACCCATCGATGTTCCCTCATTACCCTTCGCATTTGTTGAGCCACGGTAACTATAATAATAATAATAATAAGCCCTGACCACCGGTAGCTTGGACCCTGTTCCCGATGCCGGTGGGCTACTATTTTTTGTATTTTTAAATGTTTTTTTTTTTTTTTAATATCCTTTTTATAAGAAATATTTAAAAATATAATTAATATGTATAAATATAAATAAATGAAATAATAATAATATTCCACAACTATCACACAACGCCGTCTAGTCCCAAGCTAAGCAGAGCTTGTGTTATGGGTACTAGACAACTGATAAACATACATATATAATTCTAAACTCTATTAAACATAACAACCCCAAATACCTCTCAAAATAATGTTTACTCCCCTAGTAACCACTAGAAACACTCCAACAACGTACTTTCAGCCCCCATAAAAGTGTCACGGAAAAAAAAACCGTGGATAAAAAGTGAAATCGTGATAAATGTGCGTGTCTACTCGCGCTTACCGCTCCAAAGGAACAAAATGTTCGACTGTACCGTAATGATATCGTTACGTTCTTCAGATAGATTTCCAAGTAAATTGGGCCACTTGTTACTTTTCAACACAATTGTGTTTAATACTTACTTTTCCCGTTGGTTTCACTTGCCTGATTGTTGAAAACTATTGGATAATCTACACTTAATATTATAAAGAGGTAAAGTTTGTTTTTTTTTTTTGTTCGTAGGAAGTTATTCTCTGAAAATACTAGTTCGATTGCTAAAATTTTTTCACCGATAGAAAGCTGCTTTATTCTTCAGTGACATAGGATATTTTCTGTTCGCGGGTGAAGCCGTAGGCAACAGCTAGTATGTGATAAAGAAGTATCCTGCCAGCGTTGCGTGATTGCGAAGGAGACGGCCGCACTCGTGCCCGTGCACATCCTCGCGTTCCAGCCACCGTGACCCTGACCTCGACTACCAGCCACAGAACGCGCAGGCTTGCGGATAGCGAGCAATAAGTAGCTTGCCGTCCGGACGTCTGGTAATCATGTAGATCGAGTCCCTACGGTGCGTAGTATTCAAAGCAGGCATCAAAGAGAATTCATCAAAACTGTAGGGAGCCAGCACGGCCGGTTCCTACTGGGGCTACAAGGAGTTTTTGAAAAGGAAACCCGAGGTCTCAGATCGCAACTGAAGGAAGAAAGTAAAAGTCTTGCATGCCTTCTTACTACACCCTAGAGCGGGAGAAGCAAATGGATGATTTCCCACCTCACAAAGAAGGGTTAGGTTTGGGATAAATTGAAAATATTACCATGAAGGCAACTAAAAGATCACAGGCGGGGGTTTAGTCAGAAAAAAAATCTGATACTCCCTTTTTTTTGGGTTTCCCCGCTCTGGGTGGAGCGGGAGATAGTGTCGGACTCTTACTGACTAAAAAACCCACCCCGTTCCTTCTAGCCTTCATACCGGGGCTCGAGTTCCCGTTCGGATAACCCTGGCCCCAGTAGGCTTCGACCCGGCTGGGCCCCGTCTGATACTCCCTCACGCTTCACACAGGGAGAAGTAGTACAAGTATTTTATGTCCTAATCCACGGCATATTTTGTAAATTTTATCCAAACCCGTTTAGTTTGAGCTTTAGTTGTTTATCATCGAAAGAGATATCTACACTTTTACATCCATCTATTTTAATATAGTAAGTGCGTCTGTTTGTTACAAATACATTTACACACGTACAAATCGCTGAACGCAATTTTCATGAAATATGGCTTATAAGTAAACTATGCCGCCGGGATTCCAATACCTACCGCACCGTCCAAGAGTGGGGGATGTCATTGGATGCAATCCCACTTTAAAAAAAAAAATCAGTAGACTATGATCAGGATTTTAAGATAGACACTTTTCACTATACGTGGAAAATTTTCCAAAGTATTTTTCAAACGAAAAAAGCCGCGGGTAAAAGCTAGTTAATTATGTATATTTCTTTGCGTGTTTCAGATAGATTTCCATGTAAATTGGGGCGCTTGTTACTTTCCAACGAAATTATTTCAATACTGAACGTCTAAGAGTTCGTTTTCATTATAATAAATTCGAGTGCTTAAATGTAACAGGCGAAGTGTGAAAAACGTGATTTTGACTGTTTAATGAGCTAGTTATATTTATAAACAACATAATATAACTACAAGTTACTTTTAAATAAGTTACCGTGTATATGTTACTGTAAAAGCTAGAACTACGGTAAATCTTAAGAATTTTCAGTAAAACCTAAGATTTACCAATTATTAATGGGAAATGTCCATAAAAGTTTGCGAATCGAACTTTTACCAACATTCATTTGATAAATCTTAGGATTTACATTAAAGGCACGGTAAATGTTGAAAAAAAATCATGTCATAAAATGTAAAGCGCATCAACTCGTACTCGTGGGCAGTCAGCCGCCCCCGCTACCTGCGCACCGTAAAACCAAATAATAAGAAAAATAATGATTCAATTAGACTAGCTAATACAACCCTTAAGTTTGTATTTGTTTGTTAAATCCAAATAAGAAGAAAAATACAGATTCAGTTAGATGAGTCAAGGTAAGCGTTATGTTTATGAGAAGATAATTTTACTTGTGTTATTTTTTATTGCTTAGGAAGTATTTCAAATATTAAAAAAAAAAATACTTGTTCCTAATTTTATGAATACAACTCCTTAATTAAAATAATTTAAATAGGCTAGGATTATATCTTAGTTTTTAACTAATACATACTTGAAATAAATGACGAAGAATAAAGTAATCATTGTTTTATTCCTAAAACCAACATTTACCAGCCCACGTTGGTAAAACCTAGCATGTACTGAATTGGAATGGTAAAAGTCCGAAAAAATCACCCCATTATAATAAATACTTACATTTACCAACCCATGTCGGTAAATCTTAGGTTTTACTGGAAAGTCTTAAGATTTACCGTAGTTCGAGCTTTTACAGTAACATATATATATAAACTCAAAATAATAATAATTGTAAAAACGTGTTCGAAAAAACCGCAAGAAACGACTTAACTATTCAATTTAAGCAATCTATGATTGAACTGAAATAAATTCTACCAACTGCATCAGACTGCTTAATGTGAATATAATTTGATACCAAAAATCTTCCATTATATATATATTTTTAATTTTGATGTAACCAATATCACTCTCACAACTAACGACACCTTTCAAACTAAGATGCAACAAGACTTTTAGGCTCTTGGTCGTACCAAGGAAATATACATAATGTAGGTACATACATATATATACACTCGAAAAACATAACTTTCCGTTGGCGCGGTTGGGTAAGAATTAGAAATAAAAGAAATACCTACAGCATCATTATCATTTCAGCCGATATACGACAGTCTGCGGGACATGGTCTGCGGAGAAATGCCACACAAACACCGAAGGTCGGAACCGTCCAGGAGCCTCCACCTGTGGAGATTGTCTTTGCCGCGTCCAACCTGAGTGCGGAGTCTATTTAGAGTTTTCCAGTTTGGCCATGGCAATGTGTTGCCAGGAGAGAGGCTCTCCGACGGCTCGATAAAATCTTTAAGAGGTTTAAACATCTCCCGCCAGAGGTCGTATCTCTCCGATGTTGTGTTACTTTGAAATGGGCTTACGCTTGCAACAAAACTGTACTCTATAGTGTGATTTTACTCGTTTTATATTTATCAAAAAAATAAAGTGTGGACTGGATGTCACTATAACTCTTTAAGTTAAAAACAATAATAAAATATTTAGCAATATTTTTCCTAAGACTCAGCACAGAAAATTCTTACGACAGTTTTATTAAACAACTTTGAAATTAAGCGAAAAAATTGTGGTTTACCTACTAAAAAAAAAAAAAGAAAACGACAGGGCTTTCAAAAGTTTGATAAAATTATTTCAGCCAGCTCAGAGGTGATTACGGAGATTAAACTAACTCCAGAGGCTTGCGTTATTGTTATGCGAGCAAACCCCTGATAAATGAAAAGGGTGGAATCGTTTATTCGTGACTAGAAAGGAAATTGTGGGGTAAATAAAATAATCAAATTAAACCACTTGAAACTTGCCTTTGAATATTTATCGTAGACTTCTTTTTGAGGTGGTAAGTCATTAAATTACTGAGGGAAACGGCGTGTTAGAATTTGATCAAAACCATACACCTCTGTATATCAGTTGCCTTTTGCCCAAGACCTTGGTTTTCCTTTCAGAAATTTCCCGTGGGCCTAGGAGGCATCGGTTTTGCTGGGCAGTAGCCTAGCAAGGCCGGTGCCTGCTGCATACCCGGTTTGCTGACATCTCTTCGAGGCGAGCGTACACAACTCGCTCTTGACGATGTGGACTCGGTCCGGACGGCAAGCTACCCATTGCTAATCGTTCGCCCGCGTCTATGGTGACTTGGGACGCCTTGCGACTTCCGACGCCCAGGGTGTCTCCTGTCACGGCTGGGGCATGTGAATGTACGTTACCTAACGACGGTGGCCATCCTCTTTGCTAGCAGTACTGCTTCGCAGAAGGAGGCGACCAAATCTCGCTCCGGACTAAGGCTTAAACCAGAGCCCGATCTAATTTTTACACTCATATTATATCTCAAACAAGTTATTCCTGTAAACAGATGAAGTGCTCAGTTCAAATAAAAATAAAATATCAAGTTTCTTTAGAAATTTAAGAAATTCCTTGTGATAATATCCTTATCTTTTTCGTCCTATTCTTTGAACTATAAAATTGAGTGAGAATTCTTCATTTTTATGAAAAATTGTGAAGTTAGCCTGATAAGCTAGTTAGCCTTTGTAAGGTAATCTTGCTTAGTTTGATTTAGGAATTCTGTAAAATCAAACAAGCTCTCGCTTTTTTAATGGTTTTATTTATCTTAGGCGCTGGACAAACGGAGCCACTTTTTGTTCCAGTTATCGACACCGAACACTTTTTGATTGTCAGGAGTGTGTGTTAAGTGGAAGCAATTGAACACAAAAAATGTTTACGTATGCGCAGGGAGCGGATAATATATTCACCGGTAGCTTGTATCTGACACAAGACACAAACATGTCCACGTTTGCACCCTGCCTTAGAGATGTAGAACTACTTTTCTAGGTAATTTTAAATTTCACTGCCTTGTTGATCAAGTGGTCTCTCGTCTCAACTAAGGGTAAAGAGAGTGTGCCGGTATATACACACTCATATCTCGTTATCATCATCATAGTAGGGTAGTGTCCAGGGTCAAAATAATTACATTTTTAGTCCGCATTTTAGATTATAAAAAAATATTGGATACGTATTTTTTCTTTTTTCGATTAAACAAAAAATAACAAAGATATAGCCCATTAAAGTTATGTGTGACGTCACCCCGTGCGAAAAAATTTAGCACGGCGTGACGTCACACGTAACTTTAATGGGTTTTATGGGCTTTCTTATTATCTTGGGTTATATCTTTGTTAGTTGAAAACCAGCGTCAGGCACTAGTTGTCTGGCATTCATGCTGAACTGGACCTATTTTGGTGCAGCCATGAGGCACACGACAACTGTATTTTTTATTTTTTTATATTATTGCTTTTTTGATTCTTTTACTTTTTATACGTGTTTTTGTTTATCTTTGTGTTTGGGCCTTGTGCTGTACCAAATAAATAATTTTTCTTTCTTTCTTTTTTCTTTTTTCCTGCGAATATCTTCATTTCTGCAAAACAATTATCTCACGTGTCCATGGCTAGTTTTCGCAATAGCTCTAATATAGTGGTCTAGCGGTCCAAAGTCCAACTGTTGAGCATTCACGGTCATTGTTTTGTTGTTATTTGAGTAACATTGTTAATTCTCACAGGAAACCTAAGTCTGCCTGATAGTTGTCAGGGAAAAAGGTCAATAAGATAGCGTTTGAAGTACCAAACCCAAGTAACAAAGGACGAGGGCAAGATATGATGCTATACTACACTATTACTATGTCTTTGTGTCGACACCGACACCGGCCCAAGCTGAAAGTCAGCACTGTGGTCGCGTCGTACTTATTATAGGCCCGCGGCCTTGTGCTGAGTGTTTGGCTGTTTTACGCAAATGTGACACACGTTTTTCCTTTAGAATTAATGTTACGAGTATAATTAATTTCTCGCGAATAGATTATTTTTTCTTTATTAAACCATTTGTACTCGATTCTTCTTCTTCTTCTTCATCGTATCAATGATTCCAAAATGCAGGTGTTGTTAGACAGTGAGTATAATGCAGTGAGTGAGTACATACAACACAGTGAATAAAAGAGTCGAGACATTTTTGGGACGTAACTTTGCAATCGTACTGTGGCTTATTGGAGAACCCCCATCGGACTAAAATGTACCTGCAACAGCTCATGTTGCTTCATAGTCACTTCAGAGAATTCAAGGGTAGGTCACGGCTATTAGTGGCCAGTTGGAAGCTTTCCTACGGGATCAACGTAGTCAATTGAAGAGAACGTCTGAGAAACACAGTTTTTTATTTGCTTCGCTAGGCCTTAGTTTTGTTGATAGCTTTATGCTTGTAACAAACAAAATGTGAGAAAAGGAAGCAAGAAAAATGGCAAGAAAAAAAGAGATAAGAAATAAAAAAAATTAACTTATAATACACTAGCTTTTGCCCGCGGTTTCGCCCGCCTACATAAAATATAGCCTTTGTCACTCAGGAATAAAGCAGCTTTCTGTCGGTGAAAAAATTTTAGCAATCGGACCAGTACTTTCAGAGATTACCTCCTACAAACATAAAAACAAACTTTACCCCTTTATTATATTAGTGTGGAAGTGTAGATAATACCAGACCTGCAAGATTATTTGAAAATGTTACTACAACTCCGAACGGGCAAAGGCAAAAGGCAATTGAAGCGACTCAGGTGGCTCTTAGTCAGTAAAAGTTTAACACTCTGTCTCATTCTACTTAGAGCAGGAGGTGTTTTTTTGATGGTTTTTTACCTAAAAAAAAAGCATTGTAGAACTATATACACTTCTGCCTATATCTTCAAAGAAGTAATTAGTAATTATAACATCTAAAATTATCTTTTTGTAGACAACTTTTAATTCAAGCTAGTTCATATAATAACACTAACTATAATTACGTCTTTGAGCACTAATTAAGCTGCCTTCTGTCTATTGGGTGAAAGAAATTATTTTTTGGAATGCTGGCATTTCTGTACTCGGCCTTATCATTAAGTCTTAGGTCTTGGGGATAGTAATAACTAGATATTAAAATGGTTTGGGCTGTGTAATTGTCGAAAATTATTCTAGGAGAACACAGTTTTGGAATAAAAAGTATCCTATGTCCTATTTCAGGATTTGGTATACTCGTGTGGCTTATGGGTAGACTATGAGTGTTTTTAATATCGTGTCGATCTCATCACGCATGCGAGATTGCTCCACATGCAGAATTATTTCAAAATGCAAAAAAAAACGCGTCTCACGTGCGTATTCTACGCATTAAAATAAATACTTGTATCAAATGGACATTTGACAAAATGTTGTGTGTACTTGTACTATTTCAAGACATTTTCTATACGTGTAACACGTGTGACATGGGTAGGCAATATCCTGCCTACCTACCATTCTGCTGCCAGTAACTTTGCGTAAAAGTAGAAAATTATTTCAAGGGAACACACAGAATAAAAAGTATATCTCTAACCTATTTCTGGATCTTGACTCGACATGTAAAATACGAATATACCATTATATTCGTATTTTACACGGCTAGACTATATCTTGACTTACTAGCTTCTGCCAGTGGCTTTGCTTGAAATTATCTCAAGAGAACAGAGGTCGTTCTTCCATTCCAGGACTTGGTTTTATTATCGTGTGCCAAAATTCAATTAAAACTTGTTCAGCTGTTTTAGCGCGAAAAAGTAAGAAACGTCCACACAATAAATATATGTTCACACAAACTTATTCTTTCTTTGACAATTCTCAATATGTAAATGGTATTGGAGTTTACAGAAAACATTTAAATAAGGAAAAGGGGGTAGACACAATGTAACAGCGGCCGACCGAGTTAATCTCAGGCGACCGCAGTTAATTGCAACATTAATTAAACATTCGTTGCAACTAGTTTTGGTTAATCAAAGTTTCTAACAAGAATCATTAACAATGATTAGGATTTATATATGTGAGTTCTAGTTATGTTTAATTTTCTAAAACACTTGTTTTATCAAGTTAATTTTATTGAATCTCTCTTCTGAACTAGGTTCAGCCTAATTTTTAATTCTACTTTTATTTTTTTAATTTTCTTCAGGCTTTTGGGTATTTAAGTCACTTTGATGTCCTATTTATTTTTATTACTCATACTCTAAAAGTATGTCTAAAGTTGCCTGAGAAGCGGGTTGAAAGTAATATTTTTCATCCTTAGGGAGAATCGCTTTCAACTGATAGCTGTCAAATTATTAAAAAAAAAACTTGTTCTATCTTCACGTATTTATTGCACCACGTCCCAATTTTCTATACAGAAACTCAATTAGGTACAGCGCGATGTAAAATTAAAGATAACTTCTTTTTGTCAACTATTTCTTTAAAATACTTTTTTTTTTAATAGTAAGGAAAAAACTTTACATTGTTCTTTCGAATGGTAGAGTTTTATTTACATTTCCGTACAACAGAGATTTGTATTAGTCCCTCGCTACGTTCGGACGCCAAACTCCTTCTCGGGATTAAATAAGGTACTTTCACCGCTAGGGTAACATTGTAATATTTCGATTTTATGTTTTATTAGTGTTTATACTCCTTTGTTGAGTGTCATGTTATAATATTTCAAATGGTAAAAAGTAGTTTAACACAACTCCGGTCCCCAAGATACAATCGCCTCCTAGTTTAGGGACCAACATATACCGCATAGTTGAAGCCCGCAAATACATAGTTACAGACCTGTATCAAGTTAAGATTATTTAATTTCAGGAAATATTTGTAACAATGATTCAATACAATTAATTTATCGTCCTCACCTTGTCCCGTGTTAGTTAAAGTTGATGCAACATTTTTTTTTTTTCCATTCTGTCCGGTCACCCGATATGCTGTCACTTAGGGTTCTTTCAATTTATGCGTTTTTTGAGGGCCTGCTGCGGTGCGTTAGTCGTACTGCGTCCGGACGATCGTATTTTTCATACAAAACGCGCGGTGCGGCAACCCTGCCGCGAATGGTCGACGGCAGTACGGCAACTTTACAAGCACCACGTGTACAATTCGGTATTGAATAGCGCATCACTGTCATACACACACACGGCAGCCAGATACGTTTTCAGTTTAGGCGCTCGCTGTCGGACTGCTATCTCACTGCAACCGGCCGGCTGCGGCATGGTAAACGTGCGGCAGCGGACTGACATGAAACGTCTAAATTGAAAGCGCCTAAACTCCTTTTTCCTTCATATCAATCCTCAGACAATCTATTATTACCTATTGAATCTGAATATAGATACTAAAATAAAGACCAAATCGGGAATAAATTTGAGTAGGTAGGTATGACAAGATTCATACTGTTCTTATTGCGAAAGTACTATTTGAGGTATAAATTGGCGGAATTGTGTGGCACTAGCTTACAAATGATAAAATATCAGTTCATTAAATTATTGTTCCACGGTACGTACTTGTTGCGGCTTATAAAATAATATATTAAGATATCTGTTTTAAGTGTTACCGCAGCCTTGGAACGTAAACGGCTACTGAGGGAAACCCAGGTTTTGGCTAGTAAAAGTCGTACACTACCTCTCGCTTCACCTAAAAAGGGAAGAGTTATTTGGTGATTCACCCATAAAGAACAAGTTAGAAGCAATCAATTATAATATATCAATTGATTTGGTCTAGTGGTTAGTGGCACTGACTGCTAAGCTAAATTTCATGGTCCAAGACAAATAATATGTGTGTGATGAGCACGATCATTAATTTGTTCTGTGTCTGGGTGTAATTTACCTATAATACGAGTATGTATAAGTATTTTTATCAGTTGTCTAGTACTCTTCGCACCAGCTCTGCTTCGTTTGGGACTAGATGGCGTTGTGTGAAAGTTATTAATTATTATTATTAATTAACTAGATTTTGCTCGTGGCTTCGCCTGCGTACATAAAAAATTTAGCAATGGGACCAGTACTTTCAGAGATTACTACCTACAAACAAAAAAAAAAAACTTTACCTCTTTATTATAATGTTGATGTAGATAAATGCCAGGGAATGCAAGCCATCATAGAGTGCGACTATTGCAGTTATTTCATGAACACAACAACTACCAAAAAACCATATATCGTGTCAAGGGTAAAAAGTACAATTGCACTCTATCCATGCTAAAATGTCTTTGAAGAAAAGTGTCAATAGTTCAGGACTGACTTAATTTATAGCATAGAATCTAAAGTAGTAGTAGTTGTACTAATAAACTAGTTGTGAACCATTGACAAAAAAACAGAAATTATTAGACATTGTTGTAGGCACAGAACAGAGGAATGTATGATTCCTGTTCTGTGGTCGATAAAAAATTATAATTGTTAATGTCGCCCATTTCTATATGTTTGATTATAAAGAGTTTTCCAAAACTTTTTGTTTTGATTAACATTTTCCCTTGCATTTAACGTTATATCTAGCATCTAAGCGAAGTTAATCCCCCAGATAAGTGTCGGCTTTCACGACTTACGCGGCGTAGTTAAAGAGCTTTGACTGACATCTAAGAACTCCAAGTGACCTTGGCATTCAAGGTTTTACCACAAGATTGATAATCTAGTCATGGAAAAAAACCGCTGTATAAACGTAAATGAAGCAAAATGAACGAGTATATTGTAAGTGGTTTTGGCACATAGATTTTTTCAGTATTCTGCCTATCTTCATGATAAAAGCTGTGTGTAAGTAAAACTACGATTATAATTTGGGTGTCTTCATGGCTAGAGTGAATAGGCTCTTAATAAAATAGTGCGCCTCACCATCAACGATTGCATCACTGCTTACCATCAGGTGTGATCGCAGTCAAGCACTAGTTCATATCAGATAATAAAGAACTTTTTTTGACGTGAGAAATCCTTGATTTCTTAATAATATTATCTTTTTTTATGAACCTGCGTTGTGGTCCCTCCACCAGTCAAGTACCAGTAGAGAATGCCTATCGCATTAAGTAAATTTTCCAATGATTTTTTTCACTCTAGGCTAGAACGAGAGGGTGTGTCAGACTTTTACTGACGAAAACTCATCAAACAACTGTGTTTTTCAGTTTTATTTTGCATTCTAAGGTCGTGGTAACTCTTTAAACGTTACCGCAGCCCTAGCAGGCATTTTCCCTACTGGGCCCCTTCAGTTTTTAACCGACTTTGAAAAGGAGGAGGTTCTATGTTCGGCTGAATGTATGTTTTTTTTTTATGTATGTTCACCGACATCTTGGTCAATTGTGGACCGATTTTGAAAATTCTTTTTTTGACTGAAAGTTTAGTTGCTTTCAAGTTGGTCCCATTGAAATATTGTTATGATCTGATCATGAACTTCGAAGATATGGCACAGAACTCCTCATAGGATCACAGCAGAGCTGATGTAACAAGTAAAATTGCTTTGTGTTTACGTGTAGTCGATGACTGGCTGAAGGAAAAGGGGAGGGGATGTATCGGACTGATCTGATGATGAAGCCAGAAGGTAAATTAATGTAATGATACCATGTTTGGGATTATTAGAATCGTTATGAGATGCTCTCTGACTATAAGGTATTT
The DNA here is from genome assembly GCA_910589285.2 of Mythimna ferrago. NCBI lineage: Eukaryota > Metazoa > Arthropoda > Insecta > Lepidoptera > Noctuidae > Mythimna > Mythimna ferrago. Next base: position 12,808,157 of record OU342694.1, on the reverse strand, counting down.
AAGTTTGGCTGAGAGGTACTTTTTAGTGGAGGTACCATAACTAAAAAGTGTAAGATAAAAAACTTTACATAAAAAAATACAACCGACTTCAATGTTAAAAAAACACTGAAAAGTACAAAATAACTTTAATTTCGGAAGTCGGTATTAAATAACGAAGAGACAAAACTATTAGGTATAGAAACATACAATAAGTAAGTAAAAACACAATTATTTGGAGTTTTCATTAAAATAACACTAGCGGTGTAGGCTGATAAAGATAACTATACTATTATTGCCTACAAAATAAAACACGTAACGTAATCACACACTTATCGACTTACTACTATTCAATTTACACTTGTTACTTCAACCATTGCTACACAATAAGTGCTTATTTTTCATGGCCGATCAAATTAATCAATTCATTTAATATGTAATAGGGATAGCGTTATTCAAATGAGCAACTAACAAAACAATCACCATAAATTCATTGACAAGCTAATAAGTTACGAATGAATTTGTGTTACCAGAAAACATAAATATTTTTTTTTTATTGTAAATCTCAGAATTTTGGGGTCCTAGACCTTTTGAATTATTAAAGGGAGGCCGGAGCCAACTCGCAGATGCGTCTTAGACACTTTTTATGGAACGTGGTTGTAATGATCCTTTGCTTGATGGTAATACTATTCTATTATAAAGGGTGTAAGAGACAGCCCTCCACAAACTTTAAGGGCTTGCTCAGTAGACGAAACTGAACAACCTTACACAAAAATTTTTTTCAGGAAACGAAAAAAAAAATCGGCCTCTTCATACAAACTGTCCAATCAAGTTTATAATTTTGTATGGTGAGGCGGATTTTTTTTTTTTTTGTTTCCTGAAAAAAGTCTTGTGGAAGGTTGTTCAGTTTCGTCTACTGAGCAAGTCCCTAAAGTTTGTGGAGGGCTGTCCCTTACACCTTGTATATTATATCTAATGGTGGTGGTTGAGTTTTACACTGGCTCACTACTACACACCGCCGAGCGCAGGCCGCATGTCCAACCGTCACGTCACAGACTAGTCACTACGTACAGATACGTCAGTGCGTACACAGAGTAGTATGAGGTAATTGTATCAGATAGCCCGACTGACTCGTCGACACCGCCCCCTCTGGTTGCATACGTGAGACAACGTATTATATTTATTATATAGAAATAAACACCACAGTGGTACCAACCAACGATTTTTCTCTGTATGCGCTCTGCTAATGCACCCAAAGACAAAGCCCGGTTGCTGGGAAACTATTGCGACATATGCAAAACAAAGATATTATGGGCTATAGTTTTGAGAGGCTTTATTGAACTGGTTACCAAGCACTATTACATAAAGATTTATTATTAAATCGTTCATAACATTTAAAATAATTAAACTCATAAATACACAATAATATTTCGTGCTTACTTGACTTATCTCCATGGCAACAGTGATCAAATGTCGTTCAAGAGGATTATTATTACTGCCACTTATTCATAAAAAAATACGGAGAACACCCGTCAATCCGAATAAAATTACATAAGTGAAATCTCTATTCCTAAAAAAAAAAAAAAATATTGCAATTGTGATATCCAGACAATAAATATTTTCGCTTGAAATTAATTTGTAGCGACACGTATCAATAACAGCAAATATAATTTATATTTTGTTATGTAAGACATTTAATATTTTTGATACTTCATTATATTTACTACATTTAGTACAAGTCTAAATGTTTACAGCTACAAAAAAATATCGAAAAGTTAAAACCCGGGCTGTTATGAAGCTCCGTAATCATAACAGAAAGTATCGAAAATTCGAAATAAACCATTATGTATAATTGAAACCGTTTTGGATAAAGGCGAAAACTTAAAGTGGCTTTAATAACCTAACTTATGTGACTGATTAATCTAGATTAGAAATAAAAGTCAAATGCGATTTGTATTTTACTGTAATATTTTAAATTTTTAATAACCGTAACCGAACCCATTACGTCCATAGTATAGTCGGCCTTATAATGTTCTCACTGTTGGGATTCAGGCCTCTCTAAGAGAGGGAATGAGCGGTAATCTACCACGCGGGCCCAGTGCGGGTTGGTGGATGTCAAATGTCTTCGAATTTTTGGTTCTAGGACATGCCGGTTTCCTCATGATGTTTTCTTTTACCGTTTTGAGAGCAGTGGTGATAAAATAAATTACACAAAGTAATGCGCCTGGCTGGGTTTGAAACCGCAACCTACAACTCGAAAGTCGGGGCCGTTAAAATTTGTCCACCACTGCTTACGTTCATAAACGGGCAAAAAGACTGCCAGGTTCAAATGGGATTAGTCGTGTCACGTCAGCCGTATGCACAGTGACCGCTAGCCGAAGACGCCACGCAGTGGGTTCCTGCAGATGAATAGCGCTGTTGAGGCCTAGAAAAAAGTGGCGAGATGATTTAACGCGTACCGTGAGGACTAGTTCAAGACGGCGTGGAAGAAAAATGTCTGAAAGGACTTAAGGGAGGCCTTTGCCCAAGAGTTGGACGGTAATGCCTAGAAAATAAGCCGAAACTATAGCGGATAGTCCAAAATAATTTTAAATTTACCGTATCTGAAACTGGAATATTAGGTAGGTCTTCCTAATTTCACCAGGACACTATGGCGGCTCCAGCAATCGTCGTTACCAACAAAATGTATACAGCATTACAAAGAGTTGCTCACCTGGTGTCCGTTTGGTTGCACAACCAATTTGACGGCGCGACCGGTTTGGACGCGTGCACAGAATGTTACTGGTCGCACGTCCACGTTGGTCGCGCCCCCACTAATTACTTCAGAGCTTTATGGTGTCTCACTCTCTCGGCTACCAGTCCGGCCACCAGTGCTACCCCAACCATGTTCATTTTAACACTAACTCAGTGTGGTGTGTCGACTCTGGTGTCTGTATAGTGTTTAGCTTACGGATACCATGGAGGCGCGACTGGTTGCGTTGCCACGGTGTCCCGGTGAAATATAGCCCTTATTTGTGTTATCCGTATCCGTATCGAGATTTTTACATCCATAACATTCCTGGTTACAACAACAGTTTTACGGTGTTCACTCAACCGTGTTTCTGTTCGCTCCTAAAAAAGTGTTTTTAAAACTATTTTGAAGTTCAGTGATCAACATTTTCAGTTCAGAAAATTCTAGTGTATTTTTAACCCAGAGGCTTTTTACTGTGAAAACATAGCAACGAAGTAACTTTTAACAAAAGTGAAACTAGCGATAATGATACAACTTTGGGACTGGAATTGGATGAATTGAATCACTTTAGTTCTACTCAAGCTTTTTATTCCGTAATTTAGGTTTTTTTTTTTGTTTTGGTGGGTAAAAATCATTCACACCCCGTTCCTTCTTACCTTTCGTACCGGGGCTGAACTGCCTTTCGGAGCTAACCCTGGCCCCAGTAGGCTTCGACCCAGCTGGGCCCCTCCTGTTGCTGGCAACTCCTTGAGACGCGCGGAAACAGTGCTCGGTCGGTCGGCTCGGTCCGGACAGTTACCGGACGGTCAGACAGCGAGCTACCCATTGCTCGTTCGTAATTTAGGTTAAGAATTGGGTCTGTTGGATGACTAATGAGACATACTAGTTTTTGCTAGCGGCTTAGCTCGCGTGAATATAGGAAATCATACCGAAGAAACATATTTCTGAGATAAAAAGGATCTTATGTGCCGTTCTAAGACCTGGGTTACCTTCTTACCTTGGGAATCCTTTCAGCCGTTTGAGCATGATGGAGTAACAAACTATCGCCTCTGTAATTATTATATATTACACTACAATTAGACAGATGACCTGACGAAGGTTGCGGGAATCCGATGGATGCGGGAAGCACAGGATCATTCATTGTGGCGACACTTGGAGATGGCCTATGTCCAACAGTGGACTTTTATCGGCTGAAATCAGATGAATGATGATGATTGGCTGGTTGAAAATGCTTTAGGGCATAATTCCGCCTCTGTTTTCTTTTGTGCAATAAAAAATAAAATAAATATTTATTAGAGGAGCTACGATGCCACGGACAGACACACAGACACACAGACACCTCAAACTTATAACACTCCTCTCTTCCATTGGGGGTTAATGACCAAAATGTCTGGGATTGACATATGCCAATCGAAATATCCCGAGGTCGATTTCGTGAATTTTGAAGTTGGAAATGCATAGTCACGGTGAATGCCAATTCTAAGTCAGTAATCATGAAATCGTTAGTTTGTGTTGCTTTTGCGACCTTCAGCTGGTTGGAATGACTTGAATTATTACTAAGAAATTGTTGTAATTGGTTGAATAATTAGTAGAACAGTTTAATTTTTGCCAGTCGTAATAACTGTTTAATATCATGGAAGTTAGTCATAAGTTTGTACTTATTATTGACTCCAACGCCTAAGGAAATTGTTGTGGATAAAAAACTTATAATAATAACATAATAATATTTATCAGACCGAGGGCATAGTTTTAACATAGTTCCTGGCAACTGGCCCACTAAAGACTCCAATAACCATAGCCTTATATCTTAGTTTTCTATATGTCGCAATAGTTTCCCATCAACTGGGGGTTGTCCTTGGATGCACTAGCATAGCTCGCATAGGAATAATAACCCGTTGGTACCTAGTTCCATTAAAGCGTTGAAAAGGGCCTATCCGAGTTGATTTCGACTCCTCATACGCCTTCCAAAGGTCCAGAACCACGGGGTCCTGATAAATAAATGTATAAAATTAATAGTAATTTAATTTATTTAGTCAGATAACCGAGATATATTTTATAAACAAGTAAAACTAATAAGTAATGGGGTGAACCACCCGTTACCGACTGGGGCATGCACCCCAGTCGGTAACGTGCCCCACTTGCCAAACTAAGATACGCATTTAAAATTACATAACTATACAACCCTAGTTACATTTACTTTGTATAGTTTACATCGCCGTCATGATTAAAAATTAACCAGACCCGCTAAAATAAGCACTAAATTTGACTTGTAAGATTAAGACACGCTTAATCTTACAAGTGGGGCACATTTCCTACTGGGGCATGTATGCCTGGTTTACCATATTCAAAGAACTAGTAAGTTATAGTACTTATAATAATTGCAAACTTAAAGTTGCTAGTGGTGCAGATTGACTATAAATTGAAGAGACGCATCAACACCAACACTATGTTGTATACACTTTAAAAATATTGCACGGAAAATAAAAACCCATTATTTACGATGACAGGCACCATAGCAGGCACACATGTCAATTTATAACGATCCATGATTACCGTCTGGTGACTCGGCATAAACTTTAAATTGAACCCAAAAATAGCACAAACCAACCCTTTGTGCAATCATTGCTTTGTATTAATGTATTCTATTGTCAACACCACAATAGAGAGGCCATGAACATTTTCAGTTAAAGAAAAGAAATGAGGTAGGTTTCGGAATCTTTTAAGTACTTCAAGGGTGTGGTCGGACCCGTAAGGCTGCGGGATTGTTCTAAGGTCTGGGGTATAGGCATAGGGTAGCCAGCCTTTCGGTGTTCAACAGGATGCATTTTAGAGAGTGTGCGCTGGCATTGCATGACTTGATTTTGCTATCTCCTTTCTACCATCGGACAACTCGACATACAGTAAGTATCCACCCTTATGTTGAAACCTCTACGGTCCGGACTAAACGTTTTGCGTCGAGGTTCATCAAGGAACTGGAAAAATCTGCCTGATACGGTCTTCTTGTCCGGGTATAATTTAGGTGTCATCAAGGCTAGAGTGAATAGGCTCTTAATAAACTAGTGCGCAGCACCATCTACGATTGCATCAGGTAAGATCAAAGTCAAGCGCTAGTTTATATCAATAGTAAAAAAAAATAGGGTTATGCCCCCTGATCTGATCAATATTATTATAAGTTTTTTTATCTATAAAAATTTCCTTAGGCGTTGGAGTATAAATACAAACTTATTACTGACTTCCATGAAATTAAACAGTCATTACGACTGGCAAAAATTAAACTGTTCTACTAATTATTCAACCAGTTACAACAATTTCTTAGTGCAGGGAAACAGGTGGATTTTAGTCTAAAAAGTCTGATTCTCTCGCAACACCCAAAGCGGGAGAAGTTCTTTGATGATTTCACATTCTTACAAAAATGGTGTGCTCAGACCTAAGTCAACACTGTCTTGAGGCAGAATATCGCTTTTTTACAACTATTATAGCGCATAAACTCGCAACAAAGCAATTTTATAATAAAAATAACGTGACTAGGTATTTTACGAAAACCAACGCGGCGTGTATACCTAGAACTAGCATAAAAAACTAGCTGGTGTAAGTAAACATATACATATTTACGTTTCGATGTACACTGCTAGACATAATCTACTTCCTAATGTCGCCTCTATGACCGGTCCAGTGCCTCTCGCATTATTGTCGAAGCATTTTCCTTCACTATATAACATAGTAGCCTTATAAGCGATGCTTATAGGCTTTCAAGTGCATTAAAAGTCTCCTCGAATACCGAATAGACCGAAGTGGTGCCTATTGCAGTTTTTATTTTCTCCTTTCCTTGTTTCCGCAACTATCCTAAATGAATCTTTTTTTTTTACGTAAAAAAGCATCTAATGACTCTTCGCGCTCTGTATGTATAGAGAGAGACAGAGTGCTAGACTTTTACTGACCAAAACCCATAATGTGCCTTCAGGCTTTTTGCAGTGGTCACGGTAACTTTTTGGAACAATCTGCAACCCTATCATGAAGCTAAGTGAATCTAACCCTTTTCACCACAACATAAACTATTTTATGTACAAAATATTTCTACCAGTTCCGAGAAAGGGAAAACACTCATTTGTGAAACATCTCAGTGGGCCCTGAGTATCAAAAAGTGATTTAAAAGTAATTAAGGATATACAAGCTTCTCCTGGATTTAAGGAACATTTTATTAAATTTGAGTTTCGAATTGATTGAAAACGTATCATGATGCGCGAGCGATGTATGAAATTGCAACGAGAGCTATGGGAAGTTTTACATAAGTTCAGGAATTTGATGTGATCGAATTTTAAACAAATTAAAAGAGCTTCGAATTTCGGCATTTGGTGGCCTATGTCCAACAGTGGACGTCTTTCGTCTGAAATGATGATGATGATACAACGAGAGCTTTGAAAGGTTCTGGTGTGGTGCCGCGTACCTGAAGACGCAGCTGTGGAAGGCCTCCCAAAAGGTAGACCGCTTTTTTTTATGATGTGAAAAATCATTCAATGACAACCCCCGCTCTTGGGCGAAGCGAGAGATAGGGTCAGACTCTTACTGACTAAAAGCCCACCCCGTTCCTTCTAGCCTTCATACCGGGGCTCGACTTCCCTTTCGGTAGGCCGAGGTAGACCGCTGACCTTCCGACAGTGTCGGGAACTCGATAGACGTGAGACGCACAGAACCGTTTGTTATGACAACACTTGAAAGAGGCCTATGTTCAGCAGTAAACGTCTGAAAAGAGGTCTTGTTTCTTTATGGAGAGTGATTGAAATCATAAATTTATCTTTGTGAATAGAATTTATGTTAAATAACATCAGATAAAATCATCATCATCATCATTTCAGCTGATATACGTCCAATGTTGGACATGACATCAGATAAAATAGTTCGTACCAAAGATTTTCTGTAATTTGACTACTAGATATGAACCTTGAACGAACTTAATTATCGGGAAGTTTGTTGACGGACAGTTAAAGGGTAGAACTCCGTGTTTCTCGGTATAACATCTCACAACTTTAGACGGCGAAATAGTTGGTAGCATTTTATAACCTGAAATGTTTTTAATGGAATCATTCTTTTTAACTATGACATTATATATATATTTAGAGTAGATATTAAGCAAATGGTTTTTAAGTATTTATTATATTTATAGGTTTATTATTGAATTATTGAACCAAAGTAACAAACTTTGGTTCAATATTTGCGATCAATATTCGCAATCAATATTCGAGTTGGCGAATAATATTATATTGTTTGCGAAAATTCGTTGAAATTTAACATTCTTCACATCAGTTGTATTATCATTCTATATCCGTTCAATCAATACTTAAATACCTATTTGTTTGTCAAAAAAACAGTCAAATATTCGCATGTTTCTTGTGAATTAGAATGCGAATGTAAAAATGTGCGAATATTTGCGTGAATGTGAATGCGAATATTCGTTACATCACCTATATTTTACTTGTATTTATAATGTATCCATTACAATTTACTTTTGAGTATGTTAGTAAAATATTAATTTAGTTATGGTCTGTTTCATATTCTCCAAATAAGATTCCAATTTACTAGAAGTATGACGATACGTCATCTTTATGGTGGACATCCCTGCCATACGTACAAAATGTTTAAGGAACAAATTAAATCTAAGAGTGAAATTCCCCACCGAGGTCTGTTTGCTGATAACCATCAGGTGAGGTAGCTTCGTACTCTAGCACGAGTCTACCAACATAAAAAAATAACCTATATGGACTAGTTAGGACTAAAGACATCAAAAACACACAAATTATGGTTGAGTGTTCGTATGTAGGTTTTATTAAAATAACAAGTCCCTAAATATTTCTAAGAAGTCTTTTAAGTTTTGGGTCAGCTCTCACTTTTATTTTATTTCAATCAAAACGAAGTCCTTACATTGTAAACATAAATAATTTAATAACCTTTATGCCATATTTTGAAGTACATGTTAAATGTTTACGTGGAATTATCCCAATTTTGATACTTGACTAGTAACGTTATTTCCAAGTAAACAAGCCTGAAAGAAAAAAGGTTTCTAACGATTCACGTGGACTTACAAGTGGTATTTGAGGAGAAAAAGTAATAGAGAGGACCTCGAACCGACGTTTTAGTATTACTTATATGACATACCTATGTATCCTTTTTTATTATCTTTGCTTGTATATTGTTTTGGTACATCAAATTCTATGTAAAGCCACGGTATAGATAGTTTTGTAAGATAAAGGGTTTGTTTGTTTTTCTGTTAACGTTAAAATCAGTTTTATTATTCTATCATACCAATGTCATTCTCAAATGTTAATTGAAAATATGACACCGAAAGCTACATTTTTTTTTTTATATTCCACAACTATCACACAACGCCGTCTAGTCCCAAGCTAAGCAGAGCTTGTGTTAGTGGTACTAAATAACTGATAAACATATATATTTCTAAATACATACATTATTATAGATAAATTACACCCAGACACAGTACAAATTCAAAATTAAAATTAGTTTTGAATTATCACACTAATCTCTATGCATACATAATAATACTCCTACATGCTTAAACAGCTGTATGCTTTTTAGTTAAATACCAGTACCCGTAGCCAAGTTGATATAATTTTTTTTTTTTTTTATAATGGATAGGCTCGCGTTTGACCACAATCTCACCTGATGGTAAGCGATGATGTGGCCGACGATGGAGCACGCTTGCCTAGAAGCAATCTATTCACTCTTGACTTAAAGAACCCTAGGTTATAGCTATCAGGAAACACAGACTCCGGCAGGGAAATCCATTCCTTAGCTGTACGCATAATGAATGTACTCCCAAAACGCTTTGTACGTATAGGTGGGATGTCCACCATGTACCGGTGGCGCAACGCCGTACGTCTTGTGGTCCGATGATGGAACGGACTTGGCGGAATTAAATTGTGTAACTCTAGAGCACACTCCCCGTGTAAACGATAGAAAACAGACAGGCTAGCAACTCGGCGTCGATGCTCAAGACTTTGGAGTTTTGACTTCACAAGAGCATCATTGCCTATGATCTTCTTGGCACGATCTGCAATCGCTAACGCGAGTAGAAAACTTCTAATGTAGGGGAATGACGTCATCTCAACGCTCAGTCACGGGTCAGAACAAAAGAATCGGGGGCGTGGCCAACTCGAGACGTTCGTCGCAAAAAAACGGCTTTTTTTTTATGGTGGGAAAAAATCATGCATTGACATCCCCCGCTCTTGGGCGGAGCGGGAGATAGTGTCAGACTCTTACTGACTAAAAGACCCACCCCGTTCCTTCTAGCCTTCATACCGGGGCTCGAGCGCCCTTTCGGATAACCCTGGCCCCAGTAGGCTTCGACCCGGCTGGGTCCTGCTGTTGCTGACAACTCCTTGAGGCGCGCGGGAACAGTGCGCGCCGTCGACGACTTGGGCTTGGTCCGGACAGTTACCGGACGGCCGGACAGCGAGCTACCCATTGCTCACTGTCCGCAAGCCCGCGCCTACGGTGGCCGGAAATCGGGATCAGAATCCCGGCGGCGGCGGCGATAACGCCGTTGCCTGATGCGTTCGGCCTCCTCCTTTGCGAGCAAAAAAACGGCTGTAACTTGGCTAGGGGGGCAGAATAGCTTATGAAAAAAAATTAGAAATCTGACCAGTACTTCCAGAGTTTACCTCCTACAAACATTACTCCTTCAAAACCAGTTCTGTAGGTTTATGATTCAATTATAAAAAATAAACTGGGCAAGTGCGAATCGGACTCTCGCACTGAGGGTTCCGTGCAAACTACAATTCCCGAATTGAGTCTCGAAGATTAACAGACAGACGGATAAAACAGACGGACGGACAACAAAGTGATCCTATAAGGGTTCCGTTTTTTGCTTTTAAGGTACGGAATCCTAAAAACAACTAGTCAGTATAAACGAGTATTATGTCAGATCACAGACCAATCTGTGGACATGAAAAACCTACAGAAGAGAGAATTTTTGCCTGTGCATGGTTCTGTGACTAGAACCACTACAATAAACCGATTTTCGAAAATATTTTCCTTTGACTCGGTAGTAGAGCTGCACTAAAAAGAAACTCGTTTCCAAAGTCGTTGAAGTATTTAAACAGAAAGTTTGAAGAACTTTAGTAGGTTCTATTCAGTTTGCGGTATCCCATTGAAAGCTAAACTCAAAGTATTCATTTCAACTAAACTTTGTGCACTTTTGAATGGTCAAAGATCTGGTTAAATGCTTAGAGAGTTGAATGTATTTGAGAGTGATCAATTTTAGATTTCTATGGAAAAGACAGCGATGCGAGGCAGCGGCTGACCACGAAAGAGATGGTCTTGGAATCCCAACACTAAAATAATTAGTCGAGTCGAGCATGCGCGCATCACTACGACTTTCTCGACGCGTGGCGATATATTTCGCGCCCATTCGTCATTTTCCATTATCTGCTTCTACGCTCCACACGACCAGTAACAAAGAGACACATTTTTCACTATGTGTTTTTATATAAGTGAACAATTGTTTATTGCGTCCGTTAATTAAATACTGACGTCAGAAGTAGTTTGGTAACTCAACACCCTCATCTCCACAGATGGCGGGACGACTTGGGGCTTTGACGTTTTAAAATCTCATGCCTGTTAGCTATGAACCCTTTAAAGCTCCATCGTAATGACAATTCAGTTCAGGTCAGCCAATGGATCGCATTAAGGGCTCATTCTAAGGTCTCTGGACGTCTTCCTTAAGGATTAGAATGAAAAAAAAAATGGAGGGAGGCCTGTGCCCGACAGTGGGACAATACGGGCTAACTATAATAAACCACATGGGGAATAACGTGGAACCAACTCTATGGACTCTTAACCCCTCGAGCGCCGATTGTACATATGTCTCTACAACTTGGATGTCCTTGAAAAATGCTTAGTTTTCGTGTTTTCCCCAAGTTTGTACGAAAGTTATTTGGCCGAAAATTTTGGTTTCTATACATACATATTATTTATATGTATTATATTATTTGTATTTCCTAGAAAAATCCAAAAAAAAATATTTTTATTTTTTTATTATTTTTTTGGTGATTTACGTAAACACGGCAATTTTCCGGGTCAATGAACCCCTGGCACTCGAGGGGTTAAATACCAATTTATTACTAGCTAATCCTAGTTACATTATGCTTATTGCTTCTTTCTTTATATATAAACAGAGTAAAAATAACAAAAAGCGACCTGCCCAGTTAAGAGAACCAAAACCAATATTTGAATGGTCTGCAAGTATGTAGGTGTTTTGGGTCGGATTCTTTTGTTTACGTTACATGTTTGTGAACACACCCACGATACAGGGTTATTTCCAGTGTGAGGTAACTTAAAAAAAAAAAAACAAAGGAAAAGAGATGACCAGTTTTAATTAACGGCGCCCACTCGTGAGCATTGCGCCTGTATCAGTAACATTTGTCTTAACTATTTTGAAGGAAACTGAATATTGCAATGAAGACAGATTATGATAATGCCAAGTTCTACTCATTTTAAACTTTTTTAAACCTCTGGAAATCCACAAAAATATAAAAGAGAGCACCATGAAAAATTATTTTATTAAAATTCACTAAATATGACCAATCGCCGGGGCTAAAATCAAAATATGACTATAAATTAGATAGTTGGCTCGATAAAAAAAAAATCACGAATCTGACCCTAACTTACGATTTCAAGCGTACGATGTCTACGAGATTACGTCTCGGAAATATTTGGAAATTGTACAAAAATAATAATGCTTGTTTTTATAAAAGGGTCAGCAAGAACAAAAATCTTGAATAGTTATTGTTTTTTTTTTTTATATATATAAATAAAATCGCTGTTACGGGACCGCGAAATCGACGTAGACCCAGGTGGAGTTCGTACTCAAGGAGTTGTCAGCAACAGCAGGGACCCAGCCGGGTCGAAGCCTACTGGAGCCAGGGTTATCCGAAAGGGCGCTCGAGCTCCGGTATGAAGGCTAGAAGGAACGGGGTGGGTCTTTTAGTCAGTAAGAGTCTGACACTATCTCCCGCTCCGCCCAAGAGCGGCGGATGTCAATGCATGATTTTTTCCCACCATAAAAAAAAAGGTGGAGTTCGTACAAAATACTCAGTGACTATAACCGCGGTGGCAGTCTCGAGGGGTTCATAGTGACCGGCAAAGTAGACGAGAAAAATCCTCGTGGGCGCAGCCCAATACTTTAGTCCGACCAGATCCGCACCGCTCTTGACTCTATAGTACACACCTTCAGAGACAGAAACAGACGGAGGAATAATTAACGAGTGAAAGTGATGGAACAAGGAGGTTACGACCCTCAGCATTGAGGTAAAGCTCGCAAAGAGGGGATTTGTAGTTAAAAACTTATCAAGCCTGCCTTCAATGTCAAAGTTAGACACGTGTTTAGGCTATAATTTCACAAACACAAATTGGAATTCTAAATACAAAAGTCGGGACGTGTCTCGCTGACGGTACATTCTTTAGTATAAAGGGTCTTATCATAAAACTAACTTTTGCCCGCAGCTTCGCCCGCGTACATACATAAATTATAGTCTATGTTATTCGGGAATAAAGCAGCTTTCTATCGGTGAAAAAATTTTCGCAATCGGACTTGTACTGCCAGAGATTATCTCCTACAAACAAAAATAAATAAAAACAAAAAACTGACATTACCTCTTTGTAATATTAGTTTAGAAGTAACTATTATATACATATATAGATTATTTCGAATGCGGTAATTAAAGACTCAATAATAAGGCAATGATAGCGCAATCTAGCCGACGTTTGCTTGGGTTTTAATGAATTAAAGGGGCAGGCCAAAGTGATAGTTTACAATTATTGCACATCATTCATCATCAACATTTCATCTAGATGACATAGTCTCTGCTGGACATAGGTCTCTACCAAGTGAGAGTGAACGGCCCTGTGCGTCTTGCATTTATAGGCTTTTCACAACTAACATCAGGCTATTTGTCCACCTTATGGGAGATCTTTCAACACTGCGTGTTTTGGTACACGGTTGCAAATTCAGAACCGAACGGAACGGCTCATTTCTCGATTAGTACGCACACAAAATTCAATTCATTTGCTCTGCCCATAGTAAAAATCTCCGATCAACGAATAATCGTCTTCTACGATGTCCCTCACACCGCTCTGGGTTTATCCGATCCTCTTTCTTTGTCCAAGCGATCTTTCTTTGGAATGCGCTCCCGTTGAACATCAGGATGGCATCCAACCGGTTCTCCTTTAAGGTAATGGCTCGTGAACACATTCGCAAGAAGTTGGCAGAATCATCACAGCAGTGATTTGTTATATTCATTTCTCATAATAATTTTGTTTATTTGTATGTATTTATATAAGTATTTATTTATATATTTTTGTATTTATGTTGATTTTAATTTTCTTTTTGTTTGTTTGCGTTGAAGTTGCACCTACCATGTTATGTCTCTGCACCACCCTAAGGTCGACTGGTAGATAATGCCTAAGGCATTAAGTCCGCCTTTGTACAGTTTTTTTTTGTGCAAGAAGTGTTAATAAATAAATAAAATCGTATAATACTTGACTGGTCATCTATTCTGAAGATCAATTTACTACCGTAAGTTCTTAAGAATTTTCGAACCTGAGTCATTATCATTTCTTAGAGATAAAATTAATTGAGAGAAGAATAAGGAGAAGATTAAAGAGGATTTAGGAAATAAGTTTTTTATCTCACTAAATATATTATTGAGAAGGTGAAAGTGTGTACCGGTGAAGGAAAACATTGTAAAGAAATCAGCACATCCTAATATTAAAATTTCAAAAATATGTAACAGCACACACATGTGTGTGAGAGTTAATGGATGTCACATACCTTTGAACTTTTCGAATTACTGTTCTCGTTTCTAGACAAGACGTCTTAGTCCCATCAGTGGGAACATCAAAAGATTTGCTACCTCCTTGCTCAAACGACTTAATGGATTTTAATTAAAATTAGTATTTTGGTACACATAGTGACATAGCATGGAATACTTTATGTTCCCATGGGATAATTTTCGACTTTCACGCGAGCAAAGCCGCTGGCAGAAGCTAGTAATTAGTTGAAAATCAAAGGTTGAGGAGATAATAGAGTAGTACGTGTGAAGACAAACTGGACTTTGAGAGTTGTGCAGTTGGAGTCGCGCCATAACAATAATTTTACGTCATTTGTGGTGCGTGTGCCAACTTAGCTTTTGGAGACCTCCAGGTAGTTTATTATTTTGTAAGGTTTTTCTGTATTTTAAAACAGCGCCTGTGTTGCCTGATAATAAATTTTGTACCCCACACATGTACCCCAGGACCTTGAGAAGCTGACCTTGAGGGCTTTGGAAGGCGTACGAGGAGCCGAAACCAACTCGCAGAGGCCCTTTACAAAAATTTCCATGGAACGTGACATCAACCGACGATTATCCATGTACGCGCTATATATAGAGTATACTACCTATACGCAATGATAGGGTCTCAGTTGATGGGAAATTATTGATTATTATGTGACTTATTATTATTCCATTCATTTATTATTATATACATACTTATCAAATTTTTAAATATTTAAAAAAAAATAACATAAAATAAACACTTAAAAATATAAAAAATAGTAGCCCACCGGCATCGGGAACAGGGTCCAAGCTGCCGGCGGTCAGGGCTCCTGAGAGAGGAACCTCCGGACAATACGCGCCGTGTCTAGGAGTATTGCCTTCTGGATCAAGCCCTTGATCCAACTGCCTAACGAGAGCCTCCGCAGATGTTAGTCGAGGCTCTTAGGTATTAAGCCATTGGCCGTCACGACTATCGGCACAATTATTGCATTTTATTATTATTATTAATACGGGTATTATTATACGGTCCTTTTAAAAGCTGCTCAGTTAAACAAAGAAATCCTCAACTTTCCACGTCAATATATTAATGAAAGAAGAACATGGTACGACTGAGCCTCTTATCGTTTCACTCGCTGCAACGGGAAACGAACAGAAATAGGTTAGTATGTTGTTCTGAAGTTCTAACTTATTACTTATGCATTGCAGAGCCGTTGTAAACTCGATAAGTTGCGTTGTTTAGTACCAATAAATTGATAATTATGACTACTTGTTGCCTTGAAAAAATAATCATTGAAGTATTTCTAGGGTATTTTATACAATTATTTTTTTTTAAGGATTTGTTGTAGCTTTAATGAAAAAAACTGGGCAAGTGCAAGTCAGATTCGCGCACTGAGGGTTCCGTGCAAACTATAATTCCCGAATGGAGTCTCGAAATTTTTGCGAATTGCAATTTTTTTTTTGTGACGTACGTAACAACAAATTTACTCTTTTCAGATTTATTCCCTATACCTGTGCTGTAAGACGTTGCTTTGTGCCAAATTTCAGAATTCTGGATCAACGGGAAGTACCTACCCTATGAATTTATAGAATAGTATCAGTAGAAAGTTAAAAAAAAAAAGACGTGTGGCACTCGGGGACTGCCGCGGTAAAGCTATTGCATAGCATTTTTATCAACTTATGCAATTATAATTATTTATTTATGCAGTATTTTTTTTCCTTTGTTTTTTTTTTCTTTGATATTAAGGGGCCGGCGGAGGATGAATTTCCATACAAACGTAATACCACGCTCATTTGCAGTTGGAGCATATATCCAACATATTATGATGATATTCGGTTAAAGACAATATTTATCTAGGTTCCTACGTCGAGAATATTAGAAATATTGTTATTTTTAATACAAGAAATTCCAAATGGCATGTTTTGCCATTTACGCTATAAAAAAGTGCGAAATACAATTTGCTTAAATTTCTTTTTGTTTTTTTTAAAAAGAAAGACGTAGGAACCTAGATAAATATTGTCTATAACCAAATATCATCATAATATGTTGTAAATATGCTCCAACTGCAAATGAGCGTGGTATTACGTTTGTATGGGAAATTCATCCTCCGCCGGCCCCTTAATTGAATTTACACTTTCACACATTGAATTGAATTTTGATTGATTGTTCACTCATTTGTTTTCTTATCGGTCACCACGCTCAAAAAACAAATGAGTGGGGGGTGTTAGGTTATTTTCGTTACGGAATTTCTGGATTCGGTCTCCACGCTCAAGGCCCGCGATAGAAGCTATGCAATAGCTTAAAAAAAGTTTTCTTTTTAATATCTAATTACATTTCAAACTAACTGACCCGGCCAACTTCGTGCCGCTTAACAGTCAATGAATGTAGTAGGTATAATATCTTTTGATATAGTCAACCGATTGCAATGAAACAAAGCTTTTAAGTAATATATCAAGTTACACACAATTTTAATGTATGAAAGTTTTCTACATAGATTTTGTACATTTTACGTGATTCGCGGAAAACTTCGAAAGATTTATTATATATACAGTATAGATAGAGTATAAATAGTTCGACTGTTCGACCAAGTAAAATGGCGTCAAAACAAATTGACATTAAGTCAGCAATAACGATTGTCAAATACTCCAAAATATGTGTATCTGGGAGGGATATCAAACAGTCCTTATTTGATATTTGTTTGCCACAAATAATGGCCAGAGAAAGAAAGACGTTACTTGCATAACTTACACGCTAGTGGTGACCCAATTTATTTCGCTCATTTACTATCACACAAAATAATCCTTAAAAAAAAAGAAACTGGGCAAGTGCGAGTCGGACTTTGAATTTTATGTATGAAATTCAAAATCCTGCGTCGCAGTATCAGCGTTCTCCATACGATTAGAATATATCATACAACATTCGGAAATCGTCTGTGGCGTCTATTACACGGTAGATTTTGCTGTCAGTTTTGCCATGGTCAATGTGCCCCGCTTGGGCAGAGCACCGCCGTGGCCTTGTGGGGGCAATTAGCGGCAACGATCTTGGTACGATACTTGGTTCGTATGGAAGAGGAGTGGCAAGCGGTTGCTTCCTTCTGCGAAGCAGTAATGCTAGCAAAAGAGGAGGGCGTACGCGTGAGATAACGGCCCTCACGCCCCAGTCGCTACCAGGATTCCGATCCCGATTACCGGCCATCGTAGGCGCGGGTTTGCGAAGCGCGAGCAATGGGTAGCTCGCCGTCCGACCGTCCAGTAACCGTACGGACTGAGCCCAAGGCATCGACAGCGGTTATCGTTAGTAAACCGTAGGGGCCCAGCAGGGTCGAAGCCTACTGGAGCTTTTTTTATGGTGGGAAAAAATCATCCAATGCCAATCCCCGCTCTTGGGCGGAGCGAGAGATAGTATCAGACTCTTACTGACTATAAGACCCACCCCGTTCCTTCTAGCCTTCATACCGGGGCTCGAGCTCCCTTTCGGATAACCCTGGCCCCAGTAGGCTTCGACCCGGCTGGGTCCCTGCTGTTGCTGACAACTCCTTGAGGCGCGCGGGAACAGGGGCTAAGGATCTGCTTCTGAAAGGAAGATTCGGCACCGGTACGAAAGGCAACGAAGGAACAGGAGTGGGCTTTTAGTCAGTAAAAGTCTGACACTATCTCCCACAACGCCTAAGGGCGCGGAGATGTCATTGGATGATTTTCCCACCTAAAAATAAAACGGTCAACGTTTTGATTGACGAAAAACCTACCGTCTAATGCAATGATTGACGTTTGCATGGTACTGACTGACGAAAACCATCATTCATGATTGATGGAATTGATTGACGCCTGCATGAGCGTCTACTGAACACCCATCTGATTGGAGGATCCTAAAATATAAATGTAGTTATATTTCCTCTTCTATCGATAAAATTGAAATATTAGCTCATACTTTATTTATAAATATGTATGGAAATAAGGAAAAAAATATAAAAGATCATGGCGAAGTCCCGAACAAAATTTTGCTGGCATATTTTTTTAGCGTCAACTAATGAAAAATGTATAAAAGTATACAGATTACTAAACAATTTTTTCTCAGACATTACTATTAAAAGAATCCGTATATTAAAGATATTCCAGTTTAAAGTTAATGAGATATGTATCATGGTGATATATGTGTTCTTTAAACCAATGAAGTTAACGCTTAATAATTTCATCAACAATTTCCTCGCCTTTTTTCTTTTCAGATTAACCCGTCGTGTGTCTAAACGTGGATCCACGCGAGACACAATGGCATTTTAACTCTTCGAATGTCGTAATTAGAGACACAATAGAAAGACAATTAGCTTATGTCGAACTGTGTAACTTAAGACATTCAAAAGGTTAATTGTGTCTCTAATTACGGCACTCGAGAGGTGAATATCTAACCTCCCACACCGTAACTGATTCTGTGATATTTTCCCTCATGAAAAAGATCTAAGAATCATAATATCTAACCGATAAACCGATTAACTTATTTCATCTTTTACTGAATATTTACTTGTGTATTTTTATCTCAAATGTGGGACGTTTTTATTTGCTATATCGATAACCAATCAGTAGGTACAATAATGTGTGACAGAGGCGTTTCGCATTTAATCTGCTACATCACGTAAATTATAAAGAAGTTATGATATTATTATCCAATTTTGAACTTTCTATCTATAAATGTTTGACGTGAATAAACACTTTTTCTTTCTTTTCTTTCTTTATATATTTTATTAATAAACTAAAAGAGAATCAATAATTTCAGCCATAATACGATGTATATATATTTTTTCTAAGAGGGAGTTATATTAAAAAAAAACCGGCCAAGTGCGAGTCGGACTCGCCCATGAAGTGTTCCGTAGCAGCAAGTAACATAATATAAAAGTTCTTGTAGTTCATTGTAACTTTGATCGATGTTTTAATAATAGTGTATTTTTTAGACTTATGACGTATTAAAAAAAACTACTTACTTACTTACTAAGTGTCTCTCGCGCAAATTAGAAAAAAATGATTTTAGAAACCTCAATATCATTTTTGAAGACCTATCCATAGATACCCCACCCCACCACACGTATGGGTTTGATGAAAAAAAAAATTTTTGATTTTCAGTTCTAATTATGGGGACCCCCAAAATTTATTGCTTTTTTTTCTACTTTTGTGTGAAAATCTTAATGCGGTTCACAGAATACATGTACTCACAAAGTTTCAACAGTATAACTCTTATAGTTTCGGAAAAAAGTGACTGTGACATACGGACGGACAGACAGACAGACAGACAGACATGACGAATCTATAAGGGTTCTGTTTTTTGCCATTTGGCTACGGAACCCTAAAAAGGATGCCCTTATAAGATTAGTTATAGTTATATAAATACTGCATTGTGAATCCAACATAGTTCACACAATATTTGAAAATGTTTATTATAAATCACATGTTTAAAACATTAATTAAAACCAAAGCCGCAATCCATAATTAGCAAACCAAATTGAAAACAAATATCGTAAATTCTTCCCACACGACCACAAACATTACGATAGTTTAATGTTTTAATTGATTAACGTT
Organism: Mythimna ferrago; assembly: GCA_910589285.2. Classification (NCBI taxonomy): domain Eukaryota; kingdom Metazoa; phylum Arthropoda; class Insecta; order Lepidoptera; family Noctuidae; genus Mythimna; species Mythimna ferrago. Next base: position 12,788,063 of record OU342694.1, on the reverse strand, counting down.
GATTAACAATTAAATGCAATTAATGCATTATTACATACCGAAACTCTTCTGTATATCAAAAAACACGTTTAGTAGTTGCTCCCTGTTAATATTTGTAGATCTTTGACATTCGTTATAAATAGAACTAGCCAAAAGACAGAAAATTTTACACCAGTCTTGCCATAGAATAAAAAATAAACTTCATTATACACCAAATTAGTAACATACTTTTACAAAAAACTTAAATCGATGGGTACAGTGGCGGTGTTTTCACTGACAGCAATATCTATCAGGACAGCCTTAGGTTGGACTATAAGAACTTAACCTAAAAGTCCGGGTAGTTTGCGGTGTACTGTGCATATATGCCAAAAAAAAACAGCCTGTTACTGGGTTGTCCCTATGCGAAAATATAACCATTCTGGTGGGTTGTGGAGGTCAAATAGACAGGTATTCTCTCCATGGAAAATATTATAATACACTACATCCATTTAGACTGGAAGCCGACCCCAACATAGTTGGGAAAAGGCTTGAAAAATATAATGTTTTAATTGATTAATGATATTTTAATTTAACAGTTAAATAATCTTAATGCATTAACGGAAAAGCACAATAAAAACGAACGCGACGGCATTTTCTACGAACTCTAGGCAGTATATTATTATTCATGGCACACCGCGGTAATGGTAAATGTTTCTCAGTATTTTTCTTTTAATATTTCCTGATAAAATAGTTAAAAATTCAGTAACCATTAGGTTCCGTCATTAATTATAATATATTATTGAAGATAAATGATAATCTGTCTATTGGCATGATGGTTATTTATTAACTATTTCATTTATTTTTATAAAATTAGGTTCTAGAAAGAAAACCATATCCGTAAGATTCTGGTTACCAAGAATAGGCCTTTAGAAGTCGCAAAATAAAACGATTTTTCTCGGTATAAAAAAGTTGTCTAAAATTAGGTGTGTGGGGAAAAGCTCTATTTGTGTTTGATGTTGTAATGGAAATTATTGAAAGTAATAGAAAAAATGTGCGTGTAATTTAGGTACACCCCAAAGCCTGTAGAAAATACAGGAAACATGTATTTTGTAAGACCTTTACTCATGTGGTCACTTACCATACATATTATTTACAAACGAACTCATTTGTTTTTTTAAATAAATCATGTCGGACTTTGTTCCAATTTCAAAGTGACGTTTTGAAATTGGTAGCCAGCCGTGAAAAAGCTCGTCTATGAAACTTCTTTCTTTTATTATGTGAAAAGAGTTTATTTACCTACCTAAATAGAGTAAGTAATAGTTACAGATTGGTAATCAAAGAAAAGCATTTTTCCTTACACAAAAAGCGTATTTTTTAATTATTAGAAAATTTCTAGTGAATATTATAACGTAAAATAGATGATCAAACGAGCTTCCTGAAGAGAAGTTCGATCATTATTATATGAGTCTAGAGATATAGTTTATTTACCAATTATTCCTTCTATTCTACGGGCAACCTTCGCACGATTTTAGAGTTTTTTTTTGACATTACGTTACCTTTGTCATATTCTTCATTCCTTTTTCGTGCGGCGCAACGAACGATTAATAAAAATGCCGAAACGAAATGCCCAAGAGAAATTGAAGAAATATACAAGAACAAGATTAAGAAACTAGAAAAAAGAATAAGAAGACAGAACGGAGTCGTATACGATGACCATTAGATTCATCGGACGATGAGAACATTGGAGGTTGGTTGAAACTCTATTAATAAGTGTTACAAAATATTCAAAGCTAAATCGGGATTGACTGCGAGTCAATTGCGATGTAAAATTGGTGTAAAATTGGTATTTAAATTATTTAATTAGTAAATTAATTAGTTAGTTTAAATCAAATAATTAATTAGTCATTCAAATGTCTACACAACTGGAAAATATGTAGAATTATTGAAACAGGCGCGATTTTGTTCAAAATTGAGCTCAGAATTTTATTGTAGCATCAACTTACTTCAGCGAAATTTGCGGAGAAGATTGACCCAATATAATATTTAATACTAAATACTGTAAAAATATAAGAATGTGTATTTAAAATAGACACTATCATAGAAAACAAAGTAAAAACTAAATACTTTTGACACTGGCTAAATGCACAAACCGCACAAAGACAAAAGAAAAAAAACTGCTCAGCTTACTTACTGGACAAACTTATCCGCCTACCAATCATACTAAGTGCCATATTCCTTCATGTCAGATTATTGTAACTGTCTCTGAGACGAGACAACACATTTTGACCTTTGTTATTATCTTGTTTTAGTATACGATTTATTAGCGACCCTCTCCAAATTCGCAGGGGTGCTGAAATATATTATATACATCCTATAAAATATATATACATATAAATTCCCTTATCTGCCTATCCTTAAATCACTCTGTCTATAGAATTTTTTGAGTTTATCATAATTTTGTTTTATTAAAAGCATTAGAAAAGAAACCAATCCAATTAGTTTTATTAGTTCTTCCAATTTAGGATAATCTTTATAAAATAAAATAGTTATTCGATTATGGGTCAGTTAGTTATAAAGCTCCTTGAAAAAAAAAGTGTATATCATAATTTTCCATAAACCCATTTTTAATTAAGAAAAATGAGCATTTTTTTAAAACTCAAATTTAACCTGAAAACCTGTAAAATGTTGGCATTAAAGCTTGTACAGATTTTCAGGTCTGGCACGTTCGGGACTCTAAATTTTCGATTCAGTAACCAGACCATAGATAATTAATTAAATTTATAAATAATAATAACTATGTATATCAGTAATATAAATCAATAATTTAAATTGAAAATCTTACAGGTTTACTTAGTTTTTATAAAAATAAAACTGATAATTCCCAGACATAAATCCATAGTACGAGTATATCCAACTTTAATTTAAATAGGACTTTATTAAAAAAACCATGTGATTAGTTTACAGTTTACACTGAATAAAAGGTTCTAATTCTAAATTGTTTCTGAAGAATTTGAATTTAGAATCTTTTAGTCAGTATAAATAAGCATACGGTTTGCGAGTTTTTTTTATATAAAGCCTAATGTTTATACTGCAGGCCAGAGATTTATTACTAAAATCGTAAATTTGAAATTCAAATCAATAGACTAATGACCTATTAACTATTTGTTGCGACATCAAATTGGAAATTCCATAACCACTTTCAATAAAAGCCCGGATTACATGTCATGTTAACGCGTATTATGATAATAATTATTAGTGTATCGGTAAGTAAAAATTAGTCAGTTCGGCCTCAGGAAGAGCGTGTTAACGCTTTACGTGTTTGACATAAATAATTGATTCGCGTAATTTAATTGTTTGCTAGTTAATGCAGTATGAATGTTTAAACTGGCGATTTGTTGGCGTAACATGTTAGTTACAGTAATATTGTTATCGAACTAAATAATGTGCCGCAATTCGTATTTTTTTAAACCCAAAAAGCGAGGAAAACCTACCTTAATGCAGGTAATTGAAATTTTACTTAATCTATCCATCAAGACCGTTCCAGAAAAACGTATTTCACGAAAAAAATCTCTTACATAAATTAATTTCATAAACAAAATTAGATTTACCTGCAAAACTGCCAAATTTGTCCAAGCTTACAAAACTTCGCAGCGAACTGAAAAAAAGTTTTCACTTATTTAAACGTCACTAAAACACACTCACGATTTTCTCGAAAAAAAAAAACAAATGGTTAACTGATTCTATGATTCAAATAAAGAAGTTCGAATTTTCAAATTGAATTTCGGGTACTGTTTATTCGAACTTGAACTTCGCGATCGCACTCAACTGGTGGGCGGTCTGAACGGCGCCTTTCTGTCTACTGACGCTTCGGGGAGCGCGCTCGAACATCGCGACGCTTCGAGTCGTCAAAGTTTTAGCTGCACCCCGTGTGCTACTTGCATTTGGATTTAGGGCCATTCTACTTTTCGACGGACCAAAACCTGCCTATAAAAGTAAAAACTTTCTTTTTATTTTAATTAAGTATTTATTGTTATGAAAAACTTATCATTTTCTTTGTACATAATACCTTATCATAGCAAATCTTTGAAGGAGATTTTACTTCCATATTAAAATAATTTATAATGAAAAGGTTTGATAGTTCGTTAGAAACTAATAATAAAGAATTAAAGTGAAAATCTCAAAGTTTTGCGACGATTCTCCTCGTCGCGTTGGGTTTATCCAACGCCACCCAATTTATCATTTATTTGATAAAAAATATGTGCTAATTAATATATTTAATAAAAATGGATGCGATAATATGATAAAGAGATTATGAGATTATATGTTATTTAGTTACTCTAAACTAAGTAATAAATAAAATAACTAGTGCCTTCATCCTCTCTTCTACCTAAAATCTATGCTGTGCCCGACAGGGTCCATAATTGTGACTATTATTTATTTTCAAACCAACTATGTATACATTATGGTACGCCATAAAGAATTGAAATGAATTGAGTTGATAAATAAACAAAATGTTACGTCACTTCGTGTTAGCGACCGTTTTTTTGGCCCATTAAATGAACTTGTATGTCACCCCTTGTCTTTTATATCGCTGTATATTATTAACATGGTTCAGGCAGGGGCCATAGTCTTAACACAGTTCTTGGTAATCAATTCACTTAAGCCTCCAAAAACCTTAGTCTTAGTCATATCTTTGTTTTCCTTATGTTGTAATAGTTTCCCATTAACCCATGGTTTGAGCTTGGGTGCACTAGCATAGCGCATTCAGAGTTAATTGTCGGTTAGTACCACGTTCCACGGAAATTGAATTTGTCTAAGTGGCTTCTGCGAGCTGACTGCGGCCCGCTTGCACTCCTTAGAAAGGTCCATTATTTTTTTTATTATTATTTTGTTTTTTTTTTTTTTTTGTGAAAAACAAATAAATGGTGAGAGCAATGGTAGCCAAGTGGTAACGCCCGACTTATGAGTTGTAGGTCACGGGTTCAAACCCAGCCAGGCGCATTACTTTGTGTAATTTATTTCATCACCACTGCTCTCAAAACCGTAAAGGAAAACATCGTGAGAAAACCGGCATGTCCTAGAACCAAAAATTCGAAGACATGTGACATTCACCAACCCGCACTAGGCTCGCGTGGTGGATTACGGCCCATTTCCTCTTCTAGAGATGAAGCCTGAGTCCCAGCAGTTGGACCATTGAAAGGCAGATTATGCTATGCTAAATAAATGGTAACAAAAAAATCCACGCGCTATCGATGAAGTGCGAAAAAAGCAATCTAAATAAGTTCTTACATACTTATATAAATAGGTAAACAACAGTGATCTTTTTGTGATAAGTCGCAATGGTTTTTCAGTATTTGGAAACTATCCTTTGAAAAGTAGAATGGCCCTCTAGCTATTATTGCGGCCACTGATTGTGATGAGCAATTTCAGTGGCCTTGTATTGGGGTGCGATTTTAGGTTGGATTCAGCGGACAATGCGCTTAAGCGGCTTTAAATATACCGTCGTTTTGTCTTTCCAATGAATCCTGTGACGTTGGAAATGAACAGCTGTAATAAGAGGATTAGAGACGAGATTTCCATGAGTTTAGAGTAAGGAGTTCTGTATGGGTGTTTTTAATATCATGGGGTTTTGATCATGCCTGCAGGATTGCTCCACACGCGTTACACCCGCAAATGTCCATTTCACACAAGTATTAATTGTAATGCGTGGAATATGCACGCGGGACTCGTTTTTTTGCATTTTCTTTTTAGTTATGAAAATCATCCAATGACATCTCCCGCCCTTGCGCGGAGCGGGAGGGCGTGTCAGACTTTTACTGACCCAATCCTGTTCCTTCTTTGCCATTGTTCCACGACCCCGGGGATCTCTTTCGCATCACCCATGGCCCCATGGCCCCAGTAGGCGGAATTTTCTGCATGTGGGGCAAACTTGCATGCGTGATGAAATTCGCACGATATTAAAAACATCCTAAGTGTTGTGTTTGTGTGGGAGTAAATTACTTACAAGCTTTTATTTAACTCCCAGTGGAACCGGCCCCGAATTACCGAGTTGTAAGATCTCGGTTAATTAAGTTGCTTACATTGTTTGGGTCTAGTACGAGGCTACGTCACAAAATAAATAGGTACAGAAGTCAATCTTCATACAAAGTGCGCTCGAGCAACGCACACATAGACAGCGCTCACGGACATGTTATCTCGGAGCGCCTCGGCCCGCTCGTCGAACAGTTCTGCCTCAAACGCTCATTAGTGTGCGTCCACCGAGCGTAAAGTACATACATGAGATTGTCTTCTGTACCTATCTATTTTGTGACTACGTTAACTGCAGCATCGGCATCGGTGGCATTAATGATGTCCTCTAAATTGCAGGTGTATGGGCTCTTCGAGCACTCCAACGTGTTGCTCATGTTTTGTACAGAGGCACCGTATTTGACCGCATTCACATTGGGTACCCGACGGGTCTATAAAACGCCATTTCGCCAAGTTGTGTTTAAAGCGGCCCACCTAAGTGTGTGGGGTGGGTAGTAATTCAGTTAGAATGCTGAAGCTATGATTTTAGGCCTGTAGACAGTGTTTTATCGTGAATTAGACCGGCTACACACACAAAACGTTTTGGGAATACATTCACTGTGTGTACAGTTATGGAGTGGAATTCCCTGCCTGATACTGTGTTTACTGATAGTTACAACCTGGTTATCTTTAAGTCAAGACTGAATAAGACACTTCTAGACAAGCGCGCTACATCATCGGTCAAATTGCCGCTTTCAAAACAATAAAAAAGGCGAGCAGTGGATCGTTCCTTCAGCTGATATGGTGACAGTAATTATTATTTTATTTATGTTATTTTTTGAGACGTCATCGTTAAATAACGCAATTCGTGAGCATTAAATTCGGTAGAATGAGTTTATGGGTCAAGAAAATAATAAAACCAGGATCTGGAAAACACACGATTCTGCAATGTGTGGATATAGGCTGGCCTTGGGGGACCAGCAATAAAACCTTATCTTCATTTAAAGTATTATTACTGCTGAAGAACTTTGGCTGAAGATTCGATGACTTTTTTTTTGGTAAGAAAATCATCTAATGATATCCACGAGATAGTATCGGGATCGGAGTCCTGGCGGCGGCTGGGGCGCGAAGACCGTTGCCTCACGCGTGCGGTCTCCTCCTTCGCTAGCATTACTACTTCGCAGAAGGAGGCGACCGCCTGCCACTGCTCCTCGCTTCGGATCATGGCCTGTACCATGGCCCGGAGCAAGAGATCGATGAAGAGATTGATGGTAATAAATAATCATTATTATCAACATTTCAGCCAAAATTATGATGTATTTTAAAAAGACTACAAGTGAATATACTTAGTCTTTTTATTAAAATAGATTATGTTAAATTCTTCAGGCTACTCGAAATACATATTTGTTATTTTATTGGATTTAGCATAGCATAGTCGGTCTTATAATGTTCCTACTATTGGGACTAAGGCCTCCTCTCTTGAAAAAGGTAATTTTTGGATTTATTTTAAGTAAATATTTGTGTCGTCTATTGATATCTACATATGTGAAAAATAGATCTTCTTACTTAGCTTTGACCTTTTCAAAATAAGGTTCACAAAAAAACCTATGTAAGCGGCTCATTTGTATGTATGTGGGGAAAACGCTTAATGCTTGTAAAGTGGTTCGATCTCAGATTAGAGAGTAGAATCTATCGGCTTTCCTTTTACTCTCTCGGTTTGTTCGGATTTTCTAGTACGTTCAGCGGTATTCAGTTTACCGCAGTGTATGATAGTGTTTTCCGAGACAGCATAGCATAGCATAATCAGCCTTATAATGATCGCACTGCTGGGACTCAGGCCTCTGGTCTAAGAGAGGGAATGAGCCGTAATCCACCACATAGGCCCAGTGCGGTTTGGTGGATGTCACATGTTTTCGAACTTTTGGTTCGAGAACATGCAGGTTTCCTCTCAATGTTTTCCTTAACCATCTTGAGAGTAGCGGTGATAAAATGAATTACACAAATTAATGCCCCTGGCTGGGTTTGGATCTGCGACCTATAACTCGTAAGTCGGGGCCGTTTAACCATGGAGTTTCTTACGAGTTCTTCTCCATAGGAAACGACCAATTTGGAATCGTGCACTAGCTTCTGACGTTTTATAAGTGCCCATGTAGGCCTGTGTGAAAAAAAAACTTTTGAATTTTTTGAATTTTGAATGTTACCACTGGGCCACCAGTGCTCAACAAGATTTTCCAAGACTTGGAAGTTCAAAAATCTGAAAGGTGTTTTTCTCAAAATAGAAAACTTCCTAACAGGAGGGCCTTACGTAACCTAATTTGTATTCTATAAAGATGTAGGCATCAAAAAATTATCCCATGGCAGTTAAAATATTCCCAAAATCACTGAAGTTAATATGACAAGTCTAGTGACAGATACGACACTCCAAATCGGAGCTTTTTAATAAACTCGATGGGCCATATTACCCTCCGCCTAAAGCGTAAACTTAGCGCCAGATCACCATGTAAAACTTCAAAATTACATTGCGTAGGCTTTATTAATTCCGTGTAGTACCAATAAACTTGAATAAACTGTCGGTTTCGACTAATTATTCAATCGAATGCAAATATTATGCGCATAAGTAATGTTGTACGCGTAACTAAGCTCAACTCAAGCGTATGGTCAGAATTAATGGCACGGCCCATTTTCTATTTGTAAGTAATAATGGGCTGTTTAGGAGGTCAGTGATGGTGAAGCGTATTCAGTTGAGTGTGCCATATTAGCCGTGGTGGAAATCCCACCGTACAAATCCTTTTGGAAACACTTTCTTCCCGCGTATAGCTAAAGAGTAGATTTATTTTCAGTTGTCTACGTTTCCTGAAAGTGCGCTACGCGTTTGTACGTGTGAATTATTTACCCTAAAAGGTCGTAAAATTTAATTTTAGACTAATAAAAATAATAAGACACAAACAGTCGCAACTGGGTAAATAATACCCGTATCTAACTTGTGTCTCTTTTGTGACTGAACGCCTCGGTTGAATAGGCTGTTTTTCTAAATGATGGACTGTCACACCTCTTTCAAAAGGTCTAAAGCGTCGTGACACAGAATTAAGCTGAAAAATTTTTTTTTGCGAATTTGTGCAATATTTGGTAAATTTTACCCGGTTGCGCCTCCTGCCGTGTTAACGCCATGGAGAAAGTTTAGTATCGCGTGCCAAAGGTTTTGCGTCCCTGTTCTACATTGATTGTGTATGTAGGTATGTTTGGAAGGGGAGTACATTTTGCGGTGCGTGTAAGAGTTTCGTTTCATTTGTTTTTAGTTAATACTTGCTAACTTTAGTAGCTGACATTCATTGCGTGTTACTTAAGTTGCTTTTTGTTAATAAATGTGTCGTGTACGACTGTTAATGGGGTCTTAAAATATACGTGAGAAAAAATAATTAAAATTCCTTTTTTCATTAGGTATAATAAACTGAGAGATTATCAATACCTTTGGTGTGTTTATGTGTACCAGGAATGCGAGGTTATTTGAAAGAGTTAAAAAAAAAAAATAATTATAGTGGCCGGCGACGCTTGGGGGAGACTTATATCCAACAGTGGACGCCTTTCGTCTGATACGATGATGATGAGGATGAGTGGCCCTGGAACGTTAAGGGCAAGAAGGAACACAGTTGAGTTTTAGTAAGTAAAAGTCTGCCACTCCCTCTCGAGCCACTCAAAATGGGAGATATTGTTTGATTATTTCTAATCACAGAAAAAAAACCCAGCCAAATGCGGGTAAGACTCGCGCATGGAAAGGTTTCGTACCGTCCATAGTAAAAAAAAAAAAATCACGTTTGTTGTATAAAATTTATTTTAAATATTTATTTTATTCTATTTTTTTAGTGTGTTTTAATAGCGGCAACACAAATACACCATTTGTGAAAATTTCAACTGTCTACCTATTATTATCCCCACACACGGGTCACAAAGAAAGCCGCCACAAAAAAACCGCCGCTAGAAAAAAACGCCGCCACAAAAAAAAGCTAGATGCGGCCACAAAAAAAATCTGAAGTGCGCCATAAAAAAAGGCCGCCTCAAAAAGAAGCTTGAAGCGGTTTTTTGTGTGGCCCCTGTACGGGGACACTTAGACAGTTGAAGACTGTATCAGTCTGATGACAGACGAGTAGACAGACAGACAGATGAGCGGACAGCGGAGTCTTAATAATAGGGCCCCTGTTCTAACCTTTAGGTACGGAACCATAATGTTAAGTGTCCAGAATTTATGATAACAATGTAAGTCCCTAGTTAGCGATCTGCCTCAAGAGAATCTTGGCTCAGTTAGAACAATCTTTAACACCTGCAGCATACCTTCACGTTACCGGATACCTGCCTCTATTAAATAACTATTATTGTTGCTGCTAACCAAAACTTGGACCGTTCGAGCTAACATGAATAATATCCGTAACGTATGTATCTTTAGAGGAAACTATGGAAGCTCTTGTTTGGGAAGTGAAGACGCTTAGTTAGTAACAATGTTGTAGATAGCACAAGTCCTAGATAGGTAGATCAGATGACCATTAAAAGATGGCTGGGACAAACTAGATGCGAAACGGGGTGGACTGAGTGTTGTGGCGTAAATTGAAAGAGGCTTAGGTAAGTATCCAGTAAAACGGACGAGGCTTACTAGGGTCGATACCTGCCAGGGCTGCCGGATTAATCGAAAGAGTTACCGTGGCCCTGGAAAGCAAAGGATAACTTTTTATTATTGATTAGCTTTTGCCCGCGGCTTCGCCCTCGTACATAAAATATAGCTTATGTCACTCAGGAATAAAGCAGCTTTTGGTCGGTGAAAAAATTTTAGCAATCGGACCAGTACCGTCAACTGTGGCATCTTTACTTTCCTTAGGTATCTTTACCTAAGCATACCCTATACTAGTTCAACTTATTTTTTGTTTTGGCTGTGGCAATTTATGTTATTTCGCAGATATTGGTAGATTTTGTAATAAATTGTGGTAACCCAAAAAGTTTTTCAGGCTAGCAACTTCGTTAACTGTCAAAATAGAGTGCTTTTTCGTTATATGCGGTCAATTTTGTGCGCAGCGTCTTCGTGTAAAGATTGGTGTTTCCTACAGTAAATCAAAGTGCAGGTAAGTGGCGTATATTAAATAGAATTTGGTATATAGTCAAGGAGGTATAGCGCAGTGATGCATGGAGTACTACGCGCCGTCGACCACTTGGGCTCGATCCGGATGGTTACGTCGGGCAAAGCTCAGGCTTGGTGTACGCCTGCATGAAGCTTACATACAAGACCTATGAAACTCTGTCGGCGAAGCGGCAGCGACACGACGGCATGACATTACTGCTTCGGAAGAATTAATACCTACGTCAATAACAGTGTTTGTACAACTTCTTGAGATAAGTCCTCAGGAAATATTGACGCCATGTTGACGACTTAATACTCCATTACGTCGAACTAGGAGCGCCTTATCACTTATGCACCGATGCGCCTCAGACGCGACAGACATTAGTGCACGGCCTAAGTGATGGGAGCCGTTTTAATAGTATAGGTACTGAGATGACGTACTTATGTACAGTCTTGTAGTTAAGTCCTTCGCCAGTTTTGTTTCCCCTTTTCAATTCAGGGTTAAAATTCAACTTTAGACTCAGGTTTCAACATGAAACTATTATCATAGGGGATGAAGATTTAATTTTACTTCAAAACAAAATATTTTAAAATGTCTACTGTTCATTTTATGAAATACTAGCTTACGTCCATGTGAACGTCGAATATCCTCCGAAAGAAATATAATACCAGTAATAGTAATTTGTTAATAATATTTATTTATTTATATATCCTTTATTTTACACCAAGATAATAAATTATATATTTGAGCCTTATATTTAGAACATAATTACAATTGGCGGCCTTATCGCATTCTGCGATCTCTTCCAGACAACCTGGTATGGAAACAGATTGACTGGACATAAAATGGGTGCATTACAAAACAAGCTAAACAATTATTGGTGAAGAAAAAAAAAACAAAGTACTATACTTAACACTAAAATACATACATAAATACATACATATTAAATAATTATATAAGCAAGAAAACAATTTATGTTTCTTCTTAAAATTGTACGCATTTGAAAAATTAACAAAAATATAAAAAATACCCTGCATGAAATAGTGGACCTGGTTTACCCGAAAGTTCAGGTATGTATAAATTATCGCTTTTATAATATTAAAGCGAATACCCGGCATTTGTTACTACATTAACAAAAACAGAAATACAATTTATTTGTTTTTTTTTCGAAAAAGGAAAGAACAATGGGTATTTTTGTATGGAACCTGTACCCACTTTGTAGTATTTTAGACTAGGCGCCATTTAGAAGAGGTTTAATTGACTAACTCAAAAATAAATGAACTAATGAATGAATAAATGAAATGGTCGAAGTTATGATAACTTCTTTATTTAGAGTATGTCTAACAAGTCAAACTACTTGCGTAATTATTAAGGAAAAATGAAATCTGACGTAGTCAACGCTGGTTCAATAATCAAGGTCGATTAAGAGATCTTGATCATTGTTTACTAATAGAAAAACCTTATAAAAAGTATCGAATATAAGTATTTCTTAAATGATTAAATATTAAATAAAATTCCTAAGTCGTTTGACTTTTTAGACGGACTATAATTTTTGGTTGCCAAGTGTTATTACAATTGCACCTATTTCTGTCCTGTAGACAGAACCACGTCATACTGAGGCCACAGACTCAAAGTTCAGCATTTGAACACGCCGCCGCCACCGCCTCCGCCACTCCACTGCCCGCTGACTTCGTATCTGTGACCTACGTGTTATGTCCTCTATGCAACTGACGCCGCTTTTCCAAGGCGTTGCCTGAGACTGACCATCGATGTATGTTTAGCCTGCACTAATAGATATGTAATCAGTTTGTGTGTGGTGTCTCTGAGTGCAGATATTTTGCAATTAAGTTTCATTGGGTCTATACGTGTTAATTTTTTTTTTACATATCTAATAAAACAAATAAATAAACCAAACCAAGTTTAATTCAAGCCAGAACACAACAAACAACAAATGCACAGAATAAAAAATAAACAATTATGTGACAAACCTATATATTTTGTGACTGAATGTACCAGTCACAGTCTAAGAATGTTAGTTGATAAAAAGAAGGAACTTTTAAAGTCGTAATCTGTAATGTATCTCTTAATGCAGGAGTCCATTATAGGTGACCACTTACTATTAAAAACTTTAGACATTGCAAGTCTCAACACTCTATAATATTATTTTTAGTTTATGCAAAACCTGAATATAGTCTGTTCAGAATCAGTAAATCTGAATCGATTCTTTACACCATGGTATATTTTTACCCAAAAATATTTAAATAGGTTACAAGTTGGGCACCACCGACATTAAGTACAAAATAGATCATTGCAGGTCATAGCGGGTATTAGGAACCAGCAAAAAGCTAAGCGCAAGTGCAAAATAATCCTTCAGTTGCCTGGATGGCCCGGTGGCTATGTATTTTTCTGACATAGCAAGTTTATAACTTTGTGATTTTTCATGATACAGTTATGAAATTTTATACATAGATTATTTACCTAAAAATACTAGACACGTGTTTCGGGTTTCGCATATTATACTAAAATTAATGTTGTTGTATACTACTAGCTAATCCTGTAAACGTTGTTGCCACGCTGAATGGCAATATCGTTTGAATCGATTTATTCAAGTGACATTTCGCTAGCGCATGCCAAATTGCCAATCTAGTACAATTTACATTTACATACATACAATAGTTATCACTGACTAGCTGTCGCCCTATGTTAAATTAGCAGATCACGTTCGAAATGATAAACTGCGCTGTAAAACGCAAAATGAAATTACGTTAATGTTGTTAAAATAATTGCCCAATATAAATGGGACTTGCCAGGACACGGGTGCCGTCGGTTGAGACTGGTCATCTCTTAGCTGCCAGTGGCAATTCAAAAATTCAATTTTTATTATTATTATTTATCTACATTGTGCTTACACCATAGAAGCAACAAGAAATATGTAAGCAAGATTTATGTAACTCATATTATTATTTAAAAGAGTGTCCATGGAGTTTCTTGCACGTTCTCCTCCATAGTTTTGTAAATGCAATTTAGCTTCAATTTTTGACTGATCGACATTATGACAATTCAAAAGTGTCTGTGATTGGTCTATTTAAAATAAACGTTTCTGATTTCTGATTTCATGTTTGATGCATGTCTAAAAAGTTCAATGCCCATAATATACAAGAATGGTGCTCAGACACAGCGACACGGGGCCGTGGCGTGGCAGACTTGGAAATCGGGAAGAGAGAAGGGTCTATTACACTACTCGATATTCAGACAGTCCTAGTCAATGTCGCGTCGTGTCGCGTAGTGTAATAAGGGTCAGACTGTCTTACTCGTAATGAAAAATAAGACGAGTCTGAATATCATGCGCTGAATATCGCGTAGTGTTTAGGCCCTTTAAGTGAGGAATCGTGATGGAATGCCTTTGCCATGCAATGCCCGTTAGCACCGTCGCCCTCTTTGACATTCATACTTTCCACCTTTAAGAGACGTTGCCCATATAAATTTACCTATTTTAAAATTTAGAATTTTTGAACTGTTTTTATTAATTTTATCTATTAATTATCTTTTAAACCAACCCTATAATTATTGGGTGTGCATTATTCCAGTTAGGTGCATGTATGTAGGTACAAATAGGTTTTTTTAGACCTTTAATTTTTCTAGACGTTAAAATAAACCCTTTTTTGGGTGGATAAACTCAAAATCATAGCATCAGTAATTATGTAGCCCTATTTAATAAAAGGGCTAAACAATTCAGATATTTTGTTTCGTGATAATAGAAGCCGCCTACTATTAGCTGGCGAGCCATTGGCATAATCAGCCTAATGTTCCTACTGCTGGGCCTCAGGAGTTCTCTTTAATAGAAAGTGAGCAGTATCCTGATTGAGTTCGAGAAATTCCTTGCCGGAATCTGTGTTTTCTGTTGACTACAACCCAAGAATTTAGTGAATAGGTTACTTCTAGGTAAGCGCGCTCTATTGTCGACCGCAATGTCACTTTCCATCAGGTGAGATAGCGGTCAAGCGCGAACCTATCAACAAAAAAAAAATATTCGAGAGCTTATACTACACAAATATAAACAGATCATGTGCTGTCAAGAGAATTAACAAGCTTTAATCCATTTAATATGTATTTTATAAGTATTCTTAGTCACCGGGGGTTCTTTTTCCTATAATTATTTTGCCAACCATACTCCACTAATTAGTAAAGACAGTAAAATAATATCTACGAAGATTTTCTTGAAGGTCTTCTTAGTACTATTAAAGTGTGCCTAAACTATTCTAATAAAATATAATGAAACATAAATAAACTACTAATTTTAGTTGATAAGATTTCAATTTCATACAGTTACGTCACATACATATTAATTACGTTTTTGTTGTTTCACCAGTTACATAGTTTTGGTTACTTTAAACCAAAGGAATTAGTCCTTTGGTTTTAAAATCGTTGCACATGACAATTATATGGCGTACATAGCGCTCACTACAATAATCGTGCTACCTTAAGGGGCCGGCGGAGCATATCATGAGCTATAAGCGCTATCTGCCACTGTAATTAATATCCTGATTTTGGCTCTCTTTATCGAAATAAGGAGACCAGGATACCCAACCCATATCATAGGTTTTCCATAAACTGTAATAATGATATTACTCGTGGGAGAAAAAATATTTTTTTTTATCTACATTAAAAAATAAATTGATATATTTTTCGCTATACTAAAGTGGCAGTGGGCAAGGCACATTGCTCGAGAACGGGTCGGTCGATGGGACCGAAAAGTTCTTGAGTAGCGACCGCGCACCGGAAAACGCAGCGATGGAAAGCTTTCCACAAGGTGGATCGACGAACTGATGAGAGTCGTGGGAATGTGGTGGTTGCGAGACGCACAGGATCGGTCTTGGGGGAGGCCTATGTCCAATAATGGACGTCTTTTGGCTGAAAGTAAGGTTTACATTAACAAAGTCTATGTGCAAAATATGCAATCTATAAAACCACTTAATCTAAACTAATATAATAAAGAGGTAAAGTTTGTTTTTCTCTGGAACTACTGGTCCGATTACTGAAATTTTTTCAACGATAGATAGCTCCTTTATTCCTTAGTGACATAGGCTCATTTTATGTACACGGCAAAAGCTAGTATACAATACATTCACATCTATGACGCACCCAACAATTTCATTATCAATACCCAAAATATCATCACACACCATTCAAACATGATCCAATCAAACAAAGCTCACAAAAGTCCCTTACGTATTGACAAAAGAACTTCAATCTTAATTTATTTCTTAACAACCAACATAGACTTTCATTTGACTCACCCTTAGGGGTTAAGTTGAGCAGCTCTTAACCTAAACTCAACGTAAAATATCTTGTTCTTACTAAGCTCTGAAAGTAACTAAAATAAATACTTGAAAATTGGTTTTGGACTCTGGGTTCTGCCGGCTTTAAATAAATTTTCTACAGAAGGGTGATTGGGTTGTAAATTCTATTTACTGTTGATAATTTAGTTAGGTGAATTTCTAAACAAAAACAGAAACGGTTTTGGTGGATTAATTGGCTTTCGTTTAAAGCTATGTTTTTTCAGCGTCTGAGATAAATGGTTTAAAAATATTCTTATAGTAGATTTTACCCGCAGCTTTGTCTTCGTACATAAATATAGCCTATGTCACTCAGGAATAAAGTAGCTTTCAATCGGTGAAAACATTTAGCAATAGAAAGAAGAAAGAAGAAAGAAAAAGTATTTATTTTGGCGCAAAAAAAACATTGTAGACAACAAAAATTTAGACAAACACCAAACAAAAAATAAATAAATAAAAAGTAACATTGTGTGTCATACGTTTGCGCCAAAAAAGGTCCAGTTCAGCGAAATGCCAGACTACTACGGGTAGTTGTCTGACGCTGGTTTTCAACTGAACCTTATTTGGAGTGAACGGATAAAAAAAAAAAAGAAATTTACAATAAGTGTCAAAACTACATAAAAAGAACAAAACATAATAGAAACCGGTTTGAAACGATTTAGCCTCAGTCAACACAATGCCATCACTACGCGCAGTGCATCGACGCATAAGTCCACTATGCCCGGGGGGGCCGAGCGCAACGGACGATTTGCAAACAGCATAAAAAATTTAAAGCAAAACCTTGTGCCAATCTCGGGTACTTCGAAAACAAAAAATAGTAATGGAAAACAACCCGATCAAATAAAACAAGTGTTTTTAAAATAAAGTTATGATTTATAGTGTATTAGCAGAAGGAAGTGAAAAAGATAGATTAAGTATATTGGCAGAAGGTGAGTGTCGCTTGTTTACAGTAATGATTATTTAAATGAATCAAGTAGACCGGTATACAATTATTACAAATAAAATACAATTATATTTTTACTTTTTAGTTGCGGGTTATAATGAACGCCATGTGATCAAAATGAGTGGCAACAGCGACACCGAATACGAGTACCGGATGCAATAAGGCCAGACACAAGGGGTAAGTTAACATAAGCACAAATTAGTAAATACATAAAAATTATCATTCATCATTCAGAATTATAAAGTAATGTAGCCTTTATCACCCACAGGTCTCCCAAGCACGCGGGAAAGTACTCAGGTGTCGCGCATGACTCACAACACCTCGCACACTACAAAATGAGCCGACAACGGTGCTCGAGGATACTTCATCACCCACATGTTGTAGTTATGTATACGCCAATATTATATTTTTGTGCAACACATTCCGCACACCACACACCAATGAAACGTTGAAATTAGTAAGCAGTTCATATGAATGAGACGTTAAGAGTGACCATATCCAGTTTCCTTTGCGCATCTATCAGGTACTGCCGTAAACGCATTCTGAAAGTATGGACGCTGCCTAGTGCTCTTAATGGCGGCGGGATGTTATTCCACACCTTGGAAGCAGTGTATCGGAAACTGCCTCTGAAAGCTGCTGTTCTATGAGACTGGGTTGAGAGTTGCTGTGCACAAAGTCTAGGC
This sequence comes from Mythimna ferrago, assembly GCA_910589285.2. Taxonomy (NCBI): domain Eukaryota; kingdom Metazoa; phylum Arthropoda; class Insecta; order Lepidoptera; family Noctuidae; genus Mythimna; species Mythimna ferrago. The sequence goes on along the minus strand of OU342694.1, from coordinate 12,770,035 downwards.
GCGCATTCCCGTCTACTAGCCATCCAGCTGAGCTTGTCGTACAAGTACCTCGGTTTCTTAGTCTTAACAACGCCAAAAAGAAGACAAGCCAAATGTAACTTTCGCCTTGACTTCATTTTTAGTATAAAATGTTTATTAAGAAAGGGGGTGACATGAGTTCTAGGGGGAATTGAGTAACAGAAACGAGCGCAAGCATTTTGTACTCTCTGTATGAGTCTGTCGGTACGAGCCAGCAAGCGAGGGCCGTAAACCGTATCAGCGTAATTTAGTTTGGAAAGAACAAGGGTTTCGACTAACTGCTCGCGGAGCTTTTCCGACAAGAAAGGTCTCATTTTGTATAATAATTTTAGGCGATAAAAGCAGTTTTTAACGGAGTCAGCAATGTGCTTCTCAAACCTAAGGCCACTGTCCATACGCAACCCCAGGTTTCGCGCCTCATCAACTCGCTTAATAGGCACACCCATAAGAGTCAAACTTAGGTTTGCGGGCAGCTTCTTCAACTGCTGCTTTTTACCAAAGAACATATATTTAGTTTTCACTGGGTTTAACGTAAGACAGTTCTCATCCGCCCAGGTGGAGATTCTTTCTATATCATCGTTTAGATCCCTAATGGCTGATTCGTAGTCCTCTGGTTTAAAAGATAAATACAATTGGACATCGTCGGCATAAATGTGGTACTTGCAATTTTGGAGGCACTTTATTATGTCTGCACAGTAAATAATGAAGATAATCGGACCCAAAATTGATCCCTGGGGAACCCCTCTCTCTATTGCAGAAAGGGCTGAAGTCAAGGTGGTACCGTCCGCCAACCTTAACTCTACGAGTTGCTTTCTATCACTGAGATAGCTTTTGAACCACTGGATGGCATTATCGTCAAACCCGTAATACTTCAACTTTGAAATTAGCAATGGAATATTGATACAATCAAACGCACGCGAAAAATCAAGTAGCACCACCAGTGAACACAGGCCCTTATCTTGAGCTGACAGTATGTTATCGGTAACGTCCAGCAGCACCGTGGAAGTGCTCCTCTGCTTCCTGAAACCAGATTGTAGGTCAGGTAGCAACTCGTTATCTTCCAAAAATCGAGTCAATTGCCGGCACACCACTTTCTCCAACACCTTTGAAAGACATGATAAGATACTGATTGGCCTCAAATCTGTGATCTGTGTAGAGTTAGGGCTCTTGGGGATGGGTCTGACTATTGCAGTCTTCCATTGGTAAGGAAACTCAGATGTCCAAATAGAGCAATTAATGATGTCCATAATAGTTGGTAAAGTGTGAGGTAAGGTAAGGGTAAGCATACTCAGAGTTATCTGGTCACAGCCTTTAGCATTTGACTTAAGGTCAGTGATGATACGTGAGACGTCGCTTTGGTCCACCGGCGCAAGTGTGAATATTGCGTCGCTGTATCTGTTGGACTCATAAAAAGATATAAGCGACGGTCTAGCTAATGATTTGCCTGGAACCTTCAAAAATGTGCTATTTATGAGGTCGGGGTTGTCAAAAAGTGGAGGAAGGTCTTGCCTTTGTTTTGAAGGTGCAAGGGTAGACTTAATGTTCTTCCATAGTATTTTCGGATTTTTTATTTCACTATTTATATTGTGCCTGAAGAATGCTACTTTTTCATGATAGAGGGAACTTTCTACGAGAGACTTCAGCTGCTTATAGTATTTTTTTTTTTGCTCATTTTTGGTTTTCCTATAGACAGCTAAAGCCTTATCTCGTAGGGTCATCATGAACTTTATAGTGTCCGTAATCCAGGGATGCGATTGCTCCTTAATAGTACAAGTTTTTAGTGGTGCGTGAATATTAAATAATCTGATTAAACAATTATTAAAATATTCAACCATGTCGGTAACGTTGTCAAATACAGAAGTCTGTTCCATATTAATTAACTGCAACAAATCCGTGCAAAAACTATCCCTACTAATGTCTTTTATAGGCCTAAATTTGATTGCAAATGGTGTAGGTTTGTCCCGCTGTATATTAAACTCGCTGACTATAATGGAGTGGCCAGTAAACGAACCGAAAGCTTCCACTGCCGTGTATTTTGCCCTAAGGTCCGTGCACAATAGATCGATCAGAGTTTCACTCGTTTCCGTGAAATGAGTGGGCTCTGTGATTAGCTGAGAGAGGCTAGTGTAATTTAAAAACTCAAGCACTTTTTTAGTTTTGTTCTCGCTTATGTTGAGCATATTAACGTTAAAATCACCGAGTAATATATGATGATCACAATTACCTAACGATGAATAAGAACTTGTGATGCCATCAAGGAACAGATCGAGGTCGTACCACGGTGGTCGATATGCCGTACCAATCGCAATTTTCTTACCCCTCAGTGTAATTGTAAGCCACATTTGTTCAACGGAATCGAACCTGGGATCAACCGTGCCAGTGACGATACGCGCGCTCAGACCACGGCGCAAATAAAAACCAATTCTCCCACCTCTCCCGCCGCGAACAGCTGTCGGCCGCGGAGTGTGACGTAGTCGGTAGCCGGGCACGAGCGGCGCGCACGATTCCTCGCCAGCTCGAATCCACGTTTCGTTGATAGCAAAAATATCAAAACCATATTTTTCGATTGCACAAATCAAATCGTCATGACCCGTACCCAGAGAACCTGCGTTAAGGAAGCCAATCTTGAGATATTTCTCCCTTTTAGGCAGCATGGTTATTATTTAAAGTGACTCCTATAGTTACTTGAGTCAGTATCTGCATTCCGGTTTTAGTAATAAAATTGATAATAACACTAGACGAACTATGAAATAGAAAAAATGTATAGTAATTTGTAATTATTGAGCAATTAATAGAAAAATTATGTAAATATGTAAATAGATTAGAATTAATAAATAAGCCTAAGTGTAGGATGTAGGTGTAAATAAATAATATAGCAGTATGGGTATGATTAAACCTGTTTACGAGTCCTCCGGGTTGCGCCACCGCGAGACACGCATTAACAATGAATAGACACAACTGACACTTATGCAACCATAACTTTTTGACCACATATGACAAAATACGTTTCTTGGGAATGTTAACAATTATTAAGAGCGTACAGACATTGACACAAAAATACACAGAAACATTAAATAATAAAAGTCTAGGACAACCTTCGCCCGTCAGCAACCAGAACAGATGCGGGTTCAAAAATACGCTGGATGTCAGCCTCGCATCGTATATGGGAAGCGGGCTCTCCGGGTTTGCATCGGGCAAGAATACGTCCTCGCTTGCACCATATGAATTGCCAACCCAGCCTACTCCCAGCCTCCCGCGCCATCCGAAATAACTCACGATTTTGTTTCGTGAGGCGCTCGTTGACATAAAATCTTGCTGGAGTGCCCGGCATACCAAGATCTGCAGAAGTCATGCCACGACGTACTCGTGCAGCCTCCAGTATCTCATCACGAAGGTCGCGGCGCGCAAGTTGAACGACGAGAAACCGAGGGCGGGTCACCACCGGAGCTGTAATCGGCCCAGTACTTCCAGATTACCTCCCACAAACAAAAAAACAAACTACCTCTTTATTATATTAGTATAATATACAGATAATATTCGAACTAACGAAATGTGGTCGCTTACAATGGGCCTCATAAGAAGACTCAAAGTCACCCTAAGGGCAATGGAAAGGGTTATGCTCGATCACATCAGAAATGAAGATATCCGCAGGAGAACCAAGGTTACCGTCATAGCTCAAAGAATCGCCAAACTTAAGTGACATTGGGCAGGGCACATTGCGCAGAACAGATGGTCGATGGGAACAAAAGGTTCTGGAGTGGCGAACGCGTACCGGAAGACGCAGCGTTGGAAGGCCTTCTACAAGGTGGACCGATGACCTGGTCAGGGTCGCGGGAATCCGATGGACGCGTGACGGACAGGACCCATCGTTGTGGCGACGCTTGGGGGAGGCCTATGTATACCTGCTAACTAGTTGTCCAAAAATCAAACATGCTTTGAGCTTTCAAAATACTATGCAGCTCACTCGTATGCAACAAAAACCTATAAAGTACTTACCATTTGACTTAAATTCATAAAATTCAGCTAGAAGCAGGGTAACACACACAAACACTGGAAAAAAGTTAACAAATTACTAATTCATTTGTGGTTTTTATACACTAATTTCTCTATTCTGTAATAAACTTACATTTATAGTTTACTAGCTGACCCGGCAAACGTTGTTTTGCCATATAAATATTTTTTAAGTAATTTCTAAAAATGTTAAGGGTGGACAACCCTTATCACTAAGGGGTATGAAAAATAGATGTTGGCTGATTCTCAGACCTACTCGAGATTACCTACTCAATATGCTCACAAAATTTCATGAGAATCGGTCAAGCCGTTTCGGTGGAGTACGGGAACGAACATTGTGACACGAGAATTTTATATATAAGAAGAATCCGTAACGAACTCGTACCGCTTTTAAAGAATGGCAGAACACTTTTCCAAATAGGTATATAAAGTTAAGTTTAGTTCTTCAATCCTATTTATGTCTTCATCAGAGTAATGTTTGAGGCTTTATAAGACTATAAACGTAAGTAGGTAATGTTAATTGGTCCGATTTACGGTTGGATAAGAAGAGAGATGTCCAAGAAAAGATAGATTGTGTGAGGAGTAATATGAAAAAGAAGGGAGTCAGTGATAGCTAGATGGTTGGCAAGACAGAATGGTATAATAAAACGTGTTGCGCCGACGCCGAATAACACAGTACAAAGGCAAGATGATGATCAGTTTTGCTACAGGGTATTCATAGGGTCATGAGTTGACATCCTCAGGCCCCAGTGTACCGAATAAGGTACACCCCATACCAGCTAACTTAAACATTGTTAGGTAGAAATAAGGATTAAGTTAGCTAGTACCGAGGTGTACCGAATTCGGTACACTGATGCCTGAGAGGTTAACTATGATAAGACCTTGAACTGAAGGAATATAGGTATGGTTTTAGTCAAAATCTGACGCGCCCTTCCACTCCGCCCTAAAACGGGAGAAGGAGAAGTCATTACATGATTTCTCACCTCATCTTCTCTTTCGCCTTCGTGTGTGAGTCTGATTCACACTTGTTCAGTTTTTAATTGAATGATATAATGATTTATTTGCCAGAATACAGTTACCTGTATTATTGGTGGTAACAATTTCAGATGATTTCACTGACTATCAGGTCGTGCTTGTATTTAAATTACTTGCGTTGTAGGAACAATTTAGGATACTAAACATAGAATTGGTTTCATTATTAGTCAAAATAATGTGAGTATTTATAAATAAAATATATTTCAATTTAATAAAATGTCAAAATATTAAAATTAATAATTGAGTATCGAATAAAAATACACATTATACAGAATAATTAATATTATCTGGTTCCATCAGAAAAAAACTAGTACGTCCCTACATGAACTAGCTCAGTTAACCTTATTACCTCCAACAATGATTTGTTGTGAGTTTAACCCAATTAACAACTAGTCAACTACTACCTACTAACACATACTCTTTTAGTACGTCTGTTCCGTTGTCGTCATGGAACTTTATTTTCAAAGGCTCTTCGAATGCACTGATTAGTTTGCCGAGTAGAAAAGCAATCGGTTGGAAACGCGTTGAGCTCGGGTTGTTTTTAAATTCAGAGGGACATGATGAATTTAATTTTTTTAATGGAAAGCTGTATTTATCTGAATTCATGTGTGTTTTTATAGGGGGAATAGTGAGTTTTATTACTGATATAATGTTTTTGATAGATAAAATATATACCAACAGTTTCACAGGTTCAGTACAAGTTCACTTCACTGCCGTTAGTCCTGAAAAACTATATTATAACCGACCGCAAAATGATCCGGCTCGAAGAACCAAAATGTAAGAGTCGCGACCGAAGTTGTATGGACTGCTATGTTATTAAATTAAATACTTTGATAACTTTAAAGATTTATTTATAGAACGGTAGTTATACTAATTTACGCTAAATAATACGATACGCTAATGAGTACGAAAGCATCCGGTTTGTTATCCGAATATGTACTGATGCCGCGCTGCACTTAGTGCGGCGTAATTAGCTAGATCAGCAAAACGTCTTCGATCGTAATTCAATAATTACGATCGATACGATCGAAAAAATAAAATATCAAAAATAAAGTGTTCGATGCATTCATCGAACACTTTATTTTTGATATTTTATTTTTTTAATGTAACTAAAGACCAAACAAGAAAAACATTAGAGCGTAATTTTGTGTTGATTATAAACCAGTAATATACAGTAATGATTGTACTCTCAGTGACAGAAAATCGATTACATACAAAATACCTATTTGCACAAAAATTAGCCAACTAGAAGCCAGTTAGAATACTGGAAACAAAAACCTGGTAACATCTTACGTTTTTTTAGGACGTCAAAACATAACGTCATTGATATCTTTATGTATACCTAAGGAAAATTTCCATATACATATATACAAGGAACCCAAACGGAACAACCGCCGACGGTGTATTCCCTAAAGAACACCTTTTTTCGGTCAACTATCCTTTTTAACTCCCAACTTGACATTCAGACTCACTTACTGTAATTGTGTCCGAAATCTTATGAGGGCATATAAATCCAAAGAGACTTAAACCCACTGTCCACGGACGCGTAACTTCACAGATGCGTATTCGTCATTATACGCTAGGCGTACGCCCGCGTGAAGCTTACATACAATACTATGGCCTAATGTCCACTGAAAAGTAGCAGCATCCATGCGACACGATATCGACAGAGTTTGAAACTAGAACTACATTAGACCGACGCACACGCGTGACACGCCTGATTAATATTGTTACGCCATTAAACTTGAACACGCCATATCTCCGAGGAAATAATTAGTAGCATCCAATAATTAAAACGCATTGCTGTTCGAAAGATCTAGAATGGTGGTACGTACTTAGGGCTAGTAAAATCTCGAAACATCCACTATAAGTACATACCGCTATTATTATTCAAATAATAATAGTAAGTAGGTACGTAGGTAGATAAGGGAAATGTTACTTTCCGCCATTAACAATAGAGTAGAAATTCGCGTGAAAATGACTCTTGGTACATCGTGCAATAAAAATGATTTATGGCCCCGTGACGCGACTTTGTTCTAGATTGATCTTGAGACGTCGGTATCTAGAATTTTCTTTTAGTCTAAGATCCGATTAAGAACGACCTTCACCGGTCTGTTTAATGAATGAAACGTATTTTATGATAAATTTAGTTTATTAAATAATATAACGCGTGTGGGTTGCCTAAGAAATCCCTGGTCAGACTATTATTAATAAAAAACTTTTTATAAAAAAATAAATAACCGACTTCACTAAAAAAAACACTAAAACGATCAAAATAATTTTAATTTCGGAAGTCGATGTTAAATAAGGATCAAACAATAACGAAAAACACCGACTTCCGAAATATATATTTTTTTTTTTATAAAAAGTTTTTTATTTTACACTTTTTAGTTGCAATACACTTAAAGCCAGAGTACCTTTTTCTCATGAAAATTCCAATTAACTCAAACCCTGCTAGAATACATCATTTTATTATGAAGTTCCCGTGTGTACCTTCCACCTTCTGGCGCCATCATCAGATCAGTTCGATAGTACCTTATAGCCAAACTGCATCTCATGACAATTCTAATAGGCCCAAACACGGGTAGGATACATTGATTAATTACGGAGTTCCAGTGCCTATCTTCCAGCTCCATCATCATCAGATCAGTTTGGCAGTACCTTATAGCCAAAGTGCATCTCATGGCAATTCTAGTAAGCCCAAACACGGTTATGATACATTGATTTATTACGGAGTTCCGGTACCTATCTTCCGGCTTCATCACCATTATCAAGTCACTTCGACAATACCATTTTCAACATGACTATTCAGAACTATTAATTTATTAGTATTGTCATAGTCACATGACTATGTTCATTGTGTACATCTGTTTGAGTATGAAGTTCCGTTGGCCATTTCTGGTCTTCTTCACCAGTTCCACCTCATCAAATGTCACTTTTTGACTGTAAATGCTTAAGTCCTTGATGAAAATATCAAAATGATTATATAGTTGCCTATATAGACCAGGGTCGATAATTTTTAAAACCAAAAAAAATAATAGTAGGATGAAACCCATTAGAAAAGGAGGAGAATATTATAAAAATTAATGGAAAAATAATTTACGGGCGATCTGAGGTCGGAAAGGGGATGGGGGTGAGCTTTTAAGGGTAAAAAACGGTTTTTCTCGATTTCCGGCAAAACTAAAATTCCTATGGAAAAAAGTCAAACGGCAAAGTTGTAGGTAATAAAAAGATCTAAAACTTTTGTGTTTACACTTTTTTCACATAACCTCAAAATTTATGTGAAAAATTCAAAAAACCAAGTTTTTGGTTTTTTTTTTATCTTTTTCAAACAAAATTTTTTTTTCACGAAATTTTGTGAAAACTTGCCTTTTTATGTCCCAAATACGCTGTAATTTATTTGATAAGAAATATTTATTTTTTCACCTTATTTTGAATTAATATCGAAAAAGCACCCTAATTTTCAATCGAAAATTCACCCGTCAAAATATCAGCTTTTTTCAAAAATTTGGTATGTTTTCTGTTCGTTGAATTCTCTACTTTCCGATGGTGAATAAAAAGTATATGTTACCTTAGTAAATATTCTCAGAAAATGCAAAAAATCGAAAAAAACTCGACTTCGAAATTTTTTTTTTAATTATTATATACAATTTTGAGCTATTTATTAAAATTTACACTTTAATTACTCGAAAAACGTAAGATTACATGTTACATTGATAAAAAAAAAATTGCAAATCAAAATATACTACTATAATTAACAAACAAATAATAAGTTAATAAAATTAATATTTAATAAGACATCTACAATATTTGGAGAAAGTAGTCGAATCTTCTTTAAATTATATGCGTAGATGCCTATTTATAACTATTTTTTGATAACTTATATACCTGAGTGACCTACGAAAAATTTTAGCCCATCAAAAGGTATTTCATAGAGAAGTGGGGAAGGGGCTAGGCGGGTCTGGGTCTTACTACATACATACCTACTATTTCGTAGCAGCTGTAACAACCGTTAGCCTAGCCAGTATTCGAAATACAGTACAATATACAACATCGTTTATAAAAATACACGTGCACGCTGAGTTTCTTTAAGAAAATTGTGACAAGTTTACTTAAAAAAAAAACTAACAAGATTAAAACAAGATTAAAAAATAATAATCTCCTTTATTTTGCACAAACAAATTTAGTTATTCCCATGAAAAAAAAATGTATTTCAAAATACATAAAAAATATATTAAAAATCTATAACGTGAATATATTTGAAATGTATAAAATATATATGAAAATCGGCCAAAAGTTAGTTATTAAAATATATTTACGATAAATATTTTATATATATTTATATATTTTTTATAGATTTTTAATATATTTTTTATGTATTTTGAAATACATTTTTTTTTCACGGGAGTAACTAAATTTGTTTGTGCAAAATAAAGGAGATTATTATTTTTTAATGTTGTTTTAATCTTGTTAGTTTTTTTTTTAAGTAAACTTATCACAATTATCTTAAAGAAACTCAGCGTGCACGTGTATTTTTATAAACGATGTTGTATACTGTACTGTATTTCGAATACTGGCTAGGCTAACGGTTGTTACAGCTGCTACGAAATAGTAGGTATGTTTGTAGTAAGACCCAGACCCGCCTAGCCCCTTCCCCACTTCTCTATGAAATACCTTTTGATGAGCTAAAATTTTTCGTAGGTCACTCAGGTATATAAGTTATCAAAAAATAGTTATAAATAGGCATCTACGCATATAATTTAAAGAAGATTCGACTACTTTCTCCAAATATTGTAGATGTCTTTTTAAATATTAATTTTATTAACTTATTATTTGTTTGTTAATTATAGTAGTATATTTTGATTTGCAATTTTTTTTTTATCAATGTAACATGTAATCTTACGTTTTTCGAGTAATTAAAGTGTAAATTTTAATAAATAGCTCAAAATTGTATATAATAATTAAAAAAAAAATTTCGAAATCGAGTTTTTTTCGATTTTTTGCATTTTCTGAGAATATTTACTAAGGTAACATATACTTTTTTTTCACCATCGGAAAGTAGAGAATTCAACGAACAGAAAACATACCAAATTTTTGAAAAAAGCTGATATTTTGACGGGTGAATTTTCGATTGAAAATTAGGGTGCATTTTCGATATTAATTCAAAATAAGGTGAAAAAATAAATATTTCTAAACAAATAAATTACAGCGTATTTGGGACATAAAAAGGCAAGCTTTCACAAAATTTCGTGAAAAAAAAATTTTGTTTGAAAAAGATAAAAAAAAACCAAAAACTTGGTTTTTTGAATTTTTCACATAAATTTTGTGGTTATGTGAAAAAAGTGTAAATACAAAAGTTTTAGATCTTTTTATTACCTACAACTTTGCCGTTTGACTTTTTTCCATAGGACTTTTAGTTTTGCCGGAAATCGAGAAAAACCGTTTTTTACCCTTAAAAGCTCACCCCCATCCCCTTCCCGACCTCATATCGCCCGTAAATTATTTTTCCTCTCATTTTTATAATATTCTCCTCCTTTTCTAATGGGTTTCATTCTACTATTATTTTTTTTCACTTTTTATTATTTTTAAAGGCTTCTACCCTGGTCTAATAATATTTGAGGAGTTCCCTCGATTTCGCCAAGATTTCATCATCAGATCCCGACTTGGTGAATATGGGACCATTTGGGAAGTATACCCTTTCCAACAAAAAAAGAATTTTTCAAATCGGTTGGCTTTCGACGAAGTTATGCACACACATACATAAAAAAAAAATACAAACATCCGAATTGAGAACCTCCTCCTTTTTTAGAAGTCGGTTAAAAAAATTGAAAATTTACTTTTTTTTTAGAAAAATGCACAACCGTTATTCATACCAGATTTTTTTGCAGACAACACTATATAACATCGTATTCGTAATGAAACAGCGTTTATTTTGATATAGAATTTGTTGTATATCAAAATAAACACACCTGTATATACATACCCTGTTTATACCTGGCAACCTATAGTTATGCCAGGAAACAAATAGGCAACTGATGTTCTAAAGGCTTCATACTTTCGGTTAGTATTAAATTTATTCCTTAAACAAACCAGTGCATTTCTCAAAAAAAAAAAAAAAAATTGTTTGGCCAGGAATTTCTCAGAAAACCCACCCGCGTTGTATTATTTAATATACTAAATTTATCATAAAATACGTTTCATCCATTAAAAAAACAAACCGGTGAAGGTCGTTCTTAACCGTATCCTCTACTATTTGTTCCGCATATAAATACGAGCCCCCGGCCGGAAGTGAGTCAATTTTGATTTCGACTGCGAACAAGAGCGAAATACCTAAGTGTGTGAAGTGATTTTATCTAACGACCTACGCGATAGTGTAACGGAACTCTAGTATTAATTGTGATTTGGATTATTGTTGACTGGACACATTTGTTATTGTTTGTGCTGAATAAAGTTCTCTGCTAGTAAACCGGCATTTAATTATCCACGTACGCAACAAAGAACGACGTCGCGTGGCCTCGCGTGGAGTGTATTGAGTGTAGCTCTACAAGTTTAGTCTCCATATAAAATATATGGAGACTGACGCACCCAGATCGGCGTGTATGGCATACATGTGCGAAGTGTAGTTCTAGCATGATAGTTTTGTATGTAAAATTCACGCAGACGTGCACCAAGCGAATAACGACAAATACGCGTCTATGAAGCTACGCGTCCTTGGACAGTAAGCCTTAGGCTAGATTTAAAAAAAGCCATTATCTAAAACGATTAATTGTTTTCTTACCTTTTAAAACAGTTTTGTGATTAAAATTTTGGTAATTAAAAGAAAATTTTCTGCCCTCGGTCGAAAGCTTGAGGAAAATATTTATGTTTCGTGTCTAGAAAGTTAACCATTGTAGGAAAAGTTTTCTTCAGCAGTTTGTGAAGTTAAATATTGTAGCGTCGTTTTTGGGTATTATTTTGTGAACATTCATACTTTCAATGTATAAACTACTAGAAGCCCATCCCGCTAGTCACCAACCTGTGTCGACCGTGATGTGACCTCTAGTAATAAGTTAAAATACATATCAAATACTATCACAATATCGCTTTTTTTTTTTAATTATCCACCTCCGCCACACCTCCATATGCTCCACCGTGTCCTCCGGGATCACACAAAGGTGACAACCGGGCGTTTCTTCCGCACGAATCCAATGCAGGAACCTTCCGAAATTAATATGTCCGGTGAGAACCTGCGTCATGCGGAAGGTGAGGACACTGTGACAGCGATATCTTTTCAGCCTCTCCTCAAAGACCTACCGTTCTATAGAAGTCTACGGTGCACAAAAGGAAAAAACATTTTTACTTATAAACAACCAAAATGTTGAGATTAAAAAAAAATAACATATGCATTTTAATTATTGAGGTTTTTGACTGAAACCAGTGAAAACTAGTTTTGAATAATGATTAGTATTGACGGTAACACAAAAACGAAACAGCCTCTACCTATATGGAACAATTGAACTCTAAAATGGTAGCAAAAAAATCTAAAAATTTGCGCTTTTGTAATAATTAGATGAAATCTACAATTTTGATAAGAAAGACAAAAGGAAGACTAATAATAATAATATTCCACAACTATCACACAACGCCATCTAGTCTCAAGCTAAGCAGAGCTTGTGTTATGTGTACTAGACAACAGATAAACATACTTATATATTTCTAAATACATACATACTATAGATAAATTAGACCCAGACACAGAACAAATGATCATGCTCATCACACAAAGATTTGTCCAGAGTGGGAATCAAACTACAATCAGCATAGCAGTCAGGGTCACTAACCACTAGACCAACAGGCCTGTCAAAATGCCTGGAATTTATCAAAACAAATCTACACTTTTAATTAAGTGTTGATTTATCCATCGACTTACCGATTAAGCTTCAATTAAATACAGATATCAATTACCTACTTTCTTACACTTAAAGAAAAAGACAGTCGAAGGAAATAAAACCTGGCAAATGAACGAACAACTTTAGAATCCGACAGAAAATTCCGCCAACAAACTACTTAACTAAAGTTTCTGTACGGAGTTTGACAGCTCAAACAGTTTCCTTTATCTTGCATTTTGCGTTTTAGTATAAAGGTGGGTTTGCGCTAGAGGAGACGAGCAGAGCTCAAGTTTATGAAGTGTAGACCGACTCTAAAGCAGCCGAGAACGAGCGATACTACACGAATTTGAGCTCGGCTCGTGCTCCACTCGTGCTCGCTCGTGGCTAAGTAACTAATATGCGTACAGCTAAGGAATGGAATTCCCTGCCGAAATCTGTGTTTCCTGATAGCTATAACCCAGGGGTCTTTAAGTCAAGAGTGAATACATTGCTTCTAGGCAAGCATGTTCCATCGTCGACCATAACATCGCTTAACATCAGGTGAGATAGTGGTCAAACGCGAGCCTATCCATACTAAAAAAAAAATTAACACAAAAATAACAGTCGCACCAGCCGATCACTCCTAAAGTTAAGCAACGCTTACTGAGGCCTTTTAATGGATGGGTGATCGCAATCGTCAACCATATCACCGCTTAACATCACGTGAGACAGTGGTCAAACGCGAGCCTACCCATAATAATTAAAAAAAAAAAACAGTCGCACCAGCCGATCACTCCTAAAGTTAAGCAACGCTTACTGAGGCCGCTCAATGGATGGGTGATCGCAAGAGTGAATACATTGCTTCTTGGCAAGCGTGTGCCATCGTCGACCATATCATCGCTTGACATCAGGTGAGACAGTGGTCAAACGCGAGCCTACCCATAATAATTTAAAAAAAAAAACAGTCGCACCAGCCGATCACTCCTAAAGTTAAGCAACGCTTACTGAGGCCGCTCAATGGATGGGTGATCGGACATTATATACCGCAACTTTTCCGTACCTCGGAAAGCACGTAAAGCTTAATTACTAAATTATCATTTTGATCCCTCCTACGCATAAATTCGTAAAAATTTTTGAGTAACATTACCATTTTTTGCCTAATGACCTTTTTTTTTATGGTGGGAAAAAATCATCCAACGACATCCCCCGCTCTTGGGCGGAGCGGGAGATAGTGTCAGACTCTTACCGACTAAATGACCCACCCCGTTCCTTCTAGCCTTCATAGCGGGACTCGAGTGCCCTTTCGGATAACCCTGGCCCCAGTAGGCTTCGACCCGGCTGGTTCCCTGCTGTTGCTGACAACTCCTTGAGGCACGCGGGAACAGTGCGCGCCGTCGACGACTTGGGCTCGGTCCGGACAGTTACCGGACGGCCGGACAGCAAGCTACCCATTGCTCACTGCCCGCAAGCCCGTGCCTACGGTGGCCGGAAATCGGGATCAGAATCCCGGCGGCGGCGGCGGCGAGAACGCCGTTGCCTGATGGCGTTCGGCCTCCTCCTTTTCGAGCATTACTGCTTCGCAGAAGTCGGCGACTGCCTGCCACTCCTCCTCGCTCCGGAGCATGGCCTCAACCAAGGCCCGGAGCGAGAGGTCTCCGCCGCCGATCGCCCCCATGAGGGCACGGCGATGCTCCGCCCAAACGGGGCACACCTCGACTGTGTGCTCCACCGTGTCCTCCGGGCATTCCGCACAGTGGCGACACCCGGGCGTCACTTCCGCACGAATCCGGTGCAGGAACCTCCCGAACGAACCATGTCCGGTGAGGACCTGCGTCATACGGAAGGTAAGGACGCCGTGAGGTCTTTCCAGCCACGCCTCAAAGAGGGGACTTACCGCCATGATTGTGGCGTGCCCAGCACTGGGTTGCGATAGTCGTTGACGTCATTTCACCATGAGATCCCGCCGGAGCTCTGTCTACCATGCCGTGACCTGTCCCGGCAGCGGGCTTTCACCCCGTTGCTTAGTGACCTTATGCGTGAAGGTATCGATTTGCAGATCTTTGAATATCGTTAATGTCACATTGTAAAAATCTGCAAGCATGCACGACGCTTCGCAAGAACTCGCGAATTGATTCGCATCACACATGTTATGGTCGCCCGAACCAATGTTTTACTGCACGAAATGGCGTTACAGCAATTCGCATTACAGATTCGTAGGAAACTGCGATGCCATGCGATACGTTGCCGCATCCGTATTGGACAGTTAGAAGCTAGAAAAACCTTGTACCAGTCCGAGGAATATTGCATTGCTCAGTTGCTGGTTTGTTAAGTTAGAGTTGCAGATAGGCATTTACTCCATGTATCATAAAATAATGGTAATCCACTCGTCTGGTTTGACTGTAACCCCAATAGAGTCGGGAGAAAGGAAGGCAGATTAATTAAAGGATAATTCATATCTTTTTTATATGAATAGAGAATTTGATGGATGCGAGTCGCACACGACCATGTATTAGAGCGACACTTGGGGGATGCCTATGTCCCACAGTTGACGTCGTTTTACTGAAATTATGATTATGATGATGATTTTTCTTTTTATTGTTTTTTTTGTGCACTTGCCATGTAGTTTTTCCACCACCCTTGGTTCCGAGCCTTGTTACAGGCCATGGTCCGGAGCAAGAAAGAGTAACAGGCGGTCGTCTCAGCGAAGCAGTAATGCTAGCAAAGAAGAAGGCCGACCTCATTAGGCAATAGCGCTTCCACCCAGCCGCCGGCGCCGCGCCGCTGGGATTCAGATCCCGATTTCCGGCCACAGTAGGCATGGGCTTGCGAATGGTGAGCAATGGGTAGCTCACTGTCCGACCGTCCGGACCGAGCCTATGTCGTCGATGGCGCGTACGGTTCCTGCGCTCCTCAAGGAGCAGCAGGGGTTGAAGTCATTTGGATGATTTTTACCCACCGAAAAAATAAAAAGAACCACCCTTGGTTGAGAATACCTAAAGAATTAAATCCACCCACCACGTAAGTGTTGCATAAAGTTTAAATAAATAAATAAATACCTACAAATTGAATTAAGAAGGAAAAAAGTGTGGGTGGGTGTGTGTTTCAAGTTCTGCTCCAAAATTCAGGTATTCACACTACACAAGGAGAACGCTTTTTACTTGATTAAAATCAAGTAGGTATTATTCATCGCACTTATACTGCATTCGCTCTGCCCTCTCTGATCACAGTTCGATTTCCGTGTCGAGCAAATATTTGCATAGCCGATAGGTATTTGTTCGGAGTCTAGGATCCAATGTTAGTCCGTATAATGACACTCCTAGGGATTTCTGTGTTGAAAGAATTTGAAGAAGCTTATTTATGATGCTGCAGTTTGTTCTGATGTTTTTCTTAGTTGTTCTGTTTAATGACGAGATATTTTGTTTAATATAGAGTTGACGATTTTTATGTTTTAATGAAAAGGTTTAGAACGTCCTTTCATGTAAGACTGATGAATCGTAAAAACAACATTATGACGACAATTTTCGAATACTTTATATGACTTCTAAATAGTTCATAGTGGTATTTTTAACCCAAAAGTCTACAATGTTTAAATAAATAAATAAAGTGAGTGCTTCATTTACCCTATGCTGTGTAGGACCACGGTAACTCTTTTGAATCATCCCAACCGCAGCCTTAGATAATCGCGTAGCATTACTATTAAGCGAATCCGTGGGCTTTTTTTATGGTGGGTATGTCATCAATGACAACCCCCGCTTTTGGGCGGTATGGGAGATAGTGTCAGACTCTTACTGACTAAAAACCCACCCCGTTCCCTCAAGCCTTGATACCGGGGTTCAAGTTGTCTTTCGAAACTAACCCTGGCCCCGGTAGGCTTCGACTCAGCTGTGCCCCTGCTGTTGCTGACAACTCCCTGAGGCGCGCGGGAACAGTTCGCGCCGTCGACGACTTGGGCTTGGTCCGGTCAGTTACCGGACGGTCGGACAGCGAGCTACCCATTGCTCACTGTCTACAAGCCCGCAAGTGCCATTTAGCTAGCACTTGTCAATAAATAAAACCATAAATTTTTAACTTTTTTATAAATATTTACCTATGCTAGAGAGGAGGCCTGAGTCCCAACAGTGGGAACATTAAAAAGGCTGATGATGACCTATGACTAGCTGTACCCTACGGCTTTACCCGCGTCTATGTTTAGTATTCCACTTTTTCTCACCACAAGAGAAAAGATGATTACTCCAAGGTGCAATCCTCGTAATTTAAAGAACGTCCACATTGGCATCGCAGTCATAAATTGCCAAAAGACCTTTAATTTACCTCCATTTTGACAAGTTTTGACATTGATTATCACTTAAATGAATTGCTAGTTGTATTTGAACGTTTTTAATTACGAGGATTGGTCTTCAGACAGTATTATAACAAAATACTGGGCAAGTGCTAATGGAACTCGCGCACCCAAGGTTCCGAAAAAATAAACGGCAAAAAATCTTAAATATTTATTGTATTTAGGTTTTAGTATTCGTTGGTACAGTGGCAACAGAAACATATAAATGGTGTAGGGGACAGCCCTCCACAAACTTTAAGGGCTTGCTCAGTAGACGAAACTGAACAACCCACCATAAATTTTTTTTTCAAAAAACGGAAAAAAAAATCAGCCTCTCCATACAAACTGTCCAATCGAGTTAATAATTTTGTATGGTGAGGTGGATTTTTTTTAGCTATCGCGGTTCTTTGGATATAGCATGGTGACAGACAGACGAACAGACAGCGAAGTTTTAGTAATAGTCCAGTTTAGTCTTTTGGGTACAGAACCCTAAAATTGAACAAAACATCGGAAGAATACCAAATTAAGCTAGCTTACACAGACTCCAGTCCAACGTAGATACAGACATAGGGTTAAAATTAGATTGGAACCTAAATAGAAAAATGTCTGGTCAACTCAGTTCAGGTTATAAGCTCACAGCTGCAGGTAAATAAATGATCTACAATGGGTAGAACCTTACTACGGCAACGTCATATTTTGTTTGAATGGCAATGGCCTTTATACGGGTAAGATTCAACGTTATTTACGTAAATAAATTTATCTATGAAAGCAAGGTCTTTTTCCTGTTCATTTTTTTGCTTTTGCTCTAGCTTTATATCACTTTTTATACAAGATAGAGCTAACTACTATATGAAAAATATCAGGTCTCCTTGGTCAAAGAGGGAATGATTATACATACTTAGCAGCTTAACCTTTCAATCGTGAGAATTTGAGACTCAATAGAAAGACAATGACAATGGGTGTGCGAACGCCGGCGTTTGCTTGGGGTTTAATGAATTAATAAGCAGAGTCAAAGAAATGTATTTAGTTAAAAAATCAAATCACCCAACTTCAAAAAAAAAACCACTTAAAAGTGAAAAATAACTTTATTTTCGACAGTCAGTTTTTCTATAATAGTTTTGCATAATAATAGTTTATATTATTGTTACTTCCAAAATTAAAGCTATTTTGCACGTTTTATTGTTTTTAGGGTTCCGTATTTAAAAAAAAAACAGAACCCTTACAGGATCACTTTGTTGTCCTTCTGTCTGTCTGTCAAGACCTTTTATTTCGGGAACCCTCATCCTTTTTGAAGTCGGTTAAAAATATTGTTTGTTGATACAAAACTATGTTTTCAAAATTTATACACAAGGCCTTTGATTTTTTCTAAAAGCTGTTTTAGCGACGCTTGGGGAAGGCTTATGTTCAGCAATGAACGTATTTCTTCTGAAATGATGATGATTTATATTACTTTGACTCTATTATAGCCACCACATAAGTTTTAGAAACTTAATTTATGAGGCAAATTAGATCTCACTTATCGAACAAAATTGCAGCCGTTCCACCACTATGGACCAGACCCAAAAATATCACCCTTGGAAAACAGTGCATATAAAATCAGCCCTGCTGTCCGTCAGTCAAACTGCCCCGTCCTCTCGTTTTAAAACAAATAAAAACGTTTCTGATATGCAACGGTCACACGTCACTCGGTGGCTCACTGTTTCACAAAACTAATATGTTTCCATCCAAAAATAAATGGACAGTATGGACAACTCTGCAGTTTTATTTCAAATTTAATTACATAACTTCTACTAGAGGTTTCAACCGCGTTCCGGCCGCCACCGCCGCGGCCGGTGAGAAAATTCGCTGCTTCACGGGAGACCGTGTAGTATCCCCGCACCATCAAGATTGCCATGATCCTCTGGGACTGTCAGTCGTTTAAAACCACTATGGGGCGCCTACCCTGTCACCAAAGAGAAAGTGAGAGAAGAGAGAATGTAGACGCTTGAAAGACAAACATCACTAAGCGACATTGAGTAAACTTCACAGGAGAGTAATTAAAAGAAAATTTTTTTAGAAAAAAAAATTGTTATAAATGACGAAATAGACGGATTTAGATATTATTAATATCTTGGTAATAGTATCTAAAAATTGTAACTTTAAATCACTCTCCTGTAAAACTCAATGTTGCTTAGTAATTTTTGCCTTTCTAGCGTCGAGTGTAAATATTAAAGTAACTATTATAATAATCTAAAGCTATTTTGTTGATAAGATCTCGAAAAAAAGAAGTAATGTCTTCAAAGACCTTGTCACCTTGGTATAATATACCTATTTATTGTAGAGAGCGCGCAAGATAAGTTGGCGCGTGGCCGAAATTGGAAACTAATCGTTTGACGTTTATGTCATGTGTCAGGAGAATCTGTTGTGTTCTGTGTTTTTTATCGTTTCTAAAGTAAGTAGTCGTCATTATTATACCAAGAGTGATTAAAAGTGCTAGCAGGGATATAATCTTGAAAGTCAAAAGTGTTTGTGAAGAAAAATGAGACAATATTGGGCCTACGGTACCATTTTCCAAAATTAGACCCATTTGTCAAATAACTTTTCAGGTGACCATCACAATAAAAATTCCCTAAATATGCGTACCCGAGCGGTGCCTAGCAAGTCAACAAAGTTTGTTGAAAATGGACTGCTACAATGTGCTTAATTCTTAATCAAGTAACTATCATGACGATATGAATTCTGCAAACTTCATCCATGAAAGAATAAATAGTGCCAATCTAAAACAGAATTGTATTATAGTAATGGATAATGCATCATACCACTGCACATAAATAAACAAAGCTCCTACAAGAGACAATACAAAAGCGCAAGCGTTAATGTAATTCCAGAAGAATGACAATGTATCTCTACAAGAAAATATTTTTTTTAATCTGATAGGTTAATGGATCTCAAAATGGGCAAAGTAACAATGGACATATCCAACTCTTCTGATAAAGACTAGCGTGGAAATCTGGTGCTAGAAATGCTAATTATTTTTTTAAGATATTCAATAAAAGATTAACAAAGTTCTCACGATTTTTTTTAATAATAAAGGTAATAATTAAATAAATAAATTCTTTTACACTGTATTATGAAAGAGCGTTTTTAATCAAATTAAGGAAATTAGATTAGTTAGGCTGGCAACATTTAGCACGCCCCCAGCTACGCGCCAAGTTATCTTGCTCGCGCTCTACTTATCCTACCTACAATTTCCTACTGTCTTGATATCACTCATTTATGTGGTCGACAGCTGTCAAATTCATGATTTATTGCACAGATAATATCGAAAGTGTATTGTTTTTTTTTTAGTTTCTCGAAATATAAAACAGGATAATCTTGGCCCCATCGATCATATCAGGAGAACACATTTTAGGATCTTAGTTTTTTTTTTCACTAGTCTATGTTACTTTTAGTAAGCTAAAAGGTTTTTTCAATAAAATTGAGCAGGTAGGTAGGTAATGATGTTTATCAATTGAGACTGTAGAATTCAAGTTTTATCAGGATAATTTCTTGATTGGGAATCCGATGGATGCGAGACGCGTAGGATCAGTCGTGATGCTGACACTTGGTGGAGGCTTATATCCAACAGAAAACGTTTTTCAACTGAAATGATGACGATGATGAATTTTTTTTTTCGCTGTGGGAAAACCATCTAATGACATCCCGCGCTCTTAGGCGGAGCGGGAGATAGTGTCAGACTTTTACTGACTAAAAATCCACTCCTGTTCCTTCTTGCCTTTCGTACTGGGACCGAGCTTCCCTTTCGGATAACCCTGGCCCCAGAAGGCATGACGATGATGATGAAGAATTTGACGCGGAAGAAGTCGCGCAAAACAGTTGGTGTAAAATAAAGTTCAAAATATTTCTGTAACGGTTTTGAAACAGCAAAGTTATATTTGTTTGAAGGGCCTTAGGGTGGAGTGCCAAGACTTTGATCAATATCCCCAAGTAAAACAAAAGAGATCTTCTGAATATGTTTATGTTAATTAGTTGACTTTTGATCTTCATGTAAATTTTCAAGCAAGACGACTTTACCCGACAATACTTGTAAAGAGTTCAGGGAAATTTCTGACCTTAACTATGACTTAACTAGTTAAGATCCAGTTTTATAGTATTTCTTTCTTAACTAACGATCAGGACCATCAAAAGTGCTATTCATGATACCAGAAGGTCATCAGCCGTAAGACGTCCACTGTTGGACATGGGTCTTCTACAAGTGTCGCCACAATGAACGGTCCTGTGCGGTCATAAGTCCACCTTGTGGGAAGCCTTCCAACACTGCGTCTCCCGATGCGCGAACGGCGCTCCAGAACCTTTCGGCCCCATCGACTACTGTTCTACACGCAATGTGCCACTTAAGTTTGGTGATCCTTCGGGCTATGTCGGTAACCTTGGTTCTCCTGCGGATTGCTTCATTTCTGATACGATCATGCAAGGAAACTCCAACTCACCACCCTTTCCATTACCTTTTGGTGACTTAAAGCCTTTTGATGGGGCCCATTGATACCAAAAGATACACTACTAGCATAATCACCGTGATTAAAATGTTTCTCGCTGGAAACAGAACTTCTTATCTTCTATGAGACAATCTACCACGTGGGCCCTGTACACATGAACCGGTTTCAGCAGGTTTAAATAGTTGTAGCCCTATACTATGGCCACAACTACCTACTTTACTATAGAGCTTATAGTAACGGTTACCAAGTCATAGTGACTTTTGAACTTACAAGTCAAACATCTCGAGTTCAAATCAAAGTAGGCACTTTACTTTGTGTAATTTATTACATCACTACTGCTCTCAAAATTGTGAAGGAAAACAGTATATCCTAGAACAAATTAAAAAAAGATATGTGAGTGATATCTACCAACTCACATTGTTTCCGCGTAGAGTCTGTCTAAAAAGTCAACTGACTTGGGTAAATATTATTGAAATAGTGTGTTTTTAATATCTCCTAGATTTTTCCGCACGCGTAACCCTCGCAAATGTCATACGTATATTTCATACGAGTATTTATTGTAATGCGCAGAATACGCAAGCGGGACGCGTTTTTTTTTCATATTGTATTTTTCTGCATGCGAAACAAACCCGCATGCGTGATGAAATCCGTACGATATTAAAAACACCCTTATAGTCCATTCTGTCTTCTAGAGAAAAAGCCCAGTAATGGATACAAGTTTTTAATGAAAATATTTATTTTCATAGCAAGCTTTCATAGAACGGTATAATACTTATATAATTAATACTCGTCAAGACGAATCATACGAGCCTAAACTCGAAGGGTTTTTTTTCGATGGGAAAAATCATCCAATAACTACCCCCGCTCTTGGGCAGAGCGGGAGATAGTGTCAGACTCTTACTGACTAAAAAACCCATGCCGTTCCTTCAAGCCTTCACATACCGGTGTGTCGTTTAACTACCAAGCTCCTATAGCCACCTTCCGGTTCTATCATTAGATCTGCTCAATGTCATAATAATTTTGCATTGTCATCTGATTTACACATGCATACAAAATTTCAGCTCAATCGGTAGCCGGAAAGTGGATCAAATTTCGATTACAGACAAACATCGGGACAGGTGAAACTAAATAAAAGCTTGTAAATGTTTCCATTGCTGAGATTCAGTTATATAATGATAAGGCTGAATACTATAGTATAACGTTTTGAATTCTATATAAATCATTCTGACACTTGTGGTAGCATAAACTCGACATATTAGAATAAAGACGAATAAATGTTTTTGTAAGTTCAACTTACAGCCTACGAAATGATTAATTTGAATTCAACACAATATAATAACACAATACAATATTTCATCTGAAGCGTGTGCGTCAAATGTAATAGAAACTTCATTCAGAAGGTTAATTACTGGCTTTTTTTTTTATTTCACCTGTCCCGATGTTTACAATAATGATGTCTGTAATCAAATCTTGCAAATTAAATTTGATCCACTTCCGGGTTACCGATTGATCTGAAATTTTGACAACTGATAAACATACTTATATATTTCTAAATAAGTGCATATTACAGATAAATTACACCCAGACAAAGAACAAATGATTATGCTCATCACACAAACATTTGTCTTGGGTGGGAATAGAACCCGCGACCTCCGGCATAGCAGTCTGGGTCACTAACCACTAGACAAACAGGCCCGTCAAAAAATGACACAATCCCATCGAGTTTGGGTTCGTATGATTCTACTTGACGAGTATTAATTCTGTACCTCAGAGGTAAACAACAGTATGTGCCAAAAAGTAAATTTTACAGGAGAGGCAAAAACGCACGGATAGTAACTTTAAATGTATTTTTAACATAATTGAAAGATATTGAAACAAACTCAATTGTATTCTTTATAATTATTAGATGGAATTATTATGTATTACACATAATTACAATAAAGTTTAGAACAACATTAAGTGCGCGTAAAGCTGGGGAATAAACAATCTTATCATCATTTTAAGTCCTATACCCGATATGTTTTTGTCATATACGATTGGATATTTCTCTTCCTAGATGTCGTAGGACTTGTTGTCCTATACCATTACGTAGAACTGGTTCTTATGATTTTAACAGTGCAAAAAAACATATTTTCAAAAAAGTGGAGTTACTATTGTTTACCTCTGAGGTACAGAATTATACAGGAATACTGCCTGCTTGGCGATCACACTCACAACATACAAAATAATATACAAACCTAAGAACCACAAACAAACTAATTCCATGCGTACTGATATTAAAAAGGTGAAAGTAACTCTGTCTGCCTGTGACGCTTTCACAGTTAAACTGAACCGAATTTGATTAAATTTGGTAAGAATTAAGGTTGAACGCCAAGGCTATTATTAATCCGGCTTCGACTTCCTCCAACTTACTATATACAACCGATATTCACGAAGCAAACTCGCGGAAAGAAATTAGTTTTTAACCGACTTCGAAAAGCAGGAGGTTCTATGTTCGGGTGAATGTATGTTTTTGTAAAAAGTTTTTTATTAACATTGAAGTCGGTTATATTTTTTTTTTTGTAAAAAGTTTTTTATTTTACACTTTTTAGTTATGGTACCACCACTAAAAAGTATCCCTCAGACAAACTTAAATAACTTATAGCCACAGTGCATTCAATAATCCCAAACAATTCTAATAATCCCAAACACGGTTAGATTACGTTAATTTATTTTTTTTCCTTCTGGTTTCATCATCAGATCAGTTGAATACTTCCCCCCCCCTTTCTGACAGTCAGTCATCGACTACACGTATAATCAAAGCAACTTTACTTGTAACCACTTACACACACTGTTCTGCTGTGATTCTATGAGGAGTTCTGTTCCATGTCTTCGAAGTTCATGATTACATCATAACAATATTTCTATGGGACCAACTTGAAAGCATAACCTTTCAAACAAAAAAGAATTTTCAAAATCGGTCCAAAATTGACTAAGATATCGGTGAACATTCATAAAAAAAAAAAAAACATACATTCAGCCGAACATAGAACCTCCTCCTTTTCGAAGTCGGTTAAAACAGCTAAAAACACGAGATTTTAATTTGTTGTTCTGTTGTTGATATTATTGCAGGTGGTTCTCAGTATTAAACATCGGTGCATAATCAGTCTTATAATGTTCCCTCAGACTCAAACTTCCTCTCTATGAGAGGGAATGGACAATCTGAAACTTTTAACTTTGTTACTGGAGTCGGATTACTTTCAATTTGACGTTTTTTCCGCGAAAAGACCAGTCTTGCATGGCTTGAAGTTTCGTAATTTTCTGATTTTCCGTTTTCCAATAGCGGTAGATAATTGATTTATTTTAAATATCAATTGTAATAAGGAAATGCATGCATATTACTTGGTTATAAAATTTTATATTTGAAGTCTGTACCTAATATTTTTATACCTCTAAAGGTAGGGTTTTATTTTATTAGTTGGGAAATCATCCAATAATTTCTCCCGCTTTAGGACAGAGCGAGAGAGCGTGTCAGATTTTGGCTGAATAAAACCCTAAGCATAGGCATAATCAGCCTTTTAATATTAATATTTAACACTGCTGGGACTTTTTTTCTGGTGGGTAAAAATCATTCCAATGACATCCCCCGCCCTTGGGCGGTGCGGGAGTTAATGTCAGACTCTTACTGACTAAAAAACCTACCCCGTTCCTTCTTGCCTTTTATAGGCCTCTTCTCTATAGGTGAGGGAATCAGCCGTAATCCACCACGCGGGCCTAGTACGAGTTGGTGTATGTCACATGTCTTTGAATTTCCGATTCTAGGACATGCCGGTTTCCTCACTACGTTTTCCTTCGCTGTTTTGCAAGAGCAGTGCTGATGAAATAAATTACAAGAAGTAATGCGCCTAGCTGGGATTGGACTTGCGATCTACAACTCGTAAGTCGGGGCCGTTACCACTCGGCTACCATTGCTCTTTTGTATAGTTTATGTAATAGGCTAGTAGCCGTAAAAAAAATAATTAGTCCGTCTTTTAGATTATTCAAAAATAAGGGACACGTATTTTTTTATTTGTAAATTAAACCAAAAATGACAAAGATATTGCCCATATAAGTTACGTGTGAAGTCACTCCGTGCGAAAAAATGTAGCACGGCGTGACGTTATTTATTGTTATTTTTGAATAATCTAAAAGACGGACTAATTACATTTTTTACGGCAACTAGCCTGGGCTTGTAGATGGCCAGCAATAGGTAGCTCATCCTAGGGTAAGAAACAAGCTTGAATTGATGGCGTTTTGTGCTCCACGCGCGCCTAAAATAAATATCGTCATGATTCACACCCATTAAAGTTACGTGTAACGTCACGCCGTGCTGCATTTTTTCGCACGGGGTGATGTCACACGTAACTTTAATGAGCTACATCTTTGTTATTTTTTGTTTAATCGAAAAAAACAAAAAAAAAAACATACGGACTAAATAAAATGTAATTATTTTGACCCTGAAAACTACCCTATTATAAATGTGTGTGTTAGCATAGCAAGTAAGGCAAGTTACCAACCGGGGAAGGAAGGAACTTTTTCTGTTTTTTTTCCAAGATTAATTTTCTGATCTTTCCTGTGTTGTGGTGTATGTTAGACTATGACATGAAATAACACAGGCATCTCTTTCATGACTTGCTAGCGAAAACATTCATGTTTTGACTGCCATACAAAACCGTTTAATTCATAATTATACCTTAAACACAAGCTACGTTGTTAGTGTCATGATGGCCTAGTGGTTAAGGCAACCGTCTCTCATGCATGAGCTTGCGGGTTCGAAACCAGGGAAGTACCAATAACAATAATAAACCTTCTTCTGAACCTTCTGTGAAGCAGTAACGCTAGCGAAGAAGGAGGCCACACGCGTGAGATAACTGCCCTCACGCCCCAGCCACCGGTATCCCGATCTCGATTACCAGCGGTGGCTACCGTGGTAGGCGTAGGCTTGTGGGCGGTGAGCAACGGGTAGCTCACCATACGTCCGGTAAACGTCCGGACTGAGCTCGAGTCATCGACGGCTGTTGTGTTCCACGCGTACCTCAAAGAGATGCCAGCAAACCGTAGGTGCCCCGCAGGGTCGAAGCCTACTGAGGGCCATGTGTTGTGCGAAAGTCTACTCTGAGGCACTGCACCAAAGGCAAAGAAATAGCAAGAGTGGGTTTTGATTTCCCGTCTAAAAAAAATCTCAGTTTCGATCAATGTCAAAATATAGGGAAAAATTTAGGTGCTTTGACAAATTGAAACTAGAGATTAAAATGTGAACGAATGTGCTTGTATACTCGAAAGGGTTACGCAAATGTATTCAATATATCGATATCAGGTATACCCGCATGTTCTGTCAAAGTTATAGCTGTTGAATACTACAACTAAAAAGTAAAAGATAAAAAAACTTTTTTTCTAAAAAATACGTATACCATTTTAAAAAACTAAAGCAGAATACAACAAAAATATGGAAAAAAGTTTGGAATTGGATGAAAAACAATGTCTGCCTACTAACTTAGTATCAAGGTCATAGCCTAATTTTATCACGGGGTTAAATATTGGCAGCTATCAACGCTTGAGTTTATCAAATTGCACTAAATTTATCTTGTTTGTCACTAAAAGTGGACTCACCTATTTTTATATGATAATAGCTGTTCATTCAATAATGTGTGGGAGTTTGTTGTTGTATTTATTATACTAACAGATTAGATAATACAGTTTCATTCATTACATTGTTTTGTTCAGGAAAATACTATTTTGATCAAGTATGATCGTGTTAAGACGCCTACGAGCTACGGCGTAGGCGGCGTAGCTGCTACGAGATTCGTAGCTTCTAGAACTCAAATCGAGTTAGTCTTTTTTTTTCAATATTGACGTTTTTGCCACTAATAACTTTGTGGTTCTGAAAATTAAGTTGATTTTAGAATGACCTCTATCATTGACAAAGCCATAAAAATGTTTGAAGTTTTCACGCGAAGTAAACTTTATAATGACGGTGTTACCCAAACCTACCTAAATGACATAGTAGTAGTAGTAGCGCCCAAACCTAAAGGTCATAATAGCAGTACTAGTTAGCCTTAAATATCCCACTGCTGGGCGAAAGCCTCTCTCTCCTTCTTCTACACACCTCTGTCCTCAGTCATTACGGGCCAGTCCCTCCGGTAGTTGTCAAGCTCATCGCTCTACTTTCACCTTGGTATGCCACACGTATCAAGCGCGCTTTCATTTAATAGGAACCAATAAGTGGCTCTCTTCAGCCCACAGCTCATTTGGCCTGCAGAAGACATGTCCGTGCAACTAGTGCTTGACTGTAAAAATCCTTTTTTTTTTTCTTTTTTTTTTTTTTTTTTATTGTTGATAGGTTCGCGCTTGACCGCTATCTCACCTGATGGAAAGCGACGATGCGGTCGACGATGGAACGCGCTTACCTAAAAGAAACCTATTCACTCTCGACTTAAAGATTCCCGGGTTGTAGCTATCAGGAAACACAGACTCCGGCAAGGAATTCCACTCCCTAGCCGCACGCACAATGAATGTGTTCCCAAAACGTTTTGTGCTCCTACTTTAGAGTTGCATCTTTTCAAGTTACATCATTTGTTTACAAACAACTGGCGCTATCAAGCGGACACTTCAGGCGACAACGTGACGGTCGGCACACGGGCGCAAGACAAGTGCGGGGGCGGGGGGCGCGCAATGGACCCCAACCCGTTTTAGTTTTAAGCGGTCGATTCAATCATAAAAAACTACCGGCGATCGAGTACGTCTACTCTTAATTCTCATTAGATCTCATTATTATTACCATAGGCTAAGAAACCAAAACCAATTGTAAAAGGAAAATTAAAACCGAGTATACTTTCATCATCAAGTCTTTCCTATTCGAACAGATATGCTAGATTTAATTTTCCTTAAAAAACTAGTAACAGGTGCTCTGAACTGTCCTGAGTTGCTCGGTAAAGTATCCTTCCATGTGCCTCGGAACCTACCGAGAAAATCAAATAGGAAGCTGTTTTGCATGCCAAAAAGCAATACAAATTTAAGGCAACATTGCTCATTGCATATAATGTATGCAGTATACAAAGAGAACGCTGAAGATATCGACTTGTTCCATACATCTGTGCCCTCTGTAAAAAAAATATTGTTACACAATTAACAACAAAAATATAGTTAATGTCAATTTCTAAATTCTGTTTGTCCAAATTTAATTTAAATTTAATTTAATGATCAAATTAAAAAAAAAAAAACTGTTTATTCTTACTATTATTTATTCTGTATTTTAATTATTGTTATTATCTGTTAAGGCGTACAAATTAGTGCATGTAGTGCTCTTCTTTAAGTGATGGGGCACTTAGACGTAAGATTGTAGATTGTATTGTTTTTTCTTTATACATATGTAATAGTGCACTCATTGTTGAAGAGCCAAATAAAAAAAAAAAAACATCCTCAACACGAAGATTGACCACCTTCTGCACATCATTCATATTATTTTTAAAGGTAATATTTATACAATATACAAATAATAATATACACATAGCTCAAATAGACAAATCAATTAAAAAATCGGTTAATAAAATAAGTTAAAATTGACAATGGTAAACCTGAATCCAATGAACCTTTCAATCGAAAAGGTCACGTCAATGATTTATCACTATTTTGTTATTTGGCCGGATGTTGCCTTGGGTTCTATACTGTCATGATTTTAATTGAAAGTGTATGGCTATTGTTGTGTTATTTACTAGCTCTTGCCAGCGGCTTTACCTGCGTGAAAGAAGAAAATGTATGGCTATGTCACTCAGCAATAAAGTAACATTCTACAAGTGAAATCATTTTTAACTTTTCGATGTGATTTGTGTCTCTAATTAATACCTAATTATACATTTTTTTTTAAAATAAAAGTAGCATAAGTTACTCCTTATTATATCAGCTACTTGCCAAAAAAGTCCTGATAAAATCAGTCCAGCCATTTCAGAGATTAGCTGGAACAAACAAACAGACAGACAGACAAAAATCGTAAAAAATGTTGTTTTGGTGTATTAAAAGCGGTTCTTTCAATATTACAAACAGACACTCCAATTTTATTTATATGTACAGATAGATTCTGGAACGCACCGCAACACACGAGTAATTTCTGGTCAGGGGCAAAGAATTTTCTATTTTTAAAACATCCGAATTGAGAACCTCCTCCATTTTTAGAAGTCAGTTAAAAAATAGATTACCCGACTAGGCAATCTATTTATTAAAATAGAAAACCAGCGTTACAAATTGTTTTTTATTACTAAGTACGTAAATAAACAATTCTACCTCAGGATAATAGTTTTGTTTAGACAACCAGTGCAGTATGTTAAACAAAATGTTTTTTTTTCTACAGTTTTTAGACTGATATACAGAGAATATTTTACGTAAGCATGTAACTACCGTGGCACATATTTTATAATATTTAGTTACGTATTACAGAAAAATTACCGCACAAATACTCTAGCATCAATATTTTGTTTAAGTAAGTATTCATATATGTAATATTTTATTTACCACCATCCGTGCGTCATTGCGGGGTGCCAGCTGAAAACTAGCGCTGGGTGTTTGACGCCCAGCAATGGCTGAGTTGGTGACCCTTTCGATTCAGGCACGATCAGCACAACTGTATTGTATTTCTGTACACTTTTTGTGTTGTTGCCTATTATATTATATTACGTGCTCCATCGTCGACCACAGGTGAGATGGTGGTTAAACGCAAACCTATCAATAATAATAATAATAAGAAAAAATATTGACTGCGCTCAATAAATCCTATTCTATTCTGTTTTGTTCTGTTTCTACCAATCTTTAGTTTAACCTTTGTTTACGGTTTGCTGATCAAATAACTTCTTCCGTTCTAGGTTGAGCGAAGTATCAGACTTTTACTGACCTACCCGTGTTTTTTATTGGTGAAAGCGTTTGAAAGGTTAGAGTCGCGTAGAATCTTTTATTGTACTCATCATCTGGAGGCTTTTATGAAGGAAGAATTTTGGCCGACGGGTGTCATGTATCGGCGCTTTCACGGAAGGCCACATGACACCACGACTCAGCGCAAAACGTCGCCGACCCAACGTAGTTTTAAAAAATAATAAATAAATCTATTGTTATTATTATGTATTACTTTATTATTTTTTAAGATTGTTATTTATGTATTGTTATTTTGCCCAGCAGTGGGGCAGTGTGGGCTAAGTAAAAAAAAATAATTTATGTATACTCTCTATGGACCTTAGTAGCTTGATATAAAGAGTTATTATTAAATTATTATATTCTAGGGCCATGGTAACTCTTTCGAACTACCTCAAAGGCCTGGCAGGAACCATTAACAACCTAAGTTTAAAACTATAAAGCAGTCAAGTATTGCAGCAACTTAAGTAAACTTGTCTTTGAGTATAAAACTTAAAAACTTTTCCATTGAAAATGAGTTCATTATTAACAAGTCGAAACCAATATGAATGGATTCTCTTTAATATTTCGAGACATTTCTTAAAACTGCAGTTAATGTCGAGAGGGCGTGTCAGACTTTTACTGACTAAGGCTACACTTATGTTACCCTTTGCGTTTTAGGGCCACGATTAGTTTTCCCGTGGCCGTAGCAGTCTTCGACCCTGGTTGGCCCCTACCATTTTGATGTCAGTTAGTTTAACTAACGAAGTGACAAAACTATTATAGAAACACCAACTTCCGAAATTAAAGTTATTAAGCTATTGCATAGCTTCTATCGCGGGCCTTGAGCGTGGAGACCGAATCCAGAAATTCCGTAACGAAAATAACCTAACACCCCCCACTCATTTGTTTTTCTGGTCTGATTGCAAGCTGTTGGCGAGGTCTGGTTTTAGATGGGTGGGGTTAAGCAGCTGTTGGTGAGGTCTGTGCTTGGATGTGGTGAGGTCTGTGTTTGGATGGGTGGGGTTAAGCAGCTGTTAGCGAGGTCTGGTTTTTGATGGAAGAGGTTAAGCAGCTGTTGGCGAGGTCTGGTTTTGGATGGAAGAGGTTAAGCAGCTGTTGGCGAGGTCTGGTATTGGATGGGTGGGGATAATCAGCTGTTGGCAAGGTCTCATTTTGGATGGGTGGGGTTAAGCAGCTGTTAGCGAGGTCTGGTTTTGGATGGGTGGGGTTAAGCAGCTGTTGGCGAGATCTAGTTTTGGATGGGTGGGGTTAAGCAGCTGTTGGCGAGGTCTGGTTTTGGATGGGTGGGGTTAAGCAGCTGTCGGCGTTTTGGATGGGTGGGGTTAAGCAGCTGTTAGCGATTTCTGGTTTTAGATGGATGGGGTTAAGCAGCTGTTGGTGAGGTCGGGTTTTGGATGGGTGGGGTTAAGCAGCTGTTGGCGAGGTCTGGTTTTAGATGGGTGGGGTTAAGCAGCTGTTGGTGAGGTCTGTGTTTGCATGGGTGGGGTTAAGCAGCTGTTAGCGAGGTCTGGTTTTTGATGAAAGAGGTTAAGCAGCTGTTGGCGAGGTCTGGTTTTGGATGGAAGAGGTTAAGCAGCTGTTGGCGAGGTCTGGTATTGGATGGGTGGGGATAAGCAGCTGTTGGCAAGGTCTCATTTTGGATGGGTGGGGTTAAGCAGCTGTCAGCGTTTTGGATGGGTGGGGTTAAGCAGCTGTTAGAGAGGTCTGGTTTTAGATGGATGGGGTTAAGCAGCTGTTGGTGAGGTCGGATTTTGGATGGGTGGGGTTAAGCAGCTGTTGGCGAGGTCTGGTTTTAGATGGGTGGGGTTAAGCAGCCGTTGGTGAGGTCTGTGTTTGGATGGGTGGGGTTAAGCAGCTGTTAGCGAGGTCTGGTTTTTGATGAAAGAGGTTAAGCAGCTGTTGGCGAGGTCTGGTTTTGGATGGAAGAGGTTAAGCAGCTGTTGGCGAGGTCTGGTATTGGATGGGTGGGGATAAGCAGCTGTTGGCAAGGTCTCATTTTGGATGGGTGGGGTTAATCAGCTGTTAGCGAGGTCTGGTTTTGGATGGGTGGGGTTAAGCAGCTGTTGGCGAGGTCTAGTTTTGGATGGGTGGGGTTAAGCAGCTGTTGGCGAGGTCTGGTTTTGGATGGGTGGGGTAAAGCAGCTGTTGGCGAGGTCTATTGCATAAGTTGATTAAAAATGCTATACAATAGCTTTACCGCGGCAGTCCCCGAGTGCCACACGTCTTTTTAGGGTTCCGTAGCCAAATGGCAAAAAACGGAACCCTTATAGATTCGTCTGTCTGTCTGTCTGTCTGTCTGTCCGTCCGTATGTCACAGCCACTTTTTTCCGAAACTATAAGAGCTATACTGTTGAATTTGTTGAAACTTTGTAAGTAGATGTGTTATGTGAACCGCATTAAGATTTTCACACAAAAATAGAAAAAAAAGCAATAAATTTTGGGGGTCCCCATACTTAGAACTGAAACTCAAAAATTTTTTTTTCATCAAACCCATGCGTGTGGGGTATCTATGAATAGGTCTTCAAAAATGATACTGAGGTTTCTAAAATCATTTTTTTCTAAACTGAATAGTTTGCGCGAGAGACACTTCCAAAGTGGTAAAATGTGTGTCCCCCCCCCTCTAACTTCTAAAATAAGAGAATGATAAAACTAAAAAAAGTATATGATGTACATTACTATAAAAACTGCCAACGAAAATTGGTTTGAACGAAATCTAGTAAATAGTTTTTTTTTAATGCGTCATAAATCGAAAAAAATACACTATTATTAAAACATCGATCAAAGTTACAACACATTACAAGAACTTTTATATTATGTTACTTGCTGCTACGGAACCCTTCATGGGCAAGTCCAACTCGCACTTGGCCGGTTTTTTATACTTTTCAGTGTTTTTTAACATTGAAGTCGGTTATATTTTTTTTTTGTAAAAAGATATTTATTTCCTTAGTACTCTGAGTTACACGTCCAGCCGCTATAATCGCTCACAATATAGATCAATAAAACAAAATATTTTAATAACGTAGGTTTGTATAATATTATACACTGGATCTTACTCATGAATGTGATCTTATTTGGTTTCTCAAAGGTGCTGGGAGAAAACTCTTGGTGTACAATAAAGATTTAAGAATACACATGTTTCCTCCGCAAAATTATCCTAGGATTGTATAGATAAAACAAATCCCCGGTATTATTTCTCGTCGGATCCCTAAATCTTCCCCGAACGTTCGTACATTGGCGTTATCTCATAAATCCATCTAATTTAGACGTCTTTGAAGTTCAGACTTCAATTTTATGGTCTAAAGGGACCAAACAGCTAGATAGCTGAGTTATTGACTAGGGTGATTAGCCTTGTCACTGCTATTGGCTTTAAGGACTAGTGATTAATTAAGAGGTATTTATTCATTTATTTTATAATTTATGTACACGCAATATACAGAAGAAGAGAACATTATAACAAAACTTTGTACAAAGGTACTGCTTATTTCGTAAAGAAATATTTTAGTATTTGAGTTTTTATTAAGCTTATTTTTTTTTCTATAATATAGTTATTATAAACTATATTAACAATAAAAGTTAGTGGCTTCGCCCGCGTTTGGGTCAGTAATCATTCCAAAGAAACAAATTTTTATACTTTTTTTTATGAATATCTTTAATCTGTTACCACTTCCGCCGTAGAGTGGGTGAAATCATTGGATGACTTAACCAACTAAAAAAAAAACATTCATCTACACTAGTTGGTTTTTTTGTTTGTGGAAGGTAACATCTGAAAATACTGGTCTGATTGCTAAAATTTTTTCACCGATAGAATGTTGCTTTGTTCCTGAGTAACAAAGTCTATAATTTATGTAGGCGCATGAGCAAAGCCGCAGGCAAAATTTAGTTCTTAATAAAACAAAGTTGGCTAGATCATCAGTCGTTTCACCCTACTCAGATTATATCCTGATACCTAACTTTCTAATCCAAACGAGTTCAGTCTGAGACAAACTTCATAGTTTCGGTCTAAGTTCAGTTTGTTTAACTTGTAACATCAAAACCGCTCTCTAACAAAGTGCATGTGAAGTGGTGATGGAGAACTTTAAATGAGAATATAAAGTGGTGAGGACGATATAATGGTTGATGTACTCCGTCTGTGTTTGCTACACAATCATCAGTTTTTCAACCAAAAAACTTCTAATCTTTTTTTTTGAAAATCAACTAATAATACAGACAGGTTTTTTTTTCAAGTGGTAAATCATCCAGTGACTTTTCCTGTTTTGAGTGGAGCATGAGAGAGTTTCAAACTTTTACTTACTAAAACAACGCCTGTGTACTTCAGTTACCCTTTGTGTTTTAAGACCACGGGTCAACTCGGCAGCGGCATTCCTTTCTACTTGTAAGTACCTCATCTAAGTACGTAATCCTACAAAAATGGGTTATATTCTAACCGCCTTAGACCCCAGAGGTTGACAAAATGGATTGCTATACTTATCTACCTGTCGTAATCCATCGAAATGTTAGGAAAAAATATTTTGAAAGTAGTCTCTACCTGTGTATTGACTAGAAGAATTGAGCTCAATATGTTCTCGTTCAACGTCTAAACTGTATTGCTATATGAATGAGAATCGTGGAAGGTTACAAAAAATATCTCGCATCGACTCCAGGTCAACCCACACAGAGCAACCGCTGTCTTCACTGTATTCTCGATATTTACTGACCTGAAGATAATCTCCAATGTAAAGTGGGAACGCTGCGGTGAAACCCCGATCGACCAAAAGATGAAACGCTGCAAGTGGACCTGGATCGGTCACACGCTCTGAAGGGACCCTAAACATATACCATGGCAGGCTCTAGACTGGAATGCTCAAGGAAAGCGTAAACGTGGTTGCCCTAAACAGACCTGTCGACGAAAGGTCATCGCAAAGGCGAAGAACATCGGTAAGACCTGGAGCGAAATGAAGTGCGAAGCTAAAGACCGACCGGGACTGGCGCACTGTGGATGCCCTCTGCCATATCTAGGGATCACTGGAACCTAAGTCAAGTAAGCCTATTTCTACCTGTGTAGCTAGAATTTTATTATTTATAGACACTCAAAACACAGACGATACACAGATTTTTTTAAGACTCTACCATTACATAAAATAAAATGTACTTACTTTCTGAGATCTAGTCTCAGGAGCCTCATAATACATTTTACAAGTACTACTGAGACTGATTGAGTACGCAAAATAAAAAACTAAGTTTTATTTGTAAAATAAATAAAATATGTAGAAGAGGTTGGTAAAATGTTTGTATTTCACATTTACGTATATAAATTAACTACCATAGACCCGCAGAATCGATGGTTTACAAAATAATGTTTAATGGAAGTAATACAACAGTTTAAAAAAAAATGATAGGCTCGCGTTTGACCACTATCTCACCTGATGGTAAGCGATGATTTGGCCGACGATGGAGCACGCTTGCCTTGAAGTAGCCCATTCACTCTTGTTTGGTGAAGATCCAATGAAAATTTTCGGATGGAATTCTTCAATAAATAATTTACAGCAAATCGATCATTTCATACTATAACATCAAATCTGTACTGTAACGGGGTAGTCAGAAGTAAGTGACACTCTTTTTAGAAAAATACCATAGATTGAGTCGGTATTTTATCATTCATATTGGGTACCTTATCATGGAATATGTATATAATACCGTTCAGTTTTAGTTATGAGGAGTAATTAAGTACCATAAATTAAAAGTGTAAAAAAAAGAACTATTTTTATGAAAAAGAACAACTAACGTTTGTGATACGTTTCTAGGGTTTATATGCTTGTTTACATAAACGTTTTTAAACGTTTAAGTATTGTCCCAACTACAAATCTAGCTTTTTAGTTTATTCTGAGCAGCTGAACAGCAGTAGGTATTGTACATGAAGCGGCCTGTCTGACCTTCATAAATGCCAAATGTGATATGGTCCACTTTGTGTGTGAGTTGTACTGACAAAGATGTAATCTCCCAAATGGAAAATTAAGTTATACCACGGGAGCCAGGGAGACGCATACAGTAAACTACAATATGTATAGGTTGCCGGAAAGAATAAATTAAAAGATTTAAAAGAAAACTTTTATTCAACCGATGGGAGGATAAATACGGAATTAAAACTCGATACCAGTGCGTGTTGGTAGATGTCACATGTATTGTACTTGACCACTATCGCACCTGATGGTAAGCGATTGATGTTGTAGTTGTTGGCAACATTAATAGCAACATGAGATAGAGTCTGTCTAATAAGTTAAACGACTTGGGTAATTATTAGGAATTAATAAAATGTGATGTAGTCAACACGGGTTCAATAATCAAAGGTGATTAAGAGATAGTGATCACTGTTTACTAACAGAAGAACCTTATAAAAAGTACCGAATATAAGTATTTTTTAAATGATTAAATATTATACAAAATTCCCAAGTCGGTTGACTTATTAGACAAACTATTTTAATTTTATATTGTGGTAACACCGAGCTGGTTCGGCCTTCTTCTCCTCCGAATCTTGCCGTGCAAATTGTATTTATTTTAATGCTCCAATAGAGAGTTAAAAGTGACATATATCTTTCATTTCCACGACGACCTATTCACCATGAGCCAAAGAAACACAGTCCGCATAGGGTTGTGTAGGTTCGAAAGGCAGACACTTGCAAAACACTGGCACTCAGTTAGGTATAACTGTTTAAACTGTGGTCCGTTATTAAACCCAGTCTTTCGGAAGTTCTACTCTGCCCCCCTAGCCAAGTTACAAATGTTTCTTTTGCGACGAACGCATCGATTTGTCCACGTCCGATTTTTTTGTTCTGACCACGTGACTGAGCGTTGAGATGACGTCATTCAAGTACATTTGAAGTTTTCTACTAGCGTGAACGATTGCAGATTATCAACTTGGCTAGGGGTACAGGTCACCGTTATTGTATTAGAGCATCAATATTCCGAACACAAAATCCAAAGCATTATCAACTCTAAGAACGCTATTTACGATCGAATTTCATCTAATCCCGATGTTGACATGGGGACTAAGTAAATAAACTTTTAAATTGCTTTTCAATTAAAAAGTTTAGGCGAAAGGCACACAGTGCATGGCACATACATTTTAACTAGGAGGCGAGATATTGAGGCCAGTGGTTCCTAAACTTTGTCCGAGTTTGGAGGTTTTCGTTGTTTCGAAATCTAATAAAAACTTTCAAAGTCGGAACTCACCTCTTGGCTGTCATGAAGAAAAAGGGTCATAAAAATAACTATACTGATTCGGGGTTTTTCAAATAACTTGAATAAAAAATCAGGTATCAACAACATAAACATTTTTCTTTGGAAATAAGCAGTACCTTTGTACTAATGTTTCTTATGTATTATCTTTTTCTGGTATTTTTGTGTGTACATAAATAGTTAAATAAATAAATAAATAAACATTTTTCAATACACTAGCTCATAAAGTGACTCATATTGCACTGCACTTGGGTATAAAATGGCACTTGCTAGAAAACTATCACATTTTGATTACCATTACGCACTAGTGCTATAATGTAGTTAAAACCTTTTTGTTCAACCTCTCCCACGCCACAAGTTTATTACATTTATCCTATCAGGATGGGCGCGCGTCGTCCCCCAAGAGGAAAAGAAGAAACATAATGAAAACAGATTTTTACCGCCATAAAAGTTAACTAGTTTTACAGTTATTTTCTTCACAAGTGTATTGAAAAACGTCGTATGGCTCTCGGCTCTCTTAAGACCCTCGCCATGTCTCGGGTCTAAATACCGCCTCGACGGTAATCTAGACGGTAATTTAATATCGATATAAATATAGATATTAAAAATAATAGTGTAGACAAAAATGCTGGTGATTTTCTTAACCTCACTGCTTCTCTGGGTTTTCTACCTGGACATCTCCATCCTACAAGGAAAGAGAACTGTCTGGATCATGTCTTGTTGAAGATTTCCGTGCCAGCTACTACAATAGTGTTAAATACTCATGTCACTGATCATCTCCCAGTAGTGTTGTGCCTTGGTAAAAAAACTAGTTTTAAAAACAAAACCACAAAAAGCTGGCTTAAGCTGGAGTATGCTGCGATAAAAAGTGAACTAGATAGTTGCAGTTTTAAACAAGTTACGGATGAAACGGACGTTAATAAGGCTACTGATTGTTTCATCTCTATAATACAAACTATTATAAACAATCATACAAAAAAACAAATAAAAACAAGAAAGTGTACTATAATTAAGCCATGGATAACCCCCGGTCTAGTACGCTGCATACGAAATCGGGATAATATGCACCGGAAGTTAAACAAAAATCCAGACAATATTACACTTTGTGTGACATATAAGAGATACCGAAACTTTTGCAACACCTTACTTCGGAAGCTTAAGCGGGTGTACGAAACTAATGAGTTCACAAAGGCAAAAAACAATCCCAAGGCTACTTGGAGCTTGATTAATGCAATAGGTGGTCGGAAAAGCCAATCTCAAATTCCTGTTGAGCTTCTTAAAATGGCTGCAAACGACAAGAAATCTGCTAATTGTGTCAATCAGTATTTTGTGAATATTGGCAAAAACCTAGCTTCAAAAATACCTGTTAACATGACAAATATCTCCCTTAATACAGTTTTCTCTCCAAATCAAGCGCTGTGTAATTCGATGGGTGTTATTCCGGTTAGTGAAGAACATATCGATACCATAATTAAGTCACTAAGAGACGATTGCGCCACTGGTTGGGATAATATACCGGCAAAAGTCATTAAGCTTTCGCGAGAAGCTCTAGTTACACCTATCACTCACATTTGTAATCTAGCTATTTCCACCGGCGTATTCCCAAAAGCGTTTAAGAGAGCGAAAATTACACCAGTGTTTAAGAGTGGGAAGAGAGACCATGTGGCAAACTACAGGCCTATTTCAGTACTAAGCGCACTGTCTAAAATTCTGGAACGTGTGCTTAATTGTTGTTTGACTAGTTATTTAGACAAAAATAATATAATATCAAGCAACCAATACGGATTTAGAAGTGGTGTGTCAACGGAAGATGCGGTTGCGAGCTTTAGTGATAAGACAATAAAATTACTAGATAGCAAGCTTAAATGTTTTGGAATCTTCCTAGATCTGTCAAAAGCGTTTGACACTGTCTCAATTCCCATTCTTATCTCCAAGATGGAGAGCATCGGCATACGTGGAGTGATTTTAAGTATCTTTGAGGATTATTTGCTGGGTCGGACCCAGTCTGTTTGTATCGGTACGGTAGTAAGTGATGAAGAGCCCATTAATTACGGAGTACCCCAAGGTAGCATCTTGGGACCAACTATGTTTTTAATATATATTAATGATCTATGCAATCTTAAAATTCCTAACTGTGACATCTTAACCTATGCAGACGATACAGCCCTATTAGCAAACGGGAAAGACTGGATTTCTGCCAAAAAACATGCTGAAAATGGACTGTCGGTCGTAATGCAATGGCTCTCTAACAACTTGCTAACCCTTAACATAGAAAAAACAAAATTTATCCGTTTTTATCTTCCAAATTCTCCAGAGCCACCCCAAGTCACCGACACAATCAAAGCACACATCAGCTGTGCGGTACCAGCAGACTGTGGCTGCCTGTCTTTGTCACGAGTGAGCAATATTAAATATCTCGGGGTCTTCCTGGATGAACGACTCGACTGGCACCCACAAATTAAAGCTCTCACAAGTCGAATCAGAAAACTCATGTACATTTTTAAGAGTTTGAGACACAGTACTGATGCTTCAACTATTTACATGGTCTACTCTGCCCTATGTCAGTCAGTGTTAACTTATTGCATACCCTTATGGGGTGGAACTTACAAAACTCTCTTTTTGGCACTGGAAAGGGCGCAAAGGGCAATTTTGAAAGTGATACATTTCAAACCTAGGCTTTACCCAACTGACAAATTATATTCCGAGTGTCAAGTCATGACAGTAAGGCAATTATATGTTTTAAAATCAGTACTTCGGAGGCATTCATTACTGTCATTGGATGATGATATAAATAATAAACGCTCTGGTGCAGTAGTTTGTCCTGGCGTACCTTGCAAAACAGTCTCTGCTAGTAGGCAATTTGACGCAGCAAGCTCGAGACTGTATAACATGGTCAACAAAGCCATAAATATATACCCTTGTACGAAACTAGAGGTTAAACGTAAATTAAGTAGTTGGTTGTTAACTTTAGATTATGCGCAGACTGAGATGCTAATAACTGTAAAGAGGTGAAATTATTATATTAATTATTTTTTATTTAATTTTATTTTTTTTTTTGTGTTTAAGTTTGTAGGGAACATTTATCTGTATACATTGTTTTTTTGTTTTTTTTTTATTATTATTATTATTTTTTTTTTTTTTCTGTTGCTACCCTTTTCTTTTTTTTTTAATTATTACTAAAGGAAAATGGCCATTGCTCTAAATTAAGTTATATTTTATATTATATCGTTAAAAATTTGAAGTCCAACGCTTTACCTACAAGGTTGTGTAAATATAAGATCTCCTTTCAAAGTACCACTAACTCCCAAAATACAAGCTTGACTTAGTTTGGGAGTTAGTAGATCATTTACTGTGTGCTACTGTACAACCAACCAGCGAATTGTATGTTCATATATGTATATTAATTAAGATTGTTGTACTTTTGGAGCGAAATAAATTATTATTATTATTATTATTATTCTTATTATAATCACTAACATTATTGTAGCGGATTTTTTTAAACTAGTTGAACTAGTGCTTGACTTTAATCCCACCTGATGATAAACAGTGTTGCGTGTATGGTGAATTGCACTAGTTCCTTAAACGCCTTGAAGACATCTAAATTATAAATGGACTAGCTTCTGCCAGCGGCTTCGTCCGCGTGAAAGTCGATTTCTTTATAACAACTTTGGATCTCCAATTTATCCCCTTAGGGAGTCAATTTTGGAAAATCCTC
Organism: Mythimna ferrago; assembly: GCA_910589285.2. Lineage (NCBI taxonomy): Eukaryota > Metazoa > Arthropoda > Insecta > Lepidoptera > Noctuidae > Mythimna > Mythimna ferrago. The sequence goes on along the minus strand of OU342694.1, from coordinate 12,728,488 downwards.
CCGCTCGACTGAGTCATAAAAAGAAACTGTGCAAATTTTCACGCTTTTAAGCTCTGTAGCCCGTTGTACGTTGATATGTCAGTCAGTCAACTTCTCCTTTTAAATTTATAGAAGATTATTATATGTATTGTATTTGTTTTCTATTTTTTGATACTTCATCTTTATCTTGACTTCTCAGTAGTAATGCAACGGAAGTGTCACAGTGAAAGCAAAAACAGAAGTCTAAAGAAAAATTTAGTGGTAACGAATTCAAAAGTGAAAGTGTAAATATTATGAAAAAAAAAAAAACTTTTTCTTCACAAATACATTTTTAATTAAATTAGTATTCAAAATGAAGAAGTGTTTGATTTAAACTTTCGACTACATTTCCGTTATAAAAGTAAAAACCGAAGCAAAAATGGAAGCGGAAAAGTGCGCGGTACTTGAGCGGTTGCGAAAACTGAAACAGAGGCCTGATTGACCCTGCGATTCGAATTGCGATAAAAACGATATTACAGCCAATCCGACCAAGGCGCAACGTCACAATTATTACTCAATAGCCCTTATATATTGTAACTATTAAATTTGGTCGGATTCGCGATATAATCACTTTTATCGTAATTCGAAACGCTGGGAATATTAAATTTAGATAAGAGTCACGGTTTGGGAAATACTGGTTCAAACGAGACAGTCCGGTTCCGTTAACTCGCTTAAAAGTTTAATTTCAAATCGTGTGTAGTCTATATAACTGATTTTAACTCTGATAGGATTGGATTACAACATCGTTTATTTAAGCGACTTCAAAAAAAGGAGAAAATTCTAAATTCGTAAAACAACGACCACTAAAATAAACTGCGCTACATAAAAGCGCTTTTTTCTACAATCCCGAGGTTAAGTGATCAAATTATCTTCCCGACTACAACCGGAGATATTGTAAATAAAATCCGTTTAGTATAATATTTTTATCGATACGGTTCAGGGACCTTAAAGTAATATTGTTAGGAAAAACCGTTATTGAATGAAGCTTAGCGTAAACGTGTTTTCGTGTTACGAGTGCATTTTAGTCTGTTTAGTCTGGCATGAACGCGCAGGTTCGGCAGTTCGGCAATTCCTACAGCTACCTGGAGTTGGGACCGCAAGATAAAATTAATTTCACGCAATGTTTATACGGAACAAACAAAAAAAAAAACTTTTGTCTTTATAATATTAGAATAGACAAATCCTCTTTAGGTACATCATCATCATCATCACCAGCCTTTTTATTGTTCCCACTGTTGGGACTCAAGCCTCCTCTCTAGGGAAGGGAATGGGCCGTAATCCACCACGCGGGCCCAGTGCGTGTTGGTGAATGTCACATGTCTTCGAATTTTTGATTCTAGGACATGCCAAACCGGCATGTCCTAGAACCAAAAATGATACTCACGATGTTTTTCTTCACCGTTTTGACAGCAGTGGTGATAAAATAAATTACACAAAGTAACGCGCCTGGCTGGGTTCGAACCTGCGACCTACAACTCGTATGTCGAAGCCGTTACCACTCGGCCACCACTGCTCTCTTCTTTAGGTACATTATACTATTTTTTTTGGAAAATTCCTTGTGGCACGGTTTTCTCAACAATTTCTTTAGTCAAGAGTCTAGACAACAATCTACTCTAAACAAAACTCGTTATTCCTACACGAGAAGCTCCCTAAATACACGTCTATTTCTAATCCTACCACACAAAGCCAAAAAACGGTAATTACTTCTTTCGAATTTTTTTTTCCTTTTGAAAAGCCTTAAACGCTTCACATCACAAGGGCTACTCGAAATACGCGTATCTTTATTGCAATATTTATAAAAAAAGGAATCTGTAGGAAATTACTTATACTATGCGAAAGTAACTTTTTTTACATGTTAGGTTTGAGAGATTAGATTAGGCGTGAAGATATATTTCATGCCTAAGTGTCAAAGAAATTTTGCTTGAGACATAGTCGAAGATATGGAAAATGAGTGTCTCTACTACGCTTATGCCAAAACAAACAGCCTTCCGTGTAAACATGTTCGCAGTGATTAATTGTGTACGAATAATGTGATTTAACCAAAATAAATTAGCTTTCCCGATGGCCGGAACATGCCTTGACCCAAATTCCTGATCTTTTACTATCTAACCTATATTTTACGCTTTTGTCAAAAGCCTTTGTCATAGCAAACTTTTTTGAAGTTACAAGATTGTCGTTAGAGATTGTGGAAACAGGAGGTACTTAATACTGATATTTATAAAAGTTTAGGTGAGTATTTAACTGTTAATTAAAATACTTAATAATATTAATTATTGTATTTATTTTTCATTCTTTGTCTACGGTAATATAATAAAGAGGAAAATGTTTTTTTATTTCTTTTTGTTTGTAGGAGGTAATCTCTGGAAGTATTGGTCCGATTGCCAAAAGTTTTTTTCGATAGGAAGCTGCTTTATTCCTGAGTGACATTGCCTATATTTTATGTGCGCAGGCGAAGCCGCAGCCAAAAGCTAGTTCATTATAAGTTGTTTTATAACTTAGTGATATTGACACTCCAGTTACAAAAAAAAAAAAAACTTATAATAGTTAGGTACTCATTAGTGAGTAGGTACTTGATTATTATAAGTGTTTTTTTAGCGTTTTTGTAGTCTAGAACATAGGCTGTGGACTACAAAAGTGACTTAACACATTAACCTCTTACGTCGGATTGGTTCGACGAGAGTTTTCGTGTCTTGTTCGTCAGTGTCGTGTTTTGTTGACTAGGTAATCCCCACAGGTGACAGAAGAGCAGACTAGATGGAGTATTTGGTCGTGGATGAGCGACCCTTTTTAATGGTGGGAAAAATCATCCAATGACAACCCCCGCTCTTGGGTGGAGCGGCAGATAGTCTTGACTGACTAAAAACCCTCCTCGTTCTTTCTAGCCTTCATACAGGGGCTCGACTTCCCTTTCGGATAACCCTGGCCCCAGTAGGCTTCGACTCGGCTGGGCCCCTGTTGTTGCTGACAACACCTTGAGGCGCGCGGGAACAGTGCGCGCCGTCGACGACTTGGGCTCGGTCCGGACAGTTACCGGATGGTCGGACAACGAGCTGTAAATGTATGACCCTGGTGAGATGAACGCGAGAGTGTTTGTTGAATATATTCGACGTAGGTTAAATGTAAAGAAATTAGGTCAGAAACTACTCAACAACGGGAAAGCTAAGATACTGTTACAAGCCCTAATCTCACGCCAAGCAGTCGTTGTCTTTCTTGTATATTCCTGTGTAATATTATACTAATGGGTATGTAAACGTAAATGGACGGGCAATGGAAGAGTTATTATCCAGTTGATTTAAATAAATATTTATTCACTTGGGTACTGGGAAAACAGGTAATTATGCTAATTAGAATTTATTTTATTTTAATTAAGAATATACATACATAATTCCTTTCCAGCCTTTTTATCATTGTGAACTGGTTTCCGCACGTAGGCTTTGGTGGCACAATTGTCCACGTGGGCAACTAGCCAACCTCTCTCTAAAGCGCTGCACAAATGTAGACACTTTTAGTTTTAAGTTACCGACACTTTTTGATCGTCATGAGTATGTGATAAGTGGAAGAAACTGAACAAAAAAATATTTATGCGCAGGGAGTGGATGATTTCATACTGGTTTTATAGAAATCAAAATATATTCATTGGTAACTTGTATCTGACACAAGACACATGTTTACGCACTGCCTTAAAGTAGATGAGTCCTTTCAATTTGCTCAGGGCGTCCATGACTAATTCCAGTGCTTCCAAAATTCGTGTTCTTATTTCACTGACGGCTGTGCACTCATAGAACACATGCGCGACAGTTTCCTCCACCTCTGCACATAGGACTGTCCGTGATATTGTGAAGAAGTGCCTATTCAGTGAGCAGTGTCCGGTGATGATCCCCGCCATCAGGCCCGGGCTGTCTCTGTCCAGTCACAGAAGGTTACTGACTGGGGTTCTCTTCTATACTTTTCCAGCCTCTTCTATCAAACTAAAACGAAGTCACGAAAGCCAGCACACCCATGTATTCAAACGAAGTTTATTTTTCACAAGCCCTTTCATAAGTTGAAAATGCTAACAAAAGAAAATAATGCCTTTCATTTCAGATTTCCATAATTCTGTTGGCATTTCCATTTAATGAACATTTTCATTATAAATCAAACTGGAATAAAGTGCATATTTATTTAAATAACGGTGGCATACCACAGTGCTGTCATTTGATTTAATTTATTATAGAACATTTTGAATTAATATAATACTATAAATAATTGATGTTGGTGGTGAAAATATTAAATAAATGATTAATATTAATTTATGTTTTCAGCAAGTTATTTGTTTATTCTGAACATTAGTAATTAGTAGTTATTATTATGATTAACTAGCTGAACTGATAGATGTTGTCCTGTTTTAATTATGAACTGTAAAATGCACGAAGATTATAAAGTCGTCGTAGTTTACTGAAGATTTCTTACTTTCTACGTAACTTTCCTCATTTTTCTCAAAAGGAAAATAAACGGAACCTTACAGGATCACCTTGTTATCTGTCCGTCCGACTATCTATCTGTACGCGTAGAGGTATCGAGTTGAAATTAAAACCATATACTCAAGCCTTTTTTTTTATGGTGGGAAAATATCATGCATTGACATCCCCCGCTCTTGGGCGGACCGGGAGATAGTGTCAGACTCTTACTGACTAAAAAACCCACCCCGTTCCTTCTAGCCTTCATACCAAAGCTCGAGCGCCCTTTCGGATAACCCTGGCCCGCAGACTCTTACAACTATAAAAACAATGAAACTTGTAAGTTAACGCGAAAAAATATACTTCGGTTTATGTGGCAAAAAATTTACATTTCTACACTCTCGAGGTAAACAAAATTCATGGGGTACTTGCCATTGACCCAGAATCCTGAAATTGGTATAAAGCAAGGTCTTATAGCACAAATATAGGACCAGAAACTGTAAATTTGTTTAAAACGTCACATTTTTTTTTTTTGTGATTCGGAAAAAGCTTCCACGACTCCATTTCATTATTTCGAAATTGAACTATTTACATAGGTAAGTATATACGGAACCCTCAGAGCGTGAATCCGACTTGCACTTGCCCAGTTTTTATTTTATAGAAACTTTCTCCTGAAAATAACAAACGCAACAAAAAAAAGAGAATTAATGAAATCCAGCCGTCATCCATGACATGACCAAGGGAAATAGGATTCATTTAACTTGAAAAACAAAACTGGTATTTTATAAAAAATCAAAGTTCACAATTTTCGCGTAGGCACTGCATTGGAATTTTGAAAGCAAAAATGTAACTTCATTTTTCATATTATTCGTTGGTAAAAATAAAATAAAATCACGAAATTTCTACATACACAGTGAACGGCATTCCATTTGTTTTAAACGTTTTGTTTTGCCGCGTTCGTACAAAATATTTTATAAAAACTGGCAAAATGTTTTGCACCAGAGTCGTGTTAGTTTGGCAGTTATTTTTTAATTGTTCGAAAGAATTCTCGCAGCCCTAAAACGCAAACTGCAACTGAAGGAACACGAGTGGGTTTTAGTCTGTAAAACTCTGACACTCCATCCAGAGCAGGAGAAACAGCAGTATTATGATTTCCAACGTAAAAAAAAAATGTATGAAAAGATCATTCAACTCTTTATTAAGACTTATGTAATTACTTAAATTGTCAGAAGACAGGAAGTCTGACTATTAGTCTATCCTAAGAGTGCCGTGTTGTCCAGTAAGTGAGTTGTGGAGGTCTAATAAGCATTCGCTCCATGTTAAACACGCATCTGGTTAGATTGGAAACAGTTGCCTTTTTTTAGGTGGAAGAATCATACAATGACATCCATGATCTCCTTCGCATCACCCATGGCCCCAGTAGGCTTAGACTCTGCTGGGGCTGACGGTTATTGACAACTCCTTAGACTGACTAGACTAGATGACTCGGACTCTGTCCGGACGGTTGCCGGACGGACAAACAGTGACCTACCTATTCCTTGCCGACTGCAAGCCTACGCGTATGGTGGCCGGAAATCGGAATCGGAATCCCTGCGGCTGGGGTGCGAGGGCCATTGCCTCGCGCCTACTGCCGCCTCCTTTGCTAGCATTACTGCTTCGCAGAAGGAGGCGACCGCCTACCACTCCTCTTCGCTACGGACCATGCCCTCTTTCCGCATGACGCAGGTCCTTACCGGACATGGTTCGTTCGGGAGTTTCCTGCACCGGATTCGTGCGGAAGTGACGCCCGGGTGTCGCCACTGTGCGGAATCCCCGGAGGACACGGTGGAGCACACAGTCGAGGTGTGCCCTGCTTGGACGGAGCATCGCCGTGCCCTCGTGGGGGCGATCGGCGGCGGAGACCTCTCGCGCCGGGCCTTGGTTGAGGCCATGGTCCGGAGCGAGGAGGAGTGGCAGGCGGTCGCCGACTTCTGCGAAGCAGTAATGCTCGCAAAGGAGGAGGCCGAACGCATCAGGCAACGGCGTTATCGCCGCCGTCGCCGCCGCCGGGATTCTGATCCCGATTTCCGGCCAACGTAGGCGCGGGCTTGCGGACGGTGAGCAATGGGTAGCTCACTGTCCGGCCGTCCGGTAACTGTCCGGACCAAGCCCAAGTCGTCGACGGCGCGCACTGTTCCCGCGCGCCTCAAGGAGTTGTCAGCAACAGCAGGGACCCAGCCGGGTCGAAGCCTACTGGGGCCAGGGTTATCCGAAAGGGCGCTCGAGCCCCGGTATGAAGGCTAGAAGGAACGGGGTGGGTCTTTTAGTCAGTAAGAGTCTGACACTATCTCCCGCTCCGCCCAAGAGCGGGGGATGTCAATGCATGATTTTTTCCCACCATAAAAAAAAAAAAAAAAAAAAAAAAAAAAAAAAAAAAAAAAAAAAAATGCCCTCTACCAAGTTGCCATTTTCATTCCCAGGCCACGGTAAGGGTCTAAACAGACCGACCGCATTTCAACTGCAATCCAACCGCAAATTGCAGTTTAAGTGCAGTTTGAAAGCAGTTGACACGACTGCAATAGAACTGCAAACACGACTGCAATAGAACTGCAAACCAAACGTGCAGTCCAATTGCAGTCGTGTGAACTGCACACCGACTGCATCCGAATTGCAACATGCGCAGGAGGGCGGAGCGTGCGGGCGGGTGGGTATGGTACTGCATTCAAACTGTACTGAAACTGCAATTTGCGGTTGGATTGCAGTTGAAATGCGGTCCGTCTGATTAGACCCTAACCCTTTCGAACGACTAAACAACACAAATTGCATATGAACTTCTATTTATGTGGCCCATATGATCCAATCCTCCTACACATAAAACCTCTCTACATATCACATAATTTAATTAATATTCGGGTACAGGAAGGGCTTTGGCCGGAGAGTTAATTAGCTAAACTTTGTCTCTCAACCTAATGAATGATGGACGAAACAATTTAAAACCTTGCCCTCTCACTCCCGCTAATTCCTGTCCATTGTTTGTTTTTCTTTTCTTTTGATCATAGCTGTTATTATTTTTTTAGAGATTTAATTTGAGAAGTGAAGCTGTGTTATTTTATATACCTACTAGCTGACCCGGCAAACGTTGTTTTGCCATATAAATAATTTTTAAGTAATTTCTTAGTCTAGGGGTATGAAAAATAGATGTTGGCTGATTCTACCCTACTCTACCCTACTCTACCCTACCCTACCCTACCCTACTCTACTCTACCCTACTCTACCCTACTCTACCCTACTCCACCCTACTCTACCCTAATCTACCCTACTCTACCCTACTCTACCCTACTTTCTTAGTCTAAGGGTATGAAAAATAGATGTTGACTGATTCTCAGACCTACTCAATATGCTCACAAAATTTCATGAGAATCGGTCAAGCCGTTTCGGAGGAGTACGGGAACGAACATTGTGACACGAGAATTTTATATATAAGACTAACATTGTGAAGTTGATGAGTTTGTTTGTTTGGATGAACACGCTAAAATGTGTTTAGTGCTGAATAGGCCATTTATTGAGGAAGTTTGTAGGCAATATAACAATAGGCTACAATTAATAGACATGAAGATATCCGCAGGAGAACCAAGGTTACAGACATAGCCTAAAGAATCGCCAAACTTAAGTGGCAGTGGGCAGGGCACATTGCTCGCAGAACAGATGGTCGATGGGGATGAAAAGTTCTGGATTGGAAAACACGTACCGGAAGGCACAGCATTGGGAGGCTGCCACAAGGTGGACCCTTATCTGGTGAGGGTCGCGGGAATCCGATGGACGCGAGACGCACAGGACTGGTCATTGTGGCGACACTTGGGGTAGGCCTATGTCCAACAGTGGCCGTCTTTCGGCGGAAATGATGATGATGATGGTTAATTGATTAATAGGTGCGGACCAAAGACGCGGGTGAAACCACGGAGGACAACAAGTTTCGAAAAGTAAAGTAGGATTTCAGTTTTTCTGAGTAATTACCGGCACGTGGGTTATTTGAGCTTCAGATAATAACCAGCGCACGTATGATGCCTCTGTAGTCATGTTATTTGCAAGGGTAACTACTTATCATTTAGGTAGGCTGTCCGTTTGTTTACAAACTAAGCAAGCTTAAATAGGTTTTCTTTCTTTCTTTCCATTACAAAATGAAGTCCCTACTACTCTGTTTGTCTCTATGTTTGATCTCTATCGATAAACTTAAAATCGATCGGATTGTCATGCAATTTATTCGCATAGGTTGATGATTAGACGCAGTGTTGGAAGGCCTCCTACAAGGTGGACGGACGACCTGGTGAAGGTAGCGGGCAACCAATGGATGCGGGAAGCACAGGAACGTTCGATGTGGCGACGCTTGGGGGAGGCCTATGTCCAACAGTGGACGTGTATCGGCTGAAATGATGGTTGATGATTCAACATTTAGAAGTAATAAATACATGCACATAGTAAAGAAAACCCGAAAATTTCAAAGATTTATAACAACTGTGCGAAGTTGGAGTGGGTCGCTAGTATGTTACAATAAAAGAGCTTTGTTTTTCTTTCAAACACAAATAATTGTTTTTTTTTTTTTATATACAATTTATTGGAAAATCACAATCCCAACAAAAGCGTTTATTGAATAAAAAAAAATACTTTTTATAATTACGATGTTTCGAAACATCAAACAAAAAGGCAATGAGTCGTCAGTGCAATTATAATTTCAAAGGAAAAGCAATATAAAAAGGACATTATTAAGGAAAGTCCAGATATTATTAACCTCGAGAATAACTTCGAGATAGTACCGAAGTACTTGTATACCAACCTCGTTATCGCCCCCGCCACCGCCGGGATTCTGATCCCGATTTCCGGCCAACGAAGGCGCGGGCTTGTGGACAGTGAGCAATGGGTAGCTCACTGTCCGGCCGTCCGGTAACTGTCCGGACCAAGCTCAAGTCGTCGACGGCGCGCACTGTTCCCGCGCGCCTCAAGGAGTTGTCAGCAACAGCAGGGACCCAGCCGGGTCGAAGCCTACTGGGGCCAGGGTTATCCGAAAGGGCGCTCGAGCCCCGGTATGAAGGCTAGAAGGAACGGGGTGGGTCTTTTAGCCAGTAAGAGTCTGAGACTATCTCCCGCTCCGCCCAAGGGCGGGGGATGTCAATGCATGATTTTTCCCACCATAAAAAAAAAACCTACACGTGTTCAGATGAGAATTTATTTGTGGCACGTCCCACGCCACGGAGATTAATTGTTTCATTTCGATTCATCTTAATCTGAAAACACTTGAAAAAATATATACAGGGTTATTTATATAACACTAACAACATTGCAGGACTGTTATTCTAACATCATAAACCACAACTTATGTTCTATGACTTTTTACAAAACAAAATTAATTAACCAAAAACAAACCTACAAGATTTGGTTGTTCTATATAACCTATTTGAACTCTGTATTTTTCTATACCTACCAACGTCTGTATGACGCGATGCAAGCGTATCAAGCACCCCCTCCGCCCGAACCCCGCTCCGTTCCGCTATTGTATTATCGCTTGCTTTGCATAGACTTTGTAATATTTGGAACGTTCAATTCAATTTTTTTTTATTTTAGTATGAAAATCTGATGAAATGATTTTTTTTTTAAAGTCATAGAACAAAAGTTGTAGTTTATGATGATAGTAACATAGTCCTGATAGGTTATCAATGTTTTACAAATAACCTTGTATACTAGCTGACCCAGTAAACGTTGTTTTGCCATATAAATTATTTCTAGTGAATATTTTGATAAGATAAGATTACCCACCTACACTACCCTACGCTACCTACCTACATACCAACCCTACTTCCTACCTACCAAACACAGATATTTAGAACAGAAGGTACTAAATATCTGTGCTACCAACCCTACCTACCCACCTTTTTTTGCCTTTTAAATCTTCTCTGTATTCTGAACAACAAAACAAAAAAAAAAAATTAAGACAGTCCAATTTTTGCAAATATAAAAATGAGTTTGACACCTCTTATCACTTAATAAGCAAATGAAAAACAGTTTACATTCTTTCTCAGGCCTAATAAATATAAACTTATGAATTGGTCAAGCAGTTTCGGAGGAGTTTTGTTTCAATCACAGTGACACGAGAATTTGGTTTATTAGATTAGTTAAATGTTTTAATTTTTTTGAGGTGCGTAATTATCAAATAATAACAACTCAGAGTGCCACTGACCTGTGTCATTTTTAAGGTTCCGTACCTCAAAAGGAAAAAACGGAGCCCTTTATTTATTTATTTATTTTAATTCAAATAGAACGGCCGAAACCAATTACACTATTTAAACACATAACACAAAAAGAGAAAACAATAAAATATTAAAAAGAACACAGACAAGTCATATGTCACACAGGACATTATAGTATAGTATAGCATAGTAGACACAGTCATGCATTCATCTCACAGAATTTTATACATTCTGACAGTATCGTCTTCCATTCTTCCCCAAACATATCAAAATCTGTGTTTTTGTTAAGGAGAGACCCTTATAAGATAATAATAATAATAACAAGGTGCGTGCCTTCAACGGTTGGGTCATGCCGGTATTGATGTACGCTTTCGGTGTACTCAAATGGACTCAAACGGAACTTGACGCCCTGGATAGAAGGGTTCGTACACTGCTGACTGCATATCGAATGCATCACCCTCGGTCGTCGATAAAGAGACTGTATATCCCGCGGAAGTGCGGGGGTCGAGGCTTTTTAAATGCTAAGACCCTGCACAATCGCGAGGTATGCAGTCTCAGGGAATACTTCCTAGCCGCCGACGGGGGTATGCATCGTGCTGTAGTAGCAGTGGACAAGGGACTCACCCCGCTCTCCTTGGCTAACGAGAACTGGCGCAAACCTGTAGTGCTTGACACTAACGTACGCAAGGAAGTATGGCAGAGTAAGGAACTTCACGGACGCTTTTTCCGGGCCCTTCATGGGCCCGATGTAGACCAACTAGCGTCCGTAGCCTGGCTACGCGTCGGTGACCTCTTTGGGGAAACCGAAGGTTTTGTCTGTGCAATTATGGACGAAGTTATCATGACGAATAACTACCGGAGATTTATTGTGAAGGACGGCACGGTTGACATCTGTCGGGCATGTCACCGACCGGGTGAATCAATCCGCCACATTATCTCTGGTTGTTCTCGTCTAGCTAACGGGGAATACTTGCATAGACACAATCTTGTAGCCAGGATAATCCATCAGCAACTTGCTCTGAAGTACTCTCTTGTGGAATCGGAGGTGCCATACTACAGGTATGTGCCCGACCCAGTTCTCGATAGTGGCGATATCACGTTGTACTGGGATCGGTCCATCATCACTGACAGGACTATTGTAGCCAATAAGCCTGATATAGTGGTGGTGGACCGAAGGGAGAGGCGTGCAATGATTGTTGACATATCCGTCCTGCATGACGAGAACCTCGTGAAAGCCGAGAAAGATAAACAAATTAAGTATATCGACTTGGCTCGCGAGGTTGTCGACATGTGGAATGTGGACTCAGCGATCATTGTACCGATAGTCGTGTCAGCCAATGGCTTAATAGCCAAGAGCCTCGACCAACATCTTAGGAGGCTCTCGTTAAGCGGCTGGATCAAGGGCTTGATTCAGAAAGCGGTACTCCTGGACACGGCTCGTATAGTTAGGAGGTTACTTTCTCTGGAGCCCTGACCGCCGGTAGCTTGGACCCTTTTCCCGATACCGGTGGGACACTATTTTTTATATTTTTAAATGTTTTTTTTTAAATATATTTTTTAAGGAATATTTAAAAATGTAATAAATATGTTAAAATGTATAATAAAGGAAATAATAATAAGTTTATTGTTCTTCTCTCACATAGAAATTTGCAAACAATATAAAGAAGCATACAAAACATTAGCGATAATTGTTGTGATCTATATGAGAGACTGGTTTCTGTACTAGGAGACCTGTATGACAGATTACCAGCCTCTCCAGACTCCGGACAATAGGTGACAGCTGTATACAACATCGGTGAGAAGTAATAATTAAGAGGGATTAAGCTAGGTGCAGTGTGATTGTTGCTGTTATGGGGGTACAAGATGAGTGGCAGGAACTAAATTGAATGAGTAATTGAGGATGTGCGTGAGTAAGTGTGCGTGAGTGTGAGTGCGAGTTTGTGGGAGCGTGAATGTGTCTGTGTGAGTGCATGTGGGAGAGAGTGAGTGTGTGTGTGAGTGCATGTGTACGGGGTGAAGGAGGTGACAGCATACGTAGTTGGTTAGGATGGTACAATGAGCAGATTTTCAGTGTCATCGTAATTGAGGGACTTAAGCCAGGCAGTAATAACCCTCTTACAATTTGCTGCAAGATCACTTTGTTGTCCGTCTGTCTGTCTGTCTGTCTGTCAAGATCCTTTATCTCGAGAACGCGTGAAGGTATCGAGTTGAAATTAAAACCATATATTCAAGTCTGCGGTCTATTCAAGCTCTGAAAAATATCAAACTTTTAAATTAAAGAATAAACGTACTCGGGTAAAAAGATACGGCCGTTTATGTCGCAAAAAAACGTATATTTTGGTACTCTCTAAGATCAAAATTCATAAGGTACTTCCCGTTGACCCAGAATCCTGAAATTTGGCACAAAGCAAGGTCTTATAGCACAAGTATAGGAAAAAATCTGAAAACAGTAAATTTGTTGTTACCCACGTCACAAAAAAAATGCATTTCGGAAAAATCTTCGAGACTCCATTCGGGAATTGCAGTTTGCACGGAACCCTCAGTGCGCGAGTCCGACTCACACTTGCCCAGTTTTTTTATTTATTTATTAGAACTTCATGCAACACAAATGTACAAAGGCGGACTTAATGCCTTAGGCATTATCTACCAGTTAACCAAGGGTGATGAAGAGAAAACATGGCAGGTGCATAAAAAAAGAGAAAAAAAAACAGATTATTAAGAAGAATAAGGGTACAAATGTATATACATATATAAATAAAATAGACATACATTTATATTTAATAATAATGTATACCTACATATATATTTATATAAAGTAAAAGAAGAGGGGGGTCGTTCAGTTACAGTTTGCGTTATGGGGTCACGGTCACTCTTTCACGAGTTCCTGCAGTCCTAGCAGGGATCGGCCCAAAAGGGCCCTCTTAGTTTTGTTGACATCTATTTGTGGCGCGCATGGCAAACTACACATCATCGACTCGAGCTTGGTCCTTACCAGACGAACCACCAAACGGCAAGCTTTTTTTTTGTTGATAGGTTCGCGCTTGACCGCTATCTCACCTGATGAACGCGCTTACCTAGAAGAAACTTATTCACTCTTGACTTAAAGATTCCCGGTTTGTAGCCATCAGCAAACAGACTCCGGCGAGGAATTCCACTCCCTTGCTGTACGTACAATGAATGTGTTCCCAAAACCTATTGTGATTGTAAGTGGGATGTTACGGTTGCTCGCCGTTCGCAAGCCCGCATTGCTAGCTACAAATTGCTCATCGTCCGCAAACCCGCGTTTACGTGTGGTTCCAACCACAGTAAATCGTCCTGAGACTGGCGATATCCGAGGTGTGCCACAGTTGCAGCCATCTCTTTCGCTGGCATTATTTGCTTCGCGGAAGGTTGCAATTGCTTTGAGGAACTGAGAAGCGGTAATGCATCTGTGTTTGCGTTCCCAATAATGCCTTCTAAGTACTATGCTAAATGGTTCCGATTTGGTTAATAACTGGCCACCGTCACCAAAAGTCGGTCAGGGTGAGTGTTATCGTGTACCTACGTGCGTAATTATATAATTAATCCGAGAACGTATGAAATTCTAACGAGCATAATTATTTTCATCAGACATTTCTCATATACACATTTCAGGCATGAAATCATATTCTATTTATTATTATTCTCATGTTTATATTTTTGTCTATAGTTTTCAATAATTATGTATGTATTTACATATGTATCTATTATACGGCATATGTATACATCTACGTATCCATTGTGACAGGCCTGTTGGTCTAGTGGTTAGTGACTCTGACTGCTATGCCGGAGGTCGTGGGTTCGATTCCCACCCAGGAAAAATGTTTGTGTGATGATCACGATCATTTGTTCTGTGTCTGGGTGTAATTTATCTATAATATGTATGTATTTAGAAATATATAAGTATGTTTAACAGTTGTCTAGTACCCACAACACAAGCCCTGCTTAGTTTGGGACTAGACGATGTTGTGTGATAGTTGTGGAATATTATATTATTATATATTATTATTATATTATATTATTATGCAGCATATGTATATATCTGTGTATCTATTAAAATATAAACGTGTAATTCTAGTTTGTCACACCAACGACCTTGTCCAGGCAATTACTGTCCATACCAGGTTGCCTGGAAGATATCGCGGAATGCGATAAGGCCGCCCATTGTATGTATGTGTTTTAGTTTCCTTTTTGTATATGTAATGTTGTACAATAAAGTGTATAATAAATAAATGTTTCAGGCTAACACTAAAGAATGAGAGATACGAGTTCGGTAGAAAAAGCTGAAACTGTATTCATCGGTGCTAACGATATTCACAAATTGGAAGCCCGTGGCTTATCCAAACGAGTCACAGGGATGAAACATACATAAATCTCGCTCAGACCTGTAGAGCTTAAAGCTTTTTGCAGTCTGTGTTTTTGTAAAGCGATCCATGAAACTAGGCCGAAAGTAAGAGCCTGTCAAACTGTCAGTTTTTAATGATAGCTTGTCTTTTAGCGTTGAGTTGTTTGGAAACTGGATCAAGTTACATTACAGAGCATGAAAATGCTTTGGTGGCTGCTACTAGGGACTGCATTATCAATTTTTGGCATAATTTATGTTCAATGTTACTTTTGGACACTGACTCAGCGTTCTGCCTGGCTTTTTTTTGGGAGGTGGGGAATCATCTAATGACTTCTTCCACTTTATGGTGGACCAAGAAGGTGTATCAGACTATCATTATTAAACTCTACCTGTATCTCCGAAAACACGTAGCCGTCGGTCCTGCTCCTGGTTTCTCCCTTGTCTTGTCGAATTGCCGTCCCATTGAACTATGAGAGTAAAGACTACAAACCCACTCCTGTTCCTTCGTTGCCTATCGTACCGGGGTCAAATCTTCCTCTCTGTACGTGGCATCGTAGCTCCTCAGCGAATGGACCGATTTTGATGCTTTTATTTGAAAGCAGACGTTATCACGATAGTTCTTAGATGCAACTTATGAAGGCCTGTTCAAGTGTTCAAGCTCATCAGGTTATTCGTTGGCTGTGGCAGGGATCTTAAACGCTTAATGGATGTATACTTTAATAATAAACGCATATAACCCTACATGCCAACGCTGGTCTGGAGGTCGTCGGTAAGAGACGTAACCTTGAAATGCCCATCCAGTTTCGGCTTATTTAG
Organism: Mythimna ferrago; assembly: GCA_910589285.2. NCBI lineage: Eukaryota > Metazoa > Arthropoda > Insecta > Lepidoptera > Noctuidae > Mythimna > Mythimna ferrago. The sequence goes on along the minus strand of OU342694.1, from coordinate 12,712,637 downwards.
ATTTATCTTAAAAATAGTTCTGATCGTTTCTCATAACGATGAGAACCTGATGACGAAGACCTGGTGCTAGAAGTGGCTGATGGAACTCTGGAATGCCTTCTAATAAACACATCGAGTTTGGGCTCTTTAGCCTCGTCTCAACCAGTTCTTTTACTTTTTATAGATTTTATGCCTCGGGGGTTTGCTATTATTATACAATTTACTTAAAGATTTGTAATAAGACTTCATAGAATTTTTGTGTTCTTGCTGTATCATGAATATATTTTTAAGCATTCATAAGCTTAAGATATTGGTGAAATAAGTAATTTGGTGATACTATTTCAAACACCATAACATATGGTTTCCTATGCATGATGCGTGACTAGTATGAGGATGAGGTTAATTATCCTCCTTGTAAGAACTCGCTAGCATTGACCCATGAATTTGCTTGCTTGGAACTGTGTGGTATTCTGTTTTTTAAAAAAATATCACCAAAACCTCCTGATGATTTCATTGAGCCGTCGGAGAGCCTTTCTCCTAGACATGAGTTGCCATGGCCAACCTGAAAAACTCTGAACAGACTCCGCACCCTAGTTGGGCACAACAAAGGCAATCTCCACAGGTGGGGGTTCTCGAACGGTTTTGATCTTCAGTGTTTGTGCGGCGTCTCTCTGCAGACCATGTCCCACCTTCCGTCCTGCATCACGTGCCCTGTTACTTGTTCACGTAGGGACTTAGTGACAGCATCAGCGGACGTCAGTGCCGTGGCTGAATTCCAGCCATTCAAAGAATTTAACTAGTTTAGCCATCGATACGTGAAGAAGAAGAATGATTTATATCACCAATATATCTTCCGTTACTAACCGTTCCACGTGAACCAATCAATACTAGCTACACCTGTTACCTCTTTTTCTAATAACTCCTATGAATAATGCTTCGTTTCATTGACTTGACGTGGACTAATCTTCGAGTCAGAGTTCATTACGACTGTAAGAACTTTTGTGTCATGTATGGAGGTCATAATTTGATTCGTAGTGAATGATGTTTGAGGTATACTGTTAATGGATTGGGTTTTGGTGGGTTGGTGTGAATATAATCAATGGGTACTTTGGTTAGTATGTCGTCTTTTGCTCAAACAAACCTCTATAATATAATTATTATAATTTATTTGTAAACAACATATTGTGAGATGGTAAAGATAGGTAGAGCATCTATGTTTTACCCAGAGGCGCGTAAGCTAACGAATATCGTCCCCGTAGTTGGAAAACTAAATAACTCCGATTTTCTAGTTTTGAGATAAACGCGATTTAGTGTTTTTTTTTCAATTAATGTTCATTTGTTAAAAAAATTGAGACAATTTTAGTGTCGGTAATTTTATATTTTGTGGACCTGATTATCTTTAACATTATGCTTAAACAAACTGGACTCTATCTTCAACAATAACTAAATAAAATATATAAAACCAAGTTGTTTAATTTTGCCACAACTACTTTTTGTAACGTAACTGCAATTAGTTATTTATTTGGGCTATTTATTTAGTTTTCCTACAACCTAGATCTATCTGGTAGAGTAAAAGAAGGTGAAATAAATGCAGTTATTGAATTTATCAAACTTGAAATATGTTTAAATGTAAAAGTTGAACGTTTATTACTTTGATATTGTTTAACTGTTATTGGTGCCATTAAAAATAATAAGCTGTATTTTGACATAAAATAGACTTTATTAAAAAATGAACAACAAATCAAAGGTATAGCAATCATTATAAAACTTTAAAACAACTCAATTCAAATAAAAATAATTCTTCATTGGTAATTTAGGAAACACAACAAAAATAAAACTCAAAAAATAATATGACTCATCAGGTACATTGAGTACAAAAATCAACAAACTTCTGATATCAATTACTTAAGACTATTGATCCTACAATTAAGTAAAATAAAACACTTAAAATTCAAAACAATTGAAATGTCTGTACTTAATCAATACTGAAAGGTAAATGTAAGAGACATAAACAAAAGTACAGCAACTTAAAATAAAAACTACCTTCATACACATTAAATAAAACACGGCGTATGTATGTAATTTAAAATCACGTAAATTTAACAATGTAAATCCCTAAAAACTCAAATAATTTTGTTTGTGTTGTTAGGTTTCAAAAGATCACCAGAATGTAGAACAGGGGTCAAAATAAGTTTAATCATCGACTTCAGATAAATCAGTGCAGGGTGGAGTACCCTGGTCTTCGTTTAAACATGGTAAACCTTCGTACCAGCCATGAAGCTCTTTAGGAATTATATTTTTCTTACAAAGCTGTAAAAGATCTTTCTTTTTTTGTTTTGTTATAGGAAGACATTGTTTATATGCCCGGGGAAGATCTTCAGTGTTTATAGTTGGCATTTCAGAGTTTTGAGTTCTTCTAGTCGGTCTCCCTGGTTTACAAAGAGCATTTAATAAATTATATGGCCCATCGTAATCGTATCTGTATTTAATAAAACCAGGTAAATCCTTTTGAAATCTTAGACATTTTATTTTCAACCAACACACCTTCTCCCCATTCTCCGCTATAGTTTTGTTTTTAATTATTTTTGAAGAAAGTGATTTTACATCAATCATGTCTCTTACAACTCATTTACTTTATACGGATTTACATTTTTATTTTGTCTTTTGGATCTTGCCCGTTGCATAATTCCCTTCCAATCTATTATAGAAAACGTGTCTGTGTACTTTTTTTCTTTTTCTATTGCGCTGTGCATCGAATCTACCTCCATATAACTATGACCACTTTCGAAATACTTTTGTTCTAACACTTTTATTGTCCCATGTTTATGTACTAAGTACAATAAAAATGCTGCTATGTACTGGTTCCGGTTTTGTCCCGAGCATGTGTCTGAATAAAGGGTGACGTGCGTGACAGCCTCGGGTAGATTCTTAATCCATAAATAAATAGCAGATGCTATTTCCACACTGCCTCTTTTGCCGTTTATTTCCGTCCAGATCATACAGTGAGCGTCGTTTTGTGGAGGTTTAAACTCATAAATAGATAAATTATATAAATTTAATTTTCTGGAATAATACATTAGACTATCTGCAGTCGATGGAATCTGCAGTAGACTTTGCAAGTCCATGGTGACACACAAATATGAATCATCTTCTTCCGACCTCTTCTTATCCAGCTCTTTAGATCTATAAGACGCCTCTTTTCGCTCTATATGCTGAGTATATTCATTTAGGATATTTATATTACTTTTATCTTTATTGTAATTATTACACGTGCTACATTGGTCCTTCTTGGGATGATAGAACGCTAAATTGTATTGTGTGCCAAATACTTTCTTATAAATGTTAAATTTAACTGGCACTTTATTGTTTTTTTTTTCATTCTCTGCACATACAAATCATACATTTTTGATATTGACAAGGTAGGCTCTAAGTATTTCCTGTTTGATTTTTTTCTACAGTAATGGGAATCCATTACAGGAAAACTTTCAATGTGATTTTTTACGTCTTGTATCTGTTCTTCAGGAGTTTTGTTTGCAGGCGCTTGTCTACCACGGTTATCTATTTTTGTAAATGCACCATGATCATCCACGTGTTTTACTGCTGTTTCAATAGGACCAGTAGAAATGCAAAGAGTGGACATAAAATAATTCTTGCATACTTGTTCAAATACAGTCTTATTTTTATAAAAACCATATTGTCTGCTAGTACTTCTTTGTTTGTCGATCGGTACAGATTTTCTTGTAGTCTGCACCGGTTTAATGATGATGCGCTTAAGCAGAAACTCTTTTTGTAGCTTATAATCTTGTATAGACCAATAGTGTTTGCAAATTATTTCACGCTCGTTTTGTGTAAACTTTTCTGTGCATTTTTGATGGCAACTATTGCTGCATTTAGGACTTTTAGGTAGTTTAGCTGCACAAAGCTTTCCAGTTTTACTCTTATATGGCAAACATTTTCGTTTCTTCTCTAACTCTTTGTTTCTTTTCCAATTTGTTTGATTACTTTTTTCCATCTGTAGATTTCTTTTTCCTTATTGCCTGTTTATGTTTCTGTTTCTGAATCTGTTGTTTCTGCAATTGTGACATCGTGTTTCATGGTTCTTCTATCGGGGTTAACTAATGAGACTTGGTCAAAAGGAGTTTCAATAATAGCGTGAGTTGTTATAATTTTACTTGTTTCATCTTCAGAATCACTCGACGGAATTGAGTTTATACCTTCAAATCTCATGTTCATTAAAGATGTACGTTTTCTTTTTATTTTAATTTCTTCTTCTGAGTCCGGAATCCATGACAATCCAGAATCAGAAAAAGGTTCTTCATCTGTCGAAGGTGGCATTGGTTCGACACCCGAAAAGGGACTTGACCCTCTGACTGGTGAACTGACATCTTTATAGTTGTATAATGGTATGTTGTCATCTTCATTTAAATTAATTTTACTGCTACACAAAGACATGGGACTGACATTTACGGGCATAGGTGCTGATTGGGGTGGTTTAATGTTATTAGAAATCATTTCGCTAGCCATTATTGAAGCAGGAGCCGATTCGCATGTAATAATCTTAAATTCGTCATGCTCAGGAAGGTTAAGAACATCAGGCGTAATATCAACAGCGAAATTTACGTCATTGGAAACATGTTTGTTAATTTCGGATGGTGATTTCTGGCATGTTATAATATTATGTTTTTGTGGGCTGACGGTACTTTGCTCCTGTTGTTTTATTGTCTTATTTTCACCCTAAAACAATAAGAAGCCATATTGTAGGTACTAAATTACGAAAAAAGAAAAACAATAACAACTTGACAAGAGTTTATGCAGTCAAGTGACAGCATACTCAAATCCATACCTACTCTACATTGTTTTATTAAGTATTAAAAAACAGAGGATTCCATACAAATAAAAATAGGTAAACTGATTTGGTCACCCATCCACCGTTGCTTAATCTCGATTTAGTATTTGTTGTTGAGGTAGGAGTAGGTAGATTGATTTTATATACTTGCGTCAAGATATTATGATATGGACATGCCATTTTATCCATAATGTGCGAGATGCTTCTGATTGGTCGTTGCGTGCGGTCAATGCGTTCTTAACATAGATGAACATGAGATAAAGAAACAAAAGGCCCTGTCTAAGTTTTGTCTCATACTGTCAAGCGTCATTTCTAATTCAACAGTAAGGGACAAAATACGGTGTAACTAGGCCAAGGTATTTTTGTATAAAATAAAATACTGATTTCTTTCACCATTAGCACAGCACAAGTCAGTCACCAGTAACATTGGCAGCGTAGATTGATATTATTAACTAATACGTTTTTCACCTTAAACACAAATTCGTGCTAATTTCGAAATTTCAGATTTTTTCAAAATCAATTTGAAGTTCCGTTATTTTAGAGGCATATCCACATTATCCTCTACGTTTGACTTCAACGACCTTGAATCGATCTACCTACTCCGACCTCTGGTTGTTATAGTGGCTATTTAGCGGTTAAATTTTGAAAATGTCAACTTTCTAGCTATCACGGTTCATGATATAGCCTGGTGACAGACTGACGGACAGACATACAGACAGACAGCGGAATCTTAGTAAACGGGTTCGGCTTTTACCCTGTGGGTACGGAACCCTAAAAATGTTCAACAAAAATACCTAACAAAAAAAAATACGTAACAAGCTAAAAGTAACCTTAAACCTTCAGCTTAAGAGTCAAAATTCAAATGACAGCAGAAGAGTTATTAACTTCTCCCACAACTTAAAGTGATTCATATTATTCAAATTCGATTAATTTAGGAAATAGTAAAAAATAATTATTTCAGTATTATGATGACATAATTCAGTCTTGGTTTCGTGGGAGATGCACTGAAGAGTTTTTCTACTTACAAAAAATTGGTTCTAAATCATCGTAGCTACACCTCCTACCTCAGATGAATTATCTTCTTCTTGGCACATTTTCACCATAAATCTACCCCGCGAATTCATTATAGTGTAAAACTCTCACTCTAGTCACTGACGTCAACGCAATTGAAGGTTACGCATTACACTAAAATGCTTGTGACGCGAGCGATGCATCAGTCACACGCGCTGACACCCGCGCTTCCCCCCGCGCACTTCCTTGTTCCGATTCATTGAATAGACACTACAATATTTCGCGTGGCAATTATAAATAACTTAATCTATTTGATTTTATTTGCCTATCATCTTGTAATTAATAATTATCTAGTTGTAGAAGAAATAGATATTATCAAGTGTTTATAAAGTAATGTACGTTTTGACAGAATTCTGAGTAGCAAAATTAAATAAGTAGAGTTATTTAGTTTTCCTAGAACTTTGTTAGTTTTATGATAGAATTTGTAAATTGAAGAAAAAATCAACAACTTATTTAATTTAATTTATTAAAAATTTAACTAATCATTGACCACTTATTCCAAGCGGAGGTATACGCCATTATAGAATGTGTGGAGGCCAACCGTCAACGAAACTACATAAATCAATTAATTCTGATTTACTCAGATAGCCAGGCAGCTCTTAACGCCTTGAACTCGAATACTTTAAATTCGAAACTGGTAAAAGACTGCGTTAACAAACTGAATGACCTGGGGCAAAGGAATAAAGTTATTCTGAGATGGGTACCAGGTCATTCTGGAATCAACGGCAACGAAAAAGCCGATGAACTTGCACGGGCTGGGGCTCAAGGTCATCAGATAGGTCCAGAACCCTTCTGTGGTATCTCAAAGAACCAGGCCATGCAGACCCTTAAGGGCAACTTATTTGGCGATTCAAAAAAGCACTGGTTGGTACAACCAGGTCTGCTACACGCCAAATCTCTCATAGAAGGCTACTCACAAAAACGAACTGCCGAGCTTCTTGAGCTTAGCAGGACGAACATCTGTGCGATAGCCCGCGCCTTAACCGGCCACTGCAAACTAAACAGGCACCAATTTCACATGAAACTGAGTGACACTGATGTTTGCCGGTACTGCAATCAGGAGAGGGAGACGCCTAAGCACCTCTTGTGTGAATGCGAGCCCCTTGTCCACAAACGCAGTGTCCATCTGGGCCGACACATTATTCGCCCGGAGGAGATTAAAACTCTAAAAGCTAGGAGTATTCTAAATTTCTTGGAAGCCTCCGGGCTAAAAGAGTTACTCTAACAAGGTGGCGAGTCACAATAGATCTTTTAGGTCGCAGTGACTACATCCCCTACACTATGGGTGATGCATAGCCCCTTATCTTCTAAATAATAATAATAATAATCATTGACCACAGTTATTGATTTATTTATTGAGTTGTTTATTTTTCCTTCAAAAAATTAGAATTAGTTTGAAGATATGCATTATTCCATCTGAACGACAAAAATGGCTATATTTTTGGAACGGAATAAGATAAGTAAATTCCTGTAAGACTCAAACATGCGTCATGTTTTGGATTATTTAAAAATAGGGAAAAGACAAAATCGCCAAAAACGAAGTTATTTAGTTTTCCAAATACGAGGACGATATATATATTTATACACTTATTTGTACAAATATTATTAACATTGTCAGTTTTCATATAACTGAAGTGGGTCTGAGTTAAAAAGTGACAAATTAACAAACAGACAGACAGAAAAATACTATCGCCTTTAATTTTACCCGACTACGGCAAAGCTAAAGGAGGGTTATGATTTTATAAGGATAGATTTATTGTTTGCACTTTAAATACCACCCACCTTCTTCTAGGGCCATGGGAAAACGTACAAAAGAGATCTCGCGAACACGTGGTCCTAGAATACCAAAGGCAACTGAAGGAACAAAGGTGTGGTTAGTCAATAAAATTCTCATAAACCCTCTCGCACCACCCTCGTGGGCGAAGTCTTTAGATGATTTCCATCCTCCAAAAAAAATCCTCCTACGGAATGATGCTACAAGACTATCTTAAAAAGCTTACCAAAACTTGCTAACCTAACCATTTTTCCGTAGCATAATAAATATTCTTGGCTTTCAAGTTCTCTTAAGCATAGCGCACACTGGTGACTGTTGTCACGGTGACTTTAATATCATTACTGTCCGGACCGACCCCAGTCGTCGACGGCGCGCACTGTACCCGCGCGCCTCAAGGAGCTGTCAGCAACAGCAGGGGCCCAACGAAAGGCAACGAAGGAACAGGAGTGGGTTTTTAGTCAATAAAAGTCTGACACTATCTCCCGCTCCGCCCAAGAGCGGGGGATGTCATTAGATGATTTTCCCACAACGAAAAAAAAAACCGTGACAAAAGTCACCAGTGCGCCTAGCTCTTATAAATACAACTGCAAAATCTAGGAAGAAACTGCTTTCAAGGAAATGTACACACAATTACATACAGCGACTAAAAAACGACGCTGTTCTCGACTGTACCTACAGAACGTTCATTAACAACTGAATCGTACTACGTGACTGTACCAGATATCAGATTAATTTTCCGAGTGCACGGGATTTAATTCTGTTAATTAATTCAACCTGTATTTCTGGCACCAGCAACTGAGGTGGTGTGACTATGTGGATGATGTATTGTGACGAAGAGGAATGAGCATAAAGTATGGAAAGTTTTGTGGCTAAAAGGTTGTGGTTCTATAAGTAATTAACTTGTCGAAGGGGATGTTCAGCCCTAAAGTAAACTTCTACTCAAAGGCAAACCATTGTTTACGGCAGGTAAGATAGTTATTCCAATATTATAGAGTGATGTGTGACAGTGACATTAGCAGGGCACATTGCTCGCAGAACAAATGGCCGTTTATGCCGAAAGATTCTGGAGTGCGACCGCATACCGGAAGACGCAGCATTGGAAGGCCTCCTGCAAAGTGGATCGATGACCTATGGTGAAGGTTGCCGGAAACCGATGGATGCGAGACACTTGGGGGAGGCCTATGTCCAACAGTGGACGTATATCGGCTGAAATGATGATGATGATGATGAGTGCTGTGTGAGTGGATAGGTCCACTCAGAACTGTGTGGTTCTTTCTTCAAAAGGCCATCCCATACTTCAATCTGCACGGTTCTCGTATGATTTGACCATTTATTTATTACATATTTGCTGTGTACACTTAAAAAAATTGACCCTTGAGTTGGTTTCGGTGTTTCTTCTAAGGGTATTCAGCTAGGAAACACCGGCTTCATCTAAAAATTTACGAGTAAAAACGTTTTTAAAAACCAATTTGCAAAATAAATATCATTTATCAGTTCTCTAAAGTATGCCATCAAGTGCGACTTAGACTCGTACGCAACGAATCCCAAATCACACTTATATTATAGAGGCGAAACTTTGTGAGTGTGTGTGTGTATATGTGCTAGGTTTTCCTGTAGTATAATATAAATAAACTGTTTTCAGTTTTTTTTTTTTAAGCTTCGTAGTTTTGGAAATAAGGTAAGAGAACGGAGCATAACAATTATCACAATTAGATGAGTCGTTTTCTCAAATATACCTGTACCCCTAGCCAAGTTGCTAATCTGCAATAGTTAACGCTTGTAGAAAGCTTCAAATGTACGGGAATGACGTCGTCTTAACGCTCAGTCACGTGGTCAGGACAAAAGAAGCGTTCGGCGCAAGCGAAACGGTTGTAACTTGGCTAAGGGGGCTGACGTGTTTATTATTCTATAAGCATGGTCATAGCCGTGGGATTTAACGTATAAGCCCGTGAACGTTTTGAATTACGGGAATTTTATTATACATAAATAAATTCCGGAGAAAATGAGCTACGCGTTGTAATTTTTATTGGTTAACAGGATTATCTAAGAGTTTGAGGATTGTAGACAATTTTAGAACAATTTGTGTCAATATCAGAATAATAGTCTTAACGAAGATCGTAACTCATAGGTTGTCGGCGTCGGATGTATATCAATATTCGAATAATAGGCCAAACAAAGATTGTAACTCACAGGACGCCCGCTGTCGTATGTTACATATCAATATTCGAATAATAGGCCGAACGAAGATCGTAACTCACAGGACGTCGTCGTATGTATATCAATATTCGAATATTAAGCCGATTGAAGTTCGTTACTGACAGGATGCCATCGTATGTATATCAATATTCGAATAATACTCGTAGGCCGAACAAAGATCGTCCCTCACAGGACGCCGTCGGATGTATGTCAACCTCAGAATAATAGGCCGAACGAAGATCGTCACTTACAAGACGCCGTCTTATGGGAGGAATGGAATGTTCTCCCACTTTTTAATACGTGTGGATACAACGAAAATGGTGGAGATGCAATGACGTTCTACGACGATAAATCGACTTAACTAGGCCAAAGATCACCCAAAGAGAAATTATTAGCAGGAGAAAGAGTAAATCTTGACATAGTTACGTTTCTCTTTATAGGTTAACTTTCTAAAACTGAAACTGGTCTATTATAATAGTTTTGAATTAAATACAAAATATTATTAAAACAAAACACAAAGTACATCCAAGACAAGTATTTCCGCAACCACGACAATGTAATAAATACACTTTACAAACATTTGCATAAAATAATAAGAGAACTCGCAAATAATTGTGTCCTTTTTATCTGATGCCGCTAGTTTGTACCGGCGTAGTTCTAAAGCGATTATTTTGTTTGCTCGCTATACCCAAGCTTGAAATACTACATTTTAGCGGTCTTTTGTACGCTCCAAATGCGGTTTTAAGCATTTAGCAATCGTGTACTGAGATACAATGTTAATTTGAGTTTTTATTAGAACTTAATATGCGTTTATTTGTGTAAAATAAAGATTTTTCAGCAGTTTGCGTGGTTTTGATTTTATTTTTTTTAAACTGAAAATTTGACTTTTTCTATTTGCAGGATTTACTAATTTTAAACATATATTTTTTTATTTTTCTCGAAATTAAGGATAGGTTTGAAAATATCTTGCGGTGAAACTGTTGGCATATCTGTTTGGGTTCTTCGTTATTTTTATTTTGTGTTATTCAATGCAGAGTATTTTTAGAAATTTTGATAACTGTAAGTGCCTTTTGGTGTTTCTTAAGGACTCTCCTTTTAAAAATAATATTTTTTTTACGAGAACACCCTTTTTTGTTCTTAATGGTTTTACCGTTTTAACTACTGTTATCAAAATTAAAATCCCAACTTCATACAAATATTATATTCTTCTTTACCAACCACACTCCTGAATTTATTTGAGACCGTTTTTCGTAAAGCAAAAAGAAATAGCACCAAGTTTTGGACTTCAAATCACGTAGAGGGACTTTATATTCGTCCCAAGCGTTTATATAATTTAGTTATGCAAGTAAAATTGTTTAGTTTGCAGTCGTAATAATATTCTCAAAATGGAACTGCAAATCTTTGTACAGATATAGTATTTGTGCAGTAACGACTGGCGTTGTTTTAATTAATTATATCCGATTTTTAGATGAATTTTTAGTAAAGTTATTTTTTAGTTTGTTTTTAAGAATTAGAAATAAAGTGATTAGTGTTTGTAAAGATTGATTTAATTGATACTTATATTTTTTTTAAAATAGAGTCGGCCTCACACACAAAGAATTTCGTACTTCAATATTAAAAACACCGAAAAATTACGTTTCGTGTATAGAAACCTCATTTATTTTTTAATTTTATCATTTGTTTTTATGGCGGCAATATACATGTAGGTGGATGGAGAGGGAGAGGAAGGCCGAAGAAAAGATGGATGGATTGTGTGAGGAGTGATATGAAAAAAAAGGGAGTTAGCGATAGTTTGACGGGTGACAGGACAGAATGGAAGAAAAAAACATGTTGCGCCGAACCCAAGTAATATGGGATAAGGGCAGGAAGAAGAAGAAGAAGTTATGGCGGCAATAGGAAACCCAAATCTGTTAAGCCGTTTAAGCGTGAAGAAGTTACAAACTTACAGACATATACAAATATCAACCACTATAATATTATGATGACGTAGAATTAAAAAAAATATTAGCAAAATTATTTATCTTAGGTCTAGTAGTTTCGGCTGTGCGTTAATATAATAATAATAATATTCCACAACTATCACACAACGCCGTCTAGTCGCAGAGCTTGTGATATGAGTACAAGACAACTAATAAACATACTTATATATTTCTAAATACATACATATTATAGATAGATTACACCACACCACCACAAATGATCGTGCTTATGACACGAAAATTTGTCCTAGGTGGAAATCGAATTCACGACCTCGATCACACTAAACCAACAGGCCAGTCAGTCAATATGTCAGTCAGTCAGCTAGTGAGCTTCGCGCCGGGCCTTGGTTGAGGCCATGGTCCGGAGCGAGGAGGAGTGGCAGGCGGTCGCCGACTTCTGCGAAGCAGTAATGCTCGCAAAGGAGGAGGCCGAACGCATCAGGCAACGGCGTTATCGCCGCCGCCGCCGCCGCCGGGATTCTGTTCCCGATTTCCGGCCACCGTAGGCGCGGGCTTGCGGACAGTGAGCAATGGGTAGCTCACTGTCCGGCCGTCCGGTAACTGTCCGGACCAAGCCCAAGTCGTCGACGGCGCGCACTGTTCCCGCGCGCCTCAAGGAGTTGTCAGCAACAGCAGGGACCCAGCCGGGTCGAAGCCTACTGGGGCCAGGGTTATCCGAAAGGGCGCTCGAGCCCCGGTATGAAGGCTAGAAGGAACGGGGTGGGTCTTTTAGTCAGTAAGAGTCTGACACTATCTCCCGCTCCGCCCAAGGGCGGGGGATGTCAATGCATGATTTTTTCCCACCATAAAAAAAAAACATTTTTATACAAAGAAGATAGATTAATGTAAAAGAATTAATTCGTGATTAAACTCCTATCACGTGCTTAGTTTCGGAAACGAGAACTAGAAATCTGAAATACTAAGAACTACGGAACTAACTTAAGTACATAAAGCGAATTTTCTTATCTAGCAGTGAGTTTTAATTCAACGGGTGAAGTTGGGGAAATCGATTCGATCGCAAAGAGCTAAGTTTGAGAGATAACACTTAGAAGTGAGCAATTGTTTGTAACTTTATTGTTAGAAGTTTGGGTATTTTAGTTGATTAGACATTTAGTTAATTTTATTACGATAGGAATTATTGAAAACGATGGTAGGTTTGCTGAGCTATAACTTTGATAGTATATAGATACAGGTATCTTTTAGCTCATCAACCATTATCATAGCTCAGCAACCTCAGCCATTTGTTATAGTGCGCCCACTAAATAATACCACGAACCATATCAAGCTCGAACTGTAAGCCAAGCTGAATAACTGCTTCAAACTTGAGGTTATGTGAAAATTTATTGGACACCACCTTTGTCTTGGGAAAACATGGAGTTTGTAAGACTCCATATTTTATTCCACAGAATATCGACGTAAAGTGACTTCAGCTGAAATAAGAAAGAAAGAAGAAAAAGAATTTACTTACGCGAAATGACGCAATTTTAAAACTAGCTAACAAAAAATAGTTAGTAAAGATTCACATCCACGCAAAACGACAAAAATACCAAAAAAGACTGACCCAAATTGACTACCGTAAGCCCACCCTGTCACCATGTAGACAATTTTTCATACTATGAACTCAGTTTCAACTTTTATTCACAACACAGCACACCATATTTATGATCACGGCGTGCCCTAGTAGAATACCAAGACTGCGTTATTTATTGTTTTCAAATATCATAGCATAAAGTGTTTGAATTAAGCGCCTGGTTGGTTTTTAACCGACTTCGAAAAGGAGGAGGTTCTATGTTCGGCTGAACGTATGTTTTTTTTTATGTATGGTCAACGATAGCTCGGTCAATAGTGGACCGATTTTGGTTTTTTTTTTTTTGATTGAAAGGTTATGTTTCCAAGTTGGTCCCATAGAAATATTGTTATGATCTCATCATGAACTTCGAAGATATGGCACAAAACTCCACATAGAATCACAGCAGAATTTTCGTAACAAATAAAATTGCTTTGCTTATACGTGTAGTCAATGACTAACTGAAAGAAAATGGGGAGGGGAGGGAGGGGATGTATCGAACTGATCTGATGATGAAGCCGGAAGTAGTAAATTAATGTAATCCAACCGTGTTTGGGATTATTAGAAACATTATGAGATGCACTCTAGTTATAGGGTACCTATTTAAGTTTGGCTGAGGGGTACTTTTCGTCGGTGACACCGACTTCCGAAATTAAAGTTATTTTATACTTTTCAGTGTTTTTTAACATTGAAGTCGGTTTATTATTTTTTTTGTAAAAAGTTTTTTATACACATATTAAGTTCTTGTAAAAATAATAATAAATATAATAATCAAACTTATAATGTTTCCACTACTGGGATTCAGACCTGCCCTCTAGCAGACGGAATGGGCCATAATCCACAACGTGGGCCCAGTGAGGGCATTCTAGGATATGCCGGTTTCCTAATGATGTTTTCCTTCACTGTTTGAAAGCAGTGCTGAAGAAATAAATTACACAAAGTAATGCGGCTGGCTGAGTTTGAACCCTCGACTCACAATTCCATGTCATTCCAAGTCGAGACCCACTGTTCTAGAATATATCTAATAATGAGGCATAAATAAACAAATTTCTTTTCTTTCTTCTATTTCTTTCTATAGCCATTACACGCCCTATCAAAATAGCCGCCATGACACTTGATAAGCATTTTGTGGGTAGTGTTTGAATACAAAACAACTGTTGGAAAAGTCCCAAGTTTTAGGACCCTTCGTGTTTACTTGGGACACAAGTGTCGGGATTAGGACCAGACAGTCTCAATTAGTGCTATTGTTTTGTCTGGCAAATCTTAGTTGTGGAAAATGGCACGTCTTGTCTGTGGGACGACGCGGTCTGGAGGAGACTGGTTAAACCGATAATTTCCATTATAAGTGTTTTATTTGATAAGCCTTTCTGACGTTTTTTCTTTTGTAAACAAACATTTATATAGCCCGAAGAATCATAGAACTTAAGTAGCTAAAAGCAGAGCACATTGCTTGCAGAACATATGGTCAATGGAACCAACTGATTCTGGATTGGTGGCTACGAAGAACAGTGTTGGAAGGCTTCCTATTTAGACAGATGACCTTGTGAAGGTTGTGGGACTTTGATGGATGTGAGCCGTATAAGATCGGTCGTTGTGGTGACTCTTGGGAAAGAGAGGGGCTTATGTCCAACAGAGGACGTCTTTTGTCTAAAATGATAGTACATAATTAAAAAACAGTAAAGGGCTTAACTATAGAGTGCCGCTAAGACTTATCAGCCAGTTGGAGGCTGTCTACAAGATAAGAAGATTTCCGTCAGTCTTGTCTTACTCCGCCACTTCTCATTGCAATCGTTCTCGACAAAATTATGCTTCGTATATCCGATAACCCAATATAATGGAAGACCTGAATCAAGCCTGTGGCTTGTGCCTTATATTTATTTATTTAATCTTCATGCAACAAAAAGTACATAGGCGGACTTTATATACCTTAAGGCATACCCAAAGACGATTTGAGTCAAAAGAAACATCAAAGAGACCCAAGAAATAAGAACTGGTGTAAAAAAACCCCACCACTGCTAATAAAGCACAGAGGTACAGGTTTTATTGATGCGTTCCTCTACAAAGGTTTGAAGCATCTTACAAATTTTTGATAAGAGGTTTTAGAAGTGATGCGGTCATCGCTTTTTGGATCGTAAAAACCTGAGCTAGAGCGCGAGCAAGATAACTTGGCACGTAGCTGGGGGTGTGCTTAATGTTGCCAGCCTAACAAATCTATTTTCTTTAATTTGATTAAAAACGCTCTTTCATTTTATAGTGTAATTTAAAGAATTTATTTATTTAATATTTACCTTTATTATTTAAAAAAAATCATGAGACCTTCCTAAATCTTTTATTGAATATCTTAATAAATAAATTAGCATTTTTAGCACCAGAATTCCACGCTAGTATTTATTAGAAGAGTCGGTTATGTCTATTTTGAGATCCATTAACCTATCAGATTTAAAAAATATTTTCTTGTAGAGATACATTGTCATTCTTCTGGCATTACATATAACGCTTGCGCTTTTGTATTGTCTCTTGTAGGAGCTTTGTTTATTTATGTGCAGTGGTATGATGCATTATCCGTTACTATAATACAATTCTGTTTTAGATTTGGCACTATTTATTCTTTCAAGGATGAAGTTTGCAGAATTCACAAAAATTTGTGCGCAAGAAAACTTTTATTATCTGGAAAATGCGCAAAGTTCTATTGCTAATCGCTTTAGTTCATTACTTATCAACACCTCGTAGATATTATAAAAAATATTTCAAAAATAGATCTTTGCGCAAAAGGGAAAAAAATAAAAATGTTTGATTCAGTAGGTACATAAAAAATCATACTGTCACATATAATTAGTCATTAAACCAAAAGTACCTACTGATCGTCAAGGTTCATAAAAATAATATTAGAAAAACCACACCTTGCTTAGTTGCAGTCATGATGCACTTCAATTACGAGTAAATATGACGATTACTTGCAAAAATAAATGTGGGCGCTTTTTGCCTCATCCAGGAGACAATTCAAGCAAGTCAGAAATCAGAAACGCTTATTTAAAATAAACCATATACAGACAATTATAAATGGTCAAAAAGTCGATTAATCAAGAAAAAGGTGGTAATTAATATCCTTGAGCACCTAAAAATCTTCTGATCTTTCTGTAAAAGTAGTCTAAAACCACTACTAGAACGCTCTTTGTTACAAAAGATCTTAATACTCTTTGTACATAATTTACGCTTACTTACAAACAAATTCAAAAGTTAGATCTAGTTACGAATATTTAACATTGTTACAACAACCTTCCCTAAAGAGAGGCGCATTTCATTTAATGCAAAAGTTGCTTCAATTTCCATCAGCTAGAAGGAAATATTGTACGAGTAAGCAAACATTATACTAATCACATCTACAAACGAAGCATGACCTGCTGGAAGCAACCGCATGCAACATAGAAGAATGGAGTGAGCGATAACTGAAAAGATAAGAATACTTACTAACTAAATGTATGTTCATTTTATAGGTTGAATTCCTAGAACTCACACTAGGACAACACAGGGAATCCCTGTGTTGTAAGAACCATACTCTTTCGTCACATTTCTTGTTAGTGTTATTATATTATGTTAATTTTTTTTTTTTACTTACCAGCTGTGCAGTATTTACAAATAGGAAATATTTTAAATAAACTTTACACTAATTACATTTAGTATCAAAGCGGGACCGGTAAGTCTGAAAAATTTATTTTCTAAATTTTAAGCTCTAATCGCAATAATGATTTTTGGAAGAGCGAAATGTCCAAGTTAAAGCAATTTTTACTGAGAAGGAAATTTAAATACTAGACTAGACTATTGTATTTATATCAGACTAGAGTATTTACTTTGTGTTACTTGCTAGTATTGTTATTCGTGGAGTCAGATAAGTTATCATGAGATCATTACTTATATTTTTATAAATACGTCCGTCATCTACGTAGTTCATGCACTTATATTGTTGTAAGAAAGATTTCAGTCACCTGCTACAAAAATACAGTGGCTTTGTCTGCTTATAAAGAGTCTTTGTGACAGTGTCACTCAGTCCATTTTCCTAAATACATGATACCGACTAAAAGAAACCGGTATTTCTTTTTCAAATATTTGTCCAATTTGCATTTCACTAAACGAGACGCTAGGCCAAGACCGAATAATTTCACTCGCATCCAACCAGGTGTGAAAAGTTGACGTTATTTAAAAAAATCTTATTTACTCTATCGGTTCATTACCTGGGAACGTGGAACAGGAATGGCATGTTAAATAGAGAAAAAGCTACAAGTATTTTAGTAGATATAAATAAAACATCATGGATGAGAAGGAAATAAAAAAAAAATCGTTTCTTTATTGTATATACCATTGAAAAATGCCACGCTCACCGTGGCATTATATGGTAGACGTGTGTCCCGTTGGGCAGAGCACCGTCGTGTCTTTGTGAGGGCGATCGGGGTCAGCAACCTCTCGCGCCGGGCCCTGGTACAGGCCATGGTCCGGAGTGATGAGAATGGAAGTCGGTTGCCTTCATCTGTGAAACCGTAGCAGTAATGCCAGCGAAGGAGGTGGCCACACGCGTGAAGAAAAGGACATCCTCACACCGCAGACACTAAATTGCAGTTTCCGGTATGGGTTTGCGGACAATTAGCTCTCCGGCCATCCGGTGACCGTTCGAACCGAGCCCAAGACGTCGACTGTGCGTGTAATATTAGTAAAACCGTTGGGGCCCACCACGGCTGAAGCTGACTGAGGCTATGGGTTGACTTTCGAAAAGAAAATCCATGGTCTTAGAACGCTAGGCAAAGAAGGATTATAAGTGTAGTTTTAGTCACTAAAAGACTCACACCCGCCCTAAAGTGGGATGCTCATTGGATGATATTCCACCTTAAAAAACAGAAAAACTTGCTTGATAATGTACATTAAAGTTCACACAAATCCATTGCGCCCATACCAAAATGGCTTCGTATGTTTAATTTTAAATCGATACACGTTACCATGGTCAGTTGCTAGAGAAAAAAAAACAATTTCTTAGAGAATTGGAAAAGGCCTACTGCATTCAATTCTGTGCTCAGCTGTTTAAAAATACCCTCCAGGCAAAAAGTACAGCAAGTATTCAAAGATAAAATACATGAATGTACAAACATTGAAGGAGCAAAACCAATCCATTATGTACCTGACAGTCTTTTGTTATTTCGGGTACATCCATAAAGCCTTAACCGCATCACTAGTAACAGATGAGGTGCCTGTAGAAACACGTGTAGCCTATCCATCTCTAAGGCTTTTCTTTCAGAGATGAGCGAGGTAGCTAAGCGGTGAAACAAGGTTATGAAACTATTGCCGAGATTGGTAAAGGTTAGGGTCAATTTATACTAGCACAGAGTCCAAGCGCATCGAGGCGTCAAACTCTTTACAATTAAGTGAAGCCGCACGATTGCGCGCTTATTCGTCAGAATACGCGCGCACTCTTTTACGTGTAATAATGGGCATCAACAGCAGTGCTATTGAATTGGCCAATTTCCGACTTGGACTTAGGCGCATGTATACGCGAGAATGCTCGCGCACCAATCAGCGTTGGTCACGTGCAGACGCGCGAATTTCGAAAGAATGCGCGCATTTTTTTTTTAATTCAGAAGTAAGTGTGCGTTACGCTACGGAGTTAAGGTTGAATTTGTTATGTTCAGTTTTGGATAAACGCTTCGATGAACATCGACTCTGCGCTAGTTTAAATTGACCCTTCTTTAGCAAGAAAGTAAAACATAACTTGGCACAAGATAATTTGGTTTGGCAGAATAGATTCATCTAGAGAACATCACCTATTCTATACCTTACGTTTTTTTTTTTTAAGTTAAGAAATAATTCAATGACTTTTCCCGCTCTATAGGGCTATTAGGGTTACTATTAGTGCAGACTTGTACTGACTAAAGCCCACTCTTGTTCTTTCTTTGCCTTCGTTCCAGGGCACCGGGGTTCTCTTTCGCAAAACCCATGGTCCCAGTAGGCTTTGACCCCGCTGGGCCCCTACGGTTTACGGGCGCGTGAAACACTAAGCGCCGTCAACGACTCGGGCTCCGTCCAGAGAGCGAGCTACCCCTTGCTCACCGTCTGCAAGCCAGCGCCGACGTTGGCCTTTATGCTGGAGTGCACTAAATACCATACACTTACACATTTTAGGGTTTGATGAGTACCCCTGATGTCGATTTATTAATTATTAGGCTGCCTTCAAACGGACTGCATCGCAGCACTCGCGCGCAGTCAATACAGTAAAATTTGAAATATTAATTTATATATTTTTTTTTGTACACCAAGATAATAAATTGTATAATTTGAGCTTTCAATTAAAAAAAAACACAATTGGCGGCCTTCTTGCATTCCGCAATCTTTTTCAATCAAATTGTAATGGACTGAAATGGAAATGATGCTTTACGTATCCATATTGGTTAACCTTTATAATACAGCATAGCACATCTCTAGTGGAAAGCCAGCCTTTTATGCCGCGCGTGTCAACAATTCGTCTTACTGACACTTATGTCACGTCGGAGTGTATTTTCTGTTGATGTATAAACCTAAGTCATTGCTTTTCATGGCAGTCTTAAAGAAGATAAGGGTGGGTTTTCGGTGTCAAATTTTATTAGAGTTATTATGACCGCCTTTGATACCTCAAAGACGATAAGAGTACGTTTACAGAGTAAGGGTTTGGTAATATTCATGAACAGGCTTAAAAACTCCATAGTTTTTGACGAAAAGTTTGAATTATTGAACGCAGTTAAACTATTGGTGGTAATGAGTTGATAATTATAATCAGCCAAAAAAAAATACATGTAAATACATACTCAACTTTTTTTTTTTTTGGTGGAGAAAATGAACCAATGACAACCCCCGCTCTTGTGCGGAGCGGGAGATAGTGTCAGACTCTTACTGACTAAAAAACTTACCCTCCTTCAAGCCTTCATACCGGGGCTCGAGTTCTCTTTCGGATAACCCTGGCCCCAGTACGCTTCGACCCGGCTGGGCCCCTGCTGTTGCTGACAATTCCTTGAGGCACGCGGGAACAGTGCGCGCCGTCGACGACTTGGACTAGGTCCGGACAGTTACCGGACGGCTGGACAGCGAGCTAACGTTGCCACACCCTAGGAACCGCCTATCGACCTTGTTTCGGCCTAGGAACGTGATTGCTTTCTCAAACATATACATTCAGAAACACAAGACTACCAAACACAGACTAGACGTAAAACACCTATCTTTATATCATCTCATAATATTATCATTTCGCTAGGCTGTCTTTGCTGATGCAAAGTTGGGTAAATAGCAAGAATTGACTTTGCAATAATACTCGTACATATCGATATTTAATAAAGTTACGCTAAATAAGTCACAGTGAACGTATCGCAAAAGTTAATTTTGTATATGAGTCAACCCTTCCTTTCTGCTAAAGGACTCATAAACATCTTCTTGAAGCTCTTATTCAAACACGTCTTCACAAATTCAATGTTACGAGTAAAACTTTTACTGTAATACGTCAAAAAGATCTAAAACATTCTTCACAAGATATTACTCGTCTGGATGTTCTCCATCTATAAGTTTTAACCTATCACTTCAAAGACTAGTACACTCGCGAGCAAAAAGATGTAACCAGGTAGAAAATCCACAATCTATTTTCAGAGCAAGAGATTCTCAAACTTATTTATTACGCGTCCCTTACTAAAAGAAAAAAATATCTGCATCTATTTATGCCCATAATAAATTTTAATGTTTTTAGGTTACTATCAAAATATATAGACAATGAAGTAAGTAAATAGGTAGGATTTAGTCGCCGCACCGTCCGAATTATTGTGTTTTTTGTTAACTGTAAAACCCAAATTGAACTATTAAAGCTATGGAGATATATTAAGGTGTTCAGCTCCGTCTCTCTTTCTCGCTCGCACGCCTGACATTTTAACACGTCATGGTAAGACCACTGGTCATTAACAGCATAAATACATGACGAATATCTACCCACCTACCGATACAATCATAAAAATATCAAATTATTATGCTTTTTTTCGATTTTTTTAAAACTTTTTTTTAAACTTATATATGTATGGCTAAACTTTGTGAGTTTATTATTTCTTTACGCTCGAACGGTTGAACGGATTCGGATAAATTTTTTTACACAAGTAGAATATACCCCGGAATAGCATTTAGGATTTTTATACTGATAGTATGTTCCCGGGGAAAATTTTCTACGTCCACGCGGGCAAAGCTGCTGGCAGCTACAGTATAGATAATTTCCATACGAGTGACCCACGCCTCCTTTTACGAGTACCTACGCCCCCCTTGGGTGGTGCGCCCCTCACGCTCAAAACGCTTGTTCTAGAGCTCGATAGAAGTTATAAGATGATATGCGGCTCCAAATATTAAAGTAGTAAATATAGATTTGGGTTGTTCATGTGTGGAGATTTACGTGAACACTGTTTTTGTGTGCGATACCAAACGCTCCGACCTGTAAGGAAAACCACAAAGGTGTGTGTATATGTGGGGACAGAACCACACCACACCTCACAGATAAAAAGTGTACCGTGTGAACTTGCACACTTATGCAAGGAAGACTTACCCGCCTTGGTGAGATGAGTCAACAATTAGGTCATTCAAAAATTTGACTGAAGGCGAATTTCACCAATAAAATAATAGAGCTTGTTTTGCACATCTAAATTACGTTCAAGTGCTGAGTGTCAAATATTTGAAATACTCCACAACAGTGAAGCCATTGACAACTTTAGAACGCTAATCGCGTTTAGCTTAATTAATGGAATTTGTATTCTGCGAAAGTAAGTCTGTCTGTCGGTCCGTTATTTTTTCACGTCTTAATGAATGAACGGATTTGGACGAAACTTCGCCTTGTGAGCAAAATTTCGTCATAAAACATGCCTAGAATAGACTGATTTTTGTATCCTTGGAATATTCTTTTCTTTATGTAGAAGTTCTCCTTCTTCTTAGTCATGCACTGCGCATTTGGGGGAGGTTCACCTATGTCGTAAAGTGGACGTTTTTCGATTGAAATCATGACGATCATCATCTTATTAGCGAATTGACATAATTATAGTTCATGCAATCTACACTAATATTATAAAGAGGTAAAGTTTGTTTTTATATTGTTTTGTTTGTAGGAGGTACTCTCTGAAAGTACTGGTACAATTGCGAATTTTTTTACATTGACAGAAAGCTGTTTTATTAACCTACTCGGGTGAAGTTGCGGGCAAAAGCTAGTATTAAATTTAAAAAAAAATTGAAAGTGGCATTTTTAAATGACCATGTGTAACATTATGGACCCCGTTACTTTCTAGGCATACGTATAAGATAGTTCAACACACATCCATATTTTTGCCCTGCACTGTACATGTTCTACTATCTGACCGATGTTGATGCATCCCACAATTTTCCACTCAAAAATGTAAGAACGTGAAATGGAGAGGAATTCGCAGATTAAGCTTGGTTTCATAGCAAAGAATATGAAATCGCTTTGTGAGTGTTATGAGATTTGAAAAGGAAATTCATTTTACGTCCTGAATATTTTTAGTGATAAATGAAAATGTAAATTACGGCTCCTAAATAAAAGTTTAGAAAAAAGGACGCACTTAGATGTTTTGTATGTTTAGCAAAAAACACTTCAATTTATCTGATATAAACATTTCCTCAAGTATTGGTTACTTTGATTTTTTCACTGAAGTTATGGCCCCGTATAAACCCAAATAAGTTATTTACCACAATTATTAATTTACCACTACTGTTTTTAAACCAGTAAAGCACACATCTTAAAGAACCAAAAAGTGCAGTTTTTTTTTGTCGTGTTACTTTTTTAGTGTCACAATAAAGTCTATTTCCTTCCATTCCTTTCCATATCGTTCCGTTACGTTCCATTCCATTCCACTCTTTTCTACTCGATTCTATTCTATTCCAATAACACACTATACGGTCGAATGATGAGTTCTCCTTCCTTCTCATGGAAAAGAGGCCAGAGTCCCAGCCGTTACATATACATTGATCTCTTTTCAGTTTTCTAGTTTAACAGGCATATTTTTTTTTTCTCAAAGGAGAATTTTGGCCGAAGGGTGTCTTGTATCGACGATTTCGTGAAAGGATACCGACCTCGCAGCGGAACACGACGCCGTCACTTCTTGTGCAATAGTTTATAGTTTAATAATGATTAGCTATAGTATCTTTTAATGTATTAGTTTATTATTTTGTAACATTATTTTTGTATTTTATCTATGGGCCTTAAATGCCTGATAATAAAGGATTATTATTATCATTATTATATTTTACTGCCAGGGTAATGGAAAGGGTATGCTCGGAGTTTCCTTGCGTGATCGCATCAGGAATGAAGATATCCGCAAGAGAAACAAGGTCGCCGACCTAGCCCGAAGAATCGCCAAACTTAAGTGACAGTGAGCAGGACACATTGTTCGCAGAACAGATGGTCGATGGGGCCGAAGGGTTCTAGAGTGGCGCCAGCGTACCAGAAGGCCTCCTACAAGGTGGACCGACGACCTAGTGAGAGTCACGGAAATGCGGTGGATGCAAGACGCACAGGATCAGTAATTGTGGCGACGCTTGGGAGATGTCTGTGTTCAACAGTGGATGTTTTTCCGCTGAAATAATGATGATGATGATTATGATATTTTACTGTTTCAAACATTCAGTTTTGAATATTTTGCACGATTTTGCACACATTAAAAACACAGCTAAAGCGTAGTATATTGAAAGGTTAATCAATAATTAGGGGAATGACGTCACGAGTCGAGGCCCGTGTAAGCAATAATAGCGGTTGGATGAGCGTTCATTGATTTTAAAGATGTATTAATTACGTCCGGTCCCTTGAAAGGTAAACAAGGGAATAAAGCGGCGATAGGCACTGTTTTAAACAGTTCGCTTGTTGTTTACATTTATATATAATGCCTTGAGATATAGGTAGTAGTCAAGCTATGGGTTAAAGGCAATTGAGACAGCTCGTGTAAGATAAAAGAACTAAAGGGACTATCTGTAGCTTGATTCACGTAAAATCAAACAAGCCAAATATCGTTGAAGTTTTATAGTCTTTCGATCGAAGTCCTATCCAAAATCGGTATTCACGTGTTCCTTAATCGGGATTGGATAGAACGACAACTCAACTGGCTCTAAACTAAACGATATGTTAAACACTTATTTCCAGTTGCATTAATAAGTATTCTATCAGGATAAAGCCTTGAGCATAGGCGTAGGGTAGCCAGCCTTTCGGTGTTTTACAGGATGCATTTTGGAGAGTGTGCGCAGGAATTGCATGACTTGATTCCGCCATCGCAATTCTACCATCGGACATCCCGACGTACGGCGAATATTCACCCTTACGTTGTTGAAACCTCTACGGTCCGGAATAAGCGTTTCGCCTCGTCGTTTATACCACGTACGTCGAAGGACTGGAACAGTCTGCCTGCTGCGGTCTTCCCGTCCGATTATAATTTGGGTGTCTTCAAGGCTAGAGTGAATAGGCTCTTAATAAACTAGTGTGCCTCACCATCAAAGATTGCATCGCTACTTACCATCAGGTGGGATCGCAGTCAAGCACTAGTTTATCTTTTTAAAAAAAAAAAAAATAATAATAATGAAATACAGACATTTTTTTTAAATCGACTCTTCGACCAAACGACTTTAAAATCGGTGTCGTTCAAACTCGATTGATGGATCATGTACGGTTTTCATTACGTGAAACGGGCTACTGTTTGACTATCAAAAAACCGGGCAAGTGCAAGCCGGACACGCGCATTGAGGGTTCCGTTCAAACTTATCTATGAAAACATTTCAATTCCCGAATTGAGTTACGAAAATTTTTTCGAATTACAAAAAAATGTGTTCATGCAAAGTTTCAATATTGCAGGTCAATGTGAAGTTCCCTATGAATTTTGATTCTCTTTAGAATTTTGACACTCTCAAGGGAATCAATCATTTCTGCCGCATAAGCCGCCGTATCTTTTTTGCGTTAACTCAGAAATCAGATTTTTTCACAGCTTCAGGGTCTGTGGTAGACCTGAGTATGGGTCTTCACAGACAGACTAACAGACAGACGGATAACAAAATAATCCTATAAGGGTTCCGACTTATTTCTTTTGAGGTACGGTACCCTAAAAAAGCGTTTGAAAAGATAAATTCTACCCTATTCTACCCGTATACTCTGATCTTGAATCAATTTCAAAGCGTGGAAAATAATTCACAAAACAACTACAAATCAGTTTTTCAAAGAGAACGCCTCCGTTAATCCTCGGGTTTGTCATGAGATTTGTCTAGCAATAAGCTTCAAACAAACTTACTATTTCGGTATTAGAGGATAAAATAATAAAGCTTAAAGATATATACGCATAAACTTTCATATATATCTAAACGATAATCATACTATTTATATTATGAGTGAAATTTTGTGTGTGTGTTTGTTACTTCTTCACACTCAAACGGCTAAATGGATTTGTATAAAATTTGGCACACGCGTATCCTGGAATAGTATATATAGTATTTTTCCATTATTTTCTACTGTCATGAGAGTGAAGCCGCCGACAACAGCTTGTAATTTTATAATGCTGAAGATTTTGTTTATCTGGTTGGTTGGTTTAACGCGCTAATCAAAGGAAGGAACCTACTAGTTCGAATTGAAAAAAATGTTTAAATGTTGGGTAGCTTATTTATTGAGGAAGGTTATAGACTACATGGGGCTCTCTCAATCCATCTCTAAAACAGTTCCAGTGTGGAGCCGCTACACAGGATATTCGTCCCGTTTCTTTTTAGTGGCCCGCCCAAGGGCAAGAGATATCATTGGATGATTTTTCAATGATATCTCCTGCCCTTGAGTGGGCTGGGAGAGTGCGCTAGACGTTTACTGACTAAAAGCCACTCCTAGTTCCTTCGTTGCTTTTCGTTTCAGGGCCGGGTTTTCCTTTTAGAAGCGAATAGTCCCAGTATCCGTCCCCTTTTATGTTACCCATTCTGCACTACGACCTGCACTTTTCAGGATTTATACAAGACCTATAACAGAGCTATACAGGTTGACAAATACTGGTCAGAAAAAGATATAGTTTGCGTTCAAGAAGAAAAAAAAGAAGAATAGACTAAATATCATCAAATTTACAAGCACGACTCACGGGAGCAGAGCAGTAACTAAAGTCGCATGTAAGGCTAGTCTATAGTATTTAAACTTTAGTATTTAGTTTGTAGACACGCAGGACTTTAGACCCTTCTCAATGTCTGACACTGAGACCTGGTCACAGGTGTTAGTCTCAACGTCTATTAGAGATGTCAAAAAGGTGTTTAAGCCCTTGATTAATCATGTTCTAATTAATTAAGACAGATTGCCGTCTACAATTAAAAGCATCAAATTGGATATGTTTAATTTGCGTCTTTTTGCAAAATTGAGAAATGTATTATCAATTTTGCAAAAAGACGATATACCTCGGCGAACCTCGGCGTCCGCAAAAAAAAAATTGCGGACGCTAAGGTTACCTGGCTAGACGGGAAGCGTGGCTTGCTGCCATGTTCTGTCATCCAAGTTCACATTTAGGGTCGAAGATATTTATTATGTTGCTAATAATTCGATCGATTTTTTTCCAAAAGTTGAGGGTGTTTCCAAAGATGGGAGGAGCGAAGGCTTTATGTAAATGGCCTAAAGCAATCAAATAATATATTTACATCTCACATTACACTCTCACTTCTCATCACATTATTTGGGGTCGGTGTACCACGTTCTTTCCTTCCATCCTGTCCTGTCACCTGTCACGCTATCAATAACTCCCTGTTCTTTTATCACTCCTCATATAATCCATCCATCTTATGTTTGGCCCATTCCCTCTTAGTCTTAATTAAATTTTTCCAGAATTAATTACAAATACTTTTAACAGTAATTGGAATTATTTTCTAATATGTCTTTGCTCTTTGCGTTGTTTGTGTTCGTTTGTATAAAATTTTTAGTCCAATAAATTAATATCGACCAAGTAATAGAACTAGAGTGCCTTTTTGCTTTTTGTAGGTTTAAAATTATCAAATAACTTCTTTGGTCTTTCCGTTCGATTATACAATTGCCGGCACGCATCTTGAGCGCTGGCTTCAAGTTGTGCAGAAGTCAAATATTCGGTCTCTTTAGTGGTGCGAAGTGAGACGCGGGGGCGGGGAGTGTCAGTGATTGGCTCGCCGCGCCATCGCATCATAGACGTCACTCATGATTCGTTCCCTGCTCGACGATGATTGGCTCGCCAATGTATGAAATGCGCAAAGCGATACCCACTCTGAAGCCGAGCTCTCAAGTTCCGTGACGGTAATTGTAATTTAGGTGTCTTCAAGGCTAAATTGAATAAGCTCTAAATAAACTAGTGCAATTCAGTACTATTAACGATTGCATCCATGTTTACCATCGGGTGGAATTGCAGTCAAGCACTAGTTTATAGCATTAAAAAAATAATTAAATGCTATAAACTATAGTTTTGCTCGTCCTTTATGGCTAGTCTCTCCGCAATGTGGACCAGAAAGAGATGTCAGTAAACCTCAAGAGGCCAGCAGGGCTGAATGAGCAAAAGTATGAAAGGGATGCTCGTGGCCCTAGAACGCAAAAGGCAACTGAAGAAACGTAGGTGTGGTTTAATTCAGTAACAGTCTGATACGCCCGCCCTCCCGCTCCGCCCAAAGCGTGAGAAGTTGTTGTATGATTTACCAACTTAAAAAAAAACCTTTGAAGAATCTAGTTACATCGTATAAGGAGTAAATGGCTCTCAGGACGCTTTAATTGGAACTAGTTTCTTATGAACGAAGCTTACGCGTTTCGGACCATTACCGTGAAGAAGTACTTACAAAAAGAAGGAAAAAGACTCTTCTTATAATTTACTACACTAGTACAGGATAAGTCTCGGCCAACTTGTCTAGCAGTTTAATTTTTTCAATGTCACTGTTATCTAACCGCAAAACTTGCACTACTGCATATTTATTTATTTACTAGCTTCTGCTAGCGGCTTTGCCCGTGTAAAAGTAAGTTCCTCCATACAAAACCCGGGCTTGGTTCTTACCGGACCGCTAGCTCGAGCAAACGGTGGCCGATAACTGTCCTCACCGAGGCTTCCTGGCTAATTGCTTCCTATTCCCTCGCACTCCGTACCATGGCCTAAACCAGGGCCGGACACGTGACTCCACCGCAGCCGAACGCTTCCACAAGGACACAACGGTGCGGTGATCCATCGTGCTTTCCAGGCGATCCGCACATGGGCACGCCACAATTATGGCGGTAAGTCCCCTCTTTGAGGCGTGGCTGGAAAGACCTCACGGCGTCCTTACCTTCCGTATGACACAGGTCCTCCCCGGACATGGCACGTTCGGGAGGTTCCTGCGCCGGATTCGTGCGGAAGTGACGCCCGGGTGTCGCCACTGTGCGAAATGCCCGGAGCACACGGTGGAGCACACAGCCGAGGTGTGCCCTGCTTGGGCGGAGCATCGCCGTGCCCTCGTGGCGTCGGCGGCGGAGACCTCTCGCGCAGGGCCTTGGTTCAAGCCATGGTCCGGAGCGAGGAGGAGTGGCAGGCGGTCGCCGACTTCTGCAAAGCAGTAATGCTCGCAAAAGAGGAGGCTGAATGCATCAGGCAACGGCGCTCTCGCCGCTGCCACCGGTACCGGGATCCCGATCCCGACTTCCGGCCACCGTAGGCGCGGGCTTGCGGACAGTGAGCAATGGAGCTCGAGCCCGAGCTCGAATTTTAGTCAATAAGAGTCTGACACTATCTCCCGCTCCGCCGAAGAGCGGGGGTTGTCACTGGATGATTTTTCCCACCATAAAAAAGGCGATCCGCACAAAATAGATAAGTAATCCGACTTACTTATCTCATTAAGAGTAGTATTTCAAGTCAAGTAAAGGAATAAATAAGTCAAGCTTTTAAAATAGTAAACAGGACACAATGAAAGCAATTAGGTTTGCTAGACCAGCGCAATGGAATAATTTACTACTCAAAATGGTGGAAAATAGTTATGCGAAGCCATTTCACTCGTTTGTATAGAATGTGCTGTGATATGGGCACTTAGGCTACGGCGTTGGTGGAATGAACAGATTTATGGAGTTGATATTTTATGTAAGAAATGCGGTATTGTACAAAAGGGTTAACGCGGTCCAGAACGCAAATGGCAATTGAAGGAAAAATGGTGGATTTTAGTCAGTAAAAGTCTGTCATTCCCTCTTGTTCCTTTCAGAGCCGGAAGCGCGTTATTTAATGGTTGTCTACCCCAAAAGAGGTCCACTGCTGAGCATGGACTTTTCTCAAGTGGCCCAGGTCACCACATCTACCAGTCTCATGATTTTCGTATTCAGGAGATTTTACTTTAATTCACTGCTTCGCTTCTGTAGACTATTACATAAAGAATCATTCATCAGAACGCGTTGTCATTTTTCAGAATGACAAGCCTATACTTTTCTATGAACTACCACTACTTTTATAAAAATAAATTTTACATAGTAATTTTTAAAGAATATTTATTCAATCGATCGATCATTGTGGCGACACTTGAGGGAGGCCTATGTCCAACAGACGTCTATCGGCTGAAAATTATGATGATGATGATTTATATATTACTAGCTTTTGCCCGCGGCTTCATCCGCGTTCATAAAATATAGCCTATGTCATTCAGGAATAAAGCAGCTTTATATCCGTGAAATAATATCAGCATTCGGCACAGTACTTTCAGAGATTACCTCTTCAAATAAAAAAAAAACATAAAAACAAACTTTATCTCTTTATAATATTTTTTTCAGTTGGGTAAATCATCCAATGATTTCTCCCGCTCTGTGGCGGAGGCGCAAACAGATTAAAGTTTTTTGAAAACATTTCTGTATAAAAAGTCCTACCACCAATTTTCATCCAAATCGGTTCAGTCGTTCTTGAGTTATAAATAGTGTAACTAACAGACTTTCTCGTCTACTAATTTCTTCTAACAAGAAGTAAAGCTATCAACTTATTAAACAGTTATCAATGTTATTTTAATTAAAACATAAAACCATTTTATCAAAACTATTATGTGAAAAAATATTATATTAATAACTTTATATCACTTATGTAAGTACTGCAGCAGATTTTCTACTGAAATAATAACAAGCAGATTTTTATTGTGATCTCATGACCCGAAGTCGTCGTAAACTTAAGATTGTGGTGTAAGTAGCACAGTCTGTTTACAACCCACAATATAAAGCACCAACGACGAAGTAACTAGCTAAGGTTCAAATCATAGAACAAAGAATAGATTAGAACAGCGCATAGTGTTCCACAGCAGAATCAAGGCTGCTGACATAGCACGAAGGATCGCCAAACTTAAATGGCAATGGGCAGGGCACATTGCTCGCAGAACAGATGGCCGTTGGGGCCGAAAGGTTCTGTTTTGGCGACCACGTACCGGAAGACGAAGAAGCATTGGAAGGCTTCCTACAAGGTGGACCGATGACCTGGTAAAGGTATCGGGAATCCGATGGATGCGGGACGCACAGGATCGTTCATTGTGGCGACACTTGGGGAGGCCTATGTCCAACAGTGGACATCTATCGGCTGAAATTATGATGATGATGATAATAGTGTTTCACGCGCAACTCAAAGAGATGTCAGCAAAACCGTAGGAGCCCAGCAGAGCGGAAGCCCGAACCGAGGCCATGGATTGATTTAAAAAAAGGGTATTCGTGGTCCTGGTAAGTAATGTGTAACTAAAGTCTGACATCCCGCTCGGCCCTAAAAGGGGAGAAGTTATTTGATGATTTTGCACCTTAAAAAAATAGAAGAGATTAGAGACGCTATTACTAGACGCAGTTATTTCGTTTTGATATGACAATTGACATCACTGCCCTTTTTTGTAGGTAGGGAATCATCGTAACTTTTCCAGCTCTGGGTGGAGTGTCAGTGAGTGTCACACTTTTATTGTTTTAAACTCACACACTCTTACGAGGAATCTCATTGCTGTCACTGCCCTTCAGGGTCACGGTAACTCTTTTGAACATTCCTGCAGCCCCAGCAAGTATCAGCCTTACGGGGCTTTTTAAAATCTGATGACATCTCTTTGTGGCGCGCGAAGAACATAATGCGCTGTAGACTAAGACTCGAACAGTGGACTTCGAGGTGATTCCGTACTCTATGGTCCAGACTTTTTGTTCGGCGAACCGCATGTATAGACGGTAATATGCTGAAACGCTTAAAGCGAAAAACGCTTGCTGCCATTTTTGCCTTATTACCATACTAAGCTAGAGTTTTTTAAATGTGGAATGGTTTAATAACTTAGTACAGCTTAGTTGGTTCTAGTGATGTTTTTCTTTTTGTTGTAGACTTTTTAAAACAAAAAAAAAGATAGCTTGATTGATTGCGTATTGTTTAAACGGGCTCATGTTTTTTCTGATTACTGAAATTCAATTTGAACCAACCGAATTCGATGGATTTAAATTGATATGAATTGGAAATTCATTCATTAATTTCGTAACAAAAAATGAAAACAATCAGTTCGCATGATTGGCTCTAATAGTATTAATTCTGGATATGATAATTCGTTTATTTGGATTTTAGAGACCATCAAGTAATTTGACTTCTTATAACATATTTACTAAACAGAAGTAGGTAATCTTAGTTCAAGCAATTCAAAAGTAGGCTAGGCTCTTAATAATCTATTGCGCTTTACCATCACTGCTTACTATTAGCTGGCACTGCAGTTAAGCACTAGTTTATCTATGCATCTATACATATAAATAAAATTGGAGTGTCTGTTTGCAATATTGAAATAACCGCTTTTTACTACATGCATATGAATATATATACGTTACATACACCAAAATATTTTTTTTCACAATTTTTGTCTGTCTTTTTGTCAGTCTGTCTGTTTGTTCCGGCTAATCTCTGAAATGGCTGGACCGATTTTGACGGGATTTTATTGGCAGGTAGCTGATGCAATAAGGAGTAACTTAGGCTACTTTTATTTTAGAAAAAATAAATTCGAAATCCTGCAGTCCACGCGAACGAAATCGCGGGTACAGCTAGTCTACACTAATATTATAAAGAGGTAAATTTTGTTTTTTTGTTTGTAGGAGGTAATCTTTGAAAGTACTGGTCCAATTGCTAAAAGTTTTTCACGTATAGAAAGCTGCTGTATTCTTGAGTAGGATAGGCTATATTTTATGTATGCGGGCGAAGTCGCGAGCAAAAGCTAGTTCTTGTTAAATCTTAATTGGTTCACTAGTGTTTGTGTGTGCGTGCGTAGATACACATGTCGATGTGCTACCAGCATCGAGCCTCATTTAATCACGAGAACGGTCAGTTCGAATTCCTAAGAAATTGAACTGAACGAGACATTTTTATTAAGTTTTCAATACTTCCAAGCTTCTTTAAAAAGTTTTCGAAAACTGGATTCATGGCTGACTCGAACTTGCTCCTCGGATGTTCTTAAACCCGTTCCCTGACAGATTTTCTTTTAACAGTATAAAAGTAAGTGTAGAAATACTGTCATAAGTTTTTGCGATTTTTATTATGTTATGACAAAAGTTCACATACAAAGGGCATTGGAACCGCCGCCGGGATACTGATCCTGATTTCCGGCCACCGTAGGCGCGGGCTTGCGGACAGTGAGCAATGGGTAGCTCGCTGTCCAGCCGCTCGGTAACTGTCCGAACCAAGCCCAAGTCGTCGACGGCGCGCACTGTTCCCGCGCGCCCCAAGGAGTTGTCAGCAGCAGCCCCTGCTGTTGCTGACAACTCCTTGCCCCAGTAGGCTTCGACCCGGCTGGGCCCCTACCCAGCCGGGTCGAAGCCTACTGGGGCCAGGGTTATCCGAAAGGGCTCTCGAGCCCCTGTATGAAGGCTTGAAGGAACGGGATGGGTTTTTTAGTCAGTAAGAGTCTGACACTATCTCCCGCTCCGCCCAACAACGGGGGTTGTCATTGAATGATTTTTCCCATCGGAATAAAAAGGGGCATTGGAAATATTTGCATAAAAATTGTAAGTTGAATGTTGAATACATTCTAATGGACGGAATTTGAGTAGGTAAGAAACAAAAGGAGGTTTATTAAGGTGGACTGATGAACTAGTGAGGCTGGCGGCAATCCAATGAATGCGTTAATTGTGGTGACAATTGGGGGAAGGCCTATGTCCAGCAGTGGACGTCTTTCGGCTGAAATTACGATATTGAAGAAAATAAAAACGACAGAAATAATGTTTATTGTCATAAAGACGGGTCGTACAAAAATCATTTACTTATGTGCGTAAAAATCATGTATTTATTAAGTAGGTAGGTGCGTGATGGGTACATAAATTAAGGATCAACAAGATTATGTTATCCTCCTTAGTATATTTGTTTATACATAAATTATAAAATAAATAAATTATGTCAGAATCGGAACGGAATTTGTTGTATAACAACAAAAACAACAACACCAAAAATAACACAACTTAATATAATATGTATGTAGAAGCAGGACTTTTACTAACAACAGAAGTCTCCTTTTACGCCTCAATTATATTATGTAACAACTTGTTTTAAAACACTACTAATTACTTCTGTATTCTGGGCACATTTACAAACATTTGTACATAAACTCACTAACACAAGACACCCAGACACGGAACTCCTATCTTGTAGGCCATCCGTGCTCCATGTCATCCAAATATTCATGCAGGAAACGAGCCTTCGTCACAGGTAATCGCTCAACCACTACGCATAATTACGAGTTACGAGCCTGAAATAAAATTGGAAAAAAAAGAGAACACACGTTTTAAGTATCATTTAAATCAAGATAATCTCGTAATAACGACCTCATTTTATAAGTGCAATATACTTTAATACGACACCACCAATAAAACAAAAGCCCGCACCACAAAATACATAGGTACAGAAGTCAATCTACATACAAAGCGCGCTCGAGCAACGCACACAAAGACACCATTCACAGACACGATGTCTCGGTCGATCACTCGTCGAACAATTCCGGCTCAAACGCTCATTAGTGTGCGTCCACCGAGCATAGGTATAAAAAGTGAAGTACATACATGAGATTGTCTTCTGTACCTATCTATTTTGTGCCCGCACGCTCCATCCACTGTATTTATCCCCAACAATGAATATAAATCAATAAAAGATTTATTTTAATGAATTGCATCAATTAAGTAGGTAATCGGTATGCAATGGCTTCGCAAACAGACCCGTTAATAATCGTGGGCTGAAACTCGCAGTTCTGAAACAGGGCTGTTTACTTGTGCCGAAAGCGTTTCACTTTGTACAAACGACAGTTTCGTTCAAAATATAGGGTTGGTAGTATCGTATTATAATATTATCGCACTATTGTTAACTAGCTTTTGCCCGCAACTTCACCCGCGTACATAAAATATAGTATAATGTCACTCAGAAATAAAGCAGCTTTCTACTGGTGAAAACGTTTTAGCAATCGGACCAGTACCCCTAGCCAAGTTGCTAATCTGCAATAGTTAACGCTTGTAGAAATCTTCCAATGTATGGGAATGACGTCGTCTTAACGCTCAGTCACGTGGGCAGAACAAAAGAATTGGCGGCAAGGTCAACTCGAAGCGTTCGGCGCAAGCAAAACGTTTGTAACTTGGCTAGGGGGGCAATACTTCCAAAGATTACCTCCTACAAAGAAAAAACTTAAAAAACAAACTTTACCTCTTTATTATATTAGTGTACATTATTGCAGTTATACAATTTTGACGATTTTTAGCTGACTTCAAAAAAAAAAGAAGAAAAAAAGAGGATGTTCAAAATTCGATTGCGTTTTTTTCTGTTATGTTCAACAATAACTTTGCCAATTGTTAACCGATAGGTACCCATCACATTCTAGAAGTTTTGGTAGTGAAATACAGAACGGCTAAAAACTGAAAATTTTATAATATTTTTAACAAACTTATATACAATCGACCTCCAAATAAAAATGTTTAAAAACTCTTTATAAATTTCAGAAATCAGTGTCAATAAATGAAATAACAAAATGAAAAACAACGATATCAACAAATAACGTATTTTTTTTTGTTTTATTTTGATAGTGAATCTTTCTGAAAGTCAAAATTCTCAAGAATACGTACAAATTTTACTATGTGGCCAACTCTGCCATCAGAAAAAGGCAACAGCTGCTATACGTTTATGGTCCCACCACACCTTGATATAAATTTAGAGATTTTTGATTAATCACACACACTATTACAAAGGAGAAAATTAATATTTCTTAATCCTCCACATTGAAAGGGCAGAACCGATTTGATTGTGGAATGCGAGTAGACCATGTCTTAGAATCCTACACAAAGGACACTTTTTAGCCCTGGTATATAGGATAATATTCTACTTTCACGTGGGCAAAACCACTGACAAAAGCATTTTTTTTATATATATCAATTAGTGTTGACTACACATTAAAAGTGGTTTAGATCGATTTATACTTTATCACCAAATAAAAAGTTGCTGTCAACATGTATATATTCAAAATAATAGAGTGCTGAGACACTTTCTAAGCAAGCTTGTTTTATGAAAACCTCATCTATACCTATCTATCAGACTAGTTCGAAATCAAGAGCAAACCCATTCACAAATAAAAATAAAATGCTAAAGGTAGCAGAAACATCTTTCTCCAGAGGCCAGATAAAAGATTGCTGATCACTATGGTCAGCAATCTTTTAGCTCTCTCCTTTTCCTCTTTTATTTATTCGCGACAAAAATATAAGTTTTGTACAGTAAACAAAAAAATCTTGGGTAGAAAGCATTTTTAAGCCTAAATAAATATAAGGTAAACTTTTTTGTTAGACGTGACGGTACATTAATGTTTGCAAATTTGATTTTTAACGTCTTCGAGATGAAACGTTAAAATAAACGTTTGAATGAAAAATTTAGCGCTCAGCAGCTGGTGGTAGGACCACCACGCATTTTAGATAATTATTTTAATTTTTCAAAAATCTTTGACTACATGTTAACTTAAATACTACATCATAGGAATATTACAGTAGATTATATTTATGGTATAATAGTACATCTATTTTTGTATTTGCTTTTTCTCACTCTTTTTTTTTCTTACCACTATTTTTCTCTGCATCACCCAAAGGTTGACTGGTAGAAAATGTCTAAGGCATTAAGTCTGCCTCTGTACTTTAGTATTTTATTATTCTATACCTTTTATTATTATAAAACATCTTAATAATTATAATATTAAATAGAAACAACATGTGTTGAGTGGTTAACATTTAAAAACAATTATTTAAGGTCAAGAAGACTATTAAAATCTAGAGGTGAGACTGCATAAAGTTAAGGAGCATTAACTACCCTAAATTAGGCAACCCTACTTTAAAGTGACGTAGAAATAACACCAAACGCTGTGTAATATGAAACTGAGACTAAATGGTCGGTTCTCATTCCGTTTTAATATTAAACTTGTATTTCGTTCACAGTTTCAAACGACACGCCGCCGCCTACAACGAACCAATTATAAATTTTAGAGCAAATTTTTGGCAGTTAACGTGATACGCAGAGTTTTGGACGTTTTTAATTAATACGATACAGACTTTTTTTGGATCCGAAAATGCTCTTTTGAATCTGAAAAATATGATACACAAACTGTATTAATAACTAGCTTTTGCCTGCGGCTTCACCCGAGTACATAAAATGTAGCCCATGTCTTGTGTACTTTCCGAGATATTCTCCATATTAAAACGTTGTTCATAACACGAAAATACTTGATAGTAAACAAACAAATGAGACACGATGTAACAAAACATTGATTTTTGGATCATCCGACATCAGAACGCATGTATTTCACTGCGTTTTTTTTTACATCTCTCGCTCTTGGGCAGAGCAGAGAGCTTGTCAGACTTTTACTGACTAAAGCCCACTCCTAAGTTTTCTTTCAGAAGCAAACTCGTGACCCTAGTTGGCTTTGGGTCTGCTGTGGCGCTATGGGTTTGCTAAAATCTCTTTAAGGCGCTTGTGGAATGCTCCGGCCGTCTACAACTCGGGCTCGGTCCGGACGATTTCCGGTCAGCTGGACAGCAAGCTACCCATTAATGGCGACTAATTTGAAGAATTAAAGCGTGAGCTTTTTAGCCGTGGGGCTACGGTGGCTATTTCACTACATGCTGTCATATCCAGCGCTCAAGCATCGGAGCATCCCAGCAGTCCGTCAATACGCTCAAGATGCTGTTGGAACTATCTCGCATACGAGTTAAGGTCGAAGTGCAACGTTTTCGCATGATTGTCGTAAAACTGTCAACGCCAGCCTCAGAAAACATACCAGTGGCACCGTAATACTGCGTCAGCCCCACAGCATCCTAAACGCATTGTAATACTGCTGCTGCTGAGGGCACATAACAGAGCAGCAGATCTGAGCTCATAACCACCATGAAGAGCCAAGGAATGCGGTCGTTGTGGCCGAAATCGGCTAGATGGCATCATCATCATCATCATCAAAAAAAAAAAATCATCATCATCAATACTGCTCTCGCAGTTCACTGCAAATAATAAACCCACAAGCTGCACGAGTAAAAGGATCGACAGTATGCCTTGAAAAGCGTTACTATAAATAACGAAGATATTGTGATATTGCAGGAGATTGTATGAGCTATTCCTCTTATTAACTTGTAAGCTGGCTAGACAATCATACTTTTTAATGTGAATGAAATGAATTTGAAAAAAGATAAGTATTATAGTAGAAGGAAGATGAATTATGATGGATGACAAACCGCTTGGAGGAATGAATGTTTTTATAAATAATACAAAAACTGTACGGAGTAAGCTTGAAAGCTTAAACCCTAAAGTAGGATATCGATGCCTCCCACGTAAGTTGCTGTAACCCACAAAATGGCGATTTTGTGTTTTCACTCAAAAATGTCTAATTATATGTAATCTGGGTATAACTAAAATAATTTAAAAAATGCAAAAAGTCTTACTATTATAAAAACTATATTCGCATACTGTTCATAAAGATTCATTGAAAAATGTGGTTTATATCGCAAAAAGTATCTTTGAAATACTCTCCAGTAAAATTGTCGTTTTGGGGTTACAACAACTTACGTGGGAGGCACCGTTTTTTTTTTTGTTTTTAACATTATATATACTACATTTTATCTGACTTCGACTTCGCATTCATAACTAATATTCACGCGGACAAAGCCGCTAGCAGAAACTAGTACATACACAAAAACGTTGTATAACATAAGCCCCTTGTCAAACTATACTACTTTGTGCCTCGATCAAAAAAAAAAATAAAAAACAATACCCAGGAAAAAACACTGGCCACTTGCAAAAGAGTATCAACTGAAACCATAATGTTCAATTTAAACCAACGAACGGACAGAGCAAGTCACGTAGAAAAGAGGCAATCTGTGGCAGTACACTGTTTTATATTGTTCCATTTATGTCACACAGAAACCTACCGCAGGTACAGAACATATTGAAATTCTTGAAATTATTTAGAAGAAGGTTCACTTGATACATATTATGTGTTATAATGAAGGAATTTGTGAAGTATGTAATCATAGGATCGGATATAAGGGCGAGATACATATAACTGGACTATGCTCCCCACAGTGGTTTTCGTGAAAAAAAAATTCGCGCAAGTGTTAGTCACATGTATGTATTGACCATTACATGTTTCTTATATGAACTTAAAAATAAACTTAGACTCCTTTTTTTGGTGGGAAAATCATCAATGACAACCCTCGCTCTTGGGTGGAGCGAGAGATAGCGTCAGACTCTTACTGACTTAAAAAAACCCACCCCGTTCCTTCAAGCCTTTATACCGGGGCTCAAGTTATCTTTCGAAACTAACCCTGGCCCCGGTATGCTTCAACCTTGCTGGGCCCCTGCTGTTGCTGACAACTCCTTGAGGCGCGCGGGAACAGTGCACGCCATCGACGACTTGGGCTTGGTCCGGTCAGTTACCGGACGGTCGGACAGCGAGCTACTCATTGCTCACTGTCCGCAAGCCCGCGCCTACGGTGGCTGGAAATCGGGATCGCAATCCCGGCGGCGGCGAGAGCGCCTTTGCTTGATGCGGTAGGCCTCCTCCTTTGCGAGCATTACCGCTTGCCACTCCTCCTCGCTCCGGACCGTGGCCTCAACCAAGGCCCGGCGCGAGAGGTCTCCGCCGCCGATCGCCTTCACGAGGGCGCGGCGATGCTCTGCCCAAGCGGACTTAGACCCCTTTTTTTATGGTGGGAAAAATCATGCATTGACATCCCCCGCCCTTGGGCGGAGCGGGAGATAGTGTCAGACTCTTACTGACTAAAAGACCCACCCCGTTCCTTCTAGCCTTCATACCGGGGCTCGAGCGCCCTTTCGGATAACCCTGGCCCCAGTAGGCTTCGACCCGGCTGGGTCCCTGCTGTTGCTGATAACTCCTTGAGGCGCGCGGGAACAGTGCGCGCCGTCGACGACTTGGGCTTGGTCCGGTCAGTTACCGGACGGTCGGACAGCGAGCTACTCATTGCTCACTGTCCGCGAGCCCGCGCCTACGGTGGCCGGAAATCGGGATCGGAATCCCGGCGGCGGCGAGAGCGCCATTTCCTGATGCGGTCGGCCTCCTCCTTTGCGAGCATTACCGCTTGCCACTCCTCCTCGCTCCGGACCATGGCCTCAACCAAGGCCCGGCGCGAGAGGTCTCCGCCGCCGATCGCCTTCACGAGGGCGCGGCGATGCTCTGCCCAAGCAGACGTAGACCCCTGAGTTTCAGAGTTTCTTCTCAGGGTAGTCAGTTAGGAAACACTAGCCTTCTAGTTTAAAATGACGAAAAATCTAGATTAAATTAATGCGTAAAAATGTTTTGTAAAAGCTATTTGCATAATAAATATTATTATATTATAGCTAGCCCGTACTGTCCCACAGCTGGGCAAAGGTTTTCCTTCATTCTTTTCAACGACCAAGAATCCTCATTTTGTTTTTTATTCTTAAAAATAATGATTATCATAATTGTGATTCGCGCAAGTTTGTAATGCAAAAAGGTGTATAGTATAAGCGTACTTCAAGCAAGTGTATTCCACTCAATTATATCTTTTGCAGAAAAATCATTTACGCAAGTGTTCTTTCTCACAAGGATTTCTTTCGTGCACCTATTGTTCTTTCCCTTTTAATAAGCTAAATTTAGATACAATAGTGTCTATCTATCTTACTTTTTCACTTTATTAACTTTAAATCAATTTAACTTATTACATACACAACTAAAAACTATAATTACAGTTAATTAAAAAAATAATAATAATAAAACCCTACGCTAATTACAACTAACTAAAATCAAACTAAAATATGGCGTCAAAAAACTCTTCCATATCGCTCAATTCATTCATTCATTCTCCATTCTATCTTAACCTTCTTAATTTTGTGAAGACTTCTATAATTTAGTGCTAAACTTACTTGTGTAATCGAAATATCTTTCCAATATTCTGAAATTAATTGGAGATGACGAACGAATACCCTAGTGGTCTAAATTAGGACCAAATATTCTAAACCCGTGAAACAGCAAAGTAAAACAACTAAGTATAGTTTCTAGCGACCCCTCCATGACACTCTGGGGAGGGATTTATCAATTGAGAGCTAACTTGCGAGGGAACCAGGATATAACTGATGGTACGGTGTACAAAGTTTGATTGTGTTATATAACTCGAAGATTTGGTTTAGATTCACGAGTGTGTTTGTTTCTTTATTTCTTTAATTAAGGTAATGTTGTCTTAAACTAGAGATTACTCTTGTAAACTTACACTTACTAAACAACCAGACCCAAAACAGCTATCTGCAGATCATACAAATATTTGACCTAAGCAGGAACCGAAGAAAAAAATGCAGCGCAGCAACCTATTACTCATTTAATGCGCCAACTATGTCGTCAAGTTGAACTAAAGTAAGATGTGAATTTCATTTTTATACACTTTTAGCGTTATATTCTCCTAATTTATAATTAATTTCGTTGCCCAAACAGTTAAATCATTCCTTC
Source organism: Mythimna ferrago (assembly GCA_910589285.2). Taxonomy (NCBI): domain Eukaryota; kingdom Metazoa; phylum Arthropoda; class Insecta; order Lepidoptera; family Noctuidae; genus Mythimna; species Mythimna ferrago. The sequence goes on along the minus strand of OU342694.1, from coordinate 12,671,280 downwards.
AAGATTTTTTGAACAAATTGCCTTGATTCTTTTCTGATCACCACTGTTCATTTTGGTTTTCAGGAATTACAATGATTTAGGAAAGTGTGTAAAGCATGACACACTTTTCTAAACTTTCAATAACAAAAATACCTTACTCTAAGTTAAGTTGCAATATTTGGATCCATCGTAGTAATGGGTTATTAATTAGCCATTTCATAACATTCGAATTATCTTTCTTTGATTTTTAGGGTTCCGTACCTCAAAAGGAAAAAACGGAACCCTTATAGGATCACTTTGTTGTCCGTCCATCTGTCTGTCTGTCTGTCTGTCAAGACCCTTTATCTCGAGAACGCGTGGAGGTATCGAGTTGAAATTAAAACCATATACTCAAGTCTGCGGTCCCTTTAAACTGTGAAAAAAATCGTACTTCTAAGTTAAGGAATAAAAAAGATACTGCCGAGTATCTTATCCTACTACGTGTAGAGTATCAAAATATACGTTTTTTTGACACTAATGTCACAAAAAAACGTATATTTTGATACTCTCAAAGATCGAAATTCATAGGGTACTTCCTGTTGACCCAGAATCCTGAATTTTGGCACAAAGCAAGGTCTTATAGCACAAATATAGGAAAAAATCTGAAATCAGTAAATTTGTTGTTACCTAGGTCACATAAAAAAAAAATTGCTATTCGGAAAAATCTTCGAGACTCCATTCGGGAATAGTAGTTTGCACGGAACCCTCAGTGCGCGAGTCCGACTCGCAATTGCCCAGTTTATTTTATTTTTAATGATGTAGATATGACACCAATAACAAAAGATTACTATTTGTATGTTACATAATATGCTGCTGCTTAGATTGCGAGTATATACATGCATATTCAGACACGGTTTTTTCTTTATGTCTATTTGTACCATGCAGGTATATGTCCCTCATAGCAATCCTAATCGATCTCTTAGTGGGAATCAATCTTACATCTAATGTAAAGGGTTGGAACCGCAAAGAGGGTTTTGCACTGGCCACCTAAAATATATTGAGTATGGATGAATAAACGGTCTCAGTTTTATTCTATACTAGCTGAAGCCAGGGGTTTTCCCCATGTTTAATTAGAAAATGGTCCAAAAGGAACATATTCCTGGGATAAAAAGTATCCTAACTATGTGCTATTTCAGGGAACGGGCTACCTGTGCACTAAATTCTCGAAAACCGTTCAGCCGTCTGGGTACGAAGAACTTATAAGCATACATTCACACACATTCATAAACTTTCGCCTTTATAAGATTAGTGCGACTAGGTCCTGCCAGCGAATAGAAATTTTTTCCAAGGGAATATATTCTCGGAGTAAATAGTACATTATGATATAAGTGTGTAATGTTAGTGATTATCGACGAGGCGGCATTTAGACCCGAGCCGTGACGAGGGTCTTAAGAGAGCCCACAACGGTAATCATTCATTACTCACGAAGTTTTTCAAAACCCTTTGCTAAGAAAATAACTATAAAACTAGTAAAATTTTGTGGCGGTAAAAATGTTGTGTATGTGTTTTTATATGCGCAGGCTTATTTTTTTTAATTTACCTTTCAATACTCTCACTGAAATGTATAAACGGGGGTTGACCAGCGACTCGTGGGGGACGACCTGCGCCTATCCTGATACGATACATCTATAATATAAAAATGAATCGCAAAATGTGTTGGTAAGCGCATAACTCAACAACGCCTGGACCGATTTCGCTAATTTTTTTTTGTTGTGTTCGTTATTATGAGGAGAAGGTTCCTATGGAAAAAAAAATGAAAATTAGGGTAGTGTAGGGTAGAGTAGGGTAGAGTAGGGTAGAGTAGAGTAGAGTAGGGTAGGGTAGAGTAGGGTAGAGTAGGGTAGAGTAGGGTAGAGTAGGGTAGAGTAGGGTAGAGTAGGGTAGAGTAGGGTAGAGTAGGGTAGAGTAGGGTAGAGTAGAGTAGAGTAGGGTAGGGTAGAGTAGGGTAGAGTAGGGTATAGTAGGGTAGAGTAGGGTATAGTAGGCTGAAGTAGGGAAGAGCGGGAGCGAAGCCACGCGGGTACAGCTAGTATAATATAATTATGGCGGGAGAGAGGTTGAACAATAAGGTTTTAACTACATTATAGCACTAGTGCGTAATAGTAATCAAAATGTCACAGTTTGGCAACAAGGGCTATTATGTACCTAAGTACAGTGCAATAAGAGTCACTTTCTTAGCAAGTGTATTGAAAAAGTATCTTATGTACTATTCCAAGACATGGTCTAACCATGTCAAGATTTCAATGATAATAAAAGATCTAAAGAAAGAAAAATATATATTTCAATCTTCGTTTGACCTATTACAAACGAAGATTGAAATATCATTTTATTTTATTGTCAATAGGTTCGCGCTTGGCCGCTATCTCACCTGATCGAAAACATCGATGCGGTCGACAATGAGGTGCGCTTAACTAAAAGTAATCTATTTACTCTTGACTTAAAGATTCCCGGGCTGTAGCCACCAGGAAACACAGATCCCGACAACGAATTTCACTCAAAACGATCTGGCTAATTTTACTTAGCCATATCATGAATGATCAGTGGGCGTTACGAGACTTGATAAGGTACGCAACGAATACATCAGAGGCTCCTTCAAAGTTGCACCCACAGCAGATAAGTTGTCAGAGAAACGTATACGCTGGTTCGGACATGTCATGAGAAGGGACGAAGAGGACTCCGTAAAGAAGGCCTTAGCGATCCCGAAAAGAAAAAAAGGAAGAGGGCGCCCTCTAGCTACGTGGTGGACAACTGTGTCCAAAGATCTGGAACGGACTCAGCTGGACGCACAGACAACCCAGGATGGACTATCCTGGCGCCTAAAGACGAGGAGAGCTGACCCCAAATAAAGGGATATGGTAAGGAAGAAGAAGAAGATATCATGAATGATCAATTCTAAGATTTGGCCACGACATATACATATAAGTACATCTGTATGTGCAATCTGCAGCAAGAAGTAGTCTTTACTCGTGCATTACTAATTGACACAAATGCTCCTCCTAACAACGTTTTGAAAGTTTAAAAGATCCAATTGGGTACAGCTTGTAAGTAGAGGCTATGCTGTGCACATTTGTAACAAGTAATTACGGAGCGTAACTGGTCAGTTGTGGGGAGTCTTGTTTCACAACCCAAGATGAAGAAGAAGGTCCACGTCATAAGCTAAAGTTTAAAATATTTTTCTTTAAATAATATTCTACAACTATCATACCACGCCAACACAACTCCTAAAGTAAGCACAGCTTATTCCATTAGTACCAGACATCTGATAAAGATAATATAATTAAGATTCACGTACATGTAGCTGCAAACGATCCCAACTAAGTTAGAAAAAGCTGTGCAGTCAATAAACTTGTACTTAAGATATAGAAACATTGTATCAAAGTCTATACTACCTATCGTTTAAAGTCTTGGTTGTTATATTTAATGCCAATATGGTTTGAACCTAAAGAAAGAGGGCTTGTAGGTACAATAATAACAGCTAGAGCCTAGCTTTGGCACCAGTCTCCTACAATATATAATTGATTAATTGTGGCTGATTTATTTATTTTGTTTTTTTCTTTTGACACATTAAAATGTTTGATAATTACTGTATATTGTAGTAAGAAAAATAAAGCATATTATTATTATAGCTACATAGATCGATTTACAAGATAAGCAACGCTTGCTGAGACTTTTAACATACTGATATTTCTCCGTGCCTCAGAAAGTATGTTAACGTTTTGCATACCGCAATTAGAGACACAATAGAAAGATAATGAGAGAGCATACGCCGGTGTTTGCTTAGGATTTAATGAATTAAGGCGTCGATCCCGGATGTAATTTGTAGATCTTTGGCAATCGTTACGGATAGCCAGGGAATCAGACACTAGATTTAACAAGGGATATTTTGTTATCCTATTACTAGACTGGGGAAGTCATTAGGCATACTTGTTGTCCAGCTGCATTCAATTTGAATGGTAACCAACCCCAACACAGTTAAAAAAGGCTAGGCAAGCTATACTGTCTGAACCCTCTTATTTCTCTTCTCACGAACCTGCACAGTTTGTCGAAGACAAATTGAAAAGTGGTATCCGTTGTAGTGATTAATTTGTCTCCTAGAAAGACTCACTTCCTCTTTTAAAGTATTAGATGATTTTGAACTACAGTAAGACAGTTTATAAGCGTCGTTCACAAATCCTGTTTAGTTAGTATTAGTAGTAGTTCTATGAGACTTAGTGATAAGTCCTAGTCATACACCGTGTAGATAGCATAAAAAGCAGCTACTGAAAAATTATGCAAAGAAAGAAAAATCGACTAACTGAATGACAGAAGACTATCTTCTTGTCATGTCGATCAGAATCTGTCCGAACAATATGTAGCCACCTGGATAGCTCTGTCATTGGCTTCGTATAAATCATGGAGGGTGTATGTTGTTATGTTTGCTGGGCAGGAAAGAAGGATCGCCTCCTTTCTTGGCCAGCATGTATATATCGATATATTCTTTAAAGGGACTCCACACTGGCACTATATTTGCAATGGGTCAAGCGAAATCTTTGAACCAACTGTGGACTCAAGTTGGCTGCTGCAGTCGGTTCAGAGGTTTCCAGATTGGCCACTGCAGTTCACACTTTCAGTGCGGATTGAGGTATGGTACCCCTCGTATGTGTCTTTCTTACGGGTGTGGCCAAGGTGTGGCTAAAAAAAATGAAGACTTCTCTGCCATGCGGCGGCCGTTACTTCAATTTGGTTTAGTTTAGGTAAGAGATTGTGACTGTCACTAATTCCAAATTAATAACAAAATATTATATTTTTCTTTGAACACTTCGACTCTCATAAATTGTCTTTTTAATTTGAAAGGAACAATTACAAAAAAAGGAAATATTTTAGCACAATTGTAAAGAAATGACCAAAAGACCCAACATGTGCGAGCAAGTCGTGAGAATGAAGCGATCCAAACCTTCTTAGAAACTATACAAAAACAAAGCAATAATAAGTAATTGACAAGCGATACTGAGCCGTAAGGCGAGAGGAGGCACGGGGTTGACTCGGCAGGATAGGACACTTGGCTTCAGGGCCCGAGAAAGGACACACGTCCAGCTAAGCCATCTGACTCGGTATATCGTAGAGCAACGTCCCGTTGTAATTCTTAGGAGTGCCTGTATTGTGATACAGTATTAGATATTATAGGTGGACTGAGTCCAGTTTAGGCTTGTCAAATATTTATAATACAGATCTGTGCGTTTGAGTCAGAGTACAAATGGATGGGCGTTGATTGTGATCTAGTGAGTAGTGTGTAAGTACGCGAGTGAATCTCAGCGGCTGTGTTGAAGACTGGATGGGTGAGTATTGTCTGCTTTATCCTTCCCTATTCAACCCTATGACAAGGTAACCTAAGCTTGCGGTTGGTGTTAGGGAGCCGGAGAAGGCCTTCCTTTGGAGTGAGCTTGACATTGACTTTCCTTCGAGTGGACTTGACACTTACCGCCATACTTGGCGCAACCATGACTGAAACACTGCCAATTGAAGGTTGAACCGAATAAATATTCGTTACATGCTAAGGCCAGTTTGAGCTATACGGAGATCACAAACCACCAAACGTTAGCGATGGCTACCTCCCCTTAAGAACTGACTGACAGTAGAATATTATACATTATTCTTGATATGCGCACACTTCCACAGAGATTGGGGTAGTCACCGCCAAGTATCCTAAACTGCATTGGTAGTCGTTCTAAGAACGCTAGGGATCGTATCTCGTTAAATCAGACCCGGCCCCCGTTGGCCTCTTACTGATACAAAAAAAAAATATTTAGCGAGACACGAAGTTTGGACACATTTCAGAAAAATACCTCAAAACCATATATTAGTTAAAAGAAGTGTGTCTTATTCAATAGCAGAGGCCTCACAACCCTTTGCCGTAGGATTGGTCAGGACACGCACGAGCGAAACGGATTAAAGTAATTTCCAAAATTATTTAACTTGTAAATACAAGCGTCACGTGTTATATACCCTTTTGAAGCCCTCTCAGTCTCATAATATTCATAACTCAAAAGAAAAGTAGATTATTCTTCCTTATCCGTTGGATTTCCAACCCTATTTGATTTTAAATTTGTTTTTCTCAATTCCCCACCTAATTCCCTAGCTTTCTAAGTCGGGAGAAGGTGACATATTCCTTGGAAATCCATTACTGTCGGTGGGAGCTTCCTCAAGACTCTGGTTGAAAGCTACAAGGGCGGGCGGATGGCTGCGCTCGCTGTCTTCCCCTTATGGGGAAGCCGACTTTCATACCTTCATGTAGGAAAATTCAGGAAAAATGAAAATTTTATCAGCCTAGGGTCTTATTGGAACAGTCACAAAATGAATATATTGATGCCCTATTATAAAAATAATTATAATAATAATCGTTTAATTTATAAAGTAGGGCACATTTACAATAAAAAACACCTTAAATATTAAAAGAACATATCCGCTATTAACCTGAACTAAGATAAACCTGTGCTTCAGGCTAGAAAGTTCTTGAATTAAAAAACAATAAGATCGAAATTGAAACAATAGATATGGCGTGTTTTATTTACATACGGCAAGTAGGTCTTCTGCCTCAACATAAGTTGTGCTTAGAAAAATTTGGATAACAATCTTTTCACAACCATAGTAATTATTATATACTTAATTTTCTATTTAATCTATTGCATAGACAAGGTCCCAAGAAAGTAAAAAAATCTGTTCACATATCTTGAGGGTGCATTAGAAAGGCATACAATATCTTTCCGTCTCTTAGTATTTTCGGCGTTATAGGAAAGCTTGGTGTGCTGTTTTAATACCAAGTGCATTATAAAAAGCTGGCGAACAGTTAGCACGCTACAGGATTTGTATAGCAGGTCTGAGGGATAGAGAAAGGGGAAGAAATTAGATACTTTTAAATACTACCAAAATAGAATGCATTGTTACTGTACTACAAAGTGGTGATCGATTTTAATACGAGGTCAATTTTGTGATTCGTGAAATTATTATCGTAATTTATAAACCAACATACAATTCTAATTCTTCATAATTTAATTAGTTCTGATTTACGTTTTGTATTAGAACAGTAGGGCTTTTGAAAATAGGTTTTTGCTTTTAACTTCACCACTAAGACTTTATTTGTGGTCAGAGTATAAGATTTGATGAAAGCTAGAATAATAAAACATTTTATTAAATGTGTTACACATTTTACTTACATAAATCTTGTGAGAGAAATTTTCTCAAGTTAAGTACCACTTTGGAAACCGCATTAAATACTCGTATATATTTAGGTTGAGACAGGTTTTTCTTTATTTTAATTAAAGTTAAGGATTAATCACGTGGGGCGCAATTACATCAGACAGATTTAGACATATAGATGTTTTATTGAATGACTGGCATTTTGCTAGGGACTTCGTTAGCAAGAATGTTTTCATAAAAATGTTGAAACCTCTTGAAACCTCTTAAACCATTGAAGATAGTTTTGTAAAACTAATAATGACTATTTATATTGTTCATTTATGTATTTATTAGTACCAAATTTAGAGTTTCCTAAGCTTGTTACGAAAAAAAAAAATAAGAACAATTCTTATTATTTATTTAGGTCACCTATCGTAGTAACTTATTCATTCTTGACTTAAAGCTCCCCAGATGCACATTAATTTGCGTCTGGTAGCATACTGGCATAGAGTGACAAGCATGTCAGCGAATGCTACTACTTACTTTAATAAGACAATTACGAAGTTTTACAAATTAATTGAAATAAAGGGTAAGGTGGCATACGGGTTAGTTTTTATCAGTAGAAGTCTGTTACATTCATATTAGAACGCTACGAAAAATAATATTTTAATGACATAGGAAAAAAATATATCCCAAAGTTTAGAAACAACGGAGTCTATTTTTAGACTTTACCAAAACTCGTTCAAACCAATAAAATAAAAGATAAACATAACACATAATAGCCTTTCATATAAATATCCAAACTAGAAGCAAAATAAGTTTTGTCAGTGGTTTTATCCAAAATAAAACTGTTTTTCGGCTTTCATTGGTCCCTAAAGACAAACTGTATTTTGGAACTCCACTTCAAAATATATCATTTGTCCAAACTTTTTGTTTATCTCTCTTCCGGTTCTTAAAGAGTTCTGTGTTACTTTTTAATATAAACATGTTTGGTTTTAGTGGGAACATACGTAAATACGTTTTACATGCTTTTATTTAGTTTCACCTGTCCCGATGTATGTCTATAATCAAATCTTGCAAATTAAATTTGATCAACTTCCCGGTTACCGATTGAGCTAAAATTTTGTATGCATGTGTGGATCAGATGACAATGCAACATTATTTTGACACAGAGCTGATCTGATGATGGAACTGGAAGGTGGCTATAGAATCTTGGTAGGTAAACGACACAACCCCATCGAGTTTGGGCTTGTATGATTTGTCTTGACGAGTATTAATTATATAGGTATACCGAAGGTAAGCTTGCTGTGAAAAAATGATTTTCATTAAAAGCTTTTTAGGGTTCGGTTCCCAATGGGTAAAGCAGGACCCTAATACTAAGACTCTACTATCCGTCTATCTGTCACCAAGCTATTTCTTATGAACCGTGATAGCCAGTTAGTTGAAATCACAGATGATGTGTTTCCGTTGTTGCTAAAACAAAAATACTAAAAACAAAATGAAACAAATGTTTAAGTGGGCTACCCATACTATAACCGTGTTTTTTTTAATGTTTATAACATAGTGTCTAATGTTGTATAGATAATGGTATGGGCACGGAACCTTCTTGCGTGACCCCGACTCGCACTTGGCCGGTTTATTTTTTGAGGTGGGTTATCACAGTGAACCACTGAGTGAACATAAATCGAGTGGCAAGATAAGACAAAACACCTTTCTTAACGACAAAGAGTATACGTTTTTTGTTTATTTAAATTTCTTATTCTAAGGGTGAGTTGCACCATTTAACTATAACGATAATCAAACCTTAACCAGCCGTGAAACGGCTGCCTATTGGTCAATTCGACGATTTGACAAGCGTTAACGGCTTTGTTATCGTTATTTTTAAATGGTGCAACTCACCCTAAGTCATTAAAAAATAAACGCAGCAAAGGGATTTATATCGTCGCCTTTACTGTAATGAAAATTTTATATTTTCTCTACTAATTAATTTTTAATTTTGTTTGGATTTACTTTGAATGCGCTCGTAGAGTTTATTGGATTTATTATCTCAATAAGAATGGCATTTGCTTGTCTCATTTTATTTGTTAGAAATGTAGGGAATGCTTTAGAACTTGTCTCGACTCTAAGGGTGCGTTTCTACTGGGGCGGAGCGGATCGTGAATTTACAATAGTGCTCGAAATTTTCACTCTGCATCCATGGAAATAGTGTCAGTGGAGTGGAGTGGAGTTGAGCGGACTTTCAAATAAAATAAGACGAGCGTGTAACCGCTATTTTTCAAGCTTTAATGAGAAAAAAGAGTGCCTCGTTACCAAGCAGATCTATGACCAGCTCTAATGACATTCTTCGGACCTTAACCGATAAGCATGACGCGCCAGTAATCAATCACTGATAGCGGTTGCTGGTGCGGTGGTAGGTAAGTTTTTTAGATATTTAAATTGTTATTAACCCATTAGTTGATAAGCCAATTTGGTCTTTAAAAAAAAATGATTATTATTATTATAAGAAAATCAGTACCCCTAGCCAAGTTGCTAATCTGCAATAGTTAACGCTTGTAGAAAGCTTCAAATGTACGGGAATGACGTCGTCTTAACGCTCAGTCACGTGGTCAGAACAAAAGAATTTGTCGGCAAGGTCAACTTGAAGCGTTTGGCGCAAGCGAAACGGTTGTAACTTGGCTAGGGGGGCAGATAGAATGAAATCAATTGGAGGGCATGAGGTGGAGGGAAGCTCAACTCCAATTCGCCCCGCTATACTTGAATGGCAACACTAGTCACTTTTCACTCCTCTTCTCCGCTCCGCTCCGCTTCATCATCATCAGCCTTTTTAATGTTCCCACTGCTGGGACTCAGGCCTCCTCTCTAGGAGAGGGAATGGGCCGTAATCCACCACGCGGGCCCAGTGCGGGTTGGTGAATGTCACATGTCTTCGAATTTTTGGTCCTAGGACATGCCGGTTTCCTCACGATGTTTTCCTTCACCGTTTTGAGAGCAGTGGTGATGAAATAAATTACACAAAGTAAATGCCGCTCCGCTTAGCTCCGCTTTAATGGAAACGAATCTTAAACGTTTTATGACTAACAAAGATTATGTAAATATTCGTCTCTGTTTAATTTCTTTGTTAAAATGAGTGCACATAAAATTAAACCGATAGACTCATCCAAGCTGAACATGATTTTTGAAGTCACCAAGCTTGGATGAACAGCATACGATTTTGATAAAACAGATTTTATTGGCTAAACCAAACCCAAATTATTACCGTTCCTAAAATGTTTTTTTTTCTTTTTTTTTTTTAACCTAATCAATACTTGATTTTCTTGTGTACAAAATTTCATCCAACTTTGATCAACCATTTGAGCGTAAAGGGCTAGCAAACATACATACATACAAACTTTCGCTAATTCTAGCATATCGTGTTAGGATCTGCATTATTTTCTATTTATCGACTTACCTAGCTTTTAAAGTTTATGTATATATTTCTTAGTCATGACAAATAACTATGTGGCACTCACTCCTATCAAGATCAAAGACTCTATACTCGGCGTGAACGTAGTTGACACACCAGGAATTTTCGGCATGTGGCGTATCAGAAGACACAGCGTTGGTTGGCCTCCCAAAACATGGTAGATACGAAAAGCTATATTCTGTAGTGGACTTGGTCTTTCGACTGAAATTATGATATTGTTCCGTTTCACCTATGTGTACAATATGTACATACATATAGGTGTAACACATACACATGTATGTGTGAGCCACCATAGGAGTGGGCTTGTGGACGGCGAAAAATGGGTAGCTTACTGTAAGGGCCCACCAGGGTCGAAGCCTACTGGGGCCCTGGAACGAATGCAAAGAAGAAACACAGGAGTGGATTTTCGTCAGTAAAAGTATGACACTACGCCCTCACGCTCCGCCCAAGAGCGGGATAAGTCTTTGGATGGTTTCCCACCTAAATGTATATGTATAAATGATGTACGAGTATGTATAAGATATGGCCTGCATTTACTTACATCATTTACGTCTCAGGTAAAAGCAGCAAAACTTAACAATATTTATCAAAGCGAGTCATAGTTATAACTCAAAACTTTCATCATTACACTTCCACATTCACACAGTTTATATTTTAAAAGTACTTCGCGTTCATTAAATAATTTAACTTTATATACATTTTAATGACATAATGTGTTGTTAAATACGTAATGGGAAGCTCACACGTTTTACTGAATTGCCGACAAACAAACAAAATGGTTTTAATAATAATATATCACTTTTATGTTTTAACGTATATAATTTCATGTCTCATAATTAAAATTCTGTAGTGGGAAGTTTCCATAGGAAAAAAAACAGATAGTTGATCGATTGGCTTTCGCACTGCTTTTTCGGATTTGATTCTCGCTCGGAATAAATATCTGTATATATCCTACGAATTGTTTTTCTAGGTCTAATCGAGCGCATAAATACGCAAAAGCTGTTTTTTTTTTAGCTTTGAAGACACCCAATTTTTTTTTATATTTGATAGGCTCGCGTTTGACCACTATCTCACCTGATGGTAAGCGATGATATGGCGGACGATGGAACACACTTGCCTAGAAGCAATCTATTCAGTTATAATCTAACGGGAAGACCGCAGCAGGCTAATTCCTTCCAGTCCTTCGATGTACACGGTATAAACGACGAAGCAAAATGCTTGGTACGGACCGTTGAGGTTACAACAACATACGGCGAGTGTCTCGCCGTACGGCGGCTTGTCCGATGTTGCTATAAGTACTTGTATAAAACAAACCACCCATTATTTGTAACGGGACAGTGACGAATTGATGATACACTTTTTATAGCAGGCACGGTTAGATGCGTAATCGCTACCAACTCACAATGGTCGTGTTGACTCGTATATAATAACAGGATAGGAAATGAGTACGTTAGTACAGCGAAATAACCATAAATACAAAAAAGACGTTGATCCTTTCAACTCCAGCTTCTTCTTCTCTTTCATTTTCTTCTTTCTTTCCTTTCTTTTTTGCTTTAAAAGAGACTTTGACCCCTGAGTTTGTTTCGGTGTTTCTTGTCAAGGTAGTCAGCTAGGAAACACCGTCTTCATTTAGTTTTAATTGACCAAAAAAAATTGACGTGTAAAAGTGTTTTTATAAAACCCACTTACAAAATAAAGATCATTTATCATTTCCTTTTTTTACTTTCCATTCTTTTTTGTTTTATTTTGTTTTCTCTTCCTTCCGTTGTTTTCTTTTCCTTTTTTAGGGTTCCGTAGCCAAATGGCAAAAAACGGAACCCTTATAGATTCGTCATGTCTGTCTGTCTGTCTGTCCGTCTGTCTGTCTGTCTGTCTGTCCGTATGTCACAGCCACTTTTTTCCAAAACTATAAGAGCTATACTGTTGAAACTTTGTAAGTAAATGTATTCTATGAACCGCATTAAAATTTTCACACAAAAATAGAAAAAAAGGCAATAAATTTTGGGGGTCCCCATACTTAGAACTAAAACTCAAAAATTTTTTTTTCGTCAAACCCATACGTGTGGGGTATCTATGGATAGGTCTTCAAAAATGATATTGAGGTTTCCAGTATCATTTTTTTCTAAACTGAATAGTTCGCGCGAGAGACACTTCCAAAGTGGTAAAATGTGTGTCCCCCCCCCTCTAACTTCTAAAATAAGAGAATGATAAAACCAAAAAAAATATATGATGCATTACTATACAAACTGCCAAGGAAAATTGGTTTGAATGAGATCTAGTAAGTAGTTTTTTTTTAATACGTCATAAATCTAAAAAAAATTCACTATTATTAAAACATCGCTCGAAGTTACAACGAACTACGAGAACTTTTATATTATGTTACTTGCTGCTACGGAACCCTTCATTGGCTAGTCCGACTCGCACTTGGCTGGTTTTTTTTTGCTTTTCTTTGTTATCTCCGCAAACTTCCTAACAATATCGTATTCTAGAGGCAAACAAGTTCAATCCTGGGTTGGTTTCCATGACTGCGTTGAGCATCAGTGTGACACACATGAGGTGAAAAGAGCTACAGTGTGACAAAATGAGACATTAAAATAATGTATGCTTTCTAAAGCGATTGTAATTATATAGAACAGTTTAATTTACAAAACATCGCATATAAGTTGGAAGCATCAGTTTAAACTGTAATTAATAATGTTAGAATAATTAATAATAATCTCAGAATTATTACACATGATTTTCCGTTATATATACCTGTACATGTATTAGCTACCGGTATACATTAGATACATAATATATCTACAGCAGCGTTCTCTCGCAAATTAAATCTAATTATTTTGGTGAACATAGTTTAAGTACCTTGTAAGCAGTGCTTATACTAAATATCTTAGTATTACACTCTGTCACGTACTATGATACCGTGTTTACATAAATTGAGAGGAAATAGTCATACAGTAGGTACATAGTGGTAGCAGAGGTTGCGGAAAGGTGTTCTATACAAACAGAACTGTCTCAAAGACCCCTTTCCTTTTACTTTACGTATATATTTACATAGTTATACAATCTGTCTTTGACATTGACGCACAAACGAATACCATGGATCCAGTACTTGATTCTGGAGCCCCAGTGGTGAAATATTTGTGGGTTTTTCCTAATTATTTTTTTTTATTATCTAAGTTTTTAATTTAAATTATATTAAATCTTTATTGAAACATTTTTATTACAACAGTTTAAATTAAAAAAACAACTTAAAAAATATAGCAAAAAGCCGACGAAAATTCCAGTGGGGCCAAGGGTCTAATTCCGAAAGAGAGGCTCGGCCCGGTATGAAAGGCAACATAGGAACGGGGTGGATTTTTTTGTCAGTAAGAGTCTGACACTATCTCTCGCTCCGCCCAAAGGCGGTGATGTCATCTCGATGATTTTTACCTACCGAAAACAAAACGCCACCAGGGGGTCCAGAATCATATACTGGATCCGTGGTATTCGTTTGTGCGTCGATGTCAAAGACACCCTGTATATTGTGATATAATTCGAAGGACTGGAACAGTTTGCCTGCTGCGGTCTTTCCGTCTGATTATAATTTAGATGTCTTCAAGGCTAGAGTGAATAGGCTCTTAATAAACTAGTGCGCCTCACCATCAATGATTGCATTACTGCTTAGCATCAGGCAGGATCGCAGTCAAGTACTAGTTTATAACGGATAAAAAAAAAATATTTCTATTTTAATTTATAGTTCTATATTTTTTAACGATTATTGCTATGTATAGTAACATACCTCCTATCATAGATATTGTAGTTAATGAAAGTGCACAAAGTTGTAGCGTCAAAAACTAAAGAATAAATTAGTTAGAGGCGCTTGAAACATGTCGAGTCATGTGTAATGAGGTGACCTCGTATTACTCATTGAGCCTAGTTTATTCAGTTTTACTGCTGCTGGCTTAATAAATTATTATTTAGAACTAGTATTTACCAGTGCATTTGCTACCGCGAGATGATAAAGTAGCTTATGACACTAAAGAATAGTGTGGTTTCATGTATCTGAAAAATTTTTAGAGAACAGATTTAGATGAAATTTGGAACATGTGTAGACCATGATTTTTTGAAATAAAACATAGGATGAAACATAATAATAAAAACGTTTATTTGATCTTTAATATAAACTAACTAAAATAATAAAAACAACATTTAAAAATAAACATTCATGCACGCCCAAAAAGCCTCTGCCTCAGCATGTACTCCGACATTTATGAAAAAACTGGATAGATGTGAGTCGGACTAGTACATGAAGGATTCCGTGCTCATCATCATCATCATCATTTCAGCCGATACACGTCCACTGTTGGACATAGGCCCCAAAGCGTCGCCACATCGAACGTTCCTGTGCGTTCCGCATCCATCGGTTTCCCGCTACCTTCACCAGGTCATTGGTCCACCTTGTAGGAGGCCTTCCAACGCTGCGTCTTCCGGTACGCGGTCGCCACTTCAAAACCTTTCGGCGCCAACTTCCGAATCCAAATTTCCAAATTCCGTACTACAATATTAAAATCGAAGGCAGTGTTAAATAACTAATAGATAAAACTAATAGTGAAATACCGACTTCATAAAGTTATATAAAGTAATTTACCACTTTTTATTGTTTATTTTTTTGGTAAAGCATAAAAATATATTCCCTTGAAATATTATTTTATTATATCTTCGCCAAAAGGCCGAGAAGCGATTTTGTTTCGACGCTGGTAAAGCCACTGTATCAAGCAAGTCAAAAATAAAGTGCCCAAAATAAGCCAAGCGAACGCCCGCGTTCGCGTGTCTACTGTCTTAATAATGTGTCTCAAATTGACGGTATCTGAAAGGGATCTATACTACTAATATAATAAAGAGGTAAAGTTTGTTTTTATGTGTTTTTGTTTGTAGGAAGTAATCTCTAAAAGTACTGGTCCGATTGCGAAAATTTTTTCACCGATAGAAAGCTGCTTTATTCCTGAATGATATAAGCTATATTTTATGTAAATACCCGGGTGATACCGCGTGCAAAAGCTAGTTACGTATTTAATAAAATTAAGTAGAGGCGCTTGAACCATATCGAGCTAAGTGTAACGAGGATGCGGCCTCGTGGTTACTCGATGAGCTTACTTTGTTCAACTTTACTACTAAGGGCTATTTTATTTAGAACTAGGTGTTACCAGCGGCTTCACTTAATGTTTTTTAACAGACTTCAAAAAAGAGGAGGTTATATGTTCGGTTGTACATATTTTTTTATGTATCGTCACCTGTATGGTAAAACTGCGAATGTGCGTAATTACAAATTTTACAAGAAAGAAGAAACTTCTTTTTCTTATTTTTAAAAAGAAAACGGTTTAATATAGCAGCCCACTTAGAACTCCGTTTTTTTATTTTTTAAATGGGGCGCTTTATGAAACCGCTTTCTTTTTAAAAAATAAGGAAATGGAGATTTTTGGATGGAGTACATATAAGTAGTCGATGACACACACTGACAGAAACGTCATATGGTAAAAATATATTGTAAAAAACTCTTGTAAATAATGCTGATTGAAGTTGTAGCTATCGTACTATCGTATGGTCATTATTGATTACACCACCTATACCACCTACACCACCTAAGCGCCATTGCTTCTATATATATTTCTATGGGCACAAGTTAAATAACGAAGGGACAAAACTATCATATAGAAACCCCGACTTCCAAAATTAAATTATTCTATTTTTAGTGTTTTTTAATATTGAAGTCGGCGGTAAGTATATATATTTTTAAGCTTTTGAAGTGGAAACTTCTAAACCCTTCGAGCGCCGAGTGTACATACGTCTGTACAACTTGAATGACCTTGCAAAACGCTTAATTGTCGTTTTGTACACACGTTTGTACTAAATGTTTTGGCCGAAAATTTTGGTTTTTATATCTTTGTTTTTCCTAGAAAAAATTCAGAAAAAGTTTTTTTTTTGGTAATTTAACAATAATACCCCCGCACGCGAGGGGCACACTGAGTGCTTTATAATATTTGTGTGATAGAACTAAGTAAGAACTGAGCTTTTTTTTTATCTGTTATTACTAGTAGGTACTTGACTTGACTGCGATCCCATCTGAGCTTCATTTACTGTGCTTGTAGTTGCATAATCACTGAGTACGTTATCTTTTGAGTTTATTCATTATAAACCAAACTATTAATCTTTCCTCTTGATCCCCTTGGGAGCCCCGGGGTATTATTATTACGTAATTGCGAGTTTTTACGTAAATTACTAAAAAAACTATTTTTTCTAGATTTTTCTACGAAAAATAAAGACATAGAAACAAAGATTTTCGGCCTCGTACAAACGTAACCATGTCAAGTCATTTAAGTTGTACACACATATGTACAATCGGTGCTCAAGGAGTTAAATAATAACTAGCTACTGTCAGTGGCTACGCCCGCTTGATAGTAAACTTATAATCTAATTCACATACCGTCTAAATATACACCAAAATGTTCCATAAAAATCGATCAATCGGTTTTGTAACAAAAAACAAATCGGTAACAAAGACGGTCTAAAAAGTATCCTACTCAATGTAAAGATAGCAGCACTCGTCAATAAAAGCTAGTGAATATAGTTGCGCATTTTCTGACTGTGACTCATCAAAGTTTCAATCGGGCCTTGGTACAGGCCATGGTCTGGTTGCAAAGCAGTAATCACGGCGGGCAATGGATAGCTCGCCGTCCGACCGTCCGGTAACTGTCCGGATCTAGCCAAAGTCATCAATGCCGCGTAGTGTTCAAATAGTAGGGGCCCAGCAGGGTCAAAGCCTACTGGGGCCAAGGGGTTGCTTCTGAAAGGAAAACTCAGCCCTTTCCAGGGCTGAGTTTCCCTAAAGCGAAAGGCAACGAAGGAACAGGTGTGGGTTTTTAGTCAATAAAAATCTGTCAAACCCTCTCGCTCCGTCCAAGAGCAGAAGATGGGTGATTTTCCCACCTAAAAAAAAGTCCTGTTTGCTATTCTGGTCACAAATTTCATTAAAATCAGTTCGGCCGTTTGAGCGTGGGGGAGTAACAAACATACACACAAATAAAAGTACATACAAACTTTCACGTAACAAATAACGTGCACAAAGTAGTTTAGTAGCACGATAAACTAAAGAATAAATTAATTAGAGGCGCTTGAACCATGTCGAGATAAGTTTAATGAGGTGGCCTCGTGTTTATTCAATGAGCTTACTCTGTTCAATACAACTTTTAAAGGCTGGTTTATTTATTCGAAACTAGCGTTTTCAGTGGTGTCACTCGCCATAAATTCTATAGTACAATTTGAAATAAGAGGAGAAAGTTTGTCGCTCTAACCGCGGTGAAATCCGCCCGAGCCGCAAGCGAGGGTGTTGTGGAGCCGTGTACTTACGAATATATAAATAAATAGGAGTTTACCAGCGACTCGTGGGGGTCGCTTACCGCCCAGCCTGATACGAATACAATAAATTGTGGCGGTGTGAGTTTGCGCATTTTTTCGCAATAGAGCAAAAAAAAAAAATGCGTGCTTTAAAGCGTTAGGTAAGAGCGGATTTTAAAGTTTATTTCGCGAGGACACACTGCCGGAATATAAGTTTTCTGAATCCGTGTTTCAAACTGCATCATTATATTATGTTTTTTTTTTACATTGTTTGGTTCGCACTTGATCCCCATCTCACCTAATGGTAAGCGATGATATTGTGGTCAACAATAAGGGTACGCTTGTCTCGTAAGCTATTACTCATCCTTTTTTCCATCGGACAACCCGACGTACGGCGAGTATCCACCCTTACGTTGTTGAAACTTCTACAGTTCGGATTCAGTGTTTCGCTACGTCGTTTAACCCTCGGTCCGTCGCGTGGGGTCTTTGAAAGCCTAGGTGTTAGAATTATGTAAAATTAACACATTTAAAACTATCCACGAGTTATGGTACTTTAGGTACCCTCTGAAATTGGATTATAGTTCACATGCATCGCCGCTAATTTAAGTTCTCACACCAGCGAAGTGAGATATAGACGTGTTTTGTGCGCGCGGGCTGTGAAAGACCCCACGCGACGAACGACGTAAGTAAAAATGTATGGTAGATTTCTTGTGTAATATGGCTTTTTTTTTTACTGTTTAAGGTTAAAATTAAGTTGTAATTGACTACTAAAATATGTGAATGATAACAACAACGTATAATGAGTTGGTGAGAAAATGAATCTGATGATGTTATGATGATGAGGATGAAAATGGAATCACTTCATACCTGGACGAAAAAAGTGAACATAACACGGATTCGGAACAAGAATGTGATGATTTGGTTCCTACAGAACAACATCAGGAATCTTTGAAGGAACCAGATCAGGTTTTAGAATCGTTGGATGAAGAGTACATGAAGTTGGGAAGTTCATATAGATGATGATGAAAAGCCCTTGATAAACATATCATCACAGAACTTTTATACATCAAAAAGAAACAGAAATGGTCCATGGATAGTAAGAGTTTTAGAGGATAGTGTCGATTTCGCCAATACATGCTCATACCCAGTACATCGGCAAAATACTGGATCAAGTGGTTTTTTCTGATGGGTGCCGTTACATTCTACCAAAAAAAGTTGGAAATATATGTCGGAAAGCAACTAGAAGGTCCATATTTTCAAAATACGTGCCCAAACAACAACAAATGCCCTTTTCAAGAGAATAAAAAAAAAACACATACCAAAGCGGTAAGTACCAGTCTGTGAATAAAGCAAAAAAAATTGTCGGATTTCATTTGATAAAAGTTGTATATTTTTTTTGTTGTTAAAATCCAAATTTTATGTTAAATTATTAATTAGTCTAGTGTGGTATCATACATATATAATATAACTTAAATTTGATTGATTTAGTAGTATTAAAACAAAAATAACTGTGAAGTGATCTCAAAGAGTGAAAATTGTGATCCTAATTTTAGTTTGTAAGTTCAGATAGTAAATATATGAATATTTTTAATCAGTTTTTTGTAGTTTTATTGACATTAAATAAAAAAATAAGAAACTGCTAAAATAGTTCGAAAAATACAAGTTATAAAAGATTTCTAAGGTAACATACTGTTGGGGTCTTGAGGGACCCCACGCGACGAACCACGTTATTAAAAATGCGCGACGGACCGAGGGTTAATATCACCTACATCGAAGGACTGGAACAATTTGCCTGCTGCGGTCTTCCCTGGTAAGGCTAGAGTGAATAGGCTCTTAATAAACTAGTGCGCCTGCCCATTAACGAATTGCATCAATGCTTACCATCAGGTAGGATCGCAGTCAAGCACTGGTTTATATCAAATAAAAAAAAAAACATTATGACCCGCTGGTTGAAGAGAATTTCACTCCTAAGCTGTACGCTGAGAAGAGTCCCTCTTCAAGAGAGGAGGCCGGAGTCCCAACAGTGAGAACATTATAAGGTCGACTATGCTAACGTCCACCGAGCGTAGGTATAAAAAGTGAAGTACATACATGAGATTGCCTTCTGTGCCTATTTTTTGACGGGCGTGACGGGCTTGCGGACAGTGAGCAATGGGTCCGGCCGTCCGGTAACTGTCCGGATCAAGCTCAAGTCGTCGACGGCGCGCGCTGTTCCCGCGCGCCTCAAGGAGTTGTCAGCAACAGCAGGGGCCCAGCCGGGTCGAAGCCTACTGGGGCCAGGGTTATCCGAAAGGCCCTCGAGCCCCGGTATGAAGGCTTGAAGGAACGGGATGGGTTTTTTAGTCAGTAAAAGTCTGACACTATCTCCCGCCCCGCCCAAGAGCGGGGGTTGTCATAGGATGATTTTTACCATCAAAAAAAAAAGTATGGGTGGAATATCCACCATGTATCGGTGGCGTACTTCTGTACGTCTAGTGGTCTGATGAAGGTTCTTTTTATTTTATTCTATTGAATTGATTTACAATTCAAACTTAAAGGTTTTCATATTTACGATATTACTTTACACTTTTTTTTGTTGAAATAGAAATTAAATAGGCCAAACAACGATTTTTGATGGTGCGGCCATCGGTTTTTCACTATAAAATTTGAGTCGAGTTCATCAAACTCACTAATTATTCCTAGTGGAATTTTCAGAGTGATTTAAATCAAGTAAAGTAAATATGCCGTGCTCATGGCAATTACTATTCATTTACGTATACTACGTATTTTATTACGTACTATGACATCCGCTGCGATTGTTAAATTGCTAAACTGTAAAAGTGTAATAACAATTTAATGTTATTTTGGCAATATTTGTTAATTTGATGCATTTTGTACTTTTTAAAAGAGATTCTAATAATAATAAAAAAAATGAGATAACTCAATTATGTATTGTATGCATGCCTTTAAATTAGCTTAAACAGATATATTATAATAATTTTAAAATATATTTTTTTGCCATTTTTTGTCCTGCTTCTTTTTCCATCTTTTTAGCTCCAAAGTTTTTATTCTGGTAGGTATATCTTTTGCTATTCATGACCATTCTGGTCCGAATACAATTTTATTTCATCTTCCAACCGTATCTTAAGAATCTTAAGTATCATGAACATTTAACTAGATCAAAACATAAATATCTAAACAAATTCATAAGTAGATATTGAAAGTTACGAAGCCCTATTTCAATACAGCTGAAATATTAATTCAATTTCTACAATCTGCAGTTCGCAATGAACATGCAGGGTAGTTCAAAAGAAAAGCAATCGCGGAAAGTTTGGGAGAAAACAGACGCTTCGCTGGAATCAATTTATATTGTAAGACGGAGATACGAAATATTATTGTTATATAGTTCCTGAAGAAAATGGATTGCTGTGTTTTTTCTTAGTGAGGCGGCAAATTTAATTATAGATAGTTTCTGTTGTGTTATTATATATTTGTACTTAGTTGACGACACTGTGGTTTAATCCAACGGTGCTGGACTGTAACTGCCCTTACGTGTATGCCTTAGGTATATTTGACTATTTTGATCGGTCACCACCTTTGACCAGCTTGGCGACTACACCTTTGAGGTGATGGACCCCTGAGTCTTTACCATGCCGTGTTAAAATATCGCCGTCCAGCCGTCCAGTAAACGCCTGGATCGAGCCCAAGTCGTCGACGGCGCGTAGTGTTTCACGCGCGCCTCAAGGAGTTGTCAGCAACCGTAGGAGCCCAGCTGGGTCGAAGCCTAGTGGGGCCATGGGTGATGCGAAAGAGATCCCCGGGGCCTTGGAACAACTCCAAAGAAGGAACAGGAGTGTTTCTCTTTGTAATGTTAGTGTAGATGTTACTTGGTGGTAAAGTAGCATTTTACTGGTGAATGAATTTAAAAAAGAGGACCATTGATAGTTTTTATTGCCTGATGACCTGATGATCAGCCAAGACCGCACAGGGCTTCGGATGGAACCAGGGAGCACCACAGGAATAACAGACAGCCGCTCTGATCTTACGGTATAAATTCGCGAGACAGAGAGTTCCTAATTACATAGGGGTTATACATAGAGTTGCTGGAAAATCTGAACACCGTCCTTAACCTAATTAATAAACAATGTTTCTTGGTACTACTACAACGTTACTCGTTTTCACTATCACGTCAAGAGCCGGTTGTAGTCATTGAGTACTTTGTATGAACTCCGCCCGGGTCTACGTCAATTTCACGCCCCGGCTTTAGACACACACATTTAAAATCGTAAGTTAGGGTGTGATTCGCGATATTTTTTTATCGAGCTAACTTATTTAAATCATGTTTTAATTTTTATCAGGCGGTTGGTCATATAGTCAATTTTGTTCAATTAAAAAAATTTCATGATGTTCTTTTTTATATTTTTTGAATTTCCAGACGTTTAAAAAAGTTAAAAATTAGTAGAACCTGGGCTTATACAGTTTTTTAGGTTGTTCAGTAGTTGCCAGTGGCTTGCCCGCGTGATGGTAAAAAATATCTCAAAATATAAGCCTAAGACACTCAGTGAAGACGTAGCTTTCTAATAGTGAAAGAATTTTTAAAATCTGTCTAGTAGTTTTTGAGTTAAATCGTAACATACAAACAAATGGCATTGGGCTGTGCTGCAATCTTTCCAAAGGTACCAAATTGACTATCGGTACATCGAAGTGCTGAAGTGTTTGTACGAAAATGCCACCATGTCAGTCCGACTCCCGGACCAGACCTCGAAACCTATCCTCCTGCAGCGAGGTGTGAGGCAGAGAGACGTTATCTCTCCGAAACTGTTCACGGCCGCAATGGAGGATGTCTTCAAGGTTCTGGACTGGAGTGGACTAGGCATTAATGTCAATGGCGAGTACATCACTCACCTTCGGTTTGTCGACGACATAGTAGTCATGGCGGAGACTATAGAGGAGCTCAGCACAATGCTCAATGACCTCAGTAGAGCTTCTCTAAGAATAGGTCACAAAATGAACATGGATAAAACCAAAATCATGATTAACAACCATGTAGAGCAAACTCCTATCAAGGTCGATTACGTCTACCTCGGACAGACAGTCCAGTTGGGTAGGTCTAACTTCTAGAAAGAGGTCAACCGTCGAATCCAACTCGGTTGGGCAGCGTTCGGGAAGCTACGCGGTATCTTCTCGTCCAACATACCACAGTGTCTCAAGACGAAAGTCTTTAACCAGTGCGTGTTGCCAGTGATGACATATGGCTCCGAAACGTGGTCGCTCACAATGGGCCTCATCAGAAGGCTTAAAGTCACCCAAAGAGCAATGGAAAGGGCTATGCTCGGGGTTTCCTTGCGTGATCAAATAAAAAATGAAGATATCCGTAGGAAAACTAAGGTTGCCGACATAGCTCAAAAAATTGCCAAACTTAAGTGGCAATGGGCAGGGCACATTGCTCGCAGAACAGATGGCCGTTGGGGCCGAAAGGTTTTGGAGTGGCGACCGCGTACCGGAAGACGCAGCGTTGGAAGGCCTCCTACAAGGTGGACCGATGACCTGGTGAAGGTAGCGGGAAACCGATGGATGCGGGACGCACAGGAACGTTCGATGTGGCGACGCTTGGGGGAGGCCTATGTCCAACAGTGGACGTGTATCGGCTGAAATGATGATGATGATGATGATACAAACAAAAAATCATGTTTATAATATTATTTTAGACCGCAAAAAATATTATACATAAAACACTTTCATTTTTTGTGATATCAGTATAGAAAAAAGATTTGCTTTTAATTAAAAATATGACTCTAAACAATTCAAAACGTTAACAATATTCAAACTGCAAATATTCAGTTTGAACCCAATGTAAATTAAAAACAGTGTGCGCTTGAATCACATTATTTGATTGTACGTGCAAAACGAAGTCAACAGAGGATTAAAATGAAACTAGCAAACTATCGCTAGGATTTTAAACATAAACACCGGTACTAAATAAAAAGATAAACATGGAACAGTGGTCGGAAACACGAGAATTTTCGGAGAGTTTCGGATCCTTAAATACTTTGTGGACTCTCAGATTGTAAAGCTGTGAATGCACTGTTGATACTAAAATTAACATAACTTATACCTTGTGGCCGGTTTTGGTAGACACGTACAGTCACAAGCAAAAAGTTTCTGCGATTTAAGAAATATGTGTGCGACAATTGGTTCTAAATAACCTATTTTTATTTTTATTGTTGATAGGTTCGCGTTTGAACCGCTATCTCACCCGATGGAAAGCGACGATTCGATCGACGATGGAACGCGCTTACCTAGAAGAAACCTATTCACTCTCGACTTAAAGATTCCCGCGCTGTAGCTATCAGGAAACACAGACTCAGGCAAGGAATTCCACTCCTTAGCTGCACGCACAACGAATGTGTTCTCAAAACGTTTGTTTTATTTCAAGGTTGTCGTACACTTATTTTTTAATAAAAGAAGTGATAGATTGAAAGTTTGATAATGTTAAACAATAGTACATTATGATACAAGTGTATAATGTTGGTGATTACCGCTGAGGCGGTATTTAGATCCGAGCCGAAGGCGAGGATCTTAAGAGAGCCGAGGACTGTAATCCGCAAAATTCACGTGTATCATACGACGTTTTTCGACACACTTGAGAAGAAAAGTTTTACATATTAATTAATCATTGCTTTATCAGCAAAACTGTTTTTTTTTTGTAGTATGGCGGCAAAAATTGTTCTTTCTTCTTATGCGCGCGCATCCAAAATGGCGGCCATAGACTAGCTACTCTAGCTAGGCTGTTTGAATAAAAATAAGAATGAGGTTGCATAAGTATATAAACAGAAAAAATATTTTTATTTTATGAAAGGTTTTATTTATTAAACATTTAAAAGTTAAAATAGTTTATTTAAACACAAATCAGAATAAAATAAGCAAGCAAGACACTAATTTGTACTATTGAACGCAATACCTAATGTATATTTTTTTCGAATTAAATGTTTGATTTGAAAACAGAGGTTTAACAAAAAAGGTTATCACTACATTATCACACTTGTGCATAATGGTAATCAAAAAGTCACAGTTTGGTTACAAGCTACATTATATATCTAAGTGTAGTGCCATTATAGTCACTTTCTGAGCAAGTGTGTCGAAAAGTTTATTTATTGTGATTGTTTCTATAACTCAACCACATTTTGTTAGTTTTGTCTTTATCTTAAAATAGTATAAAGCAAAGTCGTTTCCGCGTCTGGGTCGGTTTTCGATAATGGAAGAACAATAAATGAGGAAGGGTTAAGAGAATATTTTGCAGCCATTTTGAACTAGTTTAAAAATAATCTAATAGGAAACGAGTCCAGTTATGGATACCAGTTTTGGGTGGAGCGTGAGGTCAGGCTTTTGTTAACCAAAACCCAGCCATGTACCTTTAGTTGTTTACAGGGCCTCGATAACTCTTTCAAATAAACCCACAGCCCTAGCAGGGTTTAGCAGTAGGATTTCCAACTATTAGGCAAAAGAGGCAGTCGATACGAAAAAATTGGTAAATTTTTTTCGTAGTTGAGTAAACTATCGATCGTCTGTACTTTAGAAAACACATTAAACCGAGAATAGAACGAGTTATCATAATAATGCTATCATAAATTTTTACTGGCGATATAAACGTCTAAAAGTTTGATTTATTGGTGTAATTTTATATCATTTTTGCCCAATAATTGCGGTGGGAGACTTGGGATTTCAAATGACAAGTAAAATTACATTCAGTTACATCTGGAGATTAAACGGCGAACATTTCATTCAAAATTGTAAGTATATTTTTTTTTTATGAAAGTAAATAGCTTACTTAGAAACCAGTTAATGACTTAGTATTAACTGAAACAAGCTGATTGTTCTTTAACCTTAACACTAAAATGGATGTATAATTTAAAATAAGCAATAAGTTTTATCTATTTGACTGACTGACTTATTGACATTGTAAAAAACTTTTTACAAAAAAAATATAACCGACTTACTAAAAAAAACACTAAAACTATCAAAATAACTTTAATTTCGGAAGTCGGTGTTACTATTATAGTTTTGCCTCTTCGTTATTTAACACCGACTTCCGAAATTAAAGTTATTTTGATAGTTTTAGTGTTTTTTTTAGTAAGTCGGTTATATTTTTTTTGTAAAAAGTTTTTTATTTCACACTTTTTAGTTGCAATACACTTACAGCCAGAGTACCTTTTTCTCATGACAATTCCAATTAAGTCAAACCCTGCTAGGAAACATTGTTTTATTATGAAGTTCCCGTGTCTACCTTCCGGCTCCATCATCATCATCAGATCAGTTCGATAGTACCTTATAGCCAAAGTGCATCTCATGACAATTCAATAAGCCCAAACACAGCTAGGATACATTGATTAATTACGGGGTTCCGGTACCTATACTCCGGCTCCATCATCATCATCAGATCAGTTCGATAGTACCTTATAGCCAAAGTGCATCTCATGACAATTCTAATAAGCCCAAACACGGCTAGGATACATTGATTAATTACGGAGTTCCGGTGCCTATCTTCCGGCTCCATCATCATCATAAGATCAGTTCGATAGTACCTTATAGCCAAAGTGCATCTCATGATAATTGTAATAAGCCCAAACACGGCTAGGATACATTGATTAATTTCGGAGTTCCGGTACCTATCTTCCAGCTCCATCATCATCATCAGGTCACATCGATAATACCATTTTCAACATACCTATTCAGAACTATTCATTTATTTGTAACTATGTTCATTGGGAGATCTGTGTGAGTATGAACTTCCGTTGGCCATTTCTGGTCTTCTTTACCAGTTCCACTTCATCAAATGTCATGTTTTGACTATAAATGCTTAAGTCTTCGATGAAAATACCAAAAGAACTATATGATTGCCTATAATATTTGAGGAGTTCCCTCGATTTCGCCAAGATTCCATCATCAGATCCCGACTTGGTGACTATGAGACCATTTGGGAAGTATACCCTTTCCAACAAAAAAAGAATTTTTCAAATCGGTTGGCAAATGACGAAGTTATGCGCGAACATACATAAAAAAAAATACAAACATCCGAATTGAGAAGCTCCTCCTTTTTTAGAAGTCGGTTAAAAAGTGCCAGTAAATGCGCAGTTCTTTAGTAAAATCAAAATAAGAACATCAAAATATACTTTTGAATAATTTAGAAAACACAAGAGCGTGTAGTGTTTTTAGATAAAAATAGTAAAATGTTAGATTTGTAGAACTGACTCCGTCCGAAAGTGCGAACACGACCTAAGAATGTTTCACATTAAATTAAATAATGTTTCAAAAGAAGTTGATGCAGCCCAGATCCGACGGAATTCATTTAATACTTCATCAGTGAACTCAGTTTGTAGAGCGCCAAGACTCCGGCTCTCCTACATTGCATTTTCTCTCGTAATTTCACTATATTTTAAGTCTGTATCTGGTGTGGTACAAGTTAAACCTTTAGTTTTGTTTAAATTTAAACGTCATTAAACATCTTATAGTATCCGTTAGACACACAATGTTGGTTTTCTTTTTTTTAATCTTAAGTGTCTGTATGTTTTTACTGTAGTGTGTATCTAGGTGTACCAATTAAATATTTTTCTTTCTTTCTTTTCTTTTTTCCGTGTTTCTTACAGCGTACTTGTTTTAGATGAGAAATCATTAAATAGAGAGAGAGTTAGAGTTCTACTGACTGAAACTCACATGTGTTCTTCCAATTGCTCTTAGCCTTTTATTCAAAATAAGGCAATGTGTTGTACGTTTTTATTTCCGTGTTTTGAAATTAACGATGTCAATAAACATGAGAAGGTCAATGACCGCTATGGTAAATTTATCTGGCTCCTCGATTAATAATTTAGTTTTTATTTATTTAGTTTTTTTACGTTAATTTATTTTTATAGATATTTTGACAACTATGAAGGTCATTTCATATTAGTTGGGGTTAAAACTAGCCACGTAGTGGATCTTTTAAGGTTTATGGTATTGAAAAATAGAATAGAATAGATTAGAAAATATGATAGAAGTTGTCAACAGAATAAAGAAAAATATTAATTTAATGCTGTATAAAAACACTATTTAAGGCTTCTAACAATATAATTAGTAAAGATTGAAGATAAAGCCTTTTATTGCGTCACCCCATGCCACAATATCACAACATCAGCGAGCGCTCGAGCGCTTTTTTGGCCTCGCATAGATTTTTTTATACGCTTATTTTTAGTTTTAATGAGTGCTTGTGTGAAGCACAAATAAATAAAAAATCTTTCTTTTATGGCACGCGAGTAGAGTCAAAGCAAAAAGCAAGCCAAGCTTTAATTAGAACATGCCACTTCAGTTAATTAATAGAAACTACAGTACAATATGCGGCAATCGTAATCAGATTGCGTGATTGGCTAATATTGAACTTCATGCTACACCGACTTTCACGCCCAGAGGAATTTGCTAATTATACAAAAGTACATAAATTAATGTAATTATCTTGTACTAGATACACAGGGATGATTGATGTTGGTTTATTGCCCTCTGCTTTACTAGGTTAATTACAAGTTGGTGCTAAAGGCAAAGACTTAATTTTGCTTGACTCTAGTGACCGTTGAAAATTATACCATAGGAATTTGCTATTGAAATAAAAAAGATATCCCAACTATGTCTTCATCCAGACCTGGGTACACTCGGTTTTAAAGTTCAACCGTTGAAGCATGATTTGTTAATAAACATACAGACTTTCACATACATAATATTACTAGGGTAGGCGCCAGATAAAGAATAATAACGGTCATTGACCCTCCTACATTTGTTGACATTCTATCATCATAATCATTTAAACACTATCACACACATACATTATACACCACACACACATAAATTACACCTATACACTACACACACATTTCAATAAAAAAAAATCTTTTCCTTTACATTTAGCATGTCATACTACAAATCTCTCTCGCTCAAAATCTTACAAACATAAGATTCATGTTTATGTGCCGCAAAATGCGATTATGTTTAAAAGGGTGTGAGCCTGGAGATCTGTCATACAGGTCTCGAACCTAGTTCAGAATCCAACTCTCACCAAGGTTTTAGTCTTAGGCAAAATGTATAAATAAACTTCTGTTAAAATGTACCTTTTTGAGAGAAATAAATGATTTACATTATATTATATTATATTATATTATATTATATTATATTATATTATATTATATTATATTATATTATATTATATTATATTATATTATATTATATTATATTATATTATATTATATTATATTATATTATATTATATTATATTATATTATATTATATTATATTATATTATATTATATTATATTATATTATATTATATTATATTATATTATATTATATTATATTATATTATATTATATTATATCATATTATATTATATTATTCTTAATTTAAAAAACGGAAATAAAGACATAAAGCAGCCTTGAAGCGATTTCGATTTATCTCTCTTATCGAGTTATCGTGATACTTTACATGATCTAGTAATGAAAAGCAATTCATTGTTGGTTTTTTGGGTTCCTACGCAGAGAAATTAGGAAAAAGTCAACGTACTTTATTTCACGGTAATTTGGCGACTTCTGTAGCTGCTACCATCATGAGCCAGACATGGCCTATCCGTGAAATTTTCATCCAAACCGCCGTTCGAGCGTGAACAAGTAACAAGCATAAACACATTCTCAGAAACTTTCGCCTTAACAATATTATTGTGACTAGTAGTATAGTAGGACATTATAGTATAGTCCAATTTTTATACTCGTAGAAAGTTCCAATAGTCATATTTTATGTTTCTCACTATAACACGTAAAAACCTACTCATTACATGCACCCAGTTTCAAAGATGATGAGTTACTTAAGATGCTGTCATTTGCATATACTCAAAACATACTGATTTATTAAAAAATAGAAGGCACTATAGAGTTTGAGGCTTATAAGATTACCATAATTAATTATAATTAATTATGGTAATCTTGACTATATTCCACGAAACTTAGAGAACATTTTTAAACACCATTAGTAAAAATGACAATAAAAGTTATTGTCATTTAAAAGGCGAATCTCTGACTGTGACTCTTCATTTTCTTTCCGATATTACAGACTAAACAACGTAATCGTAATTTTCCTGTCCTTATTTTACTTGGGGTCGACCCAACACTTTTTTTCTTCCGTTCTATCCTGTCAACCGTCACGCTATCACTAACTCCCTTTTCTTTCATGTCACTCCTCACACAATCCATCCATCTTTTCTTTAGTCAACTTACGTTGGTAAAATAAATAACGAATATGTTTGTTAGTTTTGCATTAAAATTTAATTTATAGTTATAAATTGAATCTTTAAGCAAAACTTGGTCATTGTGGATTTTAAATACTTTAATTAATTTATGAGTAAAACAATAAAATGCTTTATGTTTACTTTTTTTATAACTAAAACCTACCTGTGATCCTTCAGTTGCTTTTTATGTTCAAGGCCATGATAACTCTTTATAACAATACCTCAACCGAGGCAGGCATCAGCCCTGGAGGGTTCTTTCAATTTAACTGACAGCTCTTTGCAAGGAGTAGAATATGGAATTTCAATGCACAAAATATCAATAAATGCTGATACGATGCTACTAAATTGCGGTCCTCCGCTGTAACGTACATCACAATATTGTTGCATAGTAGTAGCATTTATCGATATTTTGTGCATCCAAATTCCGTATTCTACTTCTTTGCAAGCCTGACGGTGACTGCTCATGCCCTTTTATTCTATTCTATTATTTATTTATTTTATTGCTATTTTATTTTAGCAATAAAGTACCCATACAACACTTGCCTACTCTTTTACTTGATCATAATAATGAATGTAAAGATAAAATCAAAGCCTTTAAAATTCCGTTTCAACGTACGAGTAATTCAATCAGTCTGTCAGTATCCCAATTTTGTCGCTAATGAGATTCATTAAGTGCCATGCACCTCATTATGGAAGCATCGTGTTTCGTAATGTCGTGCTGTTACCAGAAAAAATGCTACAGAAGGTCAGCTTTTGAGAGAGTGTAAAGGTCACGCCACCCTAGCATGACCTTTACACTCTGACAAACCTGACGGGTTTGCCTGTACAGGTGAGTTGCACAGGTAAACCGAAACGTGTATGTAGCACAACTGTACACACCAGTTTATCTGACAGGTTAACTTAATGCATGTTGGATTGTTCAAAAAAGTAATTGTGACCTTGGAACCCAAAGGGCATAAGCATTATCAGCTTTATAATATTCCCACTGACTTAGGCCTCCTCTCCAGGAGATGCATTAGGCCCGCCAGGGTCGCACATCTTCAACCAAATATTCCATCTCGTCAGCTCTTCTGTCAACTATGAGGATTGAGCTTAACGAGAGCACCCAGATGTAAACGCACGACCTTGGATAAATAAGACACGAAGACACTCGTTGGGCCAATCCAACGCAAGTGGTTGAAGGGTTAATAATATTACAGCCTCCCGCCAAGACATATTAAAACCTAAAACTATACTATAACGATTAAGGGCACCCTTTATGGGTACGGACCTCGGCTTCGCTAAAAAAGGACAGCAAAGAATTCTCTGGATCAAACACTGGTTAGTTAGGGACGAGCGAAGGTCAGACGGACATTAAAGAAGATATTATTGTAGCGGGCCTCGATACGAAGATTATCGAAACGCACATCTTTACTCAATTAACTGTACATACATACACAATCAGCCTTTTTTAATGTTCCCACTGTTGGGACTTAGGCCTCCTCTCTAGGAAAGGGAATGGGCCGTAATCCACCACGCGGGCCCAGTGTGGGTTGGTGAATGTCACATGTCTTCGAACTTTTGGTTCTAGGACACATACCGGTTTCCTCACGATGTTTTCCTTCACCGTTTTGAGAGCAGTGGTGATGAAATAAATTACACAAAAACAAAGTAAAGCGCCTGGATGGGTTTGAACCTGCGACCTTCAACTCGTAAGTCAAGGCGTTATCACTTGGCCACCACTGCTTTATGGCGGCCTTAACACAAACATTCTCATTTGACTGTACGTCCGTGTTTAACTGCGTGTGTCTGTTTTTATTTTTTGTATATAGCTAACCTTCTACATCAACTAATCAATGCGTATTGGCTCGCCTATCCCTCTGATTGTTTGTATCAATAGCGCGGTGTTTGTGCGGGAAATGACGTTTTAATTGGGTTTTAAGCGCAGGATATGTTCGTGGTAAAGCTAGGGATTATCATGTGTTAGTAGATTAATTTGCGAGATCACTAAGTCAGCTTTGCTGTATTATATCCACGAAGCGACAGCTATGATGCCACATATGAACTAATATTAAAATTAGTATTTTCATCGCAGTACCATATTTCGCCACACGACCAAAAGGTAGTAGAACAGTCTAAATTCAATAATTATTGAGCAGCAGTTCCCCGGGTCAGACACAATACTCGTCTGGTTAGAGGATTCTTCCTTTTCCATGAAGGTTTGCGGGACTTCACACCTTGTTCCGCATACCTCAAAACTGGTGACCATTGACAACAAAAGTCAGCGCAGCGTTTGTGTAGCTATTAATCATAAAAAAAATTATGCTTTTCGAACTTAGTTCATGTATGCGTATCATCATCAACGATTGCATCACTGGTGGGATCGCAGTCAAGCACTAGTTTAGAATATAAATTTTAAAAAAGTACCGAAATCGTCAAAAACTACCCTCCGATAAATCAGGTCCAAATATTGTTTCTCGCTAAATGAACCTATTTCTTACTGTGAACAAAATAAAATCAGATTCATGATTATTTTTGACGTTGCTAGTTACTCCCCCCCCCCCCCCGGCTTTTGCACAGGTGCAATATTCATTTTATTTGTCAAAACCGCATCAAAATCCGTTGCGTGAGGAATTAGCGAATAATCATGCAGACATGGGAAACTATTTTATTTTGTTTGACCAATAACAGTCATTTCCGATTCCTTCGCGGAGGGAATTCTACACTATTGTTGAACGCTAAAGGTTACTTTTTGCATGTAAAGTTTCCATTGGATCCGATCACGAGAGCCAAAATTATTAAAAGATTTTTTCAAAACGCTTCTCTATCTTCACTTAGGCCATTTTCAGGAAACAGAACTAAAATCCTGCACTACAGATAATATAAACAGATTATTTAATAAAGTCAGGTGTTAGTTCACTAAACAACCGAAAAGACCTCCAAATATACGACTGAATTATTTTTAGTTTCAATTTACTTTGCTTTTTATGTTAATTTCGCCTGAACTCCGTGTCGCATTATTCATCAAGACTCTTGCAATAATGTCATAGAATAAAATATTTTAGTCTGAATATAAGCAAAGCTGAATTTGAATTATGAGATGGATAAGTACCGTGTAGACTACGATGCTTTTTATTAATGTTACCTTAAAATTGTATTATATATATATATATTAAAGTAGTAGTATTATTTTAAAGTATATACTTTAAAATTGTATTCCTATTGTTTAAAAGTGTATCCCTTTCAAATAGAGCACTTTTTATAGAATAACCCATAAGCGGGCAATGCTCAATCTGCGTATTTTATACATCGAGAATAAACGGACAGGTAGGATTACTGCGGTGCTACGGCGTAGGCGGCTACGATATCGCCGCTACGCCAGTACTACGCTTTTGTAGCAAAAAACCGCAATGATACGACGCAATGGAAAATATTGTTAGAGCTTTGACGTGTATAGTCTGTGTGTGTGTGTGTGTGTGTGTGTGTGTGTGTGTGTGTGTGTGTATTCTCAAGAAAAGTGTTTCAAGTTGGATAAAATGAACCGACGATAATCGGGTGAAGGCCAAAGGAATCCGTTGGATGAATAATAATTGAACAAATAATTCATATGAATTAGAATGCCCAACAGTTGTCATTTATCAACTGAAATGATCGTAATGAATTATTTTAATTGTTCTGCTAATGATCGCAATTTCATTTCGTTCTATGTAGCAAAATGCTCTGGTTTCAGAATTTTGTACCCGAAAGGGACCAATGCAACTTTATTATTATTATTAAGCCTTCAAGGTTCGTTTGTCTGTCAGTTTGTCATATATTGCAAGTGAAGAGAAAAAACACATTCTGTAAAAATATCAACTCGCAGAGAACTACTACCACAATAAATTATATTAATATAAAGTTATAATTTATAGGGGAGACCCCCTATAAATTATAACCATGCAAGAAAGTTTGAGATGCCCACGTACATAAAAAATAACCTATGTCACTCAGGAATAAAGCAACTAAAAAGTTGCTAAAAGTTGCTTGTTGTTGTTGTTGTCTTGTTGATAAAAATCGGTGGAAAAAAATAGCAATCGGACCACTACTTTCAGAGATCATCTCTTGCAAACAAAAAAAAAACATAAAGACAAACTTTACCTCTCTATAATATTATATTAAAATAAATACATACATGCGTCGTAATTTTCACGTTAATGCAATGTCCATTTGCACAGACGTGAAAAATACATCGCGTGTCTGTCGTTTTTCTCATTGAAATATTCCTTTGACCTTAAATGCAGAAGCAGAAAACTGCTGAATTTAACACCTTTAGTCGTTTTTGACATTTTTATTTTACTGAGTGATGTTTAATGGACTTGCAGGGTTGTTTTGCGCACTGTAGTTTGCATCCTGGAGCGGTCAATTAAGTGCGTTGATAACCTTCTACACAGGTACAATAGGCTAGTTGCCGTCAAAATTTAATTAGTCCGTCTTTTAGATTATTCAAAAATAAGGTACACGTATTTTTTTATTTGTAAATTGAACCAAAAATGACAAAAATATAACCCATTAAAGTTACGTGTGACGTCACGCCTTCCTGCATTATTTGCATGGGGTAACGTGAAACGTAACTTTATTATAATCTTTATTGTACACCAAATAAACAAAAATACAGGACAAACATTTAAAAGAATAAGTGCACAATGGGCGGTCTTATCGCACAGGGCGATCTCTTACAGACAACCTTTGGATGGACTGAGAGAAAGGAGATAGATTTAGGGTTGTCAGTGTACAAACATCAGATATAATACTAATACTAACAAGATACATTAACACAAATACATACATACAATACAAAAAAAAAAACTTTAATGGGCTATATCTTTGTTATTTTTAGTTCAATCGAAAAAATAAAAAATAAGTGTCTAATATTTTTTTATAATCTAAAATACGGACTAAACAAAATGTTATTATTCTGACCCTGGATACTACCTCTACCGTATTATAGAGCTCCTCAACTTGTGCTAATTTTTTTTTTTCAATTTTGAATTTGTATAAGATAAAAATGCAAACCTTTCTTGGTGGAAGGAACAAAACGCATACCTAACTAGTCTTCATCACTATTAAAGTATACAACATTATTACTAATATAGTTTGTTCAGAATCAGTAACTGTATCAATTCCAATAGTTTTTAAAACATGTTAATTTTTTTCTTAAAACTATTTAAAAAAAAGTTCACAAGGTGGACACCACCGATATTAAGTACAAAACAGGTCATGGCAGGTCATAGCGGGCATTAGTGCCAGTGCAAAAGTGGGTGCGGAAGCAAAACCACCCCACAGTCGCACGGGTGGCCCGGTGACCATGTATTTATGTCGCCGACCAGGTAACGTAACTGGCTTATAACTTTGTGATTTTTCATAAAACAGTTTTGAAATAGATTCTTTCCATAAAAATACTAGACGGGTATTTCAGGTTTTTTTTTTTTCGATGGGAAAATCATCCTATGACAACCCCCGCTCTTGGGCGGAGCGGGAGATAGTGTCAGACTCTTACTGACTAAAAAACCCATCCCGTTCCTTCAAGCCTTCATACCGGGGCTCGAGCGCCCTTTCGGATAACCCTGGCCCCAGTAGGCTTCGACCCGGCTGGGCTCCTGCTGTTGCTGACAACTCCTTGAGGCGCGCGGGAACACGCATATTATACTAAAAATATGTTGGTATGGGTAACTGCAGTTTTGCCTGATCCCATTGGACGTTGCTGTCATAAGTTATTTTTCAATTTTGTTCAGCGAACGAAGCTGAGTGAAAGCTAGAGGCGAGTTGCTGTCGAGATAAAATATTGACTTTGAAGTTTTGCATACCGTAATAGCTTTAAAATTTATTTAAAATCTCGCAATTGTGTTTTGAGCTTCATATAATATATATTTTTTTATTTTGTATGAAGCGTTTGACATCGATCCCATCTGATAGTAAGCAGTAATGCAATCGTTGGTGGTGAGGCGCACTAGTTTATTAAGAGTCTATTCACTTGCCTTAAAGGCACCCAAATTATAATCGGATAGGAAGGCAAATTGTTCCAATCATTCGATGTACGCGGTATAAACGACATAGCAAAACACTTAATCCGGACCGTAGAGGTTTCAACAACGTAAAGGTGGATATTCGCCATACGTTGGGTTATCCGATGGTAGAAATGAGATGGCGGAATCAAATCATGCAATTCCCGAGCACACTTTCCAAAATGCAACCTGTAAAACACCGAAAGGCTGGCTACCCTACGCTTATGCTCGAGACTTTGAAGATTGGACCTCACCAAATCTGGATTACCAATTAGCCCATTCACACGCCTTTCCACCTAGTCTAAACCAGTCCATATGTGGCTGCAGTACTCCTGTGTCGATCGGACCTGTGCTTTGTATATTATGGTAAAATCATTATGGTTATAACTTACTAAACCATTAAACTGATTTTTTTGGGGAGTGGGGAAAGAGAACCGCACTAGTTGGAGTACGAGAAAGTGTCAGACTTTTAATGCCTAAAACTCACATGAGTTCTTTCAGTTGCTCTTTTTGTTTACGATAAGGAGCAAGCCTAGGTTTACGACCTAAGCTTGCTCCTTATTAGACGGCGAGGTACCTATTGCTCACCGTCCCACTGTTAGGCAAAGGTTTACTTTCACATTACCCAGCCAATCTCCTGTTTAAACCTCCTTATTAAATATTATTCCTTCTACCGAATTCAATCAATACCATTTTTATGTCTGCCTGCATGCTGAAAAACTTCACTATACACAAAAAATAAACTGAAATAGCAATTTCCGTTTAAAAGAAGAAAACAACATGTTTCCATTTCATAAACTTCGTCCTCTTTATATAACTTTATGTAACTGTTGTATCTAATTTAATTTGGGCGTCTTCCAAGTTGTGTTGTAAACTTGTGAGCTCGCCAATGGCCGCCAGATGGCAGCATAAGACACACAATATTGCATTATATTAGTTGCAGATGGATCTTCTTATAGGGCTGGCCGCTTCTTGCTTTTGAACATTTCACAAAGTTATAATGGTAACTATTTGGTTAGTTTTCTTACAATTCTATAAACATAACATTTTTGAATAATTATAGTAAGAAATGAATTTGAAATAAGGAGTGGCAGAAGTATTGTGTGACAATAAGTGACAGTGATCGGGAAGAAAAAGAAAAAAAATATGAGATAAGTTTTAAGTACAGTTGTTGTTAGTTTAAAAGGGTCAACAAGGGATTATTGTGAAAGATAAAGCAACTATTAAGAAGGTTACGAGATATGTGCAAAGTTAAAATTCGTAACCTTATTCGTAAAAAGTTGGTCCAAATATCATCACAGCGTTCATTATGATCCATTTAGCTGAAAAACGTCCACTGTTGGACATAAGCGTCTCCCAAGCATCACGATTACGACCAGTCCTGTACGTTCGCACCTATTAGATTTCCGCGACCCTCACCAGATCATCGACCCACCTTGTGGAAGGCCTTCCAACGTTGCGTCTTCAGATATGTGGTCCAATCCAAAATCTGTGCGAAGCGACCCATTACTCGACCTAAACTGAACTGTAAGGTAAGCCCCCAGATCTTATCTTTCATAACAGTCATTCTCAACTATTCTGGATAGGGTTCTTAATTGACAGACAAAAGGACTTTGATGGTAATATAAAAATAAGCTAGCACGATACACGTGACAAACCGTGATATTTTATCTAGTCTAGAATGCATTGATTTTAATAATAAAGCCTCTTAGCTTCATATACAGATCCGTATTCATCATTACACGCCTGGTGTATGCCTGCTCAGAGTTTACATACAAAACTATGAAACTCTGTCAACGAATCGGCAACGATACGACGGCATGACGTTTCACAACGACGCATACGCGTCTATGAAGCTACGGGTCCGTGGACAATGGGCCTAAAAGAACTGTATAACCGGCCATTTTGTAGCTTGCAGGCAAGGCTAGTAGCTACATGTCTCTTTTTTTTATTATTGATAAGCTCGTTTGACCACCATCTCACCTGATGGTAAGCGATGATGTGGTCGACGATGGAGCGCGCGCGAGTTTCTGCAGAAAATGACCAAAAAGACCGCTAGCGCAAATAGACCTTTGGACAATCAACATTTCAAACATTTTCTCTCTCCCTCTTCTTCTATGTCGGATCATAAGTTGCAGAGCATAAGCAATAAGCATTGCGTTTCAAATTGCATAGCAAAGGCGTTTCTAGTCGTAACTGATGCAGTGATTTCATAAACTTTGGGAGCTTTCAATTTATGCGTTTTTTGACGGCTTGCTGCCGTGCGGATGCGATGCGTACGAACGATCGTATTTTTCATACAAAGCGCGCGGCGTGGCAACCGTGCGGCGAACGGTCGATAACAATAAATAATTAGGTTTTGAATTGCGCATCACTGGCATACAAACGCTTGGTAGCTAGATACGTTTTCAATTTAGGCGCTTGTAGTCGAACTACTAACTTACTACAACCGGTAGGTTGCAGCACGATAAACGTGCGGCATTGGTCCTACGTGAAACATCTATATTGAAAGCGCACTTTGACTGACAACAAATTTAAAACCGATGGATATAAAATTAGGTACTTTGTTTGCCAAATCACTCCACTATGTTTCTCTTTCGTGAAAATCTTCTAAGTGACGATAAATTTAAAGTGGTTAAAACCACTCTGTGTTCGGTCACAGCTCATTTAAAGTGGATGCCCGGGATTTTTAGTGCTTACCTTTTAAAAAATCCCTGTGTTAATGCCAAAGTCTTGTTTCATACCACTCATTGTACTGGCGATATTAACTAAACGACAGCGCAAACTGTCGGCACTTTTTTATTTCACTAAACTTTTTTGTAGCCGTTTTAGGTGGACAAAATTTCGTGGATAATAACGTTTTAGTTAATGACTATCTTTCCCCCGTAGTGTTACTTGCGTATTTAGTTACCGGTCCGCTCGATGTTTCTCTTAATGTTTGACCACCATCTCACCTGGTGGTAAGCGATGATGTGGTGACGATGAAGCATGCTTACTTAGAAGTAACCTATTCACTCTTGACTTAAAGACTCCTAAGTTGTAACTATCAGAAAACATAGATTTTGGCTTAATGAACGAAAAATGATGCAATGAATAATGATGAATGATGTAATGAATGATGATGAATATGTCGCAGGCAATTTGTATGATACCGCCGTTTACATGCGGCGTCGTCAGTTTATAAACGCTCGCAGTTGTGTATAATGCCGAAGACAAAATCTATATTGCCGTGTCATTATATAAAATGCCGAAACATTTCATTGACAATTTAAACGCCGTATACATAATGCCGCAGCAAATTGAAGAATTTTGTTCTGATTTCTACCACGCGCGTCGCTGTTAATCAAAACAAAAAAAAATAGCGTCAACTAGTGATTTTGTGACACAAAAAGTTAGTAAAAACTGTGAAAACATTGCGTGTGCAACAGAATTTTCGCAAAAAAAAATTGTGATTTAAAAGATATCTATATACTGAACTAAAAACGTTCTATTCTTCTCAAACGGAATCAATAAAAAAGCCGTGGACAAATGATAAGGTTTTAGAGTTTATCCGGCAACTCAAAAACGCTAGGCTGTAAATCGAATCTGGTTCTCGGAGGACACCTGCAGAATACTATTGGTCAAAAAAATGTTCAAAAGTGCCATTTATTATCCTTAGACAGAAGTTAATAATTGTTATCTATGTTTCTTATTTTAATTATGTTATTTTTTGCTTAAATATTTTAACTACTTTAGTACTTATACTTTAGCACATAATTTTATTAAATTATTCTTGCTTGAAATCTTCATTAGTTACCTGATTATCGAAATAAAGTTGATTTGTCCAATCTGTGTTTAATCATAGTCACCCGGTTAAAACTACAACCAACGTCGAAATTATTACATTTGAACAAGCTATCAATTTGCCTTCGGCATTATACATGACTGCGAGCGTTTATAAACTGACGACGCCGTATGTAAACGGCGGAATAATACGATTTTCCTGCAACAGATACACAGCCTTATTCGATAAATGTTCTATCCAACAATAAAATATTTTTTTCAATTAAAGCCAGTAGTGCCTGATATTAGCGCTTTCAAACAAACTCGTCAGCTTTGTAACGTGTACTTGCTGCTGCCTACGGTTTGTCCGTACGAAAGTAAATATTTCTCCCAAAGTCTTGGATTTTAACTCTTGGGATGAAAAAGTATTCTATAAGTTATTTCCAGGGCAAACTCAACTCGTATGCTAAATTTTAATCAAATCTATTCAGCCGTTCAAACATTATAAAGTAAAAAACAAATAAACACACTCAAAAACCTTTATATATAATAGATAAACCTTTATAAATAGCTTTTCAACAAAAACTTTGTTTTTCAGTAGAACCAAATCGGATCAGCATGACAATTTCGACATTTCTGTTTTTTTCAATTTCTATAGCAGAAGCTTTGCCAATTGTTACAGTGTTATTGTTTCATTTTGCTTGATAATTTTATTAAAATAAAAAAAATCACTGTGAAAATGGTGAATGCCAATGATCAACACAAAATCAGTCACCTCTATGTGGAAACTCGACGATAAAATTTAAATCGCATCACTGAGCTGTGGCGTTTTTGCAGATCATAATATTTGATATCAAAGTACCGAAGCAATTTTTGTCAGATACCTTCTTAAAACTAACAAGGCATGTGAGTTTAATATTACTTGTTCAGTGAAGTATTCATATTACACGGTCGTGAAGTCGGAAGTGTGTAATCAAAATCCCAAGTTTTTGTAAAATAATAGCATGTAAAACTTTATGGATAGGGTAGGTTCTCTTTGTAATCAAATTGTTAATACTTATTGATGAATAAGTCATACTTTTAGTTTCTTATTTTTTCTCAGTTAGATTACAAAGGTACCGTATATCAAAGTATGTGACCAGAATTTATGATCGGACTCTTCTAGTATTTCATATCATTTTAACCACTTAATACAGGGTTATAATTTTCCACTCAGGCATCTTCTTTTGAGGAGGGAATGCGCCGTACTACACCATGTTTATAAATTTTCTAGGACGTGCTAGTTCCTTCACAATGTTTTTTTTTTTCAAAGTTTTGAGAGCAGTGATGATAAAATAAATTACACAAAGTAAAGCACCAGATTCTACCAGAACTGGCAGACAAAGCTCGGATGCGCGAAAGATGGAAGAAATAGAGAGATGCCCTTGCTCAGGAGTGGGACAGAACCGAATAACAATAAAAAATGAGCATAGCTGGGCTTGAACCTACGACTTACTGTTCGAAAGTCGGGGTCAGATGGTCACCACTTCTCCATTGGAATGTCGGTTGTATCCGTTCCCGCTGCTGTGTTCCTGGGATTTGCCGCTGAGACATGGAGTGGGTAATCCACCACGATAATACAGTGTGAGTTGGTTAATGTCACATGTCGTCGAAATGGTTCTCGATGTAACCAGTTTTAAAAATACAACATTCCCATTTGAAACATGGAGTGGACCGTAATCTTACGTATTAGCACAGTTAGGGTCAATTTACTTTATATGTTCATCATCGTCATATCATTCGTAAAACGTCCACTGTTGGACATAGGCCTCCCCCAAGCGTCGCCACAACAGCCGGTCCTACGCGTCACGTATCCATCGGATTCCCGCGACCCTGACTTTATATAGGGTTACTGGCAATTAGTGTACGATACTTAAACACGTGATTGTGCTCATGATAACCAACAACTTTTACTATGGGAACAAACCTGAAATCGCGAAAAAAAATCAGCTGTTCAGTACATTTATGTTTGCCTAATGTAATGAACAGCTGATATTTTTTTCGCGATTTTGGCTTTGCTCCCATAGTAAAAATTGTTTGTTATCATGAGCACAATCACGTGTTTAAGTATCGTACACTAATTACCAGTCACCCTGTATATTATTTCGTCAAAATTTTGTTAACATCAATCTTATTAAGCCCATAGGGCTAATAAGTATATACTTATTTTAAACATTCAGTGAGTAAAGTTTTAAAACAGATTCCACTTGAGGAAAGTAATTGGTTGAATAAATATCAACTTTCAAAGCCCGAGAAAGGTTGCAGACGTAATGTGAAATGCTATAGTATATGTAAATTTGAACAAATATTGAAAGGATTTTTGGGTATTAAAGTTGGAATTTGTAAAACTGGTTCAACTTAAGTCATTATTTATCTATGTTTGTATTACCTTTGTGGATTACGTGTTTCAATATTTATTCATTTATCTAATGTAAATATACTTTTGCTCGAACGCGAGCGCGGTTTCCTTTCTCATAACATTATTATAGATTGTATTAACATCTAATGATTTTTTAATTCGGTCATATAGGTAGACGTAGTTAGGCCTTTCATTTCAGGGCGCAAGGTAAAAGAATGAAGATTCTTTCACTCTACACTTATCATGCCTAAACGGATGTATCTTTTTTATTCATTAACTTAGAAATTTGTTTTTTTTTCACAGCTTTAAAGGACCGCAGGGTTTCAATTAAACTGGATACCCCCACGCGTTCCTGAGATAAAGGGTCTTGACAGACAGACAGATCGACAGACAGTCGGACAACAAAGTGATCCTTTAAGTGTTCCTATATTTCCTATTGAGGTACGGATGTCTAAAAATGGACAAAAACAATATTATAATATAATAAAATATAATATAATATAATATAATATAATATAATATAATATAATATAATATAATATAATATAATATAATATAATATAATATAATATAATATAATATAATATAATATAATATAATATAATATAATATAATATAATATAATATAATATAATATAATATAATATAATATAATATAATATTCCACAACTATCACACATCGCCGTCTAGTCCCAAGCTAAGCAGAGCTTGTGTTATGGGTACTAGACAAATGATAAACATACTTATATATTTCTAAATACATACATGTTATAGATAAATTACACTCAGACTCAGAACAAATGATTATGCTCATCACACAAACATTTGTCCTGGGTAGGAATCGAACCCACGACCTCCGGCATAGCAGTCAGGGTCACTAACTACTAGACCAACAGGCCAATCAAATATATATATTGCATCCAGCAAGCGATATTATGTTTAGAAATATCGAACTAACTTAATATCAGTCAATAAACGTGTAGAAGTCAGTATGAATGAATTTTTTTTTACATTAGACAACATAGGTCAAACGGGGTTGGTTTATAAATATAAACCGCAATACGTTTTGTAAACAAACCGAGCATATTTCCAACAAAAATAAAGAGTAATTACAACGAAGTATGAAGTAAATAGCAAAAATTCATTCTGTGTTTCAATATTTGTAGAGCTGCCTTGATACAAGAGTTTGTACACGCCTCAACAGCGGTAAGATGTTTTTAGAAATGTTAATAAACGCACAAAACATTTAAAATTCTGTGTCGAGTTTGTTTATTTAGTTTACGATAGGTAGCGATATCGTTACCTTTAGAGATAAACTTTACCTTAAACTATCCTTCGTTTCAATTGATGTTAATAAACACACTAAACATTTAAAATCTGGGTCGAGTTTGTTCACTTAGTTTACGGTAGGTAGTGATATCGTTACCTTTAAAAAAAAACTTTACCTTAAACTATTCCTCGTTTCAGGTAGAAGTTTTAGAGATGTTGATAAACGCATAAAACATTTAAAATCTGTGTCGAGTTTGTTTACTTAGGTAGTGATGTCGTTACCTTTAGAGAAAAACTTTACCTTATACTATCCCTCATTAAGGTAAAGTTTTTATTGAAGTTAAGGTGAATAATACAGAATAGCCTTTTGCTAAGTTTTTCGCATTTTGCTGGTCAGTGTCGGATTTTATGCTCGTAAAAATACGATTAGTGGCCGTAACAAATGTGGTTTTACAGAATGATAATTAATCATTAAAGTCATCAGTTCATTTGTATAACGCTAGTGAATAACTATTTAATGAAAAAGTAATTCAATAGGATAAGAAGGATTGTATTGATGAT
The DNA here is from genome assembly GCA_910589285.2 of Mythimna ferrago. Classification (NCBI taxonomy): domain Eukaryota; kingdom Metazoa; phylum Arthropoda; class Insecta; order Lepidoptera; family Noctuidae; genus Mythimna; species Mythimna ferrago. Next base: position 12,626,992 of record OU342694.1, on the reverse strand, counting down.
TTTAATGATTATGATTTCGTAAACAAAAACATTACCCCACGTATTTTAATGTCGGCAATTATGACAATTCAGCAATAATAAGACACTTATTTTTTTTTTAAATATATTTTTCAATACACTTGCTAAGAAAGTGACTATTATAGCACTGCGCTTAGGTATATAATGGCCCTTGTTACCAAACTGTGACATTTCGATTACCATTACGCACTAGTGCTATAATGTAGTTAAAACCTTTTTTTTCAACCTCTCTTACGCCATAATTTTATTATATTTATCGTATCAGGATGGGCGCAGGTCGTCAAAAAAAAAATATGGGTGCGCATATGAAAACAGATTTTTACCGCCACTAAAGTTTACTAGTTTTACAATTATTTTCTTCACAAGTGTATTGAAAAACGTCATATGATACACGTGAGTAATTAATGATTAGCGTTTTAGCTCTCTTAAGACCCCCACCATGGCTCGGGTCTAAATACCGCCTCGACGGTAATCACTAATATTACACACTTATGTCATAATGTACTAATTTTCAACAACTATCACACAACCCTGTCTAGTCCCAAGCTAAGCAGACCTTGTGTTATGAGTACTAGACAACTGATAAACATACTTATATATTTCTAAATATATACATATTATAGATAAATTACACCCTGACACAGAACAAAATTCTCATCACACAAACATTTATCCTAGGTGGAAATCGAACCCACGACCTCCGGGGCCGCTAACCACTAGACCAACAGGCTAGTAAATTGATTTCTTAGTACCAGAGTGGGATAAAACGCTGTGTAATAGTCGAGTCATATAAGCGGAATCGATTGAAGAGGCTACGTTTACGAGCAGTCTTGAGCAAGTGATCGGTTCGGTGTAATCGATCTTCGGCTTTTGTGACTCAAAATGTTTCACCGGAATACCATGGCGGCGCAACCAGTTGCGCCACCGCAGGGGCCCAGCCGGGTCGAAGCCTACTGGGGCCAGGGTTATCCGAAAGGGCGCTCGAGCCCCGGTATGAAGTCTTGAAGGAACGGGATGGGTTTTTTAGTCAGTAAGAGTCTGACACTATCTCCCGCTTCGCCCAAGAGTGGGGGTTGTCATAGGATGATTTTTCCCACCGGAAAAAAAAAAAAAAATGGTGGACCGGTGAAATGTATCCTTAAGCTATGAAACTAGATACCATACAGACACCTGAGTCACCACATGTTCGAGCGGTCGTGCCACCAAATTGGTTGCGCAACCAATCGGACACCAGGTGAGTAACTCTTGGCGGAGATCTCTCGCGCCGGGCCTTGGTTGAGGCCATGGTCCGGAGCGAGGAGGAGTGGCAGGCGGTCGCCGACTTCTGCGAAGCAGTAATGCTCGCAAAAGGAGGAGGCCGACCACATCAGGCAACGGTGTTCTCGCCGCCGCCGCCGGGATTCTGATCCCGATTTCCGGCCACCGTAGGCGCGGGCTTGCGGACAGTAAGCAATGGGTAGCTCGCTCTCCGGCCGTCCGGTAACTGTCCGGACCAAGCCCAAGTCGTCGACGGTGCGCATTGTTCCCGCGCACCTCATGGAGTTGTCAGCAACAGCAGGGACCCAGCCGGGTCGAAGCCTACTTGGGCCAGGGTTATCCGAAAGGGAGCTCGAGCCCCGGTATGAAGGTTAGAAGGAACGTGGTGGGTTTTTTAGTCAGTAAGAGTCTGACGCTATCTCCCGCTCTGCCCAAGAGCGGGGGTTGTCAAAAAAAAAGGTGAGTAACTCTTTATAGACCTGTATATATTTTATTGATAGCCGCGACTGGTCGCGCCGCCATAGTATTTCGGTGAAATATAGCTCTAATTTTCCTGCCAGGTTTGTAGAATTATTCGAAACAGTTATTGTGGCCCTGAAAAATAAAAAGCAACTGAAGGAACACGGAACGGTTTTATTCATAAAAAATCTGACTCTACCTCTTGCTCCACCCAAAACGAGAGAAGATATTTAGTAATATCCCACTGAAAAAAAACCTCTCAAGCAAAACAATATTATCTTTTATAATATGTTTATGAGGTACATAAAAATGTGTAAACAAGACTTTATTAAAACTAATAAAATTGTAATGTATGTAAGTACTGGGTATGCAATGCTTATAACAAGATTTTGGTTCATAAAACCTAGTTCTATGCAGACATTTTTGTAAGACTAAAATATTTGATGTATAATAAAAAGTAAAATAATATTTCATGCTGTTACACGAAATATTTTCGTTCGAATCTTTTTTTATTACAAAACTTGGAATACATTGAAATAAATCATACATAGATTTCATGCTTTATTCACGTACCTTGGTAACTTACTGATATTTTTTATTATCTTTGAGTTCTAGTTTAAACTTTCTTATATTAGTGAGCAGTAGTTGCGTAGTGGCGATGACCTCCACTAAAGTGTACCATTTTTTGTGAGTTTGAACACGCAGATAGGCTTATTTTATGTCATTTTTGTCACCACTACTGATCCAAAAACTGAGAAGGAAAACGTCATGAGAAAATCGGTATGTTCTAGACCCAAAAAATTTAAGACAAGTGACATCCACCAACCCGTATGTTACCAGCGTGGCAGAATGAGGCCCCTTCTCTCTCGTATAGTGAAGCTCGGGTCCCAGCAGAAGATTTTTTTAGACTGAATATATGTTTTATACTTACTTACCTATTAGTGAAACCAGTTTTTTTTAAGTGGCTATGATAATGATTTCTCCCGTTCTTGGGCCGAGCAGGAGGGCGTATCAGACTTTTATAGACTACAACCTACTCCTATGTTACTTCTTTGCCTTGCATTTCAGGGCCCCGGGTTTTCCTTTTAGAAGCGAACTTATGACCCCAGCCTATGACCTAAAGTGGGCGTCTTTCCGTTGAAATAATGATAATCTAATCGAACATGTCATGTAAAATTTAAGCCCGTTGTTTGGTAATGGATACTGTTCAAAATATTCTCAAAAAAAGTTAGGATCGCAGCTGTCGAAATGTGACTGTACCTACTATACAGTGACACTTCCACCAAAGCTCTCGGGCAATACATCCATGATGTTATGTTCCACAGTCAAAACTAAGTGTCCTAACGCGTTCGGATGCATTCGTACATTTTCGTCATGTTTGACGAACACTAGAACATGACCGAACGATCAAGCTACACGATGTCTGGCAAACTCTTCAAACATCTGTCTGTTCGACTCTCAATGTACTCGTAGGTACTTTCATTTAAGTGCTATGTTCTGTTCATGAGAGTTTCGTTTGATTCAACCACTTGAGCTAAGAAACCGCGATCCGATTGTACTTCAAAGTTTGTAACTGTTTTGTTTCATTATTTATTTAAACATACACAGTGTAACAGTAGTCGTATTTATGCTGACTTAATGCAACAAGGCATTCTCTACCAACCTTAGGGTTACAAATAATACAGTGTAGTTGAGGTGTGCATTATAAATAAATAGAGCCTCCCCCCCCCCCTAAATATTTATTTAATTTTGTTTTTTAGGTTTTGTTGCTATAGCGGTAACAGAAATACATAATTTGTGAAAATTTCAACTGTCTAGCTATCGCAGTTCTTGAGATAGGGGTTGCGAAGTCTTAGAAATAGGGTCCCATTTTTACTCTGTAGGTACGGAATCCTAAAAATGATACAATCAATTTGAGAATTGCTCCTTTTTTTCGATTAAAAATAATAGCACGTGTTCAAAATTAAGCTCACTGAAACCTCAATTTTAATAAAGTCAAGAACATGCTTAAGCTCTTAATTTTAAACGAACATAACTTTATTCAACTTTATAACTCTTAAATTGCACATAAATCCTACACATTCACTATGTTTTAAAACGTTCTGTATCATAACTTTGAAATTAAGTGGGTAGGTATATAATAGCTACGTTTTCAAATGGCGTGCCAAATAAACGAGTAGGTACACTTTTCATGGCACGCACTGTTAAGCCAAGTGTTCTGTGACACGGCCCATTTTGGGTACACTGGGGTGGCGCACCTTGTGTGGTACAAGTTAGACACTTAACACGGTAAATAGTAAGTACAATTAGTTTAGTTTTAGGACTCAGTTCTTAGTTTCACACGAAACGGAATTCCCAGAAATGTTAGGTCACTCACTAAATACGCCGTTACGTGCGCATCGTGTTAAAATTTGATACTTTTTATTATTGACTAGCTTGTGCCCGCGGCTTCACCCATATACATAACATACAACTTATGTCACTCAGAAATAAAGCAGCTTTCTATTGGTGAAATGTTTTGCGTAATCGGACCAGCACTTTCAGAGATTACCTACAAGCGAAAAAACCAACTTTACCTCTTAATAATAATAATGTAGATATGCTAGCGCTTGATCACTTTCTTACCTAAAAAACCTAAAAGCAAGGGTGGTTGTCGACGATGTATTTGCACTTGAACTTAAACACCATTAGATTATAACTATCAGACTCCGGCAGGGAATTCAACTCTATACTCTATACATTACGTATATCCTGTACATTAAAGTGATAGGCATCATTTCTGATTTTCATATCCATGATATCTGGAAATAAAATACGAATAAACTTGGAACCTGCCATTGGTTCAAGGGGAAATACTCGTACTAGGTGAGATAGCGGTCAAGCGCGAACCTATCAACAATAAAAAAAAAAAAAAAAATACTATTCCGCTTAGTTATTGAATTTGTTCGTAACTTAAAATATTTTCTATCTCTGATGTTATGTCACTAATCCACTGTTTAAAGATCGCTGTCTCTCTTAGCTTGCACCACACAACAAACGCGACACGTCCATATAACCGTTCAATTTGGCGCCGAGCCGCGAGCTGTGACACTGAGACGTGATACAGTAACGTTATGACGAATTTAAACTCAAACTTCAGCCAACTTGTTAAATAGATACTGAAGTGAACGTGTACTTTCAGCGACGTCGACGCAAGCAATGGAAATCTATATATAAGGAAAAATTAAACCGAAAAGTATTAAGCTAGTTTTTATGTCGATTCCTATTTATTTATTTATTTTATAACTTACTAGCTTATGCCCGCGGCTTCACCCACATACATAAAATATAGCCTATGTCGCTCAGGAATACAACATCAAAATTTTCGCAATCAGACCAGTATTTTCAGAGATTACCTCCTACAAATAAAAAAACAAACTATACCTCTTTATAATATTAGTGTAGATGTACAGTGCTGTTATGTACACACACATAAAACAGAAGAAGACAAATCATTACAAAAAAAAATTACAAAGGTACTGCTTATTTCAAAAGAAATTTCTTCCAGTACACCTGCAAAAAGAGAGATTAAAACAAATGTAGACAATAGTGAATAGAAACAAAAAGAGTTTGTAAAATCTTAAACTCTTCAATAACAAAACATTTTAGAGTCGTAGTTATCATCATAAGTATCGTATTTACTTATTAGACGTATTTATGTCTACTAATTAAATATTGTTAAATTGTGGCGACATTTGGGGGAGGCCTATGTCTAACAGTGGACGTCTTTCGGCTTAACTTATGATGATGATGATGAATTAACTCGTTTAACCCCAAGTGAACGCTCTCTCATTGTTTTTCTATTAATATAATATAATATTCCACAACTCCAAGCTAAGCAGAGCTTGTGTTATGGGTACTAGAGAACTGATAAACATACTTATATATTTCTAAAAACATACATATTGTAGAAAAATTACACCCAGAAACTGAACAAATGATTATGCTCATCACACAAACATTTGTCGTGGGTGGGAATCGAACCCACGACCTCCAGCATTGCAGTCAGGGTCACTAACCACTAGACCAACAGGCCAGTAGTAGTAGTTAGTATTGTGTATCTAATTACGATATTCGAAAGGTTAAAAAAAAATCCTACACAATCCATAAAGTAAGCCGTATGCACACATTGTGTTTGTATGCATAAACTAAATATTCTTTAACACCGAGCGAATCAAGCTGAAGTACACAGGAATAAAAGCGGACGTGAAGCTACTACTTTCAATACTAACTCTGACGACAATACTAACTTTGACGAGATAGAACGACTATATATTATCAACCTACCAAGTACATACGAGTACCAATCAGCGAAAGATCTACAAGCCTTTGACGACGACATATTCAATATAAGTTAGAAATCTATTTCCTGGCCTCCTGCCGCTTCTCAATTTATTTCACATTGAAAGCAAAAACCTTTGATTTCTTTCGTACCATATTCGTTGTTAAACGATTTACCAAGTCTTATTTTCCAACACGTTTTATTTTTCAAATATCGTTACAAGAAAATTACAAAGCAATTTTTACTTTGATTCAGAATAGAAATAAGTAATAATAAATGAAACATTGATGTGATTATTAAAGTCATTATGTTTCTTTTGTGAAAATATCGGTTTTTCATTACGGATTAAATAGGCTTGTCGTTAAGAATAAATGATATATCGATGAGTAACTATTGTTTTATTATATAACAGATGATTTTAATTAATTTTAAGCTGTTATTGCTTGGACAGCAATATGTTTTGATTAGATTTCAAATATAATAATCAATGTAGGATTTCGAGGAGAACCATTGGTAGATAAAGAGACATATTATAACTGCAAAAAAGATTGTCAGAATATATGGGATTGAATACCGTAGTACAGAAAATATTTATTCATTTGTTCTGTATCTAGGTGTGATTTATCTATATTTGAAATATATAAGTATGTTTATCAGTTGTCTAGTAATCATAAGACAAGATCTGCTTAGCTTGGGACTAGATGGCGTTGTGAACACACAACGCCATTAATAATAATACTCAACAAATAATTATAATAATAATCCACAACTATCAGTGGAATATTAATATTATTATTATTTGTGTCAAACTTTTACTGATCAAAATCACACCTGTGTCCTTCAGTTGCTATTTGCGTAGTAGGATCACAGATTTTCTTTTCAGAATTTCCGCGTAGCCCTGGTGGGCCTCGGCTTTACTGGGCCCTTCCAGTTTTGCTGACATCTCTTTGAGGCATGGAACACTACGCCCCGTCGACGACTCGGGCTCAGTCCTTACCGGACATCTGGATGGTGAGCTACCCATTGCTCATTGTCTGCAAATCTGCGCCGACGGTACACCGCGGTGTCCTGAGATCGCCAAGTGACTCCCAACGCTCGGGGCGTCTCATACCGTGGCCTTGACATAGAAGCCGTAAGTGAATAAAACACATCAGTTAAACGTGTTTATACATAGAAGTAAGGGTATAGAGAACTAGATTACACCGGACGTTCATGACTAATTCAAAACGTTAAGTCTTCAGCTCTAAATAATAGAAAACCCACTTCAACTAGTTTTCAACTAAGTAATTTTCTAACTAACAGAGCTACACCAAATATAATTTGTTAGATCCAGGAATAGTTCTAGACTAATTTGCATCGATAGCGGGAACTGTGCGACAAAGGCAGTTCTGTTCAGTAGGAGTTTGTAGTTACCCAGTGTCGCTTTTGAGTTGTTGCTTCATTTGAAGACTTGATATTTGTAAATTAGGTGTGCTGAAGCTATTGTTACTTAGCGCTCATGAATAGAACTCACTAGATATCTAGTAGTTAGGATATTAGGGATTTCTGCCAGGGCAACGGAATACGGCATCATCATTATTTCACCCGAAAGACGTTCATATGTCGCCACAACGAACGGTCTTGTACGCCTCGTAACATTCGCATTCACGACTTCCACTAGGTCATCGATCGACTTTGTAAGACTCCTTCCAATGTTGCGACTTTCACTTTTTACTCTAGAACCGTTTTGGGTCCATCGACTTATCTTAATCTTCATTAGCTATTAGTTCTGCAAGCAATCTACCTTGCCTAATGCTACAAAAGTTTGGCCGTCCAATTAGCTGTTTGGGTTACCTTCGACCAGAACCTTTCTGAATCTTTAAAATGTGAGTATCCAGTTTTCTCAGCTTACTAATATATATACATATACTAGCTTTTGCCCGCGATTTCGTCCGCGTACATAAAATATAGCCTATGTCACTTAGGAATAAAGCAGCTTTCTATCGGTGAAAAAATTTTAGCAATCCGACCAGTACTTCCAGAGATTACCTCCTACAACAAACTTTACCTCTTTATTATAATAATATAGAAAATAGTAAAATTATTTTCCTATGTTTACGGTTGGCGCAAAAACTAATGAATCGATCCTGTTCAAATTTTGCATTCATAATTCTTATAGGTTAAGGCAACCTAAAAGCTATAAATTATCACGCTATTTGCTATGGGGGGTGAGCATTTATTTATTTATTTACGTACACACAAACACTTAAAAATGAAAACACAAATACGGATAAAAGAGTATAAAAGTACTGCTTATTTCAGATGAAATTTCTTCCAGCAGACCTGCGACAGTTGGATAAGAGATGTAGACACACTGATACACTGTGTATACTATAAATTAGAAAAATAAAATTATACTATTAAAATCTAAATTAAATCATATAATACCATACATGAATATCTATATATCAACACCTGGTGTGGCGGCTTTTACTTATTTAGTCGGTAATCTAGCCCTCGGATGGTTGGAATGGAATGACACCCTGCCCAAACGAATCAGCAACTCAACAAAATCACTCACTTTCAACCGTTGAACCACGTGGCCTGGCTGGCCGGGAAAAAAACACTTCCGGACTTTCTTGAGGCTGGATGCTAAGATGACGGTGGCTTGATGGATGTCTGTATGTGGATGAGGGTCTCTCGGCTCAGCTCAATGCTGGAGTAGCGATTTCGCGGCGATACTTAGAATAAAAAAGGCGAAGGGTGGTCGCGGTAGCGGTGCGTACGCGCTCGATTAATGACAAGATGGCACTGGTTTTTTTTTGTCGCTTATTCGACGAAAAATAGCGAGAGCGGGACAGCCGAATTGAATTGCCAAGTTGAAGCGAGACAACGATATTCGGCTTGCGATCCCGTTGAGCGCTGGAACGCAATGAAAATAGCGTCATCAATACCAGTAAATAAAACACATAAATAAATACTATACATAAATTAAATTATAAAAATTATTCCAAAATGAAAGCATTAAAAAGTACAAAATATCTTAGACGAAAATCATCACGCTATCATCGATAAAGGGCCAAGCATTCAAACGTTTATTAAGAACACCTATTGACAAAAAACATCGATTACCTAGCGCAGTGATCTCATGACTAGACTTGCACGCAGGACGATACGAATTCAAATCTCAGATATTTTTTGGACAGTTTAATTTTTTTTTTACTGTACACAAGAATTTCCACTGACATATCAAAGCACAGCCAAAACTACCGGGACTTGGAGCGTGAAATTTTGCATTAAATTACCTTTTATGACGTAAGCAACCACAAAGAAAGGATTTTTCGAAATTTAGCTCCTAAGGGAAGAAAACGGGAGTTTAAAGTTTGTATGGAGAAACTTACTTACACGCGAGTGACGCCACTGGCAAAAGCTAGTCTCTATATGTACATATATTCATTAATCCTCGTACGGTTTAAGATATAAATAAATTAAGGTTCTCATTATTATAAATCAGGTGGGATCGCAGTCAAGCACTAGTTTATAACAATTTAAAAAAAAAAGTCATAAATGATTCAGGTACAGTAGGAGCTTAAATTATTAAAATGTAATAATGGGCGGTTTTATTACTAAAAGTGAAAACATACGAGAAGTTGGCATACACAAACTTCCGTTTCTTCACGTTTATTTACAATGAATTCTCCCATTCTAGGGCGAAGCAGGAGAGCGTGTCAAACTTTTACTGACTATAGCTAGAAAAGTGTGCTTTTCTACTTTGCCCTTTTGTTCCAGAAGCTCGGGTTTCCCGTTGGAAGTCAACCCCTAGACTTGGGCCCTGCTGGGCCCCTACAGTTTTGCTGACATCTCGTTGAGGCGCGCGTGAAACACTCCGCGCCGTCGACGATTCGGGATCAATCCGGAAGGTTACGGGGCGGCTGAACGGAGAGCCATCCATTGCTCGCCGTCCGCAAGTTTATGCCTACGGTGGCTGGCACTCGGAGCCCCGGCGACAATGCTAATACCTATCTTCAAAGTTCTTTTGACGTTTCTAACATCATTCGACTATGAATTTTCGAATCATATGAATAGTATTCAAAGATAACTTTACCATAAGTATTTTGCTTTAATACTAATTTCATTCAAACATTTCATACGAGTCTTCATAATAAATTTCGGACTCCTTGTACACACAAAAAAGGGTGTAAGTGGATTTTTCATACCGCAGATTCAGCTTACGACTCATGTTCACCTCGAGAATTCCCACCTATCCAAACGCCGGGAGAATACATGAACAGTCTATTTGCATATTCCGAAACTCTCACGTACCAACCCTTTAGTAGTTGTTAACTTCCTACCACACACCTGCTTATTGAAACTGGTGACATTAAGGCAAGCACCATTTTGTAGTAATTCGCAGTGACACTTTGTTTTAAGTAATAATGATAGTAATATGTCAACTAAGCAGAGCTTGTTCTATGAGTTCTAAACGACTGTAAACATTCTTATAATGATTTATATAAACATTCTAATAATATCCCTAAAATTATTGTAAATAAAGGGAATGTCTGGAAAAAATTTTTGTTTTTAGTCAAAAGCCTGACACATCCTCGCGCTTCGCCCAAGAGTGGAGGATGTCATTGGATGATTTTCCTACCCAAAACAAGCCCAACAAACACTAAAAAGTAGTTCGGATCTGATTTATTTATGGCACCAGCCTCCAATATTTTAGGCAACAAGCTGTCGATATGAATGTGCCAGCCTTAATATAAAAATTACTCAGTATTCAAGCAATATTGTTAATCTGGCCATTTTTTTTAAAATATTGCTAAAAATAAGTTGCAAGCACATGTTGACGAGAAAATCCATCTCCTTTAGTATCGCATTTAATTAGTGCAATTTAAACATCAGAAAGCTTAAAACTAGACTAAATCCATCAGACTAATGATTTAGTTTAATTTAATTCAGTTTCAGCTTCAAATATCTATCTGTGGAAAGTTAACGAATGGTGAACTTTCCACCGAGAAATATAGTCTGACAAACGTAATGAAAGTAGTGCCCTGGTTTATATTGAAAAGATTAGGGCTGGTAAGTCAGGAAGTAATGTTCCTTACTTGAACATCCATGTTGTCCACATTAATATAATAATATATCATCATCATCATCATCATTTCAGCCGATACACGTCCACTGTTGGACATAGGCCTCCCCCAAGCGTCGCCACATCGAACGTTCCTGTGCGTCCCGCATCCATCGGTTTCCTGCTACCTTCACCAGGTCATCGGTCCACCTTGTAGGAGGCCTTCCAACACTGCGTCTTCCGGTACGCGGTCGCCACTCCAAAACCTTTCGGCCCCAACGGCCATCTGTTCTGCGAGCAATGTGCCCTGCCCATTGCCACTTAAGTTTGGCAATTCTTTGTGCTATGTCGGCAACCTTAATAATATATAATATTCCACAACTATCACACAACGCCGTCTAGTCCCAAGCTAAGCAAAGCTTGTGTTATGGGTACTAGACAACTGATAAACATACTTATATATTTCTAAATACATACATATTATAGATAAATTACACCCAGACACAGAACAAATGATTATGCTCATCAAAACAAACATTTGTCCTGGGTGGGAATCGAACCCACGACCTCCGGCATAGCAGTCAGGGTCACTATGGTTAGTGACCCTGACTGCTATGCCGGAGGTCGTGGCAATAGACCAACAGACCAGTCAAAACATTTATTGATGTCAAGTAATTTCTTTTTTCAGCTTAGCTGTCTGCCTTGAAATTGGACAGACGAGACGATTTGAAGATTAAACGCAACAGTTGCTGGAAATAAATTACTCGTAAAGTCCTACCCATTGTCCTGATTTATGCAAATGGTGCAGGATTTACGTTAACTGACCGTTTGTTTCTAGGTAGACCGATGACCCGGATTCCCGCGGCCCTCACCAGGGCGCGAGAATCCGATGGTTGCGAGACGCATAGGACCGGTCGCTATGGCGGCAATTAGCGGAGGCCTATGTCGAACAGTGGACGTCTTTTGGCTGAAGTGATGATGATGACATGATGATACGTTTATATGTGTATATTTATTCTATAGATTGATTTAAACAATACTCTCTGTATATTAGCAAGGATGAAGGTCACAAAGACCGTAAAAAAAAACTATACGGTTGAGAAAGCAAGAAAAAAGTAGATAATTGAAATAGACCAATACAAAATTCAAAGAAACTGTCAGCCCTAGACAGCGATGAACTCATAAAAAGGTAGATAGCTCCACCCCAATAAATTGTAACGTCATCAAGATTTCAACACATTCCAATTTAGTTGGAACAAACGTAGGATTTACGTTCAGCAGTTCAAACTGAATGGACTAGAACCACCAACGTTTAAGTAGCAACTTGTGTGTTCAATAAAATATTGATGAGCTTTCCTAATTTGAAACTTGGGGTTGAAGCTTGTTAGGTTGTTTTCCCACTGAACTAGGATGAGTAAGCTAAGAAGAAATGGTAAAATAGAGTCAGATAACCAATGAAAAAATTTGAGAAGTTCAGACCAGAGGGTCAGCAGTTTAAAAGTAATTAGAAGGGGGTGTAAAGTCCCTCAACCCTCCATTGAAACGGAAGAATCCTCCAACTAGACGGATGTTTTATCTTATTTGGGTAGATGATTTCGGAACTCTAATTGTGTGATGCAGAACTCTGATGGTTTTTGTTCCTATGGGACGCCATAGATGTCGCTGCAAGATTACCATTCTAAACTTTTTTTTTGTAAGATCCTTCATTCCTATAAGTTGACGAATGTGTCCTGATTTGTTTGTTTATTGCGATACAAACACTGTGTCATATTGTGCCCGAATTACACATTTTATGAACGATTCACCATGTCTTCATAGAGTGGACTGATTATTGAATTTATTTAAGGAACTGTCACAAAATACTCATCGAACATAATCAAATATGGGATATTGATTCTACATACCCGGTAGGTTATTACTATGCGTACTCTAATATCCGGCTCGATGGACTAAAAAAAACTTATGATAAAAACCGGCGATAACAATAAAGCCACCGGTGTTGGTTGTAGGAATACCACAATTTATTTTTACTTAGTACCCAAGTATACTAAGGTCGCTCGTATGCAAGGGCTAATATTGCTTAACCACCATAATCCTATGAACGTGCGGGTTCATCGCTCATAATCAGCGCTCGTATAACCACGTCAAGTAACGTCGGGTGAAACAGAGACCGGAATTTTGGGGAATTCTATCGGTAAATGAAGTAAAGTGGAGACTTAAATTTTGAGGACTTATATTGGTTCACGATTTTGAAGAAAGCGGCGAAGTTTAGACGTGACCGTAATAAAAATATAAAGTGAATTGATTCGTTTTGTAAAAGTGTATTTTGTAAATGTGTTTATTAACTACGCCATCTTTGTTGTATAAACTTCTTTTTCTTTTTATTATTGCACTGCTTTTGCAATATTTTTTTAATATTATATGAACTCTGATACAACTTTTTTAACTTCATTAGTAAAAGGTATTTTTTTATGTAGTTTCTTTTGTAATGTGTGATTATGAAAACACTATAGACTCCACGGATTTATAGAATACTTACTCACTATTTTGACCCACCATACTTTTTATTATTGTATTTTTGGGTGTAATAATAACTGGTCACACTATCCTCATATACCTATTAATATTGTAATATAGAAGTATTGTAAAACCAATTATTTTATAAAAGAGTAACCAAGAGTTCCAATCTTTCTCCATAGAAAACGACCATTTGAAATCGTGTCCTAGTTTCTGACGTTTTATAAGTGACCATGTAGATTTTAGGCCTATGTGAAATTAGATTTTGAATTTTGTTTATAAATCAGTGGTATAGTGAAATTATATCGCCAATTTATTAGCAGTATCGGTTGAATTAAGTTATACAAAATAATGCGCCTGGTTGAGTTTGAACTCGTAATTTTGGGCTGTTACCATTCGGCCATTACTACTCATTCTGACGCACTGCTCAGGTATGATGCAGCTACATATATTAATGCAAAAAATTTCAAAATCGGTTCAGTAATTCGGAGATTACCTCTTCAAATAAGCTTACAAATTTTATGTCTCCATAAGATTATTTTATGAAGTATCGAATGGTAATACATTATTTAGTACTTAAAAGTTTTTCCAAGTCATAAAGGCGCTTGTAGGTTACGTTAAGAAAAATCGTTAGGCTTGTGCAAGAATTTGTGTCGTGACACGAACTGTGTATACTGTTTTGGCGCTGACCAAGGCGGGTATTATCCGCATCAATGTATAGGTAGCTTTACAACCTTTTCAATTTCATTTGTTTTCCAATACTCGTAAGTTTTATCGGGTCAACGTAGTAACCATGTTTGCACTCTGGTCCGAAAACAAAGGACTCAATTTATCTGTCATATTGTTCCAACCCTTTTACAAAAACTTCTGAGTGAGTTTTTGCATTATATTCTAGGATAATTGGAAAATCGTTTTCTGGCGAATATCCTAGGATTATTGCATCTGGTTAATTGCGAGTATGGAATGGCCGACTTCAATTTTCATTGATGGATTTGCTGATAGGTAACTAAGCTAGATAAAGCAACCAGTAGGTATTTGGTCGAGCACACGGTAGAGGTGTGCCCCGCTTGGGCAGAGCATCGCCGTGTCCTTATGGGGGCGATCGGCGGAGGCGATCTCTCATGCCGGGCCCTGTATAGGGCCTGTACAGGCCATGGTTCGGAGCGAGGAGGAGTGGTAGGTGGTCGCCTCCTTCTGCAAAGCAGTAATGCTAGCAAATGAGGAAGCCCAAGCTGCCGCCGGGATTCCGATCCCGATTTCCGGCCACCGTAAGCGCGGGCTTGCGGATAGCGAGTGATCGGTAGCTCGCTGTCTGATCGTCCGGTAACTGTCCGGACCGAGCCCACCGCGCGCTTCAAGGAGTTGTCAGCAACCGTAGGGCCCCATCTGGGTCGAAGCCTACTGGGGCCAGGGTCTGTTTCCGAAAGGGAGGCTTGGGCCCGGTACGAAAGGCAAGAAGGAACGGGGTGGGTTTTTTAGTCAGTAAGAGTCTGACACTACCTCCCGCTCCGCGCAGGGCGGGGGATGTCATTTGGAGGATTTTTACCCACCGAAAACAAATAGCAGTAGGTATTTAAATTTCCAATCATCCCAGGGTTTATGCTAAAAACATGATAGCTCGGTTTATACTTATAATAATTTAACGACTCAACTTCTTTACCACCACTTAATCAATTTGTCAGTTTATACTTTTTAAAAGCGAAATTTTATGAGTATGTTTGTTACTTCTTCACGCTCAAATCGTAGCAATCGTATGGATTTGAATGAAATTTGGCACCTGAATAGACCAAGTTCTATAATAGTATACAGGATATTTTCATCCCAGGAGTATCCTTTAGCATAATTTCAGACTTTCAAGCGGGTAAAAGGCTAGCAAAAGTTGGTTGGCAATAAAGATGCTTTTTTTATAGCGACTGATTCAGTTACAGTGGAAGAATATTCTATTAAAAATAATTCAAATTGGCTTATGTTTAACTAACCACCAGATATAGTAACATATAAAAGACAAAAATAGTAAATGATCACCAAAATTAAACCTACATTTTAATGTAAAATTATAACCAAAGTTTTAACATCTCGCTATCCTATTTAAGCAAAATGAATCCAAATAAAGCATCGGCAGAACCCCATGGTTACGGAGATATCAGTAGTTAAAATTTTGAGGTTAGGTTAACTACCTGCCAAGACAGCTCGACGGAGCCCCGCTACGCGGGGCTCCTACTTCTGGGTGGTTTAAAAAAAAATAACCTCGAAGAAGGTGACGGGGTCTGTGTTCGCTCACTACGACCCCGCCACCTTCTTCTAACCTAAATCTATCCGACCCGGGGTGCCCTAAAATTCCACTAAGATAGATTGTTGATTAGACAAAGTATCATCCTGCTCTACGGGGCTAAAAAGAGCGCATTAATTTGCTCGCTAAGATTTGGTTATCATTTACTACATTTGGTGTTCGAATACAATTTAAAGTACAGTCTATTGTAACTTTAGGATTTCATTTTTTTGGTGTCAAGTAATATATTTTTGACAAAAGAAATAAGGGTACCAAAGCGTTTTATGGTGGTCATTATATTTAATCCCATTCAAATTTATGTACACAGATCCTACTTTCCAATAATTCAGCAATAAAACCATTTTCTATTTATCCTACAACATTTACCTAGATGCCAAAGTATCCATGTTTTTTTTTTTTTACATTTAGATAGATTAAAAACTTGATTAACTCCTAAAAGACCCATTTATCTATCGTCATGTCAGTCATAAATCTTGTTAACGCAAACACAAAAGTTAAGGTTAATTCGGGGAGACAAGATAAATTGTTATTTATGATCAAATTCCATGTATTGCTGCCATATATCATTTTAGAGGTTTGGTTTTCTGTTATTGAAGGGCAGACTGAAATATTGAAGAACAAATTACCTGTAGGTTGTAACTGTTTTCAAGTTCGCGTGGTTGCTCACAATGGGCCTCATCAGAAGACTTAAAGTCACCCAAAGGGTAATAAAAAGGTCAATGCTCGGATTTTCTTTTGGCGATTACAATAGAAAGGAGTATACCCGTGATAGAACTAAGGTTACTGACATAACCCAAAGAATCGACCAACTTAAGTGGCAATGAGCATCCATTGCTCGCAGATTGGATGTTCGGTGACCAAAGGTTCTGGAATGAAGACCAAGTACCAGAAGACGCAGCTTTGGAAGCCTCCTACAAGGTGGAGTGATGACCCTTTAAGGGTTGCGGGAATCCGATGGATGGAGACATGCAGGACCGCTCATCGTGGCGACATTTAGAAGAAGCCTATGTCCAGCAATGGAAGTCTTTCTTTCTTTTATCGATGATGAAGTTCATGTATTTTCGGAAGTTTTTTTTTTTCAGATCTTTGCCATTAAATGAGACTTTTATCAAAAATAATCTTCCAAACAAAAAAAAAAAAACAACATCAAAATTGGTTGAAAATTATTAGCAAAGATATCTTCTTCCTATTTTGAAGACAATAATTATTTTTTTAGGATTTTATCTAGGTACCTATTGTTAAATAAAAAAAAAACTCAGATATCTGAATATCTAGCGATGTTTATGACATCTTCTTTGCCAAAGTTTTTTACATCAAAGAGAATTAAACTAAAAAAATCATGACATCTTGTAAAAGCCACAGGCAAAAAAGGCAGGCACCTAAGTGTCTCAAGAGTGTGGTTATGAATTTTAATTTAATTTGTTAGTAACTTCAAAAAAACATTCTTAAATATGTATTATTTATGTTCATAAGTTTGATCTTAAGTGCCTTTTTGCATACAGTCTTACCACGTCAATGTCATTAAAACTTCTTATAATGAGACGTAAGTACCTACGAGTACTTAAAACCATTTTTCACAGAACTTTTCCACAAAAAAGGTAGGTACAGAAGACAATCTACACACAAAGCGCACTCGAGCAAAGCGCACATAGACACCGCTCACGGACACGATATCTCGGCTCAACCGCCCGGTCGCACTCGTATGCTTCGGAGCAATCATCATCACCATCAGCCTTTTTAATGTTCCCACTGCTAGGACTCAGGCCTCCTCTCTAGGAGAGAGAATGGGCCGTAATCCACCACGCGGGTACAGTGCGGGTTGGTGAATGTCACATGTCTTCGAATTTTTGGTTCTAGGACATGCCGGTTTCCTCACGATGTTTTCCTTCACCGTTTTGAGAGCAGTGGTGATGAAATAAATTACACAAAGTAATGCGCCTGGTTGGGTTCAAACCCGCGACCTACAACTCGTAAGTCGGGGCCATTACCACTCGGCCACTACTGCTCTCTCTTTTTTTCGGAGCAATGCGCTGACGTATATGTGCGAACGCCTAGCGTAGGTATAAAAAGTGAAGTACATACATGAGATTGACTTCTGTGCAGGCGGTCGCCCTTCTGCGAAGCAGTAATGCTAGCAAAAGAGGAGGACGACCGCATCAGGTAACGGCGCTCTCGTGCGTTTCCGGGAACGGGATCCCGATCCCCATTTCCGGCCACCGTAGACGTGGGCTTGCGGACGGCAAGCTATGGGTAGCTCGCTGTCAAGTCGTCGACGGCGCGCACTACTCCCGCGCGCCTCAAGGAGTTGTCAGCAACAGCAGGGGCCCAGCTGGGTCGAAGCCTACCGGGGCCAGGGTTAGTTTCGAAAGATAGCTCGAGCCCCGGTATGAAGGCTTCAAGGAACGGGGAGGGTCTTTTAGTCAGTAAGAGTCTGACAATATCTCCCGCTCCGCTCAAAAGCGGGGGTTGTCATTGATAATTTTCCCACAATAAAAAAAAAAGATTGTCTTCTGTACCTATCTATTTTGTGACTTTTCTTTAACAAAAGTTCACATCCGTGCATGTAGGATGCATAATCTTCTTATACTTGAACACAAAGAGACTATAAATGCCAGCGGTCACAACATTTATAATGATGCTTCCTTTTTCTATTAGTGCCTTTGTTAGCGCGACCGGACTTTTGAATCTTATCTCGCAATCCGTATCACTGTCGACTGTCATATAAATCTAGCTCAAAAATAGAATAGTAAATTGAGTACAAGGAATTTTCCTTGTTTTTTTTTCTTTTGTTATTTTAGGATCCAAATTTTCTTGTGTGTGGTTTAAACTAGTGCGCCTCACCATCTACGATTGCATCACTGCTTACCATCAGGTAGGATCGCAGTCAAGTACTAGCTTATAATAGATTAAAAAAAAAAAACTGTGTTGTATAATCTTTACTAACGGGGAGGTTCTTAGAGTGGAACAACCTTAAACAACCTTATTTTTAGTATATGTGAAATCTGAAACACCTGTCTAATATTTTTAACCGACTTCGAAAAGGAGAAGGTTCTATGTTCGGCTGAATGTATGTTTTTTTTTCTATGTATGTTCACCGATATCTCGGTCAGTTGTAGACCGATTTAAAAAAATATTTTTTTGATTGAAAGGTTATGCTTCTAAGTTGGTCCCATTGAAATATTGTTATGATCTGATCATGAACATCGAAGATATGGCACAGAACTCCTCATAGAATCACAGCAAAACTGTCGTAACAAGTAAAATTGCTTTGTTTATCCGTGTAGTCGATGACTGGCTGAAGGAAAAGGGAGAGGGGATGTATCGGACTGATCTGATGACGAAGCCAGAAGGTAAATTAATGTAATCTAACCGTGTTTGGGATTATTAGAATCGTTATGAGATGCTCTCTGGCTAAAAGGTATTTCAATTTGGCTGAGAGGTACTTTTTAGTGGTGGTAGGTACCATAACTAAAAAGATTAAAATAAAAAACTTTTTACAAAAAAAAAATACAACCGACTTCAAGTCGGTGTTAAACAACGAAGAGACAAAACTATTATATATAGAAACACCGACTTCCGAAATTAAAGTTATTTTGTACTTTTCAGTGTTTATTTAAAATTGAAGTCGGTTGTATTTTTTTTTTGTAAAAAGTTTTTTTATGTAAAGAATCATGTACAAAGCAAATGAAAAATCACATAGTTATAAACCAGTTATGGTACCTGGCTGGCAACATAAATGCATGGTCACCGGGCCACCCGAGTGACTGAAAGGTAGTTTTGCTTCCGCATCCAATTGAGCGCTGGCACCTAATGCCCACTATGACCTTTTTTTTTTTTTTTTTTTTATGGTGGGAAAATATCATGCATTGACATCCCCCGCTCTTGGGCGGAGCGGGAGATAGTGTCAGACTCTTACTGACTAAAAGACCCACCCCGTTCCTTCTAGCCTTCATATCGGGGCTCGAGTGCCCTTTCGGATAACCCTGGCCCCAGTAGGCTTCGACCCGGCTGGGTCCCTGCTGTTGCTGACAACTCCTTGAGGCGCGCGGGAACAGTGCGCGCCGTCGACGACTTGGGCTTGGTCCGGACAGTTACCGGACGGCCGGACAGCGAGCTACCCATTGCTCACTGTCCGCAAGCCCGCGCCTACGGTGGCCGGAAATCGGGATCAGAATCCCGGCGGCGGCGGCGGCGGCGATAACGCCGTTGCCTGATGCGTTCGGCCTCCTCCTTTGCGAGCATTACTGCTTCGCAGAAGTCGGTGACCGCCTGCCACTCCTCCTCGCTCCGGACCATGGCTTCAACCAAGGCCCGGCGCGAGAGGTCTCCACCGCCGATCGCCCCCACGAGGGCACGGCGATGCTCCGCCCAAGCAGGGCACACCTCGACTGTGTGCTCCACCGTGTCCTCCGGGCATTCCGCACAGTGACGACACCCGGGCGTCACTTCCGCACGAATCCGGTGCAGGAAACTCCCGAACGAACCATGTCCGGTGAGGACCTGCGTCATGCGGAAGGTAAGGACGCCGTGAGGTCTTTCCAGCCACGCCTCAAAGAGGGGACTTACCGCCATGATTGTGGCGTGCCCATGACGGGGTTGCGATAGTCGCTGACGCCATTTCACCATGAGATCCCGCCGGAGCTCTGTCCGCCATGCCGTGACCTGTCGCGGCAGCGGACTTTCACCCCGGCGTTGCATCTCCACGCGCATATCGTGCATGTGTGCAAGGACTGTTGCCTCCAGATCCCACGGTGGTAGGCCAGCCAGAAGGCTCGCCGCTTCGCGGGAGACCGTGCAGTATCCCCGCACCATTCTTATTGCCATGACCCTCTGGCAGGCGTTCAGCATGGACGCCGGTTGCTTTTTCAGCGACGGCGCCCACACCGGCGCCCCGTGCCCACTATGACCTGTCTTGACCTGTTTGTACTTAGTGTCGATGGTGTCCAACTTGTGACCTTTTTTAAATACGTTTGGGAAAAAATGTAACATGATGTAAAAATATACTAAAATTTTGATTTGATTTGAATTTGTATTTGTACGCAGGTAGACCATGTCCTGGAATAGCACATAAGATGCAATTTTTATCTCTGGAGTATGTTCCTTTTGGATACTTAATTATCTACTATCCTAGGAGTGAAGCCGCGTGCTGTAGCTAGTTAATTAAAACACCAAGGAAAGTGCAAAGTAACTTAATGTCGAAAAAGTAAAGGCTTTTCGAACCATTATAGACGCAAATTTTAAAAGTTATTCATCAGTATGAAATGTAAAAGGAGTTTGGAAGATTATTTCCGAATCGGAACTAAGTTTTTTAAGCAAACTGATCAGTAGCCCGATTCACGTAATGAAAACCGTAACGATATCGTAGCGATTTAGTCGTTTAGACCATTTCTGTATTCACATCCATCAATCGAATTTGAACGAGTCGTTTGAAATTCGTCGATTAAAAAAAATCTGTATTAAATTATCCTGGTAGAATACTTATTAATGTAACAGGAAATAAGTCGATAGATCGTGAATACCGCTTTTGGATAGGACTTCGATCGAACGACTATAAAACTTCAACGATATTTGGCTTGTTTGATTTTACGTGAATCAGGCTACTGGTTACAAAAAGAATTCATCACTTGTTGAGTATTTTAGACAAAAGTGGAACGATTACATGATCACTTTTTTGTCCGTCTATTTGTCTTTTGAGACCTTTTTTTTATCAAGAACGCATAAAATTATTAAGCTAAAACTAATGTCTAATACTCCCCTTTGAACAGAGGAAAAAAACTTTTAAGTCATTGCAGTCTAAGGCCGTAAGTCTTTTTTTTTTTTTTTTTTTTTTTTTATTGTTGATAGGTTCGCGTTTGACCGCTATCTCACCTGATGGAAAGCGACGATGCGGTCGACGATGGAATGCGCTTACCTAAAAGAAACTCTGTCTACTCCGTTTATGGCGTATATTTTTACGCTCGCAAAGGGAATCAAAATCTATAAAGGACTTTTCTTTGACCTAGCATCATGAAATTGAATGAAAAGCATTGGCACGTAGCACATGTAAAGAAAAAAATCCGGAAATATAATATTAACTAACAGTACTTGATAAAATAATTACTTTTTTGCGGTTTGGGAAAAACCTCGAAACTTTTTTTGGGAAACAAACTGTTTATATAAGTAAGTTTACACGGCTTTTCAGTTATTAGTACTTCTGCCATAATTTATAATCTTGTTTTTTTTTTACACAGGTGCGAATTTCTTATTCTGTCTATTCGCATAATACCACTCTATTAAATGTACCTCTATTGCTACACTGTAGTGTGTAATTGATGTTATACACCTATCAATATATCAAAGTCATCAAACCAATATTTCGTTTGTTATCCTACAATATTGACAGTATTACTCAAGCAGCGGTAGTATGTTTTCTTACCCAATACCTTCGTCTTAGAACACAGCTATTAGTAAATATTTGAAAAATGATGTTTGATGGACGCCCGGAAATCAGACAATGTTATTTTAACACAAATCTGATGTAATTCTAAACATTAAATCAATATGCGTCGCAGATTAAATGTCAAGTGCGAACTCGAGCAAAGTTGAGAATCGAGAACTCCACCCAAGAACACTTGAGCGATTGCGAGCGACAATCTAATACCAACAGTCGTCGCCGAGTTGGGTCTATTCAAATAGTTTTGATACTTGACGCCATACGCAGGAACTATGATTTAAACAAGGTTTATAGTTAGTTTGATTAGTTTCAGTTCGAGATTTTGGGCGCGTCTGATCGTTGATGTCTTGTTTGAACTGTTAGAATGTGTGATAAACTTTTGTTTAAAAGATTTATTTTATATTGGCGTTCAGACTTCAGTATAATTATTCGATTATTGTTTTTTAATGAAGTAAAATGTTAAATACCTAAAACTTATTGTCATTAACAAAAACAACTTATTTTACAAGTTACTATAATTATAAGTTGTTTTATCTGACATCAGGTGTTAAATATCGGTTTTTAATTTGCTATTATGTAATGTTACCCTAAGTAATACAGATGGTGATAGCTTGTCGGCAGAACCAGCTAAAATTAGAAACAGAATTGTAACAAATATAACTAAAATTATTTGCAAAAATTATTTAAAAAAAAATTAATTTAATTTGGCGTTCAACAATCTGAGCAATGCCTTTTTGTATAAACCAGCTGTACTTTGATGTCATACAAGTCTAACTTTAAATCATACATATTATTTGGGTTATCATAATTTGTATTATAACATCTTAAATAGAAATAGCATACTTAAAAGTTAATTTAAATTATGTCGAATCATATATTTTGTATACCTGAGATAAAAGCAGGCGTGTAATTTTGAATATTTATATAATCAAATGATATAAAATATTAATAAAAAAAAAAAAACAAAAGAAAAGGAAAATCAAAATGAAAGGATTATTGTACGAATATGGTACCAATTTTTTTTCAGCAATCACAATAGGTTTTACTTTGTCAGTTGATGTTTCAGTTTCAATGGTAATGGGTTCCATTCTAATAGAAAAATTGATAAAATAACTAAATGTCATCATCAGTCTTTTCTAAGTATTTTAATATGAGGATAAAATTTATTTATTTTACTTACTATTATGAGAAAAAACTGTATTTCATTTGTTTCAATTACAATTCCATTCAATCAATCATTTCTTGCTAAATGTATTTTCTTTCTCTTAAGAGGGCTCTTCCCCTCTCGTATATCGTCAACATGAACATGGTTTATAAGCTGTTTCATCCAATGCAATGTCTGGTAAATCCACACGCTAGTAACGCGAAAAAAGAGAGGTAACGCTTAGGCGTTCTGCTGGCATTCGATAATTCCATCATTCACTCAAATATTTCACAAAACTTGTACCAAGAAATACGTGTTTTTTTAAAAACCTTAAGTGTTTGGAAAAAAATATCATCATTATATAGAATCTCGGTCAAATGTGCAAGGCTTTGTTATATAATTATAATTTTATTCAGCCTACACTTTCCCACTGCTGGGCGAAGGCGTCCCCCAACTTCTTTAAGGTTTTCTTTTCTCGAGCCGCCCCGAACCAGCCCTTGCAGTAGGCGTCTAGGTCATCTCGCCACCTCTTCCTGTGGAGACTCTTGTCCAATGGTCAGTGTGCATGAAGCTGATATGACCCGCCCTGTCCCTTTTTAGCTTGGAAGGAAGTTTTTTTTCCTAACTATGATCCCTGTGTTTTGGCGCAATGTGATGTTTCTCATTCTGTCGGCTCTTTTGATACCCAAAATGCCGCGCCTTGGGGTTTGCCAACGAGCAATGGATGCTCGTTGGCTAACCCAAAGGCGAAACTTTTGGACTCGGTGAGCGACCATGTCTGAGCACCGTAGATTAGGATGGGCAGGATCGATGAGTTTTCGCTTCAGGGAGATCGGGAGATCTCCCTTCATTGGCGCTTTCATGGACCAATAGTTTTTCCAGGCGTTATCGATACAGTGATTGATTTTTTTCTCCTGTCTGTTTTCAAAACATACTAACTAGCCCAAGTAGAAGCTGTGCCCGACAGGGTCCATATGTGCACTTGTATTACAATTTTTAACATCTTATGTAACACATGCGTTATAGCAATAAAGAATTGAATTGAATTGATGTACTCATCGATATAATTTATATTCTGCCCATCTACCTCGACCCTACGTTTAGCGCTGTTGGTCATACTTTTAGATTTTCACCAATTCATCGCGAGCCCCATCTTGAGGCTCAAGGTCAAAATTCACGCAAACTAGCAGGTTCTCAGAGATTTTTGCTGGATTTATTTTACACAATTTTTTTTATTGCAATAGAAACTTATATGTATAATATCCAGAAGATATGAATATAATCACACAAGAGTGGTTGTATGAAATGTACCTTGGGTTGGGCGCTCTTAAAAGGTTTGCCTAGTAATTTCATAGGCAAACAAAATCCATTTTGGCTTATCACGTCAAAATGATCAAAAAGTTTTAATATATAGTGGGCAAATTAAATCCTGCGGTAAGACAGACAGACAATAGTTTGGAATTGAATAAAACCGCAGCCAAGATATCTAATTTGACTTGTACTAACTAAAAATGACTTTGAACTATTGTTAAAGATATCCATTTATTTCAAATTTAAAATTCAATTACCTTCGCAAATATTCCTTTACTGCTTTCAAATTGTCTAAATCAATCAGTTTCAAGAGATAGAACAAAATTGTAAGAAATAAAAGCCAGCTAAGTGCGAGTTGCAAAGGAAACTTGTGGTCCTATTGTGAACTCATAGAACGTAAATACCTAGCAACTAAAAGACACAGGTGTGGTTTTAGTCATTAAAGTCTGGCACGCCCTTTCGCTCAACCCTTTAACTGGAGAAGTCATTGGATTATTAGTTTATCCACCTCAATATTTTTTTTTATGGTGTGAAAAATCATCCAATGACAAACCCCGCTCTTGGGCGGAGCGGGAGATAGTGTCAGACTCTTACTGATTAAAAGCCCACCCCGTTCCTTCTAGCCTTCATACCGGGGCTCGAGTTCCCTTTCGGATAATCCTGGCCCCAGTAGGCTTCGACCCGGCTGGGCCCCTGCTGTTGCTGACAACTCTTTGAGGCGCGCGGGAACAGTGCGCGCCGTCGACGTCTTGGGGTCGGTACGGACAGTTACCGAACGGCCGGACAGCGAGCTACCCATTGCTCACTGTCCGCAAGCCCGCGCCTACGGTAAAACCACCTCAATAATAAAGAGTACCGTAGACGTATCGCACCTGTACTGTGACCGAAAAAAGTTAAATTTAAGATTCGTTTGATGTTTATTTTTATAGCGGGAGAACAAATACATAGCGGCCTTATCTAGCTTAAAATGACGAAAAAAAAAAATTCGAAAAGTGTTTTGCAAAATAAATATCATTTATCATAGTATGTAAAAATTGTAACTGTCCATCTATTACGGTTCATGAGACACCACCAACTGACAGACAGAAGCATGGGCCGATGTTCAGTGGATGCTTCGTAATAGGGTTCCGTTTTTTACCCCTTGCGTACTTAACCCTAAAAACCGTAAGAAGAATCTACAGGGAAATCGAGAAAAGCAAAGTAAATAATAGGCCTGATTGAAAAGTTTTTAGTGAAACCTTTCGTCCAACTTTCAATTATGTAAGAACCAATTTTAAATATCTGGAGACTAAAAATGATTTGTAAAAGGTTATAACAATTAGAATTACGGTTTCAAAAATTTCGTATTTTTAACCCTTTCACCGGTTCCACCTTTCACCCTTTCACCGAAAAAGAAGGATGAAAAAAGATTGCATGTAGCGGAGATGAGAATGTTGAGATGGATGTGTGGTGTGACGAGAATGGATAAAGTGAGAAATGAGTATATTAGAGGAAGTTTGAAAGTGGCGCCAGTGACTGAAAAGTTGAAAGGTAATCGGTTGTCTTGGTATGGTCATGTGAAGCGGAGGGATGAAGCGCATATTACTAAAAGAGTTCTGAGTATACATGTAGATGGAAGGAGAGGGAGAGGAAGGCCGAAAAAAAGATGGATGGATTGTGTGAGAAGTGATATGAAAGAAAAGGGAGTTAGTGATAGTTTGACGGGTGACAGGACAGAATGGAAGAAGAAAACGTGTTGCGCCGACCCCAAGTAATATGGGATAAGGGCAGGAAGAAGAAGAACCCTTTCACCGGTTGCGTGTCGTCGAAAATAATCGTCGGACTAATCCGACGATTATTTTCAATTTTCGTGTTCAATTCGCCAGGGTTGTGTGTTTGCGATTGATAGTCTATCTCGTTTCGCTCTACAATCCCCACAGGTGATACTTCTGTCACCTAGCTCTTCAGCTAACGAGGTGGACTTGGTCGTAAATGTGAGTCTCTGGCGGAATAAACGCGAGTTTGTCTGTCGGATAAATCCGACGTAGGTTGTAAAAAGGTTAATCGATTTTACTTCAGTAATAAGTTTCATCATCGCGTCATCATTAGTCTCATTTAATAGTGGATAAAGAACACGTGGTTAAATATAAATAGCCACAATTCAACGTTAACCAACGCTTGCTGAGGTCTGCCTATGGATGGGTGACCATTGCACACTAGTCTATTAAGACCTTATTCACTCTAGCTTTAAAGACATCTAAATTATAATCGAACCCCTCGGCATAATAGCATCCACTGGTTAGCGTACTACCTAAACAGCAGCTCATGCAACAACATTACACACAAATCAGTATAAGCATGAAGGAGTAACAGTCATCATCATCATCATCAGTCTTTTTAATGTTCCCACTGCTAGGACTCAGGCCTCCTTTGTAGGAAAGGGAATGCGGGCCCAGCGCGGGTTGGTGAATAATAATATAATATAATAATATTCCACAACTATCACACAACGTCGTCTAGTCCCAAGCTAAGCAGAGCTTGTGTTATGAGTACTAGACAACTGATAAACATACTTATATATTTCTAAATACATACATATTATAGATAAATTACACCCAGACACAGAACAAATGATCATGCTCATAACATAAACATTTGTCCTGGGTGGGAATCGAACCCACGACCTGCGGCACAGCAGTCAGGGCCACTAACCACAAGACCAACAGGCCAGTCAAATGTCACATGTCTTCGAATTTTTGGATCTAGTACATGCCGATTTCCTCACGATGTTTTCCTTCACCGTTTTGAAAGCAGTGGTAATGAAATAAATTACTCAAAATAATTCGCCTGGCAGAGTTTGACCCCGTGACCAACAACTTGTAAGTCAGAGCCATTACCTCTCGGCCACCACTGCTCTTGGAAAAACAAACATACACACACACGTTCATAAATACAATCTACCATCCTTAAAAATTAGTATGATTGTTGGTACCTATTATTTCTGCTGACCTAAAAACAACACGCAATTAGATCTTTATGGAAATGTTAAACCATTTCTAGGAATTTTAGCCGAACCTAAATAGAAAGTTGTATTAGGAGCTTATGAATATGAATTAGCTACTATTTGAAGATGAAACTATGGTCAGTTATAGCTTTTGTTTCCTTTGTTAGAAAATATATTTATCTTCTCATTATCCAAACCCACATTTTCTCAGGAACATTCTGTTGAAATTCTTTTCTTTATTGTAGAATAATCCCAAAACGGTGTATTGCGATTGGCATTGTTTACGTATTGAAAAATGCGTCAATTTTTGAAAATAAATGATACATTTTTAAATCCATTAGTGTCAATCACGTAAATATTTATTTATCAAATTCCTTATCGTACGCTACACATACAAAAAAGAAACTAAAACACATACATGCAATGGGCGGCCACATTGTATTCTGTGATCTCTAAATTGTGTGATCTAGAGTGAATAGGCTCTTAATAAACTAGGGCGCCTCACCATCAACGATTGCATCACTGCTTACCATCAGACGGGATCGCAGTCAAGTACTAGTTTATAATAGATTAAAAAAAAAATACCTGGAATGGACAGTAATTGCTTGCACAAAAAATGGGGTTGTCGATCACAATTGACAGTTTCAGGGGTCCTTAAGCTACACGACCTTATTTTAGCTTCTTTATATTTAACTTTTATTACTTTTTATTTTTCCTTTATGTAGTAGTCAAGACGGTAAGTCTAACCAACAGTATATACAATGATAATCATGTTGTCCAGTAACTGGTTTGTGAACGTCTGATAAACAGTCGCTCCAGGTATTAGGTTTATATAGCCTCAGCCTAGTTAGACTTAAAGCCGATCTCAAAATATTAGGGGAAAAGCTTTTTTTCTTATGGTGGTATAAATCATCCAATGACAATCCCCGCTCTTGGGCGGAGCGGGAGATAGTGTCAGACTCTTACTGACTAAAAGCCCACCCCGTTCCTTCTAGCCTTCATACCGGGGCTCGAGTTCCCTTTCGGATAACCCTGGTCCCAGTAGGCTTCGACCCGGCTGGGTCCCTGCTGTTGCTGACAACTCCTTGAGGCGCGCGGGAACAGTGCTCGCCGTCGACGACTTGGGCTTGATCCGCACAGTTACCGGACGGCCGGACAGCGAGCTACCCATTTCTCACTGTCCGCGCACCCGCGCCTACGGTGGCCGGAAATCGGGATCGGAGCCCTGGCGGCGAGAACGCCGTTTCCTGATGCGATCCTCCTCCTTTGCGAGCATTACTGCTTCGCAGAAGTCGGCGACCGCCTGCCACTCCTCCTCGCTCTGGACCATGGCCTCAACCAAGGCCCGGCACGAGAGGTCTCCGCCGCCGATGGCCCCCACGAGGGCACGGCGATGCTCCGCCCAAGCAGGGCACACCTCGACTGTGTGCCCCCCCGTGTCCTCCGGGCATTCCACACAATGGCGACACCCGGGCGTCTCTTCCGCACGAATCCGGTGCAGGAACCTCCCGAACGTGCCATGTCCGGTGAGGACCTGCGTCACACGAAAGGTAAGGACGCCGTGAGGTCTTTCCAGCCCCGCCTCAAAGAGGGGACTTACCGCCATAATTGTGGCGTGCCCGAGGGAAAAGGCTTGGTAGATGACATCATCATCTTCATTTACAACTGACAGACGTTCACTACTAGACATAAACCTCCCATGAAGTATTGCCACGACGTTTGGTTCTGTGCATCTTACATGCATCGGATTCCCGCGACTCTCTCAAGGTCAACGCTGCGTCTTTCAGTATGCAATCGCCACTCCTACGAGTCATGTGTCACTTCACATAGTTTATACTGATGTGGAAAGATTTGTATTTTTGTAAGTTTGTATTTTTGATTGTGACTACCGGACTGATTTCAAAAATTCTTTCACCATCATTCTACTTTATCACTGAGTCACAACGTAACAAAGAGTAAAAGGTAACAAAAAAAAAAAACAAACTAACAACTTCCGAATAATAATAGTTCGAAGATATTGAAAAATACCTTTTCTTTAGGCAAGCAAGCAAAAAATATGATTTTTTTTTTATGAATCTAGTTGTGGAAAAATAATTGCACATCACATGATACATTTTTCATTTCATCGCCTGTCTGAGCTTTCCACGATATCATTTTTACATATTTATTAAAAAATATATTTTATATTATTTCTCAAATAATTGTGTATTTTTTTAATCTTAAATAAAGATCCATTTGAATTATTCATAAACCACAGCAAAAGCTGAATCACTTTAAATTTCTCCATCTGTCTCCAACGAATCAGTAAACAATTGAACGCAACTAACAATTTTATTCGAAGCATAAACATAGGGAATAGACTGAGCGTTCCCTGTTTGAAGTGATTACAGGATAAAAAATATGAGAAAGATAATATCTATTAAAAGTACAGCCAGTTAAGGTATCTGAACCCTGATTACGACACGTCAGTAGCTTCTAGAGCCACCGTCATTGCTTCGACATACAGAAAAGCCCTTTTTTTTTTTTGTATATGTTTCAGTGTAGAGATATGCCGTTCGCTCGTTCGCGGGCAATATTGCCACCGATGTTCATACTTCGGGCCATATTCCCGGCAGTATTGCCGGCAACGGCACATCACTATTTCAGTATGATTGATTCAGATTCAGATTCAGATTCGTTTATTCATTGTAAAACATAGGTAGGTACATTTCAAGTTCTTATTTAATACATTGAGGGCGCTATGTTTTGCCTCTAGGGCGTACAAAGTAGTAATACATGCAATATAATTAAAACAAGAAATTAATATTATGAACCACATATAAAAAAATAAATCGAGATAAAACAATGGAAATAAAAAAATTAAAAAAAAGTCCGCAGTTATATAATAATGTCAAATTGTAAGCACTTATTTAAAAAAAAAAAAAAATATTAAAGAAATTGAATGATGTCACAATTATTAAATCAAATATCATAGAATACTTATCAGAAATAGTAAATTAATAATTGTCACAATTTAAAATTAAATGTTGAGATGTAAAATTAAATGTCAAAATGTAAAATTAAATGTAAAGTTTAAATGTCAAAATGTAAAATTTAAATGTCAAAATGTAAAATTTAAATGTCAAAATGTAAAGTTTAATGTTAACATGTAAAATTGAATGTCAATATAGAAAATCAATAATTTTTACTTATTAAATGTCAGAAGTTTTATCACAACGTGTCATTTAAATATTCGGTTATTGAATAATAACATTTTTCTATTAAAAAATTCTTCAATTTTCTTTTAAAGTTGTGCAAATTCTCATTCTTAATGCTATCAGGTATTTTATTATAAATGTTTGGAGCAATACCAAAGAAACTCTTTTTTAATAAAGCAGTTTTACATTTGTTTTGACATAATACATTTTCATATTGAGCACGTATTGGAGTTCGTTTAACTACTGAAAATTTTTGAAATAATTGCTGATTTGTTTTTACAAATAATGCTGTTTCAAATATGTACAGTGATGGAAAAGTTATTATTTTAAATTTCTTAAAGTAAGGAACACAACTATCCGTTGTTCTTAGGCCACATATTGATCGTATGCATCTTTTTTGCATCCTGAAAATAAGATCTCTATTAGTTGATGCTGTTGTTTGTTTTTTATGCCCTTTCTGAAAGAAAGGGCATAAAAAAGTTGTTGTGATTGCTCTGTGCGATAACAGCGCCTCTTTTAAACTCATCTATATACCTAGTATAAAACAATCCACTAATTTAAACAGTCTGTTTATCAACTAATTTCTCCTAAATTACGTAACGGATTTAGATATTTTCACTCACAGTAACGACAATAAATGAGAACGATTTGTGTATAAAATTTGCACCCATGTGAAGCCGAGTAGGAGCACTAGTGTTTCTATAAATGTATACTTGTATTTATAATATTTCTCGGTATACACTCTAGTATACAATACATAAAAAAAAACAAAATACTCGACTATTTCATGTTTCGCCAATGCCAGACTCGCTTTATTTTTTCAACAAAGTACTAAGTGAAGTTGTTACTCACTCCATTCTCTTTGATTTCGAGCTGCAGTACAGCTGCATAAAGTCATGCTTCATTTTAATATCAATTTAGAATTACAGAAGCCACATTTGCATTTTGGGTGGCGAATGGAAATTGCTCTTTAGCCACATTGAACATGGGCGTCTATGCGCGGTTTAGCGCTTTGTTGATATTTAAATAGCAAATCAGTAATAGCAGGTGCGGTTAGGACAAATATTCTAGATTTATTTACATGTATAAAAAATATACGAATTTGGTTTTTATAACGGGATGACGAGCTCATTGTCCGTCTGCAATCCCGCGCCTTCGGTGGTCTTGCGTCTCTCGGCATGAGTATTATCTCCACATCGTGCTTTCCAGTACTTCTTTCACTAGCATTATTGTTTTCCAGAAGATGGTGACTGTATCCTATTCCCTCTCACTCTGTACCATGGCCTCGACCAGGCCACCGCCACCGCGCGATCCCATAAAGACACGGCGATGCTCCATTCAAGCAGGGCAGACCTCTACCGTATATATCATCATGTGCTTCAGGCAATCTGCAAAGCGGTGCCACCCGGTTGTTTTTCTCCGCCGAATCTGAGACAGGAATCTCCCAAAACAACTATGTCCAGTGAGGACCAACGTCAAGAGAAAAGTGAAGACGCCATGGTACCATCGCGCTCATTTCTGCCTGATCACTTAAAAAAAATCGCTTGAATCCTATGGCGCGATACCAAACCAAACCTTTTGAAGTTTTCGTTTAGAGTGCAAGCAAAAATGAACTTAAGGGTGGTCAGGCGAAAGTATCTTTAATGGTACCTCTCTAGCCACTCCTCATAGAAGAGACTTACTATCCGTCAACACTGAAGTGCATGTGAAACACTACGAGTCGTCGGCCCTGGTCTTTATCAGTCTCATTAGGTTTAAGGGTTATGACGCAATGCGTCTTCAAGAACAGAGGCTTGAGTCCCAGCAGTGTGATAGTAATATCGCTGTGTATGCTAATGCATCACTATCACTGAGTACCAGCAGTGGGGGCTACTATTGCTGATGCTATTCTGTTGCGTGTAAAAATATTTTTCAGTTAGACCAAATAAACAAGCTGGACATTTGTGAATCATATTTCGAGAAAAGGTCCTCAATATCATAAAAAAAACTGCAGAAAGGGATAAGGGTTATTTGTATTCAATTGACAAATAGTACATTCCCTATGTTATCAAATTGACTTTTCCTAGGTATTGAAAAAGAGATCCCAACTTTTTTTTGTAAACTGATAAATATTTTGTTGTTCGATATTGTTGGTTCATTTTTTAGTTTGAATATGAGTAGAGGAAAATTGAAGAAATAATGAATGGATTTCTAAAAATAAGTATATGGATAACTTTACAATGTTCACACCGCCGGGACTCAGGCCTCATCTCTAGGTAATCCACCATTCCGCTGATCGCCCATGTCATACTTTTTGTATGTTAGATAATCGGGCCGATTTTGTACTATATTTGTAACATTGTTCTGTTTTCTGACCGACTTTTTGTAGGACGTATGCGTTGCACTATTGCTATCAGTGTGTTCTATTTTTCTCCTACAAAAAATCGGTCCCCAATTATCGGACGTGCGCGTGCAGCCTACAGGCCCAATGCGGGTTGGTGGATGACACATTTCTTTGAATTTTTACATCCCGTACCTAGGTATATGCCACAATGTTTTCCTTCGTTGTTTTTAGAGCAGTGTTCACACTAATGTTAAAAAATGTTTACAAAAGCGAAAGTTTGTGAGTCTATGTAAGTGTATGTTTATTACTTCTGCGCGCTCGATTGGGTGAACGAATTTCTTTGAAACTTGGTACATGGGTAGACCATGTCCTAGAATAGTATGTAGAATACTTTTTATCCCGGGAGTACAATTAACGGAACGGATCTTGAGCGCTGGCTTCAAGTTGTGCAGAAGTCAAATATTCGGTCTCTTTAGTGGTGCGAAGTGAGACGCGGGAGCGGGAAGTGTCAGTGATTGGCTCGCCGCGCCATCGTGTCATAGACGTCACTCCTGATTCGTTCCCTGCGTTGCTGCATGTATCTAACAAAGAAGACGATTGGTTTGCCAATGTATGGAATGCGCAAAGCGATCCCCACTCTGACGCTGAGCGCTCAAGATCCGTTTCGGCAATTGTGTTTTCTCTTGTGATAATTTTCTGTAGCTAGAACTTACGAAATTAATTGAAAATAACTATTGTTAGCTCGTTCAGTTTATAAGTGACTGGACCATTAGTTCAGTGGTTAATGGCCTTGACCAAAACAGATCATGCTCATGACAAGTGTCATGAGTACGATCATTTGTTCTGTGTCTTAGTATAATTTATCTACAATAAATATTATTTAGAAATATAAATAAAATTATGTTCATCAGTTGTCTAGTCACAGCACAAGCTCTGGTTAGCTTTTTTTTTTTAATCTGCTGTGTTTTTATTCTAGAAAACATATAATTGTGTTTTCCTGAAAGCGATTAACTTTTTTTTCCATAAGTACCTAGATATTTTTTGTGTTTATGATGAAAACTAATACTATATAAGTTCTAACTAGTTTTTGCCGCGGCTTCATTAGCGTACATAAAACATAGCCTATGTCACTCAAGAATTAAGCATCTTTCTATCCGTGAAAAAATTTTAGCACTCGGACCAGTACTTTCAGAGATTACCTCCTACAAACAAAAAAACATAAAAACAAAACTTTACGTCTTTATATAAGTGTAAGATAACTTACATCTTGCATTTAGTATTTTCGTATTAAACAAAAAAACGATTTCTATTTCCTCCATTGAGAAATTTTATTAGTTACATAAAAAATAAATATTGAGAATAAACTTCAAGAAATTATTGGTTTTATTTACCACCGCCTTTTTTAATTGGGTAACACGATAGCCTTTGGCAAAATTGCTGTTTAAATTCCTGGTTTCTAATTATTTGTAACGACTGCCAAAACTCTACAAATTACGTGGTTTCCGAGACACGAAGGAGTCTCGTGTGTTAAGATGTTCGCCCATCCAAAGACCGACCTCAGCGAGGGATGCTTAACCTTAAAGATCGACCTTTCGCATTCTTCTGCAAAGCAGTAATTCTAGCCAAGGAGGTGGCCGCAAGAATCAGGAAACGTAATTATATCCTCACGCCCCAGCCGCCGCGACAGTAGATGCCCCGGGTATAGACAGTCGCACCGTGATCTCCGTAGGCGTAGGCTTGCGGACGACAAGCAATGGCTAGCTCGCCGTCCGCTCGTTCTATAAGGACTGTGCTCAAGTCTTCGACAGCGCATAGTGTTTCACGCGCGTCTCAAAGAGATGTCAACAAACCGTAGCGGGCCAGCGGAGCCGACACCACAAAGGCAAGGAATTAGTTCTGAAAAGGATATACCTGATGTTCCTGGAACACAAAAAACCACTGAAGAGACATATGTAGGTGTGGTTTTAGTCAGTAAAAGTCAAAACTCTCTCGCCTCAGCCTAGAGCGAGAGATGTCATGATTTCCCACCTCAAAAAAAACACAATAAAGATACCTAACTATATGTAACTAGAAATTTTTTGTCACTAAAAGATCCATAGTTATAGAAATTAAACCAATAAGAACGAAAATTGCTTAACAAATCTATATTTTACTTAGCAAATAAAGAGATAAAACATCTCTTATTCATAACTCCACTTACTGAAGATCTTGAGGTGCATGATATAAATGAGGGCCGTTTACTTTGAGGAGCTACACTTGGTTCTTACCTACCGTAAGCCTATGGGAGAGTATTTTATTTTATTACCACTATTAGCTTTGGAACCTCTTTCCATATGTTTTCTTTCGTTTGTTTTTTTATTTTTTATTTCAAGAACAACTGCAGAAAAATGGAGTTAAAAGTTATTCTCGTACTTAATACAGCTATACTAGTTCAGAGGTTTTTTTTTCGGGTGCGATCGGGGTTTTTGAAAGAATTATCGAGGCTGGGCAACCATACCATATACATAAACAAAATAACATTCGGCCTTTTAATGTTCCTACTGTTGGGACTCAGGCCTCCTCTAGGAGAGGGAATGTGCCGTAATGCATCAGCCTATAGCATAAGCACCAACCAGCCTTTTAATGTTCTCACTGCTGGGATTAAGGCTTTCTCTTTAAGAGACGGAATGGGCCGTAATCCACCACGCGGGCCCAGTGCGTATTGGTGGATGTCATAATATGTCTTCGAATTTTTGGTTCTAGGACATGCCGCTTTCCTCACGATGTTTTCTTCACCGTTTTGAGAGCAATGATAGCAGTCAAGTGCGAACCTATGTACAATAAAAAAAAAATGGTGATGAAATAAATTACACAAAGTTATGGGCCTGGCTGGGTTTGAATCCGCGACTAATAACTCGTAAGTCAGTTGAGAGCAGTGGTGGCCGAGTGGTAAAAAAATCAATACTTAATTTAAATTAGAATTGCTAGTTACGCCACAAGCATGTCACAAAGGCACAATACACTCCCTCTAGTTTTAGGAACAGGAGGAATTGTTTGAAGATTTCCCGTTGAATGTCAAATGTTAGTAAAACAACCGCTAGTCTTGTATTAATATGCTACCGAGTTTCTATAGGTTTATTGATTTAAACAGAAATAATTGTGGTGGTTATTAGTAGGTAGTTTGTTGTTGTTTTAAAAATAACCTCCCCGACTTTACCTATACACGAGTAGGTTAAGATAGCTAACACTTTCAGGAATACGGACGTAATGTTATGTTGTTTATTATAATGTTATGTAATGATGTATTAATTAATTCACTGTTAGCAATATACAGAGATGTGTTGACTGTAACCTCATTAATATTTATCGAGAACGCCTAACCTGTCAGCCGCCTCATAATGAACAATTTGCAACATGGATATTATTGAAAACAGAATTCTGACAGGGGTTCATAACATTTAAGCCGTCTTGTTTTTATACATCGTTTTAATTTCATACATTCTGGTAGTTATATCTTCATCGTTTTATGAAATAAACAGAGCCCAGTTTGTTTGCATAAAACCGAATATTTCATTTAACAAAAAACTAAAAGCTGCTTCGTAAAGTAAAATTCGGTCTGCTCTGTTTTGTTTTGTATTCGGATCCGCACAAAAATACTTTTCCATTCTCCAATTTCTTTGGTTCTCACATTTCCACCGTATCGTTTTACCATCACTATCTACAAAGGCAGTTTATTTACCGAAACAATTATTTCCCCCTTGGCCCACCCTTAAGCTGAGATCCCCATAATGGCCGCCGTAAGTTCCCCAAATTCTCCTTATTTTTGTCAAAGTTATCTGATCATGCTGCTTCCGATTGTCCGTCTTCAAATAACGGCTATGAAATATTTTTTTTTTTTTTACTGTGACTCAAAACATCATGTAAGCCACATATTAGTAAAAAAATACATGCATATTTCCTTCAAGCATGCGTTTTTTTATTTTACTCTAAGTTCACATTGTTTTGTAATCGTATAAAAAAATATACAACGTCAAAAAGTAACTAAGTGAATAATTTTCAATTGACATGGGTAGCAAACACCCACCATTACGACGCTCTTGGTGTGTCGTTAAAGTCTATGAGAAAAACTATCAAGTTGAGAGGTTAGTTTAGATTGGAACTAGGCCAAGTTATTCTCATTTCTGATTTCTACTGTGACTTTATATAGTAGGTATTATTATTATTCTATAGTATACTACTATAGTGATATGACTTTTGTTATCATAGACTTGAACATCACATTTGCTCTAATCAATGGTATTGTATTTAGTAAAGTTATTGAAAATTCATATCTTAGAAGTTCCTTTGCATAACTGATGAACTCATAAAAGTGGTCAACAATATAACATGTTGCATGTTGTAGGTATATTATAACAGAGTTAGTAGCCTCAGTTTCCCAGATTAGCCGAGTTAGCATTTCAATCCTAGTTCTGGCAATGCAATCTAGCAACACAATAGGTCCTAAGCTTAGGTATGCTGTGTTTGCTAAGCATCTGCTAATACATACTCGTACATATGTGTATTGAATTTGCATGAATAGATTGCTGTTTGGACATGTCGGATCGTAATTATGTGCGTATTGTGACCTTCGAGGCGTCTGTGTATGTCTTTTAGTACGTTAATTATGTTGAAAAGAATAATGTTGTTATGTAGATATGTAACTTTTCTTAAAATTCTGGATAAAATGGTATATTATCTAAACATTTCATCTTGAAAATTTATATGAAATAAGATTAAATTGTCAGTCCCCAATATGCTAAGGAACCGTGGAATAACGTACATTGACCTTTTCTTAATATCTCTGCGAACCCGACAAATAAACAATGAATTGCTTTTCATTACTAGGTCATGTAAAGGTTCACGAAACATGTCGATTCAAGACAGCCATATATCTTTATTTCCGTTTTTTAAATTAAGAATTTCAACAAATACAGGAGGGTCTATGGGTCTACTTTAAGTTCAATTTTACAAAATTTTTAATTAGAAATTTTAATTATAAGCAGCATCGTTCACTGAATAAACTTCAGTAAACTGTTGTGCTATTAACTAGTTGACACTTCGCGTGACCCAAGGGCTGGCTTTTACCTCGGACAGAGGATAAGCATTGCCATACAGCGTGGCAATGCCGCCAGCCTTTTGGGCACATTACCAGTCGACAGCGATGGGGAAGAGTTTTTTGACGCCATATTTTAGTTTGATTTTACTTAGTTGTAATTAGCGTAGGGTTTTATTATTATTATTTTTTTATTTACTGTAATCATAGTTTTTAGTTGTGTATGTATATAAGTTAAATTGATTTAAATAAAATATTACTATTTAAAAAAAAATAAAGGTTTCTGAATCCTAAAGATACAATTGGGTGACTTACATATGTCGTCCCTGCAATACCTTCAGATATTTTATTTATAAAATTAGAAACCAATAATACCTTTTGCTAATAAAACTACTATTCATTATCATTAATGAAATATGGTACCAATTTTAATTTACTAAAAGCAAAAGCACAATCTTTTATTTAGGTAACAATTTGCCAATACCTTTCAGTGAATTCTCATTGACAAATAATTTGCAGTATTTTGTTGTGAATGTCTACAAGAGTAGTCAACCGTAGGACTTATAATGTTACGGTCTAATACACAAGACTACAGCTAGCTATTACCTTTTGTATCGCAAATGATACTTTCATTTAACCTTAATGCTCACGGTGGAGGATACACCTCTTTTGTCTACTTTTGTTTTGCTTGTATGATAGAAGAAATTTCTATAGAATATTCTACCTTTGTATTATTTTTCATATTCTTTTTACTGGTCTGTTTATTATATGTGTGTATATTGACTGTTTGATAAATAAAAGTTAATAAAACCAACGCATGGCCAACATAACATATATATATTTTCATAATGAGAAAGAGTATGGAACGGTACAAAAGTTTGAAAACCTCTATAAACGGCATTCATAGACTTTACCAAGGCCTTCGACAGTATTAGTCATGAATTGATATGGAAATGCCTAAAATGCAGCTCAACCTACTGGGGTCATAGGTTGACTTGCAAAAGGGAAACCCGTGGTCCCGGAACGCAAATGCAATCAAGGAACATAGGTGCGGTTTTCGTCACTAAAAGTCTGACACGCCCTCCCACCATACAAGACTTTTTTGACTGGCCTGTTGGTCTAGCGGTTAGTGACCCTGACTGCTATGCCGGAGGTCGTTGGTTCGATTCCCACCCTGGACAAATGTTTGTGTGATGAGCATAATCATTTGTTCTGTGTCTGGGTGTAATTTACTCGTATCTATAATATTTATGTATTTAGAAATATATGTATCAGTATGTATATCAGTTGTCTAGTACCCATAATACAAGCTCTGCTTAGCTTGGGACTAGACGGCGATGTGTGATAGTTGTGAAATATTATTATTATTATTATACACGTTAGGGTGTACCATCAAAGACACTTCTGCCTGACCACCGCTAATTTGCTTGTACTCGATACGAAAACGTCGAAGGGTTTGATTTGGCGCCGCGCCGTAAGATTCAAATTTTTTTTTTTAAGTGATCAGGCAGAAATAAATGCGATGGTACCTGACAGATTTGCCCGTACAGTTGAGTTTTATAGGTAAACCGGAGCGTGTATGTTGTACAACTGGGCAGATTTCCACACCTGTGCAGGCAACCGAGAAAATATGAATTTCGATATTTTTGCCCGATTCAACTGTACAGGCAATACGAACGTGTGTAGAAGTCACGTGTGCAGGCGTTAGTTGTGCGGTGACTGCAAGAGGTAAACCAATTAGTGCTACAGATCTGCAGGACCATGGATTTAACTGAGAGTTTGTACAGGTTTACCGCTACGTGTATGTCCTCTACTCAGCTCAATCTTACCTGACAGGTGTAACTGTACAGGCAAATCTGTCCGGTACGTGTATGACTCTACTATTTTAAAGAGTGAAAAAGTTATGGAATGATTATATTATTATTTATTTATATCCAGCCCATACTGTCCCACTGCTGGGCAAAGGGCTCCCTCCATTCCTTCCAATGTTCCCGGTTTTGAGCCATTGAATGATTTCCCAACTAAAAAAAGAAGCTAACAATATTTCAAAAACTGTATGAGGACGAATAGGATTTAGGTACATATAGAACCAAAACAAAAAAAAAAATGTATTGGAAGAAAACATCTCAGATTTGCAGGCGATATTGTGTAGTATAGTGAAGTGAAGTATTGAAGTCGGAAAGAACCTAGTCTTTTATACAATTGATGATAACGATCAGTCATAGTTTATCATTAAATATAGAAAAGATAATTTTCAGTACAAATACCTATTTATTATAATAAAGGTAAACTAGACTAGCTAATTGTCAGCCTTGGAACGTCGCGACCTAATACACAAAAAGCTGTGGTTTTGTCGGTCAAGGGCTCTGTTTTTTTTTCTTTCGCATAATATATTATATTTATGATGGTCATTTAGTTTTCAGTCACACCAGTGTTAGCAGGATGATTGTGTGACATAAAATAATCAGACTTTA
Source organism: Mythimna ferrago (assembly GCA_910589285.2). Lineage (NCBI taxonomy): Eukaryota > Metazoa > Arthropoda > Insecta > Lepidoptera > Noctuidae > Mythimna > Mythimna ferrago. Next base: position 12,586,141 of record OU342694.1, on the reverse strand, counting down.
ATGTTCCCAATGCTTGAACTCAGGCATTCTCTCTAAGAGAAGGAATGGGCCAAAATCCAGCCCAGTGCAGATAGGTGAATGTCAAATGTCTTCGAATGTTTTGATTGAAGTGGTAATAAAATAAATTACATAAAGCAATGCGCCAGGCTGGGTATAAACCCAGCCTAGTTAACTAACTAACAATTAACTTTTAATCTTTCAAATACGACGGTAATTCGAGACACAATAGTAAGACAATAGATGCGCGAACGCCGGCGTTCACTTGAGGTTTAATGAACTGAAGCAGAAGCTTTATAGTAATTAGCAAAAGTTAGTCCAAGATAATTCAGTAAGTTATACTTTAGCTATACAAATTGTAATTTAATAATGACCTCATAATAATAAAAAGATAAATCGTTACTTGTATTACCTGGTATTTAACCAACAATCAAAAATATGTACTACATAGTTGCTCTATATAAAACTTTCAACATATCTGCTTTAAAAAAGCCATTATTACTTTTAAATGAAGCTTCACGAACCATAGAAACACTCGTAAAAACGTGTCATTGCATCATAAAGCGTTACATGCAAACACAAACACGCATAAAGCCCCGTTTAATGTTTATTCCTTGCAATACTGGCTTGGAATACTGGCTAGTAATTCTGTAGCAGGAAATTATACGAAGCTAGCGCTAGAATGCTGGCTTTTTAATTACTAGATGCCATCGCCGAGTAGCTCGTTATTAAAAGAAATAAGTTGGAACGAGGCATGCAATCGACTGGAGTGACCTTTTTTTATTGAGCTTAATAACTCAGAGAAAGATGCTCTTATCTTTGATGAGCTTGAATCAAGTGAGAAGTATGCCAAGAGGATTATCGGTAATGATGCAGTCGTCCAGTCGAAGCTTGTCTTGAACACTGACGCCGAGTTGCTAGCGTGTCGGTTTTCTACCAGTTGAATTTCGGAAAATGAACGTTAAAATTGAATATCTTATTCCGCCTAGCTCGTTCCGCCATTAAACCAGACGTACGGCAATATGTAACCAGTGCACGGTGGACATCCCACCCAAATGCACAATGCATTTTCAGAACACATTCATTATGCGTACAGCTAAGGAGTGGAATTCATCAAGGAATTCCACACCTTATTGATTTGTGTTTTGATTCTGTTTCCTGCTAACTTAAACCTAGGGGTCTTTAAAACCAGAGTGAATAGATTACTTGTTGACAAGCGTGCTCTACCATCGACCACAACATCGTTTAACATCATGTGAGATACTGGTCAAGTGCGAGAACTGTCAAGACATTTACTGACTAAAACCCCGTGTTCCTTCAGTTACCCCTTTCGTTCTAGGGTCCTGGTGATTATTTAAAAGTTATTTTTTTATCTCTTCTTTACTTTTTTATTCCTCGATAAATAAAATAAAACAAAGTATCTTTTTTTGTGGCGTAGCTTGATTCTAGTTTATCAATATCATAATTTCAGTCGAAAAACGTCTGTTGCTGAATATTGGCCTCCTTTTAGCGTCGCCGACCCGTCTAACCGTATCTAATTTGTTTTGTAAGCAGCAACAAGCAATAAAAAAAATCTGAAAGGAAAAAAAAATATTTGTATTTTATTTATTTATTTATTTATTTAAACTTCATGTACAATAGTGGTACATAGGCGGACTTAATGCCACAAGGCATTCTCTACCAGTCAACCTTTGGGTTAAAAAAGACAACACTGTGGTAGGTTTGCACAATAAACAAATACATAATAACAAATAGTTCAAATGGAACAATATAAAATAAGTTATTTATAATAATAAAATACATATATATGCTAAAATAATAAACTAATAAATACTATGAAAAATATGAAATCACTATGAGAACTTAATAACAATACTGAACGAAACGTTTTTTCTAATAAGAAGATTTTTTATTTGTGTTATACTTATCAATTTTAACAGATTTTCAACACTGCTCTTGAAACGGTGAAGGAAAACATCGTTAAGGCGCCATTCGAACCTCGGCTGCAGGTTGCGGATGCAGGCTGCGAATGCAGGTAGCACACGCATGACACGCAGCCATTGCCTGCATCTGCAGCCGGGAGTGATTCCGAGTAACGATTATTTCAGACTTCTCTAAACAGGTTGGAGTGACGTAACTACGTACGCATCGGCTCGCGGCCACAGCACTACTGGCCTATGATCGGCTGCGGCTGCAGATCGCGGCAGCACTCGCAGCCGAATCTCAGCAACACGTGCGGCCGCAGCCGTATTCGGAACGGTTTTCACAAAAAATCATACTACTACATAGAAAATCATTTGTGCAGCTGCAGCCGGCTTCGTGCAGCCGCCGCATGTGCTGCTTGCATCCGCAACCTGCAGCCGAGATTTGAATAGCATCTTAAAGAAACAGGCATGTCTTAGTACTAAAAGTTCGAAGATTTGTAACATCCATTAACCCATATTCCTTCTCTTAGATGGGACGCTTGAGTCCCAACAGTAAAAAAATTATAAAGTTGGTATGCTACTACACTTGTATGATGATTTGAAATTAATCACACCATAGTAAATCTTATTTTTGACGGAGCCAGATAGAGTAAGATCCCAGGGCCGCCAGACGTCACGTATTTTCTGACGAAGGAAATGACTGTGGACGATTGAGTACTGTTAATATGTACTAAGAACGCATGCCTATCTGCTAGCTTGCTTAGACGCCCAATTTTCAGGTATCAGGTAATCAAGGTACATAAAAACATTACTTACTTCACGTAAATTCTCCAAGCTGATTTTTACGTATATGTGTGTAAGTGTGAAACACCACATTATCTTAATATGTTTGAACACCAAAGACACAATAATTGCATTACATTATGTCTCCTTCCTGTTTCTTCGATAATGTTGTTCCACTTTTCTTAAACGATGACAAGGGTCTGACGGTGTTCGTTAACGCTAGGTTAAAATGTTCACAAAGTAATATTGTTATGTCATCGTCTAATTAGCTTTGCAAAACATAAGACGCGGAACTGGGAGTCTTTGGTTGGCCTATTTATTATGAAACTGGGCTATTTCTCGAAATATTAATAAATAATATTTTTACAGCCTGTTGGTCTAGTGGTTAGTGATCCTCACTGCTGACACTGTCGTGAGTTCGATTCCTACCTAAGACAAGTATTTGTGTGATGAGCATGATCATTTGTCCTGTGTCTAGGTATAATTTATCTATACCTAGTATATATGTATTTAAAAATATATAGTATAGTATAGTGCAACGGGCTGTTTTCCGCAACTCCACGACTAAAGCGCGTATGTTTATCAGTTGTCTAGTACTCATAACACAAACTCTGCTGAGCTTGAGACTAGATGGTGTTGTGTGATAGTTGTGGAATATTATATAATTATATTTTAATATTTACATTCATTTTTGGTAATTTTGTACTTACATATTTTTTGTGCTGTAACCATAGCATAATCAGCCTTATAATGTTGAGTAGCTCGCCGTCAGGCCTTCCGATAACCGTCAGTACAGCAGGGCCGAAGCCTACTGGGGCCAAGAGTCGACTCCTGAAAAGGAAATTTGTGATCGTAGAACGCAAACGCCAACTAAAGGACAATATGAGGTTTAACCTTTCGTATGCCGTAATTAGACACACAATTAAAAAGTTATTGTGTCCCGCATGGATCCGCGTTCCGGCCATACAACGGGTTAAGTCGGTAAAGATCTAACACGCCCTCCCGCTCCGCCCTAATGCGGGAGAAGGACTTATATGACTTTCAACCTTAAAAAAGGCCTTTTAATGTTCTCACTACTGGGACTCAGGACTCCTCTCTTCAAGACGGAACGAGCCGTAATCCACGACGGCCTAGTACAGGCTGGTGGATATATAAAACGTCTTCGAGTTAGCCTTTAATTATCTAGGTCTTACTTGAATCTAGCATTCTCTTCATTGTATAGAAGATTAATTTGAATCGTCTTTTCCGTCTTAAAATGCCGTTGTTGGGTTAAAACTTGCCTAAACCTTAATTGTTGAGATCTAGATCTAGTACACCCGTATATATAAAAGCGAAATACCACTCACTGATTAATCGCGAAATCTCAGAAACTGTTACACCTACAAATATAAAATTTGGCACGTAGGTTCCTTATGGGGTGTAGGTAGACATCCGCTAAGAACGGATTTTACAAAACTCCACCCCTAAAGGGATAAAACGGGGGTTACCCTATAAAAGCAAAATACCAGTCACTGATCGACTGACGAAATCTCAGAAACTAAAACATCTACAAAGTTAAAAGTCCGCACTGAAATACGCTAAGAACGGATTTTACGAAACTCCACCCCTAAGGGGTAAAACGAGAGTCCAAAGTTTGTACGGATAAACCAACTTTCACACGGGTGAAACCGCTGGCAGAAGCTAGTATATACAAAAGCATAATCAGTCTTATAATGTTTCTCATAATAATTTACAACCTGCCTACTCTCTAGGAAAGGAAATCAGCCTTCATCTACCTCGCGAGTCCAGTTCGAATTGGCTGTCACGTGCCTTTGAATTTTTAGTTCTAGCCTTCCAGAAATGTTGGTTTCCTCAAAGTGTTTTCCTTTTACCGTTTTGAGAGTAGTGGTGTTGAAATATATTTATTACACAAAGTGCTTGTTTTTGCGGTTGACAGGTTGTTGTGAACAGCGTCGACATAAGAGAATGTAAGTCGAAGGTATTATAATCGGGCCACCATTGTTTCGTTTGTGCTACGAGTATAATAAGTCTTAGAGGAATTGGTAAATTTTCCAGTAGTTTATATTATGTATGTATTTTAGTTATAAAGACGAAATAACTTTAATAGTCCTGCGGCATTCAAGACATATGTTTAAGACATATGTATTTTAAAACCCAACCAGAGATTACATAGGCATCAATAAATATTAGTGGTGCTCCAAATAAGCACACTACTCGTTACATGGACAGAAAGACCTTACGTTCAATATATAAGATTAGGAAAATAGTCATGTAATTCTATCTCAAGTTGTAGGCAACTCATTTTTGTAAATGTATTTTTATTATTAGTTTTAAGTTGGCAATATTTACGCGCGAACACCAACTGCGATTTGATTTTGTTTCGCGCGCATTTTTGAACTGTGGGCCCCGCCCACGACGCGCGCGCTCGGACGCCGAGCAGTCGCCGCCAAAAACTCGACGCGCGCGGGCGTGTATATAAATGTTCCAAGTTCCCGCCAAAACCTTTTCAGTTTCCTTACTAATTTAGCTTTATGTGTGTATTGTACTGTTTTTAACTATCTGTAACTGTCGCGAGTTCTGTTGCCTAGTTTGTAAAGTGATAATATACGGAATTCACCAAGTGACTGCGGTCTTATTGTGTACAAAACCCGGCCCTATTTAACATTGGTCCTTCGAGCCTGGATCACAATGAATGACAAAGTTACTGGTGTCGTCACACGGAGCAGAGCCCATGCTGAAGCTGAACAACCTGATGCGGATTCCACGTGTGTCACTGCGGCCCCGCGTAGTGAAGTTGTTGCCACGTCGACCAGGTCGCGATCAAGCCGTCTCAGCCGCGAAGCGCTTCGCCTCCGTGCCGAGTACAAAGCCGAAGAAGAACTTGCCAAAGTTAAAGAACAGCTCATAAAGAAGAAATTAGCATTAGAAATCGCCGAGATTGAAGATGAAGAAACTGAAAATCGCGCCATGAGTATTTACAGTGGTCCTAATAACGTGGATGAGTGGTTAAGCACAAGTCAAGCCCCATGTGAACTCGCGGAAAAACCGCCAGCGCCCCACGCGCTGGCCGGCGCGTGTCCGCAACCGACCGAAGGCCTAGAACGAGAGCGCGCGCGCGACATCGCGCATGCGCGGAACACCGTACGCGAGTCGTTCGCGCCCGCGGTGGCGTCCTCTCCGACCGACGCGAAGTATACGCCGGCGCCGGGCGCTCTGCCCCCCGCTTCCGTCGGCGCCGTCGCGGCCTCTGACATCATGCATCTAGCCGACGTTATTATTACAAACATGTCGAAAAGACCACGACAAAATTATGATCTCCCCATGTTTGATGGAAGCCCGGCAGACTGGCTAGCTTATCGACGTACCTATGAAGCTACCGCGGCCACGTATAGTATGTTCGAGAACACCGTACGACTGCAAGCATCACTGCGTGGCGCGGCAAAGTGTGCCGTTGAAGACCTATTACGTACCGGGTCCGACCCCATGGATGTGATAAATGCCTTAGAAGAGGAATTCGGTCACCCCAATTTACTACTAGAATCGGCATTAAATAAGATAAGAAGTTTGCCCCGTGTGTCCGAAAGTGGCGTCGAATTGCGAAACATGACTTGCGTCGTTCGAAATTGTGTGTACATTTTGAAAAACATAAAAGCGGATGGCTACATAAATAACCCCCAATTAACGCACGAAATTCTTAGCAAATTAACAAATGTACAACGTTCGCAATATGGCGAGTTTGCTATGAAAAGGAACACCGACAGCAAAGAAGATCTTCGCTTATCGCCAAACATAAACATAGTCCTCGAGTTTATAAGTCACCTGGCACGGGCATCAGCTTATTACCTACCGCTGTGCGTAAACACTGAGCATAATAATAGTCGTAACCGGACCACCACTGTTGCGAATCCTGCCGCCGCATCGTCGATCACCAGGCGCGCTGAGGTCACGCGTCAACACCGGAAACCTGCAGACCGAGTACACCTCACCAGCGAGGAAACTACGTCAGCGTCACCGAGTACGTCATCGTCATCAAGTGAGTGCGCGTTGTGTCGTAGTGCGGATCACCGATTACCCGAGTGCGATAAATTCATTGCAAAAAGTGAGCCAGAAAAATGGAACTTTGTAAAGGTCAATAAACTTTGTTTCAAATGTTTAGTGCATAGCCATTCTCGTTATCGTTGTCGCGCTAAACGATGTGAAAAGTGTCGTTCTCCGCATCACACACTTCTACACTACGAGAAGCCGAGAGCCCCGGGCACCGCCGATGGCACCGGAGCCCCGCCCGCGCCGGCCGCTGCGGCGCAGGCGGCCTCTATACAGCCTCCCGCGCCGTCTCCGTCGGTCGCTGAGTCGGTAACGAGTATGGGTGAGCGATGTCGAACCACTAAAACTTTATTGAAAATTATACCTGTAAAGATTATTGTTAATAATGTTGAACATAGTGTATACGCGTTATTAGACGATGGGGCCACTGTGTCATTAGTAGATTCTAGTATGTGTAATTTTAGTGGACCATTATCTCCGTTAAGAATTGTAAGTGCACGCGGGCTTGTTATGACTGATAACAATTCCTGTAGGGTAACTGCGCTAATTCGCGGCCCCAACGGGGTATGTCATGATGTCGTACTTCGAACGATAGAGAATTTAGACTTGCCTACCCAATCCGTGCCTGCTAGAGTTTTGAATAATAATAAACATTTGCGTGATTTAGATTACTGTGAGATGTCGTGCGCTAAACCGATGGTTTTAATTGGTCAAGATAACTGGAAGTTGATCGTAAATGAGGAATTACGACAGGGTAAATCCGGGCAACCCGTAGCGTCGCTTACAAAGTTAGGGTGGGTTGTTCACGGACCTGTAACTTTAGGTATCTGTGACAAGTCTAACAGAGAGTCAATTAACCTAGCCTTCGATGGTTTAGACGATCTCAATGACCTTGTGAAACAGCAATTTTTGCTCGAGTCCATCGGTATCACGGAAGTGTCACGCAAAAATGTTGAAACTGAACGCGCGTGTAAAATTCTAGACAGCACCAGCCGCCGTGTCGACGGAGGTTGGGAGGTAGGATTACTTTGGTCACGTGACGTGGTACACTTACCTGACAATTATGATTACGCTCTCAAACGATTACGCGGCATAGAGAGTAAAATGGACAAAAATCCAGAATATGCTGATGCGTATTCGCATCAAATTCAACGGCTAATTTCGGAGAAATATTGTAGGTTATTAGAAACACCGCTGAGGGTGAACCCGGTATGGCACCTACCGCATTTTGGGGTCATTAATCCTAACAAACCCAATAAACTTCGACTAGTCTATGATGCCGCGGCTAAATGCAAAGGTGCGAGTTTGAATGATTATTTGCTTACAGGGCCGGACTTGCTAAATTCATTATTGGGCGTTTTGTTTAAGTTCCGGTCTGGCCGTATAGCGTATACAGCGGACATAGCCGATATGTTCTTGCGTATAAAAATTAGGGAAGAAGATCAGGGAGCGCAACTCTTTTTATGGAGAGGTCACGACAGAGAACGCGACCCTGATACATATGTCATGGTCTCGATGATTTTCGGTGCTAAGTCGTCCCCTGCCTCAGCCATACACGTTTTGAATAAAAATGCTGATGAGTTTCGAGATTCGTATCCTGAGGCGGTCAAGGCAATCCATGAAAATCATTACATGGATGATAATCTAGACAGTGTAAACTCAATAGAGGAAGCGCGTCAGTTGATTAAAGACGTTTCCATGATACACGCCGCTGGTGGTTTCACTATCAGGGGGTGGGTGACCAATTCACCTGAACTTCGAAAAGAGTTACCAGCTGTCGTGCCCGGTACTGTAAATTTTGACAAGTCCCCGTATAACGGTGAACGGACCTTAGGCATGAAATGGGTTCCGGAATCAGATGAGTTAGCGTTTGACTTATCGTTCAAAAAAGTGACACCTGATGTAGTTGAAGGTAGAGTTATTCCTACCAAACGGCAATTTTTGAAATTCATTATGAGTATTTTTGACCCTTTAGGTTTACTTTATCCTTATACGATAAAGTCTAAAATCTTGTTACAGAAAATTTGGAAATCTGGTATAGGTTGGGACGATCAGCTGATGGAGGCCGAGTTCATTGAATGGGAAAAGTGGCTGTTAGATATAAAGCAGTTAAGTAGCATACGTGTGCCACGTTGGTACAGGCTTGATCCTTCAACTCTTGAGTTACATGTTTTTGGTGATGCTGGGGAGTCGGCCTATGCTGCGGTTGCGTATTTGGTAGGTAGGGACGAGTTTGGCATACCTACCGTTTCACTTGTCATTGGTAAAGCTCGCGTCGCCCCGTTGAAGGTTATATCTGTGCCGCGTCTCGAATTGCAGGCTGCTGTGCTGGCGTGCAGGTTGGCTTGCACCGTTGTCAGGGAGCAAGGCTTAGCAATATCTCAAAAATACTTGTGGTCCGATTCGAAAACCGTATTAAAATGGGTGCACTCATCTGATCCTCGCAACTATCAAAAGTTTGTCTCACATCGTTTGGCAGAAATCGACCGGAAGTCCAACCCAAGCGAGTGGCGTTGGGTGCCATCCGCAGAAAACCCTGCTGATGAAGCTACCAAGTTGCACTGGCCTACGAATTGTAAGTTGTGGTTTACGGGTCCATCTTTTTTGTACCGGGACAAAGATCAGTGGCCGGTCAACGAGTTTGAGGACGTAGATAATACTGATTTGGAGCGTCTTGAGAAAGTTCACGTTGCTAAGCAATATGTACCGCTGTTCAAAGTCGATAGGTTTTCTAGTTGGACACGGGCCGTTAGATCGACAGGTCGAGTTCTTGCCTTTATAAATATGTGTCGCAAGAACCAGGTTGAGATGTTAACGGCTAGTAATATTCGTAAGGCTGAGAATATTTTATTGAAACAATGTCAGCCGTGTTTGGTGCGTCGTGCTCGCCCCTCAATGCCCAAAATGGAAGATCTACCAGCCGCTAGGCTCGTGAACACACGTAGAGCTTTTGTGCATTGTGGGGTAGATTATTACGGTCCCATGGAAGTTGCTGTAGGAAGGCGTCGTAAAAGAGATGGGGCGTTTTCAACCCTCCTGCAGCGCCACACATGGGTGGAAGTTGGAAGCGCCTCGTTTGCTCAATTAAAAACGCACTTAAAGTCACTTTGGCAGCGCGTGCGCCAAAAGAGGAATTATTAAATACTATACTGGCTGAGGTAGAGATGACCCTTAACAGTAGGCCTATAACCTTCGTAGGTACGTACCCCGATGGGCCCATCGCGTTGACCCCAAATAATTTATTGATAGGTACAGCTACCGGTGCATCTACTTTAGGCTACTTTGAAGCGTCTGATTTAACTAGTAGGAAAGCTTGGGTAAAGGCTCAAACTCTAGCAGACATGTTTTGGCGACGGTGGCTAAAAGAGTATGTCCCCACTCTTCAAAAGCGTCAAAAGTGGCGAGAAGAAGTGCCGCCCATAAAAGTGGGAGACATGGTGCTGATTCTGGAAGAGAACCAGCCTCGTAATGCATGGCCTAAAGGCGTTATTAGCGCAGTCCACCCAGGCCGCGACGGCCATATCCGAGTCGTAACTGTAAGAACCAGTAAGGGTTTCATGAAGCGACCAGTTGTTAAGGTTGCTGTGTTGCCTACTGACGAGTTTGTTCAGGAACAAGGGGGTGGAATGTAGGCAACTCATTTTTGTAAATGTATTTTTATTATTAGTTTTAAGTTGGCAATATTTACGCGCGAACACCAACTGCGATTTGATTTTGTTTCGCGCGCATTTTTGAACTGTGGGCCCCGCCCACGACGCGCGCAGTCGCCGCCAAAAACTCGACGCGCGCGGGCATGTATATAAATGTTCCAAGTTCCCGCCAAAACCTTTTCAGTTTCCTTACTAATTTAGCTTTATGTGTGTATTGTACTGTTTTTAACTATCTGTAACTGTCGCGAGTTCTGTTGCCTAGTTTGTAAAGTGATAATATACGGAATTCACCAAGTGACTGCGGTCTTATTGTGTACAAAACCCGGCCCTATTTAACACAAGTACCTATTTCATGTTTCTAAGCCCTCAATTATCTCGCACTGCTTACAATTCGATCGACCAGACAATCGCCATAAAGCTTTATTGTAGTGTACAAATTCATTTAAGAGCGTTCAATCCGAGTTACATTTTCATACAACCACTCTCATGCGATTATGACGTTATTTATCTCATCAAATTTCTCATTAGATTCATCTTTTTAGGGTTCCGTAGCCAAATGGCAAAAAACGAAACCCTTATAGATTCGTCATGTCTGTCTGTCGGTCTGTCTGTCTGTCCGTCCGGCATTAAGATTTTCATACAAAAATAGAAAAAAAACAATAAATTTTGGGGGTCCCCCACACATAGAACTGAAACTCAAAAATTTTCTTTTCATCAAACCCATACTTGTGGGGTTTCTATGGATAGCTCTTTAAAAATGATATTGAGATTTCTAATCTAATTTTTTTCTAAACTGAATAGTTTGCGCGAGATACTCCAAAGTGTTAAAATGCGTCCCTGTAACTTCCAAAATAAGAGAATGATAAAACTAAAAAAAATATATGATGTACAATACATTACCATTCAAACCGCCAACGAAAATTGTTTTGAACGAGATCTAGTAAGTAGTTTTTAAATCATAAATCTAAAAAAAATACTATTAAAACATCGATCAAAGTTACAAGGAACTACGAGAACTTTTATATTATGTTACTTGCTGCTACGGAACCTTTCATGGGCGTGTCCAACTCGCACTTGGCCGATTTTTTTCAGATATTTTGCAAACATACGAGGATATAGATATCTCGGGGATATTATCTATGCTTTATTGAAATTAAAATATTAATTTGTGAAAGAGCAGTTAAAAAAAAGTCTCCAGTGCGGACTACTTTTAAAGATTATTGAGCGACTGCCCTTTAGCAGCCATTTCGATGCACTTAGCTCCGTTGATTGCAGAGCCATGGCAGAAATAGCTTTTAAAAATTGTTATGGACCTTTTAATTTCGTTCTGCGGATATTAAAACTTTAACTTCCTGTGAAATGCAAAATATCTAGCTTGGAAATATTGAATGAGAGAAGATTGCCACTTGTTACATTTAAAAAAAAAAAATTTAATAAAAATTGAAGGAGCTCATGACTACTCGTATATAAGTTTTTGAATACAGTAAAGAAATAAAAATTAAAGTTATTCTCTAAGGTTAAGCAAAACCTGCTGAGGTCGGGTTTTGGATGGGTAGCCATCTAAACATATCGAGATTTTTCCATGCTTTCGACAGCATGCTAAATCGTCGGCCACCTGGAACATTGAAAGATATGTTGAACACGGTTAAACTAGTCCATCTTGAAGAGCGAGGATCCTCCAACCAGAAGGGTGTTTTATCTGATTCTACTAATGCACCTCACCATCAACGATTGCATCACTGGGATCGCAGACAAGCACTAATTTATATCAAACTAGCATTCGCCCGCAGCTTCGTCCGCGTACATAAAATATAGCCTATGTAACTCAGAAATAAGATAGCTTTCTATCGGTGAAAAAATTTTAGCAATCGGACCAGTACTTCCAGAGATTACCTCCTACAAACAAAAAAACATAAAAACAAAAAAAAAAAAACTTTACCTCTTTATTTTATTAGTATAGATAAAAAAAGCAGGAGAAAATAATTGATAATTTACCTTGTTTAAAAAAGATAGATGCGTCCCCATGTGATAATAAATTTTCGATTGTTTCACGGGCGAAACCGTGGGCTAAAGCTATTACGAAATAAAATGACAAATACCTATCTAATTACTGTTCTAAATTGATACGTCATGCAGTATAATGTTCTAATTACAATAAATGCGATATTATGTTGAGCGAGTATTGAGTAATCAGCTTACCTACCCTATTATTTTAATTGTATCAACAAAGCCAGGTATGGTTGCTGTTTATACTGATATAATTTATTTACATTGTATCATTACGAAAATGAGCTAGTCTTGAAATTCTAAATAATTTGTGTTTTGAAATGCTCATCGTTGCACTGTTGCACGAGTTTTTTTCAGATATGATAGTATTCGGTCAGCTGGACCCTCTCGCTACTGGACCCGTGGGTCCACTTGTCCACAAAATATACCTTTATTATTTTAACCCATTTTCAAACTTTAAAAAATCTATTATTTAAAGCTGCCAATAGATACAGTCAAGCGCAAAATTGGTTTTTCAAAATATAATAATACGCAAACCAGTTACCTAGGTTTTAACATTTATTCTCAATCAAAATCTAACATCTTTTTAAATATTTACTAAATGTATTACTCAAATATAACAAAAGGAAACCGGTCGAATGCAAGTCGGATTTGTGTCCTTTATCTATGTTAATAATTTGGTTCCCGCATTGATACAAGTATTCCTCAAACAAAAAGATAATCTGCAATGAGAGACAAACTTAACTTTGCGGTTGGAAAACTATGGTCGTCTTTATTCCGTGACTGCACTAATTATGGAAATGGGTCCAGCCAACCTATTTAAACTGTTAGCTGATCTGGTAGGTCTTTTTTGAGTGGGTCCAGTTAACCAAAGTCTCGGCCAGGGATCACTAATGAGCAGGGAGCAAAAACACCATCTTGCGTTATGGGATGTTAATATGTTACTTAAAGACCCTATCAATCCAAAATAAACCAAGTTAATAACCAAACAAGTAACATAGGAACATCCAGTGATCCAAGAAATTGCTATTGTGGACACGTACGGTCAACCTCACATTCTGGTAACCATAGCAACAGTTTGCCTTTGCCTGCCCCTAAATCTCGTAGCTCTAAGGGCGGTTTTTGTAGTTCAAGTACTACATACGTGCGGTTTACCGTACTATCGAACAGAGGTAAATATTTGCATGTGTATTGAAGGTTCCAATCAGAGCTCCTTTGTGCAAGACGCAACACAAAGAGATGCCGACACTAGGTACCTGCTAGTCGGCTGGAGTTTACTAAAGTGATTGGTACTGGAAGATATCAGGGTATAGTGTTAGAGGAAACAGTTGTTAGGCTAGATGTTGGCTATAGTTGTATTCAGCATTTTTTTTTTGTTGTACCCGGTTCTTATTATTTTAAGTGTGTTTTAGATTCTCTGCTTTTTTTTTATTTTAGTTGTATATTTTCTAATTATATTGCTGCCTGCATGTACTTTTTCGTAGCTGATTTTTTCTCTTCACTTCTTCACAATTCTTGATGAAGACATCTAAGTCCTCCCACCAACTGTTTTGTGGTGAAACGCGACGCTGTCATGTGATTTTAGGGTATATTTTTTTTTATATTATAATATGTGCACATAAAAATATTAATATTGTAGTATTTATACTACACTTAACTAAAACAATTCTATTCTGCCACCCGTCACGCTCTCACTAACTCCCTCACACCTAACTCACTTAACTCTATCCTGTCACTCGTCACGCTTTCACCTAACTATCCATCTTTTCTCATATCACTTCTCACATAATCTATCTTTGGCCTCCGTTTTTCTCTTCATCCATCCAATTTTGGTCTGTCTGTCTGTCTGTTGATCCGGGCTAATCTCTGAAATGACTGGACCGATTTAGACGGGACTTTTTTGGCAAGTAGCTGATGTAATAAGGAGTAACACAGGCATTTTAGAAAAAATAAATTCAAAATCCTGTAGTCCACGCGAACGAAGCGCGGGCACAGCTACGAGTAGTACTATATAACAAAAAAATACATTCGGACGTTGAAGTACTCCTTCACATCGCTGTTATGGTTGCATATTAGAAAATCAAAACTTTCCTGAGAAAATTTCAAAAGAACCATAAACGAAATAACAAAATTAAAATGACCAAATGTTATAATTAGAAGAATTTTAGAATCCCAATGTATGTGACATCAAATGAACGACTGATCAAAAGTTGTTAGATGTAATTTTAAAATACCAAATCATTACTAATCAAATTACATAATCACAAATGACGTTTAAAATTCCGACATTCAAAACCCCGACTTTCGAATGACTTCTCCCAGCCTAAAGTAGATCGAGAGGGCGTCAGGGGGGCTGACTAAAACTACATCTATGTTCTTCAGTTGCCCTTTTCTACTCGCTTTCTTTCTTTTTACTCGCGGCCTTAGCGTGTGGCAGCCTTACTAGGCCTCTACGGCCCAGTCACAGGTAATTTTCATTATTACATAATAAAATAAACTGTTGATTAAACGCAAACACAGCACTGATGTCTAGCAAACATTTGAGCCAATTTTGGCCAATCAGTACATAAAATGATGTTTGTTTGCATAAAACTATTCTCTCTCGGGTGTGTTTGCCATTTTTATTAAATAAGCTCGACACACGGACCTACATTTTTATGAAGTCTTTGAGTGTGAAACATCTACAAATTGCGATAGAGATGCGGGGTGCTCGTATATATCGCACTGGACATTGTACAGGGGTCTGTTGTTTGTTATATATGCTATAAAATGACATAAATTTTAATATACTCACATCAACTGACTATTGAATATTCAATTAATTGGCAGGGCTTGATTAAAAACTTTTTAGTTCGTTGATTTGACAAATGGTGACATTTAGTCTTTTGATATTTAAAGTTTTTAACTTCAACATTTGAATTCATTAAACATTTGTGATCTAATCATTTTGATTAGATATGGCTGTAATTATGACTTACTTCAGAATTCATTCATTTATATCTAAACTAGCTTCTGCCAGCGGCTTCGCCCGCATAAAAATAATTTTCTCCATTCAAACTTAGGACCCCCGTTTCATCTCATAGGGAGTGAATTTTGAAAATTCTCTCTATGTGCTCGCCTACGTCATAAAAGGAAGCCTTGTGCAAAATTTCACCATTCTAAGCCCAGTAGTTTTCGCTGTGCGTTGATATATATGTGCGTCAGTCAGTCAGTTTTTCGTTTTATATAATGTTGATTTGTATCAGTAGCGTGATCATAATCAGCCTATAATGTTCCCACTGCTAAGTCGCAGGCTTCTTCTCTAGAACTGGAAATGGATCGTATTCCACCACGCGGGCCTATTGCAGGTCGATGAATGTCACGTCTCCAAAATGGTTCTAAGACATGCCGGTTGCTTCACGTTTGCCTTCACTGTTTTGATTGCAGTACTACTCTTTGCTTTCTTTGTATAAATCCTTTTAGTAATTATCATTCTCATTTTCTTATTCTATTTTATTTGGAATCGGCGCATTATGTCTTCTACAAAGCCACCCCCTATTCAGTATTATTTCATCTATACTTTCGCATCGTTTCTTCAATCTTTCCCGTCCTTTATAGTATTGCGTCCCTGCGGTATTAGAACGGCTTGGTACGTGATTATGGGAATAAATTGCATGACGTTGGTGCCATGGAAGTACGGTGGGCTGTGTCAGTGCTACCGCTGCGATTGCTTAAGCCCTCATGCGTCGCAAATACTAATGTAACGTTATCAACAATAATAGTTTTAAGCTATGACCGAGCACAGTTTCACTCGATTAAAATATTTAATATTACGGTTTTTCTTCGGTCGTAATTAATAGGATTTTCATTTAGTATTCTAAATTCGATTCCAACTTGTATCCATTGGGGACGTTTGCAACACATTACACAGAGAACTTGTAGAAGCTTGGCAAGTGACAAGTTCCTCTTCCTTCGTAAAACTAACATCAGACAGCTTCCACGTTAACTTCCTACTTGAAGAGAAGTTTGTTATAAAATAAATATGATAAACAGTTGACTGTGGTTATTTATGTTTAAAGAACTTTAAAGGTTCCGCTGCATTTCCTCCCGGCGAAAACTTTTTTCTTTTATACACAAGTTGACTACATACGATGAGCTCATGGCAAAGTTACACATACGGCTCACTCAGCGATGTTAAGCTACGCTTGCTAAGGTCAGTCCGTAGATGGGTAGTCCGGCCGTCCGGTAAAGACCAAGCCAAGTAAATAGGAACGTCCTCTTCGTACAATAGATATAAATATTTGATTGGTATTTCGACCGATAATGTGCGATGAAAAGATGGGAATTCACAAGTCATTTAACAATAATTTGCAGCATTTGAGTACTCCAATTGTTTTTATTAAATCCAATCATATAACATCAAAGTAAAAAAATTTAATCAGAGTTTTATTTCTATTCACTCCTTTTGTTTAGGTGGAAATTCTAAATCCACTTCTATACTTTCAGTTACCCATCGTATTTTTCAATAACCCCCTCCCCCCGCTTTTCTGTTCACCCGTTTTCCGATTTTGAAATTTACACAAAACCTTAGTTGTTAAGTAAATATAAAGAGAAGAAGGAAATACATTGTAACACCTACTTGGCAAGGGGAAGAATGAATAAAACTGACACGAAGATGTCCTGTAACAGAAAGTTTCCATTTGCAATGAAACTTTGTTACGACTTAATGTCCCACGGCGACTTTATTGTGTCTTATAACGGCATTCCTTGCTTTGTTACTTGTTTTGTTACTGTTTAATTCAAATTCGTATTCTTTAACAGCTTTACGCGAATAATCTGCGCATACATTTTTGAAAAAGTTTTTCGTGTCAGTTAAAAATATATGAGCAGATTTGTTGATGTTCGTATTTCAGTACGTCGGGCAAAAAAAATTTAAATGAAAATTTTTGGGACAAGTTTATTTTTTCGAAGACTGGATAAACTTTTGTTTTGTGTGTCCTATGCTGTTAGTATAAGAACCGAGGTGCGAAAAATGCACCAGTAAACATGTCAACAAGAATTGCAGTAAAGCAAAAGAAGAGAAACAACCAAAATGCGTCCAATGTGGACTCACTCTACTCCACAACAATCCAATTCAGGGGATGTATTGTAGCTAAAGAAATTCAGCAGATTCAGGTTTCTTCAGGTACAAATGTTTTTTTCTTTTTTCATCGAACTCCATAAACATTCAAAATAAATGTAGGTATGTGAATAACAGAGTTAATGTGCTTAAGCAAGCTTAACTCAAAGTTGAGTTTTCTTCCAGCAGGTTTGCTGGAGTTAAGCTTTATGGTTATTGAGTTACAAAAAGAGATCGTAATACAAATGTTAGTAATTAATATTAATTAAAAAAAAAATGAAAATTCAAAAAGTTTTGTATTTCACATAGGCCTACATGGACACTTATAAAACGTCAGAAGCTAGTGTACGGTTCCAAATTGATCGTTTCCTATGGAGAAGAACCGGCAAGAAACTCCATGGTTACTCTTTAAAAAAAATGGTTGTTCTTATAATATTTCCATATTACAGTATTAATAGATATTATGTAAGAACAGTGTATACCGGTCAAACAGTAGTTAGTCAGTTATACTCAAAAGTACAATAAAAATAATTTTATTTAAACTTTTTACTGAGATGGCACGACATTGTGAGCAAAATAAAATAATAACGGTCTACAATGTCATGTGTTGCCGTAGACAAAAGCGTATAAAGTATAAAACTGAATTCTGTAAATGAATAAACAGTTACCGAGTTAAGTTCTACCACATGCAATGTTTCTACTATTCCAATATATAAATATTGGAATACTAGAAATATTAGACAAGCAGACGCAACCATCTATTAAGAAATGGGCCGTTGGCTTCAAATTTTAATACTGTCTGCCAAGAAGTCAGCAAAAAATCGACTTAAAAATCGATCCAGTAGATTCGGAGCAAACTTCAGATTGATATACACACGATCAGTCCTACAAGGGAATCGTTTTCTACATACGAACATACTGAATCCTAAAAGTAACTTATTCCCTCGCACACGTTTTATCGCAATGAATCAGCAAATCAACCGGAACACCAAGTTTCAATGTAACACTGTATAGTACTGCCAACACATAGCAACATGCAGCAACATCCGACAACTCGCCAACATTTCCATTTGCTATATAAGTTAGTTTAGTTCTCGGGTTCTTAATAGGCGATTAGCACCCCACGGGGACGCAAAATGGACGCGGTGATATGAAACAAAAAAAAACTATCAACTTTTTGAAACCAACAATCGTAAGAAGTGACCTGACTAAATAAAACCAAACCTATTTTTTATAGCGCATTTGAGCTAGATATACGTCATTCTATATTTATCCTTTATATTTATCCTTTTTTTCGGCGAGAAATCATCAAATATTATCCCCCTTCCCCTATTTTCAGTGGAGAGAAAGAGAATGTCAGACCAATTAAATTCACGATTCAGCATGAGGACCCATTAGAACCAATGCTTGCCAAGGATGCAGAATTGTTTGAAATACAAATGCGGCCTGGTCCTTATCGGTCGGTGAGCTGCCTTTTACTCGCCTTCCGCAGACCCGTTTTGACAGAGGCCGGTGACCAAGGCGCGAGGATTTTCTCCTCCTCACACATTACACGTACTGGTCATTGATCTTTGTACATTTACTCTAAGCCCACTTTTGTATTGGTGTTAGCGTGAGACCACACATATAAGGAGGTGTATAAAGAGAATAATGAAAAAGTTTGCTTATTTTCAATATTTATAGACTACTTTATGAAGAACTTCTTATTTACATTTTTGGTTACATATCATAAAAATAAAACGCTCAATATATTTTTATAATCTATGCAAATGCCCGCGTTCGCTTGGGGTTTGAGTGGTTTATCGGGTATTTAACACTCGGCATCGACTGCTGTTAATCCAACACTGTGATTTTTGCGCCTTAAACATTGGGGTTTTAGAAGAAAGTTGGGGGATCATGAATAGTAAAAGATTGAGAACCACCGACTTACCGCAAATCTGAAAGTTACTCCGTCGCCACAAGTTGATGCAGTTTGACAGGATTGGAACTTAAATTATTGTAAGTGTGGTACTTGATATGTTAATTGAAGACAAGTTTGTGTCTGTAAACTCTTTGTAAGTACTCTGCAAGACGATCGTGAACTAGAAGGCGCAACGTGGAGTAACATACAAGATAGATGAATAACCAAGTTAAAAAGCAAATGATATGTTGATATTTAATGCTTGGAAGAATTTTAAAGTGATGCAGTGAATGTCTTTCTACAGAAATTTCGATAAAAAGTTTTATCGTAACAATGTACTTTTTTGAGATAGAATTTCATGAAATAACTTTTCCCGCTCTGAGTGGGGTGAAAGGGGACGTCAGACTAGTTTTTTTTTTTATTATAACTCACCTGTGTTCCTTCACTTGCCTTTGCGTTCCTGGGACCACGGTAACTTTTTTTACCAATCTGACGGTAATGTTTCATTTGCTAGACTGCCTCGTTGCGTAGTTTGGTTCAATCTGTAGATTTAATTAACTACTTTTTTTAATTTCTTCGAGACAACTTTATTTATTACACGATTATTAATTACAATTAAAAAAATTATAATAATAAAAACCCTACGCTAATTACAACTAACTAAAATTAAACTAAAATATGGCGCCAAAAACTGGCGATATTTAAATCTAATTAATCTTAACGGTAGCAACTTGCAGTCTAAATATTTTTCGGGCTTGATGAAAATATTAGTCTGTTAATGTAAAGGAAATTGGGCACCAATAGTTTCACTTTTTGACGCGTATGGCTATTAGAGTTAATGTATAATTCATAATATTATTTTTAATGATGTTTTACCTAAATTCATTGAAATCATTTGTGGGGTTTCTATTTTCATTTTAATTAGTATCTAATACAATAAATACGTCATTTGTTGCATAATAGTGAAGCGACTTATAGCGTGAGACCATAGCTACACTGCAGTGTTGTGTAGTTGGCATCCCCGGGAGTTGTTTCCCCAGCCGCGTATAGAGGGCGCGCGGCAGTAGCACGCGCCGATGCGCGGACATTCAAAACAGTGCTCTACGAGACGCGCTGCGCTGTGCCACGATTTCCCCGCGCTAGCGCTTATGTATCAGTTGTGTGATTATTGTTCTTGTCGGCTTAGCATTTGTCTGGTTACATGTACGATTGTATTTCATATAATAAACGGCTTACAAACCAGAAATGCAGCGTTTCAGACCACCCCAATAGCCCACCCAACGCTATAAGTGGCTGCCCAACGTGTGTAGGTATAAAACGCGTAGTGAAAAGTTTGTCGTGTGTTGCAACGAACACTACAAGTGATTATCTGGGACTTATATCGAACCCTGTGTTGTGTTTCTTCGGTATTATACGTGTCATAGCGTATCGAAAATGCCGCGAACACGGTCTGAAGATCGCTCAAAGTCAAACAATGATGGCGGCTCGGCCGCACCCACCAACATCACAATGTCTCAAGAGACGCTCGCAACTTTACTTAATACTATGCAGCAATCCCAACAAGAGTTCTGCCAGCAGTTATTACGCGAAGTACGGTCGTCAACGCCTCATAGCAACGTGTCGGAGGTTCAAGCATCGGGCTTCGCATTTGGCGCGAACGGAAACTTCGCGAAATGCACGACGCGCTATGGCGGACGCGCGGACGAATCTTTAGAAAACTTCATAGATGCGGTAATTACGTATAAAGATTGCGTCGCCGTTTCCGACGAAAACGCCCTACGTGGTTTCTCTATGTTGCTGGAAGGGTCTGCTGCTGTGTGGTGGCAGGGCGTAAAACGCTCCACCAAGTCGTGGTCGGAGGCCTTAGAGCGGATAAAGAGTGCTTTCGGCGACCGCGACCCGCCACACCGACTCTACGTGAAACTGTTTTCGTTGACTCAAGGAGAGGAACATACCGACTTGTTCATCGCCAGGATACGTGCGCTGTTGGCCAAGTTCCCAAAGGACGACCTATCGGAAAAGGTGCAACTGGATATGGCGTACGGCCTGCTAAGTCAACGCATTAGGGAACGTGTATGCAGAGAAAATGTCAACAGTTTCGAAGAATTATTGCACAAGTGCCGTAACGTGGAAGATTCCCTGAAGGAGGCTAGTCCAGGTCAGGCTAGTAGCTCGTCTCACGCGAGATCACGTACGCAGACGAGTACGCGCGTAGTATCTTCGTCAACGTCGTCGTCGTCGCCACGGAATGTACCGGCCGCCGGCGCTGCTGCCGCCGCTGAGTCCGCCGAGACAGCCACCGCCGCCGTCGTCAAGGACAAGAAGCAGTTTTGTGCATACTGCAAACGTTCAGGCCACGTAAAGGATGTGTGTGAGAAACTTAAACGTAATAGCGATAACAATGACAACAATGTTGACAGTAGTTTAAAGCTAAAAAGTGAAATAAAGTGTTACGGATGTGGTGCCGCGAATGTTATAAAATCTAAATGCAAAAACTGTTCGGGCCAGCAAGCGTTTTATTCAGTTGATAACACGTCGCATAGCGGAGCCCTACCTCGCAGCAACGGTTGTCATAAAGCGCGCGAAACCGCCGCCGCTGTCACCGCAACCGCCCCCGCCGCCGCCCGCGCTGCCGCGCATCGGAGGACCCCGACTCGCTCGGCCGCCGCTGCCGTCCCCGTCGTCCCCGGACCGCAGCGAATTAACCCGCCAACACGAATGTTTGTACAAGGTAACCCCGCGCGTGCCGCGGGTGATTTGAGTTGCTGTATTGATAATGTTGATAATGGTTGTAATATTCATGATAAGTCTTGTGTTTCATCAAAAGTTAACCCTGCGGGTGCCATGGGTGATTTAAGTTACTGTATCGATGATGTTGACAATAATTGTGTCATTTATAATAAGTCTTGTGTATCGTCGAAAGTTAACCCTACGCGTGCCGCGGGTAATTTAAATTGTTGTATTAATAATATTGATAATGATTGTCTTATTTGTGATAAGTCTAGAGTTTCGTTAAAAATTAACCCCACGCGTGCCATGGGTAATTTATGTAGTTGTGATAGTTATGATAAAAATGTTTCGCGTTGTAATAACACTAATTCATCCGTTCAAGTTAACCCTACATGTGCCATAGGAGATTTATGTAACTTTAATGTTGATAAAAGTGTTTCGTGTATTAATAATACTTGTGTATCTAGTTTAGATGATGGTGATAGTTGTAACTTACCTTTTCGTCGCCCCGTGCTAAATATAAACATTCTGGGAAACTGTGGTACTGCGCTCGTTGATTCTGCAGCTACTAGTTGTATCGCCGGTCACACGCTCTACGCTCTCCTACTCAGGTTAGGACACCCGTTAGTCCCGTCGACGCAAAATGTTAGGTTGGCGGATGGTGTTAGTAGGGAGATGAATGTACTTACCACGGAGGTAAAGGTGACACTACACCATAAAACTAGAGTAGTCAAGTTTTTGATTTTTCCTGAAACTAATAATAATGAAAGCTTGTTAGGTATTAATTTCCTTACCTTATTTAACCTTGTGTTTAATTTTGGTGAAAGTAAATGGCACTTTGCGGAAAATTGTAAACAAAAATTTGAAATACAGTTTGAAAAGGTTTCGTCACCTGTATCTTCGTGCGCCGCCTTAGAGGTGCTCCGGGACGATGAGGCGACTTCGCTTACTTCCGAAAAACGTCAGGTTCTTGCCAACCTCCTCGTGGAATATGAGGATATCTTTGAGCCAGGGGGAGACGCGACTTCGTATGCCGAGCATGTTATTGACACCGGTGATAACCCCCCCATTGCTGTCCCGCCTTATAGGTTGACGCCCGCAAAGAAAGAGCTTATGCGGGCAGAGCTCGACAAGATGTTGGCTGACGATATAGTCGAAGAGTGTGAGTCCGCTTGGGGATCTCCCGCGCTCCTAGTGCCTAAAGCTAATGGTAAGGTACGTTTTTGTGTTGACTATAGGAAGCTCAATGCGGTTACGAAAACCGACGTCTACCCGATGCCATTGATAGATGAGCTTGTTCAGTCTACTAAAAAGCATTGTTTCATGAGTACCCTTGATATGCGCAGTGGATTTTGGCAGGTCTCCGTCCGTGAACAGGACAGGTACAAGACAGCGTTTTTGACGCCGTTTGGTTCGTTTCGCTTTAAGCGTATGCCGTTTGGTTTGAAAAACGCGCCAACAACGTTCCAGCGTCTCATAGATAGGCTTCGTGCAGGTGCCTCACTGAAAGACGTGACCCTGCTAGCGTACCAGGATGATCTCTTGCTGATTTCAGATGGTAGCTTCGAGAAGCATGTCTCAGATCTGCGCGCAGTATTCGAGAGGTTACGTCTGTTCAAATTACGCGCAAATAGAGGAAAATGTGTCTTTGCACGGGACAAAGTAAAGTATCTTGGTCATGTTATAACACAGGATGGTGTGTCAGCTGACGAAGAGAAGGTCCGTGCTGTCCTGGACATGAAGGCACCCTCGTCGCTGCGTCATCTTAGGACCTTTTTACAGACGTGCGCGTGGTTCAGAAAATTTATTCCCAGTTTCTCTGCTGTCGCTGAGCCGCTGACACGCTTACTGAAGAAGAATCAGCCATGGTCTTGGGGACCTGACCAGGCTCGTGCCTTTCAAGAGTTGAAGACACGGTTGTCTTCGGCACCGATTCTTGTTCAAGCTGACTATGGTAAGCCATTTGTGTTGAGGACGGATGCTAGCAGCTATGCCATAGGCGCTGTGTTGTTGCAGGGCGAGGGTAAAGACGAACGCCCAATAGAATATGCTAGCCGTCTGCTCATTCCAGCCGAGAGGAATTACAGCACGACGGAGCGAGAAGCGCTCGCTGTTGTGTGGGCTGTCGAACGTTTCAGAGGATATATCGAAGGTCATGAGGTCATCGTAGGAAGCGACCACCAGCCGTTAAAGTGGCTCCTAACTCTGAAGTCGCCATCGGGTAGGCTTGTTCGATGGGCTCTTAAACTACAATGTTTTAACATTCAGTTTCAATATACACCTGGTAAAGCAAATGTAATTGCAGATACTCTCAGCCGTCCACCCTGTAAAGAAGAAGAGAAAAGTCAGTGTGGAATTTGTTCTGTCGTCGTAGACTTACCTGCTAGAAGTCCAGCTGATCTCCGGCGTGCGCAACTCGATGATCCGGAACTAAAGAAAATTGTTACTGATCTGGAAGATACGTCTGATGCTGAGTCTATAGGAGTTAAACGATGGTCAGAAAGAGGATACTTCTTGCAGCAAGGCGTTTTATATAGGTATAGTCCGGATGTGGATAGTGAAGAGCCGCAACTGGTAGTTCCGTCCTCCCTCCGCTCTGAAATTTTAAAGGATTGTCACGATTCCGATTTAGGCGGTCATCATGGAGTCGACAGGACGTACAACAGGGTCGCTCAAGGTTTTTATTTCCCAGGTATGAGCAGGATCATCACGGACTACATCAAGACCTGCACCACTTGTCAAAGGTGTAAGTCCTCAAACACGAAGCCATCGGGTCTCTTACAGACTCCTGTTTTAAACCAAAGGGGCGAGGTGTTGGCCATAGATCTGTTCGGCCCGCTTCCTAAAGGAGACAATAATGAGAAATGGATATTGTTGGTAGAGGACACAGCGACTCGTTGGACCGAGCTGTACGCCTTGAAGGAGGCTACCTCGGAGGTATGCGCCCGTACGTTAATTGAAGAATATTTTCTTCGTTATGGTTTTCCTCGACGCGTTGTTTCGGACAATGGCGTCCAGTTTGTTTCAGCTGTTATGCAGCAGTGCATGTTCATTTTAGGTATAGGTCAAGAGTTGTTACCTTTATACCATCCGTCAGCTAATCCAGCTGAACGTAAAAATAGGGATTTGAAGTTTCAGTTGTCACGTCTAGTTGATACCAACCACTCGTCATGGTCACAGCATCTTCCTGCAATAAGGTTTACCATGAACTCGTCGGTGTGTCAAACTACTGGGTCGTCTCCAGCTTACCTCATGTTTGCTAGGGAGCTTCGTTCGCCACTCGAAGTGCAGCATGACATTAGGTCGATTCTTAATAAGGACAACTTTGTTCCTCAGATTACGCCCTATTTGAAAAGTTTTATTAGTAGTTTAGTCTCTGTAAGAGAAAAAGTTGAAGCTCAGCAAGACCGACGCAAGGAATATGCGGATAAGTCCAAGAAACCTGCCGAAGTTTTCGAGGTGGGAGATCAGGTGCTCTTAAAGTCTCATGTCCTTAGTAATGCAAGTAAGAGTATATCTGCTAAGTTCATTCCGAAAAGAGATGGTCCATATGTTATTACAAAAAGGGTTAGTCCTACAGCCTACTGTATCGCAGAGTTAGATAACCCGGAGGGTATCTTAGGCAAGTTTCATGTATCCGAGCTCACGCGTTTTCATTCCCGTGGTCACTCGCCTCCTCGTCCCGTGGTACCGAAAAGACACAGAGGACGTCCACGAAAGCACGTTTGTCCCGTTTGTTAATTTTTGTGTTGTGCGAGTTCGTGAGCGAGGGCGTTCTCACGACTCGAGGGGGAGTGTATAGCGTGAGACCATAGCTACACTGCAGTGTTGTGTAGTTGGCATCCCCGGGAGTTGTTTCCCCAGCCGCGTATAGAGGGCGCGCGGCAGTAGCACGCGCCGATGCGCGGACATTCAAAACAGTGCTCTACGAGACGCGCTGCGCTGTGCCACGATTTCCCCGCGCTAGCGCTTATGTATCAGTTGTGTGATTATTGTTCTTGTCGGCTTAGCATTTGTCTGGTTACATGTACGATTGTATTTCATATAATAAACGGCTTACAAACCAGAAATGCAGCGTTTCAGACCACCCCAATAGCCTACCCAACGCTATAGACTCTATTTTCAATTATAATCGATCGATTAACCGTTAACATAAATCGTGGAACAACAAAATAATCTACAATCGCAACTAATAAGTATTAAGAGTTGTCATTATCTTTATTCTTCAATTATGTTACTATTTCTTGCGTTAAAAAGCAATTTCTAGGCAAAAATAAAACAATTAAGATATAATCTATAGTCATGACTCCGCGTCCGTAATCTATTGTTTGGTCACAACACTATTCGATAAAATGTCAAACAAAATGGTATTTTCTGTTTACCTTGTTAACTAACGTGCCGGTTAAGCCGAGAATAATGGTTTTAGCTTTTCTCTGCTAACAAATATAAATTCGTGTCGAGTTGAGTTTTAGGATTCCTCCAAATCTATCTCCTACATCGAGCAATGCGACTCTTTTTGTGCGTGTGCTGCGAAGTGTATTGTTAAAACATTTTTTTACGTTCACGGTGATTTGTTCTAGACGTAAAACATGTCGCGCTGTGTGAACTGTTCTCTTTTATTAGCACACCCGCTCCCTAGATGCCAAATCAGAGAAGCAACGGATTCCTTGGTAACATAACCTAACCTACATAACCTCAACAGGTATAGAAGTTATTATTTTTTTCAAAAGCCCTACAATATTTAAGTTTGAATTTAACCTTGTTTTAAAGTAAGACACTAACCCTTTTTTGTGCCTAAATTTCACTACTATACCAAGTCAAAAGTTGCGCAACCAAGTGCCATAGTAAGTCGCTCATTCTCCTTTGAGAGTGTTTTAGTCTATAAATAAAGTTGTAAGCAGACAAAATATAGGTACGCATGATGTGAATTAAAAAGAAAACACAGTTTTATTTTTTATTTATTTTTTTGGCATTGCCAATACTTTATTACACAAATGGTCATTAATTCAAATCTTGCGTTAATTTTGGGACATAGTTTATAATTCAATAGAAAAATCACAATCTGAAGACTTTAGTTTTGAAATTGTGATTTTCAGATTCCTTGTGAGTTTTTAAACTGTGTTTTCTATTTAATTCAAATCTCGCTTTCAGCATAAACTATACACGAGCTTATGATGTAGTGAAAGAAAATATCGAGCCAGCATGGTTGTTAGTGAGCTGAGCTCTCGGCGCTCCGGATGTAATTAGACGTCTCGTGAGGATTTACTGAAACTCTTACAAATAAAAATCTTATCACTGAGAAATTTCTTAAAGTGTGTTTAAAATGGAATTTTAAGAAATTCTTTACTACACAGCGAATATACCTACTTTATGATTCATAGAACGGCAATCGATGCTCCGAGCCTAGCAAATCCTCATTGCAATCGCATAATGTGAGTGTGAGACTTTAGGCGTGTTCAGGATTTTGGTCTTACCGGCGAGCAGCGTCTTGTGGCGTGCTTCAAACATTTTCACACTTTTGTTCTTACAGCTCGCCGCACCGAGCTTAGCTACCGCTTACAGCGGCAAGGTTGTAAACGAGCCGTTAAAGCAGTGGTGGCCCAGTGGTAACTGCTCCTACTTATCTACAAGTTGTTGGTCGTAAAATCAGACTCAGCTAGGCGCATACTTCGTGTGATTTATTTCATCATCACTGCTCTCAAAATGGCGAGGGAATAAATTGTGAGGAAACCGGCATGTCCCCATAAATTCGAAGACATATGACATCCACCAATCCACACTGGGCCCATTGCCTCTCCTAGAAAGGATGCCTGAGTCCCATCAGTGGGAACATTTTAAGACTGTATGCTTACACTTATATTATGATCGAGATTCAAAGTTCACAAAACGTTTTGGGAAAACATCCATTGTGCCGTCAAGGAATTCCACTCCTTAGCTGCTTCTAAGTAGTGGTATTCCTTGACGGAGTCTGTGTTGCCTGA
Organism: Mythimna ferrago; assembly: GCA_910589285.2. Taxonomy (NCBI): domain Eukaryota; kingdom Metazoa; phylum Arthropoda; class Insecta; order Lepidoptera; family Noctuidae; genus Mythimna; species Mythimna ferrago. The sequence continues at coordinate 12,558,026 of OU342694.1, read as the reverse complement.
TAGCTAAAACTTTGGGGTCCTTAAGTCTAAAATGAATAGGTTACTTTAAGGCAAGCGTACTCCATCGTTGACCACAGCGCCACTTACCGTCAGGTGAGATAGTGTTCAAAAGTGAACCAGTAAATTTAAAAAAGCAGTTTCGTTTTACATGATTTTTCTATCTATTTAATGACAACCCCCGCTCTTGGGCGGAGCGGGAGATAGTGTCAGACTCGTACTGACTAAAAGCCCACCCCGTTCCTTCTAGCCTTCATACCGGGGCTCGAGTTCCCTTTCGGATAACCCTGGCCCTAGTAGGTTTCGACTCGGCTGGGCCCCTGCTGTTGCTGACAACTCCTTGAGGCGCGCGGGAACAGTGCGCGCCGTCGCTCTTGCTTTGGGTTAAACTGACTAATACTCACCCATCCTTCGGTGACATTTTGTTTTCAAAGCCACCGTATTTCTTTTGAAAAATTCTGCAGCTAGAATACTGCGTTAGATCATGAAACGATTTTATAGAGACGTCTCTTAGTCCTATTGCAATATTATAATTATTATATGGTTTCTATTTTCAGTGCCTTTAAATAATTAATTATCATAATTTGTAAACAGGTCATTAGTATCAGTAGGCTATAGCCTATGTTCGTGCCTACTGGCACTAATGACCGCACTAATTATGATTCCGTTAAGGTTTCCGTTAGGTATCGATCAATATTAGTTTAATTAGGAACAGTGTTAGTTCAATTTTATTGATACGTAGCAATTTTGTGCGCAACTTCTTAGAAAACCACTTATCTAAATCTGAATCTACTTTTTTTTTATTGCTCACTTAGTTTGCAATAATGCAGTAACAATAAATATAATAATATAGAGCTTGATTCAGAAAGTGGTACTCCTGGACACTCGTACAATTACCGTCACGGATCTTGAGCGCTGGCTTCAAGTTGCGCAGAAGTCAAATATTCGGTCTCTTTAGTGGTGCGAAGTGAGACGTGGGGCGGGGAGTGTCAGTTATTGGCTCGCCGCGCCATCGTGTCATAGACGTCACTCGTGATTCGTTGCCTGCGTTGCTGCATGTATCTAACAGCGAAGACGATTGGCTCGCCAATGTGTGGAATGCGCAAAGCGATCCCCACTCAGACGCCGATCGCTCAAGATCCATTTCGGCAATTGTATAATTAGGAGGTTCCTTTCTCTGGAGCCCTTTCTCTGGACCCTGTTCCCGATACCAGTGGGATACTTTTTTTTTATCCTAATTAATGTTTTATTTTTTAATCTTTGAAATATTCAAAAATGTAACCAATATGTTTGTAAATGAAATAAAGGAAATAATAATTATATTTATTATCAAACAAGCTTTTAATGAAAATCATTTTTTCATAGCAAGCTTTTATAGCTCGGTATACCTATATAATTAATACTCGTCAAGACGAATCATACGAGCACAAACTCGATGAGGTTGCATCGTTTAACTACTAAGTTGCTATAGCCACCAACCGATTCCATCGGATGATCAGCTCCTTTTCATAATAATTTTGCATTGTCATCTGATTTACACATGCATGCAAAATTTCAGCTCAATCGGTAACCGGGAAGTGGGTCAAATTTAATTTACAAGATTTGATAACCGGCAAACATTGGGACAAATAAAAGCTTGTAAAATACAAAGACACAAACGTAAAATACCGAAAAACTGTAACACAATAGTCAATTTAAAACTTTAAACCCTGACTCCTAAACTAGGAAGATCCTGTATCTTAGGAGGTATCGCATAAATAGTGGACGAGCAAATTATCATAAAACAATTGCACTTGCACCACGATATTTTGTAAATATAATAGATAAAAAGTATTCATTCATTATGCGTACAGCTAAAGAAAAAGAGTGTAATTCCCTGCCGGAGTCTGTGTTTCCTGATAGCTATCACGAAACACAGACGGGGTCTTGACTTAAAGACCCCTAGGTTGTAGTTACAACCTAGGGGTCCTAGGGGTCTGTAAGTCAAGAGTGAATAGGTTATTTCTAGGCAAGCGTGCTCCATCGTCGGCCGCATCATCACTTACCATCAGGTGAGATGGTGGTCAAACGCGAGCCTATCAATAATAATAATATATATTTATATATAAATAATTAAGGATGTACAGTAACGAACAATACAATATTTATCTACATTGTCATATTTTAAGTGTAAAATTTAGCGTACATTAAGATAGTAAAATAATATCTTATAGCTCGTGACTGTTCTATCTAATCTTTATTATGTACTTCATCTTTCTCAAATACTACAAAATAAAACAAAAGCAAGCAAATTCAAAATACAAAAACTACGCAGAAACTGTATCTAAATGAAAACTTCTCAAACGACTTGCCATCTGTTCGTCCAAAACTCATTATTAGGGTTCCGCTGGGTTCCGAGAACCGTTCCAATAAACTCGATCTTTTTGCGCCAATAAATTATTTGCAGCTGGTTGAGGCTAGAATATTCTACTATGATAATAGACATTGGGATAAACATTTTTTATTAGAATCGTGGTGTAAGACTGGAATTGTTTCAAATAGAGGACTGTCTTTGAACGTTGGTTATATTAATAATAATACCTACCTACATCCTTTGGGGACCTCGGCCATGGCGTCTTTTTGTAGCGATCCTGGCGCTCGTTTCGTAAGCGCGCGACAACATCGCTACTAACGTGCGTTGGTGTCTCATTTGCAAGCGCCATAGAAAAAATGCCAACGCGGTACCTCATCGCGACTGTATCGAAGCGTATACGCGACAGTATCGCGACTGCATCGCTACAAAAAGTCGCTGTGGGCGAAGGCACTTATTTCTTCTGTTTCTGTTTTTAGGGTTCCGTACCTCAAAAGGAAAAAACGGAACCCTTATAGGATCACTTTGTTGTCCGTCCGTCTGTCTGTCTGTCTGTCAAGACCCTTTATCTCAAAAACGCGTGGAGGTATCGAGTTGAAATTAAAACCATATACTCAGGTCTGCGGTCCCTTCAGGCTGTGAATAAAAAATATATACGGTCGTTTATGTCGCAAAAAAAGTATATTTTGATCCTCTCAAAGATCGAAATTCATGGAGTACTTTCCGTTGACCCAGAATCCTGAAAAGCAAGGTCTTACACCATAGATATAGGGAAAAATCTGAAAACAGTATATTTGTAGGTACTTACGTAAAATAAAAAATTTTTTTGCAGTTCGGAAATATCTTCGAGACTCCATTCGGGAATTGTAGTTTGCACGGAACCCTCAGTGCGCGACTCCGACTCGCACTTGCCCAGTTTTTTTTTACAAACTGAATACAGAATAACACTCTGCGCTCCAAAATGGTAATATTAGATGTAAGCAAAAGGGCTGGTTACGTCTGCCATATGCACAGAGACCGCTGGGTAACCGTCGCAACATAGTGAGTGGCTGAGAGAAAGCGCGGACGGGGCCGGCCTAGAAAGAGGTAGCTTGATGATCTGAACGCATACTTTGATGACTGCTTTCAGACAGTACGGGACAAGAAAGTCCGGCAAGACTTGGAGGCCTTCGCCCAGCAGTGGGAAAGAAAGGGCTAGATAAAAAAAAAAAAATTTTTTCTTGGTCTTCATTTTGTTAGTGACAATATTCCTGTGCACTAATGTTAGTAATACTTAAAACTACCCACAACAAAACATTTACAGGGTTATTTGTAAAACCCTACAATTGCACAAACGGATCTTGAGTGCTCGGCGTCAGAGTGGGGATCGCTTTGCACGTTCCATACATTGGCGAGCCAATCGTCTTCGTTGTTAGATACATGTAGCAACGCAGGGAATGAATCAGGAGTTACGTCTATGACACGATGGTGCGGCGAGCCAATCACTGACACTGCCCGCCCCCGCGTCTCACTTCGCACCACTAAAGAGGCCGAATATTTGACTACTGCGCAACTTGAAGCCAGCGCTCAAGATCCGTGGCGAATTGTATTACTAGCATCATAAACAATTTGTTGTTCTATCCAACATACGTAAATTTCAACTCTGTATTTTACTAAACCTACCTTCGTATGTATCCGCATGACACAGGTCCTCACCGGAAATGGCAAGTTCGGGAGGTTCCTGTTCCGAATTAAAGCGGGAGTGACGCCCGGGTGTCGCCACTGTGCGGAACGCCCGGAGGACACGGTGGAGCACACAATCGCGGTGTGCCCTGCTTGGGCGGAGCATCGCCGTGCCCTCGTGGGGGTGATCGGCGGCGGAGACCTCTCGCGCCGGGCCTTGGTCGAGGCCATGGTCCGGAGCGAGGAGGAGTGGCAGGCGGTCGCCGACTTCTGCGAAGCAGTAATGCTCGCTAAGGAGGAGGCCGACCGCATCAGGCAACGGCGCCCTCGCCGCCGCCGGGATTCCGATCCCGATTTCCAGCCACCGTAGGCGCGGGCTTGCGGACAGTGAGCAATGGGTAGCTCGCTGTCCGGCCGTCCGGTAACTGTCCGGACCAAGCCCAAGTCGTCGACGGCGCGCGCTGTTCCCGCGCGCCTCAAGGAGTTGTCAGCAACAGCAGGGGCCCAGCCGGGTCGAAGCCTACCGGGGCCAGTGTTGGCGACAAAACTTAGCACCGTGTGCCACTGCAACGACCGGAGGGCGACAGCGGCTTTCGGGGAGCGGAGGACGAGGTCCAGAGCGCCGCCGCCCGCGCTGCTGCGAAACCACACATCCATTGACTCATACGACACGGACCAGAGGCGCGCGTTCTTATAATCGAATATACGAACCTACCTATATTTACAGTCCGCTATTTTATTTCTACCACCTCTGAGAATCACCAACATATGGTCCTCTCACCGTGAAGAAGATTTTAGGAACGTCTTGAGGCTTATTTGGAGAATATTAATCCGTGTCAAGAATTCAAGAAACTTTGACGAGTCGTACGCGCCGGCCACTACGCGACGACTATCGAGACAAAGGAAGGACATTTGAAGGACGAACAAACCGTCAAGTCACTGTGGAAAAAGGATAAGACATCTTGTGAGTTCGTTCCTAATTATTCCTCTTATTCCATCTTCTCTTTGCTATTCAAATTCATATTTGCCCTTCTCAATTTCATACCCATTTTGCTAAAACTTGAGTCAGTGCTTTGTGCATTCTTCATACGTTACTATTCATTCAATATTACACACACTGATATATTATCTATAATATATTTTAACTGTTTATTTCATTGCCAAGTTTCTTTATTCGAGGCTTTGTGCGCTAATTGCTGTCGTAAAACTCGAGCGTTGAATGCATATTGCATGAATCATCTTGTTTACTTCAAATAGAAACGCACAGTCATTGAGCTTAGCTACCTGATTATAATATTTTGCTTACATAATAATATCTTTAGAACGGAGAATCAAGTAGCTTGTTATTTTAAATCAGCTGTTGCGATTACATCGAATCTTCATCGCTTTGTGATCATGCCTGAACTTAAAACTTTAATTAAAAAACGCTCAGCTATAAAATCAAAGCTCACTATTTTTGGCAATCATATTAAATTAATTGAAACTTCTAAAGCCTTAACGGAGTTACAAATCATAGATTTAGAGTGCCGCTTACAAAAATTTGAGCCCTTATGCGAGGAATTCGACACGTTACAGACTGAGATCGAGATCCTATCTGACGAGCCACCAGTCGATGAGGTTCCCGCGGAGCGTGTGCAGTTTGACAGCGACTACTACCCGCTGGTGGCCAGGGCCAAGAGCCTGCTTGCTGCTGGGGGGAAGGGCAGCGGATCTGTGGCGGAGTTCAGCGACGCAGAATCAGGTGGGCGAGTGAGAAATTTGGTTAGGCTACCGAAAATTGACTTACCACATTTCAGCGGTGGCTATCAAGACTGGCTCGAATTTAAAGACACATTCCTTTCTCTTATACATAACAGTGATTGCATAGATAATATTAATAAATTCCACTATTTACGGGCTTCTCTTCAAGGAAATGCCGCTCTGATTATTAAGAATATCGACTTTAAAGGTGACAACTATAAAATTGCATGGGAATTATTGTGCGAGCGATTTGATAACAGTCGCTTACTAGTAAATAATCACTTACAGGCTTTGTTTAACATAGATCCTATTCGATCAGAATCATGTAAGTCGATTCAAAATCTTATTGATGTAACTAACAAGAACATTAGGGCTCTCGCATCATTGAAAGAACCGATCTGGGACACTATCATAATTTATATGATGTCAACTAAACTTGATGGTGTGACGGGTCGAGAGTGGGAAGAACATAGAAATACATTGACTTCGTCCCCAACCCTATCACAGTTCATAACATTTTTAAGTAAAAGAGCCGACATCTTAGAAACTTTAGAAGAGAATAATAAAAATAGTAAAATAAAATCAGAACCCGTAAAAGAAAAAAGTTTAGTAATTAATAATAGCACTAATAGCAAACATAAAGATAAAAAATTTAAACATAAATCATGTCCATTGTGTGACAATGAGTCAAATCAGCTGTTCAATTGCGAATCGTTTAGAAGTCTTCCTGTAGAATCTCGGATTTCAAAAGTAAAAGAGTTTAAGGTGTGCTTGAACTGTTTGCGCTTCGGTCACGTAGCAAAGAAATGTTTTTTGTCACACTGCAAATATTGCAATGAAAAGCACAACACTCTTTTGCACTTGGAAAAATCTGAGCAATCTGCTTCTCGTGATTCGTCATCTACGTCTTCAAAAGACATTGTATTGACAACTGATGTTCTACCGGTTACTACTCCGACGCGTGTTTTCCTTTCCACAGCGTTGGTGAAGGTTGTTGACGGCAAGGGCAACAAACACACCGCCAGGGCGATCTTGGACAACGGTAGTGGAATAAATATCGTTTCCGAAGCTTTCTGCAGTAAGCTGGGTTTGCCAAGACGGAACGTGAGCTCCACGGTATCAGGTTTTAATAATCATGTATCTCATAGTACACAGTCTTGCAATCTCACAATTGAGTCATTGAATACTAGCTATAGGAATAACATTGATTGTTATGTGTTTACCAACGTCACCACAGCAGTACCGATTACATACATTGACACACGACATATTCAAATCCCAGCAGGCTTATGTTTATCTGACCCCACTTATAATATTCCTTCTAAGGTCGATCTTCTTATCGGGGCAGATATCTTTTGGGATATTTTGGGAAACAAAAAGATTAGCTTAGGCAAACATTTACCTATGTTACGTAGTTCGGAGTTCGGATGGATAGTCACTGGTCACATCTCGAGTCCGAAAAGTACGTTCAATCAATGTCTTTTTACGCAAGGTCAACTTGATATTGATTTCACTCGTTTTTGGGAAGTAGATAGTGTTTCTCTTGAGCATTCTCAATCCGCGGAGGAACGTGCGTGTGAGAATAGTTTTACTGTCGACACAACTCGAAATAGCGATGGTCGCTTTGTCGTCACCATTCCTCTCAAGCGAGATCCCCAGGTCTTAGGCGATTCCTTTGAGAAGGCAAAGCGACGTTTTTTATCGCTTGAACGAAAATTCGAACGAGAACCAATATTCAAGGATAAATATTTAAACTTCATGAAGGAGTACGAGCAATTAGGTCACATGACTGAAAATAAAGTTCTTTTTCCATACAGTGACAATGCCAACTACTATCTTCCTCATCATGGCGTACTGCGGGAGTCCAGCACAACGACAAAGCTGCGTACAGTCTTTGACGCTTCTGCCGTCACCACTTCAGGAATTTCCTTCAATGAAATTCAGATGGTCGGTCCTACAGTCCAAGACGATCTCTTATCGATTCTCCTCAGATTCCGCCAGCATAAATTTGTAGTATCGGCAGACATCGAAAAAATGTTTAGATCTATTAATATTGTACCCAGTCAACGCTCATTACAGCAAATTGTATTTAGGTATGATTCATCGCATCGTTTAAAAACCTACACACTTAATACAGTTTGTCAAGGGACCGCTTCAGCGCCATACCTTGCGACAAAATGTCTGAGTAGCCTGGCATCTACAGTCAGCGATAATAGTGTCAAATATAGTATAGCTCACGACTTTTATTGTGACGATTTATTAAGCGGGGCTAGTACTGTAAGCGAAGCTATAGATTTATGTAAAGGAATTACTGCCACCTTAAACTCAGCAAAATTTAATATTCGCAAATGGAAATCAAATAACACATTAATTCTTAACGAGCTGTTCTCAGGTCAAATTATTGATAGCTCGCTGTCCGGCCGTCCGGTAACTGTCCGGACCAAGCCCAAGTCGTCGACGGCGCGCACTGTTCCCGTGCGCCTCAAGGAGTTGTCAGCAACAGCAGGGACCCGGCCGGGTCGAAGCCTACTGGGGCCAGGGTTATCCGTAAGGGCGCTCGAGCCCCGGTATGAAGGCTAGAAGGAACGGGGTGGGTCTTTTAGTCAGTAAGAGTCTGACACTATCTCCCGCTCCGCCCAAGGGCGGGGGATGTCAATGCATGATTTTTTCCCACCATAAAAAAAAAAAAAAAAAAAAAAAAAAAAAAAGGTCAAATTATTGATTCACATACAGTTTTAGATCTATCAGATAACAACATAAATACAGCATCAAAAACATTAGGTTTATATTGGCTTTGTCAACAGGATACCTTATCTTTTCAATTAATATAGAACTTCATGAGAAGGTTACCAAGCGCCATATTCTTTCCGTTATAAGCCAAATATTCGACCCATTAGGCCTTGTTGGGCCATGCGTTGTCGAAGCTAAGTTGATTATGCAGAAATTATGGGTCAATAAATGCTCTTGGGACGAAGAAGTGTCGTCAGAGATTTTACATCTCTGGTCTTTATTTGCTAACACATTACCCTGTCTTAATAAGTTACAAATACCTCGTTGGGTTCTTAGTGATCTTTGTGTAAAGATTGAAATCCATATATTCACAGATGCTTCTCAAAGTGCGTATGGGGCATGCGTCTACATTAGGTCTGTGTGTAACTCAGGGATTGTGCGTGTTCAGCTCTTAGTCTCGAAAAACAAGGTTGCGCCAATCAAACCCACAACTATCCCACGTCTTGAGCTGTGTGGGGCCTTATTAGGTGCAAGACTGTGTACTAAGGTACAAAATTCACTTACATTAAACATTAACATGTGTCGCTTTTGGTGCGATTCCACGATCGTATTGGGGTGGTTGTCCACTCCTTCAATTCAACTTAATCAATTCGTACGTAATCGTGTCAATGAAATCAAAGAAAGCACCAGCGGTCACACGTGGAGCTACGTGCCGTCCAAGGAGAACCCGGCAGATCTCGTTTCTCGCGGGGTGAAGGCTGATATTATCAGCGACGCCTCGTTGTGGTGGTCGGGCCCATCGTTTTTACTCGAATCAGAACATAGTTGGCCAAAAATGCCTAATGAAACCCAGAAGCGGGACCTGCCGGATCTCCAACCTTGTCTTGTTATAAATAATGACGTTAACAAAAACAATGACGATAAACTATTTACAAAACTTATACTTAAATATTCACAATTTACACGTTTACAAAGAGTTGTAGCCTATATATACAGATTTATTCATAACTGCAAAACCAAAACAAACAGATTCTGCGATCATCTTTCTTGTGAAGAGTTGCAACGGTCATTTAATTTTATTATCCACATTGCACAGTTAGAAATGTTCCCAAATGAATTTCTTATCTTAAAATCAGGTCACGCATTACCGAAGAAAAATAAATTAATATCATTGACCCCATTCTTAGATTCAAATGATATCTTGAGAGTAGGCGGTAGACTTGATAATTCACCTTATAGCTATGACACAAAGCATCCTATTTTATTATGTGGCAAAAACCATTTAACGAAAATCATATTTCATATGCATCACTTGAAACTTCTACATGCTGGACCTCAGTTATTGTTGTCCAGTATTCGTCAAACTTTTTGGCCTTTAGGAGGAAGGAATCTGTCTAAATCTATAACGAAAGCTTGCATAAAATGTTTTAGATTTAAAGCCAGCAATGTTCAGCCCATTATGGGGCAGTTACCAGAATCCAGAACTACACTGGAATTCCCTTTTTTACATTGTTCGGTGGATTATGCCGGCCCAGTTATGATAGCTAACCGTAAAGGTCGAGGTTGCCAACTAATTAAATCTTACTTGTCCATTTTTGTTTGTTTAGCTACAAAAGCCTTGCATCTAGAACTTGTCACAGATCTTACTAAAGAGGGATACATGGCCGCTCTAAATCGGTTTGTGGCTCGTCGAGGGAAGCCTCAAAGTATAACCTCCGACAACGGTACTAATTTTGTGGGTACATGTAACGAGTTACATCGTTTCTTACAGGACTCAAGTTCCCAAATTAGTTCTGCAGCCGCCCAAGAGGGTATAAACTTCCTCTTCATTCCGAGCTACACACCCCATTTCAATGGTATGGCTGAATCTGCAGTGCGTTCCACTAAATATCATCTTCGTAGGCTTCTCCAACTTACGCATTTCACGTATGAAGAAATGCACACTTGTCTGACTCAAGTAGAAGCCATTCTTAATTCACGTCCTATTACTGCCTTAAACTCTGATCCTACAGACTACACACCTTTAACACCCGCTCACTTTTTAATAGGACGATCACTTGTGTCAGTTCCACATCCACAGCTGACGGAAAGAATAACAAGCCTTGAGCGATACAAACGAATCGAGTTCGTCAAGCAACATTTCTGGAAACGATTCTCCAACGAGTATGTCACCACTCTACAGCAAAAGACGAAGTGGCCTACTGCATCAAGCGAACTCAAATTGGGTTCTTTGGTCCTTATAAAGGATAAAGCGCTCCCTCCCCTACGATGGGCCTTGGGTCGCTGTGTGGCCGTTTTCCCAGGAGCTCGGGATCAAGTCGCTCGAGTAGCCGATATAAGGATCAAAGGAGGAACCATTATTCGAAGGGCGTTTAATAACATTTGTCCCCTTCCAGAACCTGATTGTTGACCCAGCAGCCTTCCTGCCTACCTCAACCCGGGGAGTATGTTGGCGACAAAACTTAGCACCGTGTGCCACTGCAACGACCGGAGGGCGACAGCGGCTTGCGGGGAGCGGAGGACGAGGTCCAGAGCGCCGCCGCCCGCGCTGCTGCGAAACCACACATCCATTGACTCATACGACACGGACCAGAGGCGCGCGTTCTTATAATCGAATATACGAACCTACCTATATTTACAGTCCGCTATTTTATTTCTACCACCTCTGAGAATCACCAACAGCCAGGGTTATCCGAAAGGGCGCTCGAGCCCCGGTATGAAGGCTTGAAGGAACGGGATGGGTTTTTTAGTCAGTAAGAGTCTGACACTATCTCCCGCTCCGCCCAAGAGCGGGGGTTGTCATAAGATGATTTTTCCCATCGAAAAAAAAAAAAAAAACCTTCGTATGTATAACGCGGCGCAAGCGCATCAAGCACCCCCGCCGCCCAAACCCTCCCTAATGTACTATCGCTTGCTTTGTTCAATTTAGATATTTTTTTTTGTATGAAAATCTGAGAACTAAAATATGATATTTTTTTTTTAAGTTATAGAACAAAAGTGTTTGTTTATTATCTTAGTAACATAGTCCTGAGAGATTGCCCGTATTTTACAAATAACCTGTATAAAAAGAAAGTATATTTAAATATATATTCCACAACTATCACACAACGCCGTCTAGTCCCAAGCTAAGCAGAGCTTGTGTTATGGGTACTAGGCAACTGATAAACATACTTATATATTTCTAAATACATACATATTATAGATAAATTACACCCAGACACAGAACAAATGATCATGCTCATCACATAAACATTTGTCCTGGGTGGGAATCGAACCCGCGACCTCCGGCATAGCAGTCAGGGACACTAACCCAACTAGACCAACAGGCCTGTCAAAGTAAATTCAACAATTACTAGTGTGTCATTCTACGACAAATGGCGTAACAATGTTTGGTAAATACAATACAACCGACTAGTGACCATGGTTATAACGTTGTTGGCGCGGCCACTAACTTTGTGCAACTTTACGCGCTTCTTTTACGCATCTTAGCTTTAATGCAGTTATATATACATACAATACTAGTATATTTAGTGTCAGCATTGAACCCGTACCAAGCCGGGGCGGGTCGCTAGTACCTTTATAATAAACAATGTAGATTCGATGACATAGCCCATAAATCACTTCGGGGGTACGTCATCTGCCACTGATGTGGAATAGTTCACTGGCAGATGATATAAATAAAGTGATTAGTAATATTGATCACCATTAGATCGAGTTATTTGTTATCCAAAAACATCAAACGGTCTAAGCATTGTTTTGTTAAAAAATACAAAATTCATCTCCTACCAAAACTCAATTAACAACGATCCTCTTAATACCCGTTTTAATTTTTTAAATGAAATTCAATTTTGCAATTTCAATTTTTCAAAGCACACTTTGGAACAATCCTTTCATGCAGAACCTGACATATTCAGTGCTAAAATTTGTGAGCTTTTGGGTCAAAATCACCAAGGTGGAAAATTTGCTTTGCCAACAAGTAAATGCCACAATTCAATGTTTTTTAAACAAATTATCATTTGCAGATAAGCAGCAGGATTCATTTTACCTGTACCTTATACAATATACTTTAAATGTAAAACATATTTATTGTTATTTAAAGAAATAACTACAAAAATCATTTCGAGAACGTGTCCTAAATAGCAATCTGTAGAAACAAACACTTAAAATCTATAAAAAAACATAGAAAATCCGACGGTTTTTCTTACTCATTCGACTTCAATTTTATCAAATATCAAGTAATTATATGCATAAAAAATAAAAAGAAATGAAATTAGAGAAAATCAAGTCAAAATATGATGTCCAACAATGTAAGCGTCATTTCAGTGAACGCTGTTTCGATCGCCTGAAAAAAATATGTTTCTGGACGTGGCCTATAGATAGCTATGGTATAATGTACACAACAGCCAGGGTTATCCGAAAGGGCGCTCGAGCCCCGGTATGAAGGCTTGAAGGAACGGGATGGGTTTTTTAGTCAGTAAGAGTCTGACACTATCTCCCGCTCCGCCCAAGAGCGGGGGTTGTCATAAGATGATTTTTCCCATCGAAAAAAAAAAAAAAAACCTTCGTATGTATAACGCGGCGCAAGCGCATCAAGCACCCCCGCCGCCCAAACCCTCCCTAATGTACTATCGCTTGCTTTGTTCAATTTAGATATTTTTTTTTGTATGAAAATCTGAGAACTAAAATATGATATTTTTTTTTTAAGTTATAGAACAAAAGTGTTTGTTTATTATCTTAGTAACATAGTCCTGAGAGATTGCCCGTATTTTACAAATAACCTGTATAAAAAGAAAGTATATTTAAATATATATTCCACAACTATCACACAACGCCGTCTAGTCCCAAGCTAAGCAGAGCTTGTGTTATGGGTACTAGGCAACTGATAAACATACTTATATATTTCTAAATACATACATATTATAGATAAATTACACCCAGACACAGAACAAATGATCATGCTCATCACATAAACATTTGTCCTGGGTGGGAATCGAACCCGCGACCTCCGGCATAGCAGTCAGGGACACTAACCCAACTAGACCAACAGGCCTGTCAAAGTAAATTCAACAATTACTAGTGTGTCATTCTACGACAAATGGCGTAACAATGTTTGGTAAATACAATACAACCGACTAGTGACCATGGTTATAACGTTGTTGGCGCGGCCACTAACTTTGTGCAACTTTACGCGCTTCTTTTACGCATCTTAGCTTTAATGCAGTTATATATACATACAATACTAGTATATTTAGTGTCAGCATTGAACCCGTACCAAGCCGGGGCGGGTCGCTAGTACCTTTATAATAAACAATGTAGATTCGATGACATAGCCCATAAATCACTTCGGGGGTACGTCATCTGCCACTGATGTAGAATAGTTCACTGGCAGATGATATAAATAAAGTGATTAGTAATATTGATCACCATTAGATCGAGTTATTTGTTATCCAAAAACATCAAACGGTCTAAGCATTGTTTTGTTAAAAAATACAAAATTCATCTCCTACCAAAACTCAATTAACAACGATCCTCTTAATACCCGTTTTAATTTTTTAAATGAAATTCAATTTTGCAATTTCAATTTTTCAAAGCACACTTTGGAACAATCCTTTCATGCAGAACCTGACATATTCAGTGCTAAAATTTGTGAGCTTTTGGGTCAAAATCACCAAGGTGGAAAATTTGCTTTGCCAACAAGTAAATGCCACAATTCAATGTTTTTTAAACAAATTATCATTTGCAGATAAGCAGCAGGATTCATTTTACCTGTACCTTATACAATATACTTTAAATGTAAAACATATTTATTGTTATTTAAAGAAATAACTACAAAAATCATTTCGAGAACGTGTCCTAAATAGCAATCTGTAGAAACAAACACTTAAAATCTATAAAAAAACATAGAAAATCCGACGGTTTTTCTTACTCATTCGACTTCAATTTTATCAAATATCAAGTAATTATATGCATAAAAAATAAAAAGAAATGAAATTAGAGAAAATCAAGTCAAAATATGATGTCCAACAATGTAAGCGTCATTTCAGTGAACGCTGTTTCGATCGCCTGAAAAAAATATGTTTCTGGACGTGGCCTATAGATAGCTATGGTATAATGTAGTCTAAGACGTAAACAAAGCGGCTATCAAAAGATTTTTTCGCCAAAATAATTATAAATAAGTGGTAAGTACCTTTCAATTCATTATTTACACAGCGTACATCAATAAGTCATCATACCGGGACTGCGTTCATTAACACAGAATATTGAGTTTTAACTTTTTGTAGTGTTTATAACGAACAGCAACCTCAAATATTTTACAATTACCTAGCCAAAAATTAGGGTTTAGATGGCTGCCGTTTAAAAAAGCCACGTTTATTCGAAAAAGTCAATCCGGGAACGCTCAACTCGGAAAAGTTCCCGGACTTGACGGAGCGTTCTCGAATTGATGATGACGTTCCCGAGATGACTATTTAAGGTCTAAAGTGATATCTGTTATAAATATAAATTAATTAATTTAGTAAATGATATGCTAACATAGTTTTTTAGTTATTGTCCAATTTTTTTTACCACTGTGAAGTCTCATGAGGCTGAAAAACATAAGAAACGTCACAAAATGCAACTAAAAAAACCTGCTCAGCTTACCTACTAACGCCAATGAGAAAAGGTGCAGGAAGACAAAGTCCAAGCATACCGTAAAATAAAACTACATGAGAAAACCATTGCTAAAATTAAACGTGTGTTAAAGTTTTAGAGAAAAGATTAAGAGCATTGAAAATAAAGAAAAAGGGCAAGTTTGAATAGGCACCAACAACTCCTAACAGCAAAGTAAATGCATTGGTAAAAAATGTTGACGTAACTCCTGAACCTTAGCATGGCAAAGGACCTACAGATGAGGTAGTAAAGATATAAAGTATTTTTAAAAAATAAATAAAAACAGCTTTAGATATAGTTAATTTAGTTACGAAATCTGATTTCAAATCTTAGTAGAGATTTCAGATATTGACATTTCTAGCGTAAAAAAACTTCGAGAACTGTTTAGATGTCATACCAGGTATCATGATGAATGCTATATAAACTAGATGGTAAAGAGGACAAGCAGTTTTAATTACAATATACAGTCGCGATCATATTGTAAAACACATAAAAATATTTGCGTTATCTGGCAGCTTAGACTTTGAACGAATAACAATTAAATATAGAAACACTTCAAAGAAGTCCCCTGACCTGAACGATAGAAGAATGCTCCGTGGCTTTTAATCCATTTAAAACTCGTCACCATCCGATGAGGATGATTGTTTGTTCCTGTTCATCAGCCGACTGAACAAAAATCGATTACTGTTGAAGCTGACACCTTACGATCGAGGTATAGAAAACCCACACCCAAATTTGACATCCCATGGAACATTTCTATTAGTCAAACTACCTACACAACAAAAGAAAACTGTTAATTACAGAAATATTGCCACTTGTAAGGCAGATTGATAAAAATGATGGAGAAATCCTGATAGCGTTTTTGAATCCTGTCTGTAGTAGTGGCAAAAACTTAAAATTATATTCGAATGGTCGTTGGAATAATGTGTCGTAGATTTAATTATTTGAGCAAATGATTAGTATTCTTCTAATGCCATTGCTGAAAAAAGCAAATAAGTAATCAAGAGTATTATTACTTTGATACTGATATTGATGTTTACAAAAAATTCTATAAATTCTAATTCTGTTTAATTAATGTAATAAAATTATTTACTTATTACAGAACGTCATTTATGTTTAAATGGTATAATTAATTATTGCTATTAAAATAAAAGTTTTGTATGACGTTAAACAATTTTATTTGGCTGAGTTCACAGATTTCAAGTCAGTTTAAAGATGCTTAAAAGAGATTTAAGTTACATTTGTTGAGAATAAAATCTTGTGTCTAATAAATAAATAAGTATGACATCTAAAAATTTCGCTTTTAAGATTTTAGACTCGTAAATTTTACCTATGCCTTTATTTATAGAACACACGCGTCAATTCGTGAACACTGTATCATTTTCGGGAACGTCACTAAAATCGCAGATAAAGTATTATTATACTATTATTTTTTAAACATATCTTTAGTAATATTAAAATAAGGTGGACTTACAATATCTACAAGCTATTTATTTATATATATGTGAACAATATTGACTTATATAGTAAATTGTATACAAAGAAACAGTTAAAAAGCTCTATTTGTAGTGATATTTTGCTTGTGAAGGTTTTTATTTGCAATTTATTAAGTTTTTTTTATTTCTTATTAATTATTACATACTGCCGTAATTGATCGGAAGTAAAACAAACTACTTAAGTAATATTTTAATTTTATTATAAACCTCACAAAAACGTTCCCGGTATGATTGATTTCAGCGACTGTTCACGTTAAAAATAAAATTAAAAGAAAAGTTTTTGATTCTGTGCTCTGCCAGCGTATATATTGTTTGACCATAAGTGTAGCGATCATTTAAGCTGATCATCAAAGTAATAGCTGCTAGAAATATTTTTCACAAAACTGTTTTCGGAATTTGCCACCTTGGTGATTTTGACCCTTTTCCTTAATCCCTCCCGCTGTGTGCGCAGATTTCAGCTTCACTTTTAAGTCTCTACAAGTCCCGGGATTGTTCTCAAAATACTATAAAAAATATTGGCTTTAACTGTTGGGTTATGGAGCGCAGTGGAATTTAGAGTAAAAGAATTACACGGGATTGAACTTAGAATTTTATATTTTAACAGTCTTACAGATAACACGGGAACAGGGCCTCAAGTTAGCTATTACAATAGTGTCAGAATAGTCTATCATTGATGTCATAATTGTCGATTTTCACATGTTTGTTAATCTACTAACATAATGGCGTCATTATGACTTTCCAATGGTCAACCACTGACACTCCATTGAAAAAAGTGGCATAGAATGGTAATCTCGTACATATTGACAAATAAATATTTCACGTTTGCGGTTATCTGCTAAAACTTTGACAGTTTATTTGATCAGTGTTTTACTATTAGAACGTTATTGTGCAGTTATTAGTTTTAATATGCTCGAAATTATCATTTTACTACAATTCTATTACAAGACCATTGACCGATCAATGATCGATCATTATGAATAAGCAGATTACAAACTTTTAGCAAAATGACAATGGGATCGTGTAGGAATGACGAATTTATAAAAATAGCAGACTTGCGGCCCTGTACGCAACGGACATAAAGACAGCGATCACTATAAGGCACATTAAAGACAACCATTATGGAATTAGTTTATATAATATATAACCATTTGTTTCAGGAAAATATAATTTGCAATTTTATGTAAACTCTTGCTCTTGAGGTAGGATGTAGTAAGTGAAGTCGGTATTAACAACGTTGTTTCATGAAAATGAAGCTGGTTCAGAATGGGCACGCCACAATTATGGCATTAAGTCCCCTCTTTGAGGCGTGGCTGAAAAGACCTCACGGCGCCGGCGTCCTCACCTTCCGCATGACGCAGGTCATGGTAAGGAGGGACGCCATGTTGCCGCTCCAGCCACTCCTCAAAGAGGGAACTGATTACTGATTATTGAACAAGTGTTGACTACATCAGATTTCATTTTGCCCTAATAATTACCCAAGTCGTTTGACTTTTTAGACAGACTCTACTCCTGCATAGTGAGTGCGTTTAGAAAAATGTAAAGTCCCAGACCCAAACCCAGAACAACTGTTTGTAGATCATACAAATATTTTTTCTGTGCAGGAATCTAAGAATTTATTTCAAATAAACCATTTACAGACACTATTGAATCGTCAAAGTGTCAATCAGTTAGAAAAACATGATAATTGTACATTCCAAAGCGTTTTATCTTTATGGAGAAGAATGTGCAAGAAACTCTATATTAAATTCGCGATACGCGGCGCAGTAGCCAATAGGTTAACCATTGCCTCGTTATTTACAAACGGATTTAAAATCATATTCATCCTCATCATCATCATCATTTCAGCCGATAGACGTCCACTGTAGGACATAGGCCTCCCCCAAGTGTTGCCACAGTGAACGATCCTGTGCGTCCCGCATCCCTCGAATTACCGCAACCTTCACCAGCTCATTGGACTACCTTGCAAGAGGCCTTCTAACGCTGCGTCGTCCAGTACGCGGTCGTTACTCCAGAACTTTTCGGCCCCAACGGCAATCTATTCTGCGAGCAATGTGCCCTGCCCATTGCCACTTAAGTTTGACGATTATTCGTGCTATATTGGTAACCTTAGTTCTGCTGCGGATATCTTCATTTCTGATTCGATCACGTAAGGAAACTCTGAGCATAGCCCTTTTTATTACCCTTTGGGTGACTTTAAGCCTTCTGATGAGAAATTTTATAAATAACAAATAAAAACAATGACAAAAATATTGACGACTAGCTTTTGCCCGCGGTTTCGCCTGCGTACATAAAATATAGCCTTTGTCACTCAGGAATAAAGCAGCTTTCTATCGGTGCTATTGGACCAGTCATTTCAGAGATTTCTACAAACAAAAAATATACTGTACCTCTTTATTATATTAGTGTAGACAGTGTGGTAGATAACCTACAATGTTAGGAACTACAATATCCAAGTGCTCATACCCAATTAAAATGCTTAACAGTAAGCCTACGCCCAAAGATCGGATATAGCCTTCAGAAGCAAGATTTCCACTAGGAGAGGCAGACAATTGTATCCATTGTCATTCAGCATCCATTGATAATGGCCAGCCATTGTTCTGAGCAGAGATGAACCAGCTTCAAGGTGCATTTCAGTGAAATGAAATGCAAAATATTCTATTTGCTTTTGTGATTAATGCTGCTTTCAACGTGATTATTGGGACTTCAATGTACAAGGCTTATTGTTGTCAGCGTTTTAAAAGCTTGTAATTATACTGCTGTACTCAAAATACAATGCTGTTACCAGACAAAGTCACACTTTGATTTACTTAAGGGATGTCACAAAAAGGGTTATATCAGAACTGGAGTTTTTAAATTCAATTTATCGGAATCGAAAACGGAGTTAAAAACGAAATTAGAGGTAGAAGCGGAGGCAGAAACGTCAAATTAAACACTACAAAAACTCGGTAAAGTAAGAAGAACGAATTCAGAGCCAATGAAGAGCGAATTCAGAATATGCCACATACAAGACAAAACAACAAGTGAAAAATTAAAGTGATAAAAGGCACAGGAGATAGAAGCGCGGGAAAACGCGCGACAAAATTAAACTTGTTTGTACCTCCAAGTTCCGATTAAAATTCATCAAGACGAAATCAAAATTGTAGGTGCAAAATCAATCTGAAGTTCTGAACTTTTGGAATCGGAACCTCCATAACATCTCTGCTACTTCACACTACTATCTCATTTGAGATATTGGTAGGTTCATTAAATTGTTAGATTGGTAGGTTTCATTATCGATAGGTTCGCGTTTGATCACTATCTCACCTGATGGTAAGCGCTGATGTGATCGATGATGGAGCATGTTTCCTAGAAGTATGTACTCTATTCACTCTTAAATTACAAAGGAACAGAGAGAGAGAGAGTTGTCATGGAACATGGTAATCTGTGAACAGCGCTGTGGGCTACATTATTATTTAAGTTTTTCATTTATTTACTTATTTAACAATTCATGTGCACACTTAACTTACTTTTTGTAATTAGGTTTTTAATATCACATAACGTAGCTGTTGTTCCTATGAATAAAATAAAATAAAATAAAATGAAATGAAATAAAACATAGACTCAAATATGAAATTTAATTCCTTAGCTGTACGTACAATGAATGTATTCCTGATAACTATAACGTTTTGTGCGTATGGGTGAGATTTTTATTTTGTTCACACATTCTTTGTATTAACACCCCTACCGACACATGCGGCGCTGAAAAGCAGCGTTGTGGACTTGTCGCATTATGCATGTGGCCACGGTATTGTGCTAGGCGTTTGGCCGTATTGCGCAGATGTGGCGCATATTTTCCCTAAGATAGAAAAGATCTTCTTTCTTTTCTCTCCATGTACCAGTGGCATATTTTATACATCTGGTGGTTTTTTTTTTTTTCGATGGGAAAATCATCTTATGACAACCCCCGCTCTTGGGCGGAGCGGGAGATAGTGTCAGACTCTTACTGACTAAAAACCCATCCCGTTCCTTCAAGCCTTCATACCGGCAAATTATGGAACAGGCTTGACATAAAATCTTTGCAGTTTTGACGCACCCTCCCCAAAATGCAACGGGTAGAAAACTAACAAGCTAGCAAATTGGCATTGAAGCCCAATATCTATAAGTTTCATCTCGACTAGTATATCGAAAAAATTATATACAAATCAAGGGAACTTACTTTATTCATTTAGTTTGGAAAGTGTGTATAGTAGAAAAATACTACTTAACACAGATCAATAGAAAATTTTTTAGTTGATGACGGCATCAAAAAACCAAAGTTCCTCAAATTTTAGATAATGGTAGCTAGAAGAAGGCTAAGTTCAATAAAATCCAGGCTCAGGTGTGTCATGTTTCACCAGTGCCCTAACAAAATGTCAGTAGAACTGCCGGGCCTACCGGATTCTTCGAAAGAGTCACCGCAACTCTGTAACACATAGGACAACTGAAAAAACACAGGTGTGATTCAATCACTAAAAGTCTGACCTTTCCTCTCGCTTCACTGACAAATTATTTAATAAAGTATAGGAAAGTTAAAAATTCGACTTGCAAAAATGGTAACGAACTGTTTGATACTAAAAAAACAGTATTAACCGCGGGTTCAATACTTTCAAAATGAGTCTCAAAATCACCAATCTATTACCTGCCCGATTTACCGAAAACAAGAAAAATCTAAAATTAGGTTTACATAAGCTAGTGTCAAAATGACAAAAAATCGAATATCGAAAACCTTTCATTACATTTCCATTTTCGACTTGAGTCGCACTAAATTCCAAGAAATCTTTGACGTGGTAGCGCCTGCGTCCGACTTTAAAACTATTGAAATATCGCTGTTACGTACAGTCAAAACAATAATTTAGTCTTCAGAGTGCCTGGGGCGAGTTTGTTTTATAACGCGATCGACACATTTATGATGTTCAATGGTCTGATTGGCCCGCTCTAACATCCTTAACCAATTAGAGAGCCAAACGCAGTAAACGTTTTAATCGCGTTAACTTAAAACAACTTGCACTCAGCGCAAAGACTAGTAAAATTGTAAATACAACTGCAGTTGGTAGGATTTACCAACTCAGAGCCGCACGAATGATATTTGATGACATCAAGGTGACTTTGTTTGTTTTAATCCGTGTAAACAGCAGATAAAATATAAATAATTATATGACGTTCAACTTCCTTGGATGGCGGGCGCGTTTATCCAACTTGGATGGATTCCAATGAAGTGACTGATTTGCAGCCGTAACACAATCTCTGGAGGCAAACCAAGCTCCCATCAAAGCGACTCCTGATGGAACTCTGGTTTAGATCAGGAAAAGTAGTTGTTACATGAAAACCTCTTTTTTTTCTTAATTGTTGATAAGCCTGCGCTTGACTACTATTTTACCTGATGGAAAGCGACGTGGTTGATTGACAATGAAGCACGCTTGCCTAGAAATGACCTATTCACGTATTCAATCTCGACGTGTTGTTGTAGCGACCTACCGCACATCGTTGTAAATATTAGCTAGTTTCAGTCGACAAAGTAATGCGGTGGAATAGTACTTTGATTGTAAGTACGTTTAAGTCTCTGTAGTTAGTTACCTGCATACTTATTGCTTTAGTTGACTGTACCACCAGATTTATGGTTTAGGGAGTTTAAATCAGGTTTGAGGTTTTGGTCGTTTGTGTGTGCACTCAGTAAGCCACTTATTTAGAAGATAGTCTAACCAAAGGACTGGGATTCAAACCTCTTAGTAGGACTGAAACCCTTACACTAACTGTAATACTTACTTTAGTTTTGCTTTTTCAGTTTTGAGTGTATGTTGCACAACTTTTTTTAATTAAGATTACTTTGTATTTTAGCGTACCTAAGGCCAATATTGTTAGTAAGCATTTTTGAAGGAAACTTGACTCTGGAAAAATAATAATATGTTAATTTTTTATAGATTGAAGTACAGGAAAATGTGGCGGATTCGAAAACTGAATTTTTTAATTCATATAGCCATTACTGACCCCCGTGCCTCGAAAAGCTCATAGAGACGTTGGTCCCTTCTTGGTTGTAATTCGTGGCTCTTTAACAATCGTCACGTGTACCTAGTCAGACCCCAGAAAGTCTGACCATCAGTTTGTCCAAGGAATATTGTGTTGTACTGGATTGTGGAGGTCTGATAGGCAGTTGCTCCAGGTAAAACACAAGTATTCAGCCTTATCGAGTTAGATTGAAAGCCGACCCCAAGCAAATTGAGAAAAGGCTAGAGAGATCAAATGGATCAGAAATTGATGAGTTGGAATTGTTTTCTTGTTTATATTATGTGTTCTAATTAACTCTTCGAATGCCGTAATTAGAGACACAATAGAAAGACAATGGCTTATGTCGAACTGTGTAACTTAAGACATTCAAAAGGTTAACAATACCTTTTAATCCTGTTCTGTATACTAAACAATTAAACTTGATCCTTAGGCTAAGAACTCAAGAAGCGCTTTTCACTCACGCCCACCGCGACGTCACGAGACTGCAGATTTAAGTGGTTACGCAGCCACCTCGGTTGCGATTTTCGCTCGCAAACCTAGCGCGAGATTATCGCAAGACATTCGGTTGCAAGACGGGCGGTGAAATAGTGTCTGGTCGCCCGCCTACCGACCGCAGAGTGTGCGGGCGCAAACCGCCGAGGCTGTGGGCGACTACGGCCCGCGATGTTCTACTATTTGCTTGCCGGTACAGCGGGAGCCGCGAACAACCGCGCACATCGCGGGCGTAAAACGCGTCGTCAACTGTGCTTTAATTATTTATATATATATATCTGCATTCTAAAGAAGCTGCGGGCCCGCAACCGTGGCCGCCGCGGATGAAAATCGCTTCGTGTGTTCATAGCCTAAGTTAACACAAATGTATCTACCCAAATCACATAGGATATCCCTTACATACACTCCCATTTCCATTTAATCACAGATATTATTTACTCTTACGCAATTTCTCCACATCACCAAGTATTCGGAATTCCGTATTTGAGTTCGACTTTAATGAAAATGTACGCCACTTCGCAATGATTGAAATCAAACAACTGTTGTTAGGAATAGTAGAGACAAAGGAAATTCGAATTGCTCGTGTTCATTTGTTTGAAATAGTAATTTGATACGGTACGGAGGTACTGACATCTAGCGCGTGAAATACAATGCATCGTTGACCCGAACCTGGTCCTAATCGGACGGTAAACTTGAAACTTCGCAAAAGGAAGAGGAAATCCCATTCCTTCTCACTTCACACCATAACCTAGACCAGGGCCAAAAGCGAGAAGTCGGTGCCACTGATCGCCTCCACAAGGACACGGCGATGCTCCACCAAAGCGGGGTACAGCTCTATCCCCGCGTTGAGTCTCCATCAGGAAGTGTTTCAATCCCCTAACTAACTGCTTAAAAGCAGCCCCGGCCAGTCTGAGAAACAAACATCAAAAGTGCTCCATTGGCTGTCGATGACGATTTCCAAGTAATTAGTCGTCTCTTCGACGCCTATGTGATCCTATGTGATCTCGATCGAAGATCTCGATCGGTGATTTAAGATCCCGAAGGTGGTGCGTTTTGGAGACTATGAAACACATGGCCGGACTTGTGTAGGGCCATCTCGAGTCCCAGTTGCTTTCAACGATTTAACACCGCGCTCTTTAGGGACATCGGCGTACAGTACTTAGTCGTATATATATCAAACCACTGTTTGAGTTCTTACAAGTACAAGACCAACAAACCCGTTAATAACAAAAATAATCGGTTAGCTGCTGGTTAATGATAAGCTGCCATTTTTAACTCCCGACGGAAAACAGGGGTGTTATAAGTTTGACATGTCTGTGTGTCTGTCCGTGACATCGTAGCTCCTAAGTGAATGGCCCGATTTTGATGTGGTTTTTTTTTATTTGAAAGCTAACGTTATCGAAATGGTTCTTAATTTTGCTATTATATTTATTAAAGTAGTGCACCCTATGTAAAATGACGAAACATATTTTATGTTGTATGATAAATTATATCATAGGTTGTTTGTCAAGGTGGGAACAAATAACGTAAACCAATCAGCTGTTTGATGATAAGCCGCCATTTTGGATAAAGTAAGGTACATAGATAATGTAAAAAACGGGGCTAGTCTGCAACTGCCTTCTCTTTATATCTTAGAAAGTATTTTGTATGTCCGTAAAAATCTAGGACTTTTCAAAATTAGAAGCGATTTTCATAACATAAATACTCGTAGTAAACACGAAATTATGTTACCCAAATGGAGATAAGCCAAGACCAGTAAGTCATTTTTAATAAATAGCATACGCTTTTATAACAAGCTACCAAAAGCGATGACTGAACTTAGCGAAGGAAAGTTCAAAACCCATATTAAGCGTGTCTTAACCAAAAAATCATATTACAAGGTTAAAGACTATGTCGAAGACACGCTTGTTTGGCAATGACTGCCTCTGCACTTGTGGCCCCCTGGTAACTCATAATATTGTGTGAATGTATCTATTAACTGCTCCATCTTTGTTGTAACATTTTTTTTTCCTAACACATTGCTTTTGCAATATTTTTTTTTTTATTTTATCTGACTCCAACCACATTAAATTCGTTAGTTTTTCTTTGTTGGTTGTTAACGTCTCATTTATTGACAGTTGTAATTATTATTATTATTTTCTAGCTTTTTTTTTATGTAGCCTCTTTTTTTAATGTAAATGGAAGAACACTGTAGACTACACGAATTCTTAGATTACTTTATATTTGGACTCACTTTTTTTTAATGATTATTTTTATTGTGCTTTTGAGTACAATATAGACCGGTTTACACTGTTCTTAAATAATACCTAATAATACTGTAATATGGAAATATTGTAAGAACAATCATTTTTTTAAAAGAGTAAGAGGGACAGCTTCTAATGCTATACAAAGCACAAGTCCGTTCGTGTATGGAGTACTGCAGCCACATATGGACTGGTGCTGCAAAATGCCACCTGGCAGCTTTGGACTCTGTGGAAAGGTGTGCGAAGAGACTAATTGGCGATCCAGATCTGGTTGAGTCCAATCTACAAAGTCTTGAGCATAGGCGAAGGGTAGCCAGCCTTTCGGTGTTTTACAGGATGCACTTTGGAGAGTGTGCGCAGGAATTACATGACTTAATTCCACCATCTCACTTCTACCATCGGACAAGCCGACGAACGGCGAGTATCCACCCTAATGTTGTTGAAACCTCTACGATCCGGACCAAGCGTTTCGCCTCGTCGTTTATACCACGTACATCGAGGGACTGGAACAATTTGCCTGCTGCGGTCTTCCCGTCTGATTATAATTTAGGTGTCTTTAAGGCAAGAGTGAATAGGCTCTTAATAAACTAGTGCACCTCACCATCAACGATTGCATCACTGCTTACCATCAGGTGGGATCGCAGTCAAGCACTAGTTTATACAAATTAAAAAAAAAAAAAAAGTAACCATGGAGTTTCTTGCCGGTTCTTCTCCATAGGAAACGACCAATTTCGAACCGTGCACTAGCTTCTGACGTTTTATAAGTGCCAATGTAGGCCTATGTGAAATAAAAAACTTTTGAATTTGACTTTAACTTTGAAACTATTGAGCATTATAATTAATTAATTAGCAAAATAATAACAGCTGGTTTTGTTCCATAGGTGTGTATAGAATCTTATCCTACTCTGATAGATCTGTATGGAGCTGTTCACCATACTGTAGCGTTTTGGAAACTTGAGTGAATCACGTTTGTCATGATTTGCATAGAACATGCTAACTTATCAACTTGGAGCTTGTACAAGACAGCTCAATGCTACGTAGGTATATTATACGGTTAGTTCTTAAAGTCAGAAATGAGTAGCTGATTTAGGTATTAATGACTTATCCCCGTTTTATTATTAGACAAAACTATCTCTAGAGCTACTCTTTCAAACATTCCTGTATTTTGAAGAACTTGCATCGTAATGAGCAACTGAAGAAACACGAGTGGGGTTTTAGCCAGTAAAAGTCTGAAACTCCCCCCTCGCATTCCACCTAAATTAGAAGAAACATTTGACAATTTTTAGGGTTCCGTACCTCAAAAGGAAAATACGGAACCCTTATAGGATCACTTTGTTGTCCGTCCGTCTGTCTGTCTGTCTGTCTGTCTGTCAAGACCCTTTATCTCGAAAACGCGTGAAGGTATCGAGTTCAAATTACCAAACCAAATACTCAGATCTGCGGTCCCTTCAAGCTGTGAAAAAATCAAACTTCTAAGTTAGTGAGTAAAAAAGATAAGGCCGTTTATGTTACAAAAAAACGTATATTTTGATACTCTCAAAGATAGAAATTCATAGGGTACTTTCCGTTGACCCAGAATCCTGAAATTTGGCACAAAGCAAGGTCTTATAGCACAAATATAGGAAAAAATCTGAAAACATTAAATTTGTTGTAACCTACGTCACAAAAAAAATCGCAATACGGAAAAATCTTCGAGACTCCATTCGGGTATTGTAGTTTGGAACCCTTAGTGCGCGAGTCCGACTCGCACTTGCCCAGTTTTTTATTTAATGAAGGCATTTTTACATCATATATAAGTCGCATAATACTAGTGAATGTATGGGTTTTAACCGCGCCGCCATGACGATATTAAAGAAAAACAAATCTATAACTAAGGTCTTTTTGAGTTTTTTTACCTTTTCAGGTAACTGGCCCAACGACTTACAACTCATAAGTTGGTGCCGTTCTACTAGCTTTTGCCTGTGGCTTCTTCCGCGTATGTAAAACATGGTCTATATCATTCAGGAATTAAGCAGCTTTCTATCGGTGAAAACATTTTATGATATTTTACTAATTTTTGCCAAAAAATCCTGAGATTACATCCTACAAACAAAAAAAAAACAGACTATACTTCTTTATAATACCAAAAAAAAACACTACCTTAATATTATAAACAATAAGTATTTTTCTAAACAATATTTCGGAAGTCGGTGTTTCTTTAATAGTTTTGGGGTCTGTAGTCGTTTGGGCCCGCTCGATGTTGGTCCCGCGGGCCCAAACGACTACACAATTTATTTTATGTATTTTTGGTGGTCAATTGGGCCCATATACAAATTAAAAAAAAAAATCCATTGTTTAAAGCTACTGGTGGATACAGTCAAGTGCAAAAGTGGTAAGTCAAAATATAATAAAACGCAATTCAGTTAGATGTAAAAGTTTATTAAAGATATTAAAAAAGCAGGCCTATGATTGGATGACGCGAGCAGGTAATCCGTAAAAGGCCCAAATGCTTGACCTTGAAATTAGTAGTGCTCGTACACTTAATTTAGGTATTATTACAGGAAAAAATGTAGTTTTAATGTTTGTAGACAAATGTGGCACGTAAGTGTAAGTACGTAATTGAATAAATCAAAAATATTTATTCTCAGTAATTTAAATAATATTAGGTATATACGTTTTTTAAGTCATAAAAATAAAACTAAAAGATTTGACTTTCTTTCATGACTGTACTTATATTAAAATTGGCCGGTGGGTCCAATCGACACCTTCAAAATGGGACTGTGTCGATTGATCCCGCGGACCCAAACCGAGCGGGCCCAAACGACTACAGACCCAGTTTTGTCTCTTCGTTATTTAACACCGACTTCCGAAATTAAAGTTATTTAATACTTTTCAGTTTTTTTAACATTGAAGTCGGTTATATACAGGCCTGTTGGTCTAGTGGTTAGTGACCCTGACTGCTATGCCGGAGGTCGTGGGTTCGATTCCCACCCAGGACAAATGTTTGTGTGATGAGCACGATCATTTGATTTGTTCTGTGTCTGGGTGTAATTTACCTATAATATGTATGTATTTAGAAATATATAAGTATGTTTTTACACCACCTGCTCGATAATGTCGTTTTACACGTCAGACAAACCTCACTTAAAGCAAGTCATTATATGCCTAGGGAGATAATGCAGTATGGCCGATCCCTAGGGAATAATGAGATTTGAATTTGGATCATCAAGAATCGTCAACATTTTGAATTAAAATGTAGGTGTATCGAACAAGTTGACTCGAAATTCAAACCAAAGAGTATGTAATCACTATGATTCAAACTGGCCACTAACAACAAAAAGAAAATAGAATAAAACGTGCGTACTGACGACACGGGAGCATTATAGAAAATTGAAACTATAGAACCTTGGAGTAGTGAATTTTGTTTGTTTGATGAACTTGTAAATATAAATCTTATATTTCTCTAATATATGATTTGGTCGACCAAATTGTCTTTTGATTATCTCACAGATGGTGTAAAAAGTAGAGTATGCAACACGGGGATAAAGCTGTCTTTGTCTTGGGCGGCTTAAATTCCTCACTTCACTCAGGTTTCTTTATTAACTCCCTCGCAGTGCTCGGGAGTTAATTTTATAAATCCCTCACTATCGTTCGGGATTAAAATCAGCAACCTTCGTTTCGTTCGGAATTCAACATGCCGCCCGCGACTTAAAGACACTGCTTTATCCCCTAGTCACATAAACTACTATTATCAGTTGTCTAGTACCCATAACACAAGCTCTGCTTAGCTTGGGACTAGACGGCGTTGTGTGATAGTTGTGGAATATTATATATTATATTATATATTATTATTTTATATTATTATATATATATTTTTTTAAGTTTTTTAATTTTACACTTTTTAGTTATGGTACCACCACTAAAAAGTACCCCTCAGACAAACTTAAATAACTTATAGCCACAGTGCATCTCATAACAATTCTAATAATCCCAAACACGGTTAAATTACATTAATTTACCTTCTGGCTTCATCATCAGATCGGTTCGATACATCCCCCCCCCCCCCCCAATTTTTCTGTAGTCAGTCATCGACTACACGTATAAACAAAGCAACTTTACTTGTAACCACAGTTGACCGAGATATCGGTGAACATACATAAAAAAAAAAAACATACATTCAGCCGAACATAGAACCTCCTCCTTTTCGAAGTCAATTAAAAACATTATTACATAGTCCACATTAATTTGCAACTTTATAAAATAAATCATAACGTAATGAAAACCTCCTCTTTTGTCGAAGTTGGTTAAATCCAGCAGCGTTCAGTATGCCACATTAAGTAAATTCTTGTAATGCCGTCCAGGTTTATTCGTTTCGAATAGAAAACGTATGTAAATTCCTGTGTTCTCGTGCTTTAGTGGGGTGCCCGACTACTCGTGTTGGTAGCGGATATTAGCATACTTTTGGGTAGCATTGTGTACTACTTCTTAGCGTATCGATGCCAAAAATATCGTTTTTTTTTTCAAATTAAATTCCTTGACGGCTGCCGTTCACTAAATCTTTACATGAAGAGGTAGTAAAGGAGCCCGTACCCCTGTGGCATACGATGAAAAGTGGAACAAGTCTAATTCCAATTAAAATTCTTTTTTTTTTTATTTCTCATAGGCCTAATTGAGCACTTTTAAAACGTCAGACGCTAGTCATGCAGAAGACGTGTCTAAAAAGAAACTTTGCACATAACATAATCTCTCACCTATGGAGATTGTCTGCTGCACCCAGCCTGAGTACGGTGTTAACCTGTTTTTTTTTGTGGTGGGAAAAATGTTCCAATGATAACCCCCGCTCTTGGGCAGGGCGGGAGATAGTGTCAGACTCTTACTGACTAAAAGCCCACCCTACCGACCTTCCCTTTTCGATAACCCTGGCCCCAATAGGCTACGATCCGGCTGGGCCCCTGCTGTTGCTGACAGCTCCTTGAGGCGCGCGGGAACAGTGCGCGCCGTCGACGACTTCAGCACGGTCCGGACAGTAACCGGACGGTCGGACAGCGAGCTACCCATAGCTCCCTGTCCGCAAGTTACCAGACCACAGCTAACCAGGTTGGCCATAGAAACTCGTGTCCAAGAGAGAGGCTTTCCGACGGTACAATATAGGTACTTATTGGCTTTTTTTTATATCGGAGTCATCTAATGACTTTTCCACTCTACGGCGGAGTGAAAGGGCTAACTGACTAAAACCGCACCAGTTTTCTTTAAGTTGTCCTTTTAGGACCACAGGTTTTCCTTTTAAAAGTCAACCCATGGCCCTAAGCTTCGGCCCTGTGAGGCCCCATCACAAAATACTCGTAGATACGTACAGAAGACAATCTCATGTATGTACTTCACTTTTTATACCTAGGTACGCTCAGTGAACGCACACTAATGAGCGTTTGAGCCGGAACTGTTCGACGAGTGGTCCGAGACGCGACCGAGATATCGTGTCCGTGAGCGGTGTCTATGTGTGCGTTACTCGAGCGCGCTTTGTATGTAGATTGACTTCTGTACCTATCTATTTTGTGCCCCTATGGTTTTGCTGACATCAATGTACTTATTAGGTGAGATGATAGTAATGAGCGCCTGCATGAATTATTAAAGAAAAATTGACAAATTATCGTGTTGAAAGAAAAACAATCATAGCATTAATTTTAGATTTAACCATATATACAATAAATTGTTTTTATTTTATTTAATGTTATTTTATTGTTCAAAGATATCTTTTCAATTAAAATAACGCTTCAAGTTGTGCAATTTAATAATTTTTTTCGTCAACGTCAAGTGAAACTTATGATTTGAAAACTCCGGTCGTGCTCTACTTTAATAGAAAAAAGTTATTTTATAGCATTATTTCGTTACGGAAATTGTGTTATAAAAATAACTTTTTAATTTTATCAGAGATGTCTGTATGAGAAGTTTGTCAGTACAGTATAACTTTTAATATCATAATTTTTTAATTACGAAACTTTACGACATTAGAGTGTAGAAACATTATTATCTACATATAAGGATAAATTGACTGACTTGCATATTAATGTACAGCCAAAATTTTTAAACCTAGGAAGGCGAAATATTGTACAGGTCTTTTTTAGGGTTCCGTAGCCAAATGGCAAAAAACGGAACCCTTATGGATTCGTCATGTCTGTCTGTCTATCTGACTGTCTATCCGTCCGTATGTCACAGCCACTTTTTTTCCAAAACTATAAGAACTAAACTGTTGAAACATGGTAAACAGATGTATTCTGTGCACCGCATAAAGATTTTCACACAAAAATAGAAAAAAAAAACAATAAATTTTGGGGGGTTCCCCAAACTTAGAACTGAAACACCAAAAAAAAAATTCATCAAACCCATATCTACGTGTAGGGTATCTATAGGTCTTTAAAAATGATATTGAAGTTTCTAATATTTTTTTTTTCTAAACCGTGAATTTTGCGTGACAGACACTTCCAAAGTGGTAAAATGTATGTCCCCCCCCTGTAACTTCTAAAATAAGAGAATGATAAGACTGAAAAAATATATGATGTATATTACTATGTAAACCTCCACCGAAAATTGGTTTAAGCGAGATCTAGTAAGTAGTTTTTTTTTTAATACGTCATAAATCTAAAAAAGTATTATTTATTTATTTATTAAGTATTTAATTATTCATGGGCGATTCCGACTCGCACTTGGCTGCTTTTTTTATGATGTAGACGAGAGCTAAGAAAGCGTTTTTGGAAATCCAACTTTTAAGGGGGTGAAAAGGTCGAATTTCGTTTGTATACAAGATCAAATTCCGTGCACCAATATATCTACTTGAAAGTTAGTATAATATAGTAACCTAAGTAAGTAATAAAGATTGTAATTATTACTGTGTTAAGGAGAACCCCCAATATAAGGAAGGAGGGGACTCTTTGATCAAACTATACATTTTGTAGGACAAATACTTTTTCGAATAATTTAGACAATTATCTTGAGATTTAACAAAAAATAACAGTAATAAATTTTCGACATCTTTGCTACCTCTGTTGGCTACCACAAACAAGAGTTTCATATAGGAAATTGTTGGGTATCTCCTCAAAATGAAGCTACCTACGGAAAATTAGCTTGATAATAAACAAGTGCAAAATTGGACCATGGATCCTAGGGGGTTTTAAAGATTGTATGGATAATTCTTATTTCTTGGGTTAATAAACTTGAAACTTGGCACATATTCTCATAAAATTGCAAAACAAAAACTAATATTATTAGTTTTTCAAAAGTGCCCCAAAATTACGGTATAAGGGATGAGTTTTTATGAAAACTTGCTCACGAACTACTACCTGGCAAAGTACTAGTTTTAATATAAATAAATATAAATTAGACACTATAAATTAAATTGTTCTTGTTACAATAGTAGTATTGTAGGTCTAACGTTTAGTGGATTGAAAATTTTAACTACCACCTATTTAACGTAAAAAAAATGAAAGTAAAAAATATTCTAAAACACCATACTCCAAAAGTGAAAATATCCTATGTCCCGATCCTGGAACTAGTCTATTTGTTAGCCAATTTTCATCTTAATCCGTTCATTACATTGAACGTGGAAACAAACATACGAATTGTCACCTTTATAATACCAAGGATTTCGTGAAAGCATGTCCGCTAACTTAACGATCATGCCACTATATTCTTGAGAAAAACTTAGTTTTCGCTTCGACAAACTAGTTTCAGAAACCTAAAGTTTTACTTCCAACCACATTCTCGTTCTAAAACTGTAGAGGAGCCTTGCTTACAGATTGAATTCCATGTTACAATTCACTTTGAAATCTCTCAAATAGATTTGGTGAGTCAGCCGGTTCGTTTTTTCGCACCACGGAATTATTGAACGATTGTTCATAGAAAGTGATTTCTGGAAGTAATGATCCGATCTCAAAAATATTTCACAATGAAATAAGCCTTTTGTTCTAGAAAAATATACGGTTCTTATGGAAAAGACTCTAAGAGTGAATAAAACTAGCACATAAAGAAAGTTCCACCGTCTATTTGAAATAAAAAAGTTACCTTCACTGAAATCTGTTCTTCTGTATAAATAATAAATCATTCTAGGTCGTAAACTGTCTTACTGCGTGCGAAGAGGTTAGCTATTAAAGGGTAAATACAAATAAAGTTTATGATTGTGTACCGTCTATGTACGTTAAGATGGAAGTGTCATTATTTCAACCGACAGACGTCCACTGTTGGACATAGGCCTCTCCAAGTGTCGCCACAACGAGCGGTCCCGTACATCTCGCATCCATCGGATTCCCGCAACTTTTACCAGGTCATCGGTCCACCTTGTAGAAGGCCTTCCAAAGCTGCGGTCTCCACCAGAACCAGAAACTTTCGGCTCCAACGGCCATCTATTCTGCGAGCAATGTTCCTTGCCCATGGTCACTTAACTTTGGCGATTCTTCGGGCTATGTCGGCAACCCTGGTTCTCTTGCGGATATCTTCATTTCTGATTTGATCACGCAAGGAAATTCCGAGCATAGCGCTTTCCATTGCCCTTTGGGTGACTTTAACCCGTTGTGTGTCCGGAACGTGGATCCACGCGAGACACAATAACTTTTTAATTGTGTCTCTAATTACTTTTTGTTTTGAGTATTCATGTAGATTGACGGATAGGGAGAGGGAGGCCAAACAAAAGATAGATTGTGTGAATAGTGATATGAAAGAGAAGGGAGTTAGTGATAGCGTGACGGGTGACAGGACAGAGTTTATACCAAGTAATGTTGGATACGGACAGGAAGATGATGACCGTCTTTAGGTATGTAATTCATCATGAATATTTCCTCCTTGCGTCGTTTTCCTCAATACTGAGGGTCGTGACCTGCTTCATCACTTTAAACTTTATAATATTCTTCCATCTGTTTCTGTCTCTGGCGGTGTGAAGAGTGTGAATATTTAGGAAACATAATAATATGATTATTTTTATTTATTTCACTACTAAATTTATTTATACAAATTATTTTAATACATATGTACATAAAAAACTTAAATACTAAATAAACTATGTATACTAAAACCTATGTACACAAATATAACACAAAATGACAAAGTACGCTCGTTCTTCGCTCAAAGAATTAGCATTGCCATTCAACGTGGCAATGCTGCCAGTCTTCTGGGCACATTTCCGGATGATAGCGATGTGGAGGAGTACTTTGACGCCTGAGCGTACTTTGTCATTTTGTATTATATTTATGTACATAGTTAGGTTTTAGTATAAATAGTTTATTTAGTATTTAAGTTTTTAATAAATATCGATTTTTTAGCAGTAGTACAACATGTAAACAAGTTGCATCTTATTTTAGGGTGCAAAATCATCAAACAGCTTCTTCCACCCTACGCTGATGACTTCTCCTACCCTCTTACTCCAGTAAGAGGTTGTGTCAGACTTTTACTGACAAAAACCCAAAAAGAGCTACCAAAGGATCACAGGTTATTTCAGTTGCTCTTTGCTATCAACAACAAATCCAGATTCAGAGCCGTTACGAAGAAATTTCAGGTGGAAAATTTCAAAAGTCGAATCTAGAACTTCCTTTTCAGTAGAAGCACAAAATAGATAGATACAGAAGTCAATCTAATTTATGTACTTCACTTTTTATTCCTACGCTAGGCGATCCCATTAGGGTCAGCACGTTGCGCTGAACTGTACGAGTGCGTCTGGGCAATTGAGCCGAGATATCGAGTCCATGAGCAGTGTCTATGTGTGCGTTGCTCAAGCGCGCTTTGTATGTAGATTGACTTCTGTACCTATCTATATTGTGGTAGAAGTGTATGCGATAACTAAATGAATAGGGCCAGATTAGTCTAGGGTTTGTTGCGTAATGGGTTCCTCTGAACAATACACGCTCTATGATTGAATTAACAAGACAATAGATGTAATTATGCCTGGTTAATTTGCCATACAAACATTCATAGGACCTTGGATAACAAATAAGCCGTCATAATACGTATATAGGGTGACTGGTAATTAGTGACCGATACGTATACACGTGATTGTACTCATGATTACAAAAAACTTTCCCGAACAAACTTTTTTTTTATACTCATTAGTTTTAATGTATTGAATTGAATTAGTTTTATCACAATAACAAAAAAGCTGTTCCAGGTTACCGGTTGGAGCTAAAATGTTGCATGCATGTGTAAATTTGATGACAATGCAAAATTATTATGACTTGAAGTTAATCTGATGATGGGAGCGGAAGGTAGCCATAGGAACTCATATAACCCTAAGGTGTTTGATATTTTTTGACATGGTCTTGATAAGTATTTATTATCTATACAAGTTGTAAGGGACAGCCCTCCACAAACTTTAAGGGCTTGCTCAGTAGACGAAACTGAACAACCTTCCACAAAATTTCTTTTAAGGAAACGAAACTAAAATCAGCCTCACCATACAAAATGATCAAAAATCAAAAATCAATGATGTTGATTGGACAATTTGTATGGTGAGGCTGATTTTTTTTGGACAATTTGTATAGTGAGGCTGATTTATTTTTTTCGTTTCCCGAAAAAAATTTTGTGGAAGGTTGTTCAGTTTCGTCTACTGAGCAAGCCCTTAAAGTTTGTGGAGGGCTGTCCCTTACACCTTTTATAGATATATCCCACGCTATAAAAGTTTGCTATGGAAAAATATTACCCATTGAAAACTTGTAGCTCGATCTATGGTATCGAATATTAATACAGTAATATTATCGTTCACGCACAGGACCGATCATTGTGGCGTCACTTGCGGGAGGCCTATATACAGCATCATCATCTTCCTGCCCTAGTCCCGTTTTATTTGGGGTCGGCGCAACACGTTTTTTTCTTCCATTCTGTCCTGTCACTCGTCACGCTATCACTTACTCCCTTTTCTTTCATATCGCTTCTCACACAATCCATCCATCTTTTCTTTGGCCTCCCTCTTCCCCTCCATCCATCCACGTGTAAACTCATAACTTTTTTAGTAACATGCGTTTCATCCCTCCTTTTCACATGACCATACCAAGACAAACGATTCCCTTTCAACTTTTCAGTCACTGGCGCCACTTTCAAACTTCCCCTAATATAATCATTTCTCACTTTATCCATTCTCGTCACACCACACATCCATCTTAACATTCTCATCTCCGCTACATGCAATCTTTTTTCATCCGTCTTTTTCACAGCCCAACATTCTGATCCATACAGTATGACAGGCCTTATCACGGACTTGTAGATTTTACCCTTCAACTTGAGGGGCATCCGTGGGTCACAAGTGGTTCCCGTGACCTGTCGCCACTTCATCCATCCTGCGTTGATCCGACGTGTTACGTCCCGGTCCACCTCACCATCCCCTTGGACGAGCGACCCGAGGTACCGAAAGTCGGAACAGATCGGTATGGGCGTTCCAGCGAGAGCTAAAGGCACTGGATTGGAGACACCGCCGAAATCGCAGAACAAGTACTCCGTTTTGGTTCTACTCAATTTCAGGCCAACACTCTCCAGTCTGTGCCACCACACCTCCAATCTGTTCTGGACCTCTAGGCCACTCTCGGCAACCAGCACAATGTCATCGGCAAACAGCATACACCAGGGAGCCTCTTCCTGAATGTCCGACGTCAGAGCGTCCATAATCATCAGGAAGAGGTAAGGGCTGAGAGCCGACCCTTGATGTAAGCCAACAGCCACATTGAAGCTGCCAGTGGTGCCAACTGTAGACCGGACTTGGGTATTACATCGACTATACATCGCTCGGATCAACTGCACATACGATGAATATAATTGTTATTTGGTTCATTTTAGTTAAGCAGTGTCACATATTTTTCGGTTACCACTTTTTATTTAAATCTTAATCCATTTTCTGTTATATTTTCGTGGGTGCTTCGCTGATGTTTACTTTGATTGATCGTTTTGCAACCTTTTGTTCTGTACTAAAATATTATTTGTCAAAGAAAGACTGATTTGTTTACTATCTATTGGAGTAACTATGTCAAGACATAATTACTTCAAGTTCTTATTTTTTACATCAATACCACATTTAAGTATAAAGAATTCAGCTCTAAATATTCCATAACAAATTTAAATTTTATGCCCGTGGTTAGATTTGTAGAAATATTTCCACATTTCAAAATATTTTATACACAAAATGATATTATAAACTTTGATCTGCAATCACTAACAAATGTGCACATAACCCTCTCACCGCTCAAAGAGAAATTTTAAAAGTCGCCTCGATCGTCGAAACGACGCAAATTGCATTTGCGCTTGCTCCGCTCCGCTTACTCCGTCCGCTCACTCCGCTCCGGCCGCCGGGAATCACATTCGTTTGCCACCTAACCACTAAATTCAATATGACAACGCTTTTATATTTACAAAACTTGGCCACATTGTCGAAAAATCGGTTTGGATTGCTGTATTTTATTTAAATCTAGCGATGACGACGATATTTTGTAGATTTCAAATGGCTTAATGTTTATTTATTTGATAAAGTCTTTAATATTTTTTAACGAAAATATAGAACTGTATTATTTAAATTGTAAATTTGTCAGTGCCAGTGTTTCTAATTTAGCTTCTTCTTTTTTTGAATTCAGTTTTTAGTGATGGTACTCCACAACTGAAACTAAATAATGACAAAGTCCTTTAGACCTTTGTACTCATAGGAATGAGAAAATACCCATAATTACTCAATGTAGTTAATGCTTTGGGAATGGCAAATGAAATAAAAGTAACGGGTCTACCACTGTATTATTTACGTAATAAGTAGTAGTTACCCTGAGCGTAAAATTCTTCCAAACAAAAAAAAGAATCGTCACAAACCGGTCAATATTTGGCTACTATCTTCGCTGCGTAAGATACAAAGAAAATTTAGTCGACTTGAGAACCTCTTTTTTTTTAAATCAGTTAGTATAATACAAGTATGGATGCTAAATATTTCCATGTTCCCCTAAACGCGAACAAACTCGACGCTGATTTATTTACCGAAAAGCCCACAGTACCCTATATTGTACCTACGTGCATATTCTGAAGGTGAATAAATTTCCATCTTGATTTATTATATCACGGCGCTTATTATTCATCCGTTGATCCAATGAATTAAAAAGATGACGCACATTAAACGGATGTGAAGGCACTTAATCCCTCAATATGAAAATTCACCCGTCTACCTGTATGCCATAAATATTCATCGGATTAACATTTATCAGAGATTCATCTATGCTAATTGTCTAGCGTTGGATTAAGTGTGCGTTTCCCTTTGAAACATACCAAAAATTTGAAGCAGGTTTTTGAAAGTTTGGTGTATGTTTTATAGGCAAAATGGGGGACTTCAATGGAAGTAATTGAAACAATTATGTGATGACGATAGATAGCTTTAGCTTTAGAATTGAGTCTATGTTTGGAGATTTAGTGCCTTAGTGGCATTGTGAAAATAGTGTTTAGTCCTTTTTTTATGTGGAAAATCATCACCAATTACTAAATGAATGAACGTGTCAGACTGAACGACGCCTAGATTCCTGCCTACC
Organism: Mythimna ferrago; assembly: GCA_910589285.2. Classification (NCBI taxonomy): domain Eukaryota; kingdom Metazoa; phylum Arthropoda; class Insecta; order Lepidoptera; family Noctuidae; genus Mythimna; species Mythimna ferrago. The sequence goes on along the minus strand of OU342694.1, from coordinate 12,519,148 downwards.
TAGCGTTCCAGTCCACCGGGTTTCCTTTTTGAAAGTCAATCCATGGTACCAGTAGGCTTCGGTCCTGCCGAGCAGAGCCTCTACGGTTGTGCTCACATTTCTTTGAGGCACGCACGGAACATTACGTGATGTCGACGACTCGAGCTCGGTCCGGACGGTTACCGGACCCATTGTTCGTCGTCCGGAAGCGTACGCGTAAGGTGGCTGGTAATTGGGGTCAATATCCGCGTGAGGCTGTTCCCACACGCGTGTGACCGCCTCTGTCGCTAGCATTACTGCTTTGCACCATTCCGGACCAAGGCTTGTACTGTCTGCCTCAAGAAGTTGCTGCCGCCGATTTCCCCCACGAGGATACGGAGGTGGAGCACCGCCATGTCCTCGTGGAGGCCACCTAAGTAGAGCACACCTCTACTGTCTACTGTATGCTCCACCTTGCCTTCCAGGCGGTCCACACAATGAACACCCGGGCGTTTCTTCCGCCTATTTTGTTTAGTACTTAAACTGAGTTCACAGTAGCGCTGCGGCTGAAAAACCATCATGGCTATATTGAAATACCTAATTGAATACTCTCATAGTTTTATATAATTGAAAATGCCCAGAAGCTTATAAATATTTATTTTATAACACTTTTTTTGTAACATTTTGATATTTTCCGTTCCTAAACTCAAAAGGAGGTTCTAATCATGATTATGTTTGGAGTTTATTTATTTATTAAAATTTAATGAAACATAAAGGTGCAAATGCGGATTTAATGCCTTAGTGCTCGGCGACACTGGCAGCATGGTGCGGGTAGCGGCGCGGGTGCGGGAAAGCGCCCGATTTGCTTGGCCACACTGGTAGCGAATAGCGGAGAGCGGCGCAGGTGCGGAGACAGGGTTACCGCTCGTTGCCTGCACACTCACTGTGGCCACTTGTATGAACGAGCTAAGGCGATTATCACACTGCCATGCACAACGCAGCGTAACGCGTGTGCGTGTTTTAACATTGCTTGTAAGTATCTCCGTTTGCATAGAAAACACGCACAGTCCAACACACAGAAAATGCATCCACGCGCGTTCATGCAAATCACACGCCTAGAAGTGGAGAAAAATTCGCACATGCGCGTGGGTGCGGGGCGGCACGCAAGGTATGGCACACTGAGTCTCGTAGTGTCGTGCGTGGTTTTGGATGAAATGAGTCAGAGCCTGCGTGAATCTACAAAACGCAACTACGCGCGTGATTGCGTAAAAAACTCGCACGATGATGCACATCTGCACTTCCGCAAGTACGCGCATAGGTGCGTTAACAGGCAACATATAGCGCGATGCGTGGCAGTGCGATGTGCCTAAGACGTGAGTAGCCTGCGCGCGTCCGGTGTTGAGAAAACCGCAAGGCTTCCAGCATCTAAGTGCCCACTATGGATACTCAAATGAAGTTCTTATACTTACCTTCCAGTGTGGCTGAACTCTTAGGCATTGAGAAAACATGGCAGGTACATAAAAGAAAAAACAAAAACATACATTCTTGGAGTTCACTCAAAATTAAATGACATAAAAATACTAGACAGAGGTTTTGAATAACACTTGTTATATAATTATTTTTCAGAAAGTACTTAACTAATTTTCATCTATTCATGGAACAACCTCCGGCTCGCATGTCAACGGGTCTAAAATAAAATAGCCTAAAAAAGAAAAGGTCACAAGTAGGTCGACTTAAAATAAGAGAGAAAAATGTACGTGAAAATAATACTCTGGGGAAATACTAAGCCGTACTTTGGCACAGGAAATAAATGAATTTCAGTCATAATATCTTTTTTTCAGAAAGATATCAAATGATCGAAGTAATATCCGTCGTGTCTAATTAATGGATGACGATTAGATCTAACATAATCTTTTACTGCCATTTCAAGCCTGCCGGTTTTAAAATTGGCCTTATTTTTTAGGAATCCGTACATAAATGGGTAAAAACGCTACCGTATTGCTAAGGCTGTCCATCAATCCGTTTGTTTTTCTGTCCATTTGTCACCAGGCTGTAATCTCATGATTGTCACTGACAGTTGTTGCCGGTATAACTTGTTGTACTAAAAAATAGAATAAAATAAATTTTAAGACGTAAATATGGTAAAAAAAATCACGTTTGTTATATGGGACTGTAGGCACCTACTTTGAGTTAAAACTTTTTAGTCTATATTCATAGAGGTCAGTGAAATCTGTCAATCGATTTAAGAATGAAATGACAACTTATGTAAAAATAAAATTATATTTTCACACAATTCAGACGAAAGGAAAATAACAATAAATTAGATTTCACCGCGTGTAATTTCTTATTCAAGACCCCTACAGGACGATTACAACAAACGAAATTTTATTTTTTTGTTACGGACACCTAAGCACTTGGTCGGTTTTTTTTTTTAATATTCCATACCAAATTAAAAACAAAGGTTTTTTTCTTTAAAGGTCTAAAATACTTGTTTAAAAAACTTTTTCGGTAGTTCAAAAGTATGAGAATTTGCAGTTACCCATTTTGTAACGTAGATGATCTTATAGACTTTCAATAATTATAATAGAATTATTATGAAATTCACCAAAAAGCATGACCTTTATAGTACGGAACTCCTTGTATACGATTGACTGCGCCTGACTCATACTGAGCCGGTTTTTTAAATTTAATTTTCGTCGTAGGGTGGGATGTTTTAAAATGCGTAGAAAGGCAATTTGGCTTGCTATCAAGTAACATTTTTAATGGTAGGAAAAGCGGTGCAAAATGTAAATATCATTTTCATTACGAATGTCTGAAACAGGTTACACTCCTAATTGAAATCCGGTTTACGGTTTATTTTTATTTGGCTCTTATTTTTTTATTGGTTGTACCTTATGATACCGACATTAACCTCTTCTGGTTCGGGTTATGGTTCGCAGCCCAGAAAATATGAAAGAGGATAGAAAGAGAATACTTTCCGATTTGTACTGCAACGAGTGTCGCCGCTTGTCTCACACCATTTAACTCCACTACAGACAATAAACCAATACGAACGCGTATTACGCAACTAACAGCACCACCATGCACACTTAGATCGCAAGTTTGCTATTGGTTGCTGAACTATGAGCATTGCCCTACTTTGTGGAACGCCTGCCCTGCCCACAAGATCATTCTAACCTCTTTCATCTGTTCTGTGGTTTGGAGAGACAGAGAATAGGAAGCGGTCGCCTGCTTTTGCGAAGCAGTAATGCTAGCGAAGGAGATGGCCGCAACCGTGAGGAAACGGACATCCTCATATCCCAGATGCCCCAGACATCAGTAGTCGTAGAGCAATCTCCGGTCACCATCAGCGCGAAAATGTGGACAACGAGCAATGAGTAGTTCGCTGTCCGGCCGTCCGGTAACAACAGAGCCCAAGTCGTCGATGGTCACTAACACCAAGACTAGCAATAAACATAATGTAAGAATGATAGCCATAGTTATCTTTAGTTTCTACGTGTTTTTTTCTACAATGTTTGTGCGCCAAAATAAATATTTTACTTCCTTCCTTTTCTTTCTTTCCATTCATACTTTAGAAGAGTAAAATATTATCGAGCCAAAACCATTCTAGATAAACTATCCTAAACTTAAGTGTATATTAGAGCGAGATACCTACCTTCAAAAGTCCCCGACCCGACTTTACCGGTATATAAAAGGTTGGACTTAAACCCGGGTCGGGTAAAGTTCAATTAGATTACGAACCCAACACTTCTTCGACAAACAATACTCCATTTTAAATGTTTATTTTATGGACAGGGGTGGTCAACCAGTTTATTCAACCGTACTACTTGGATACCTGTACCTTTTGACTTTCGTCAAAAAAAAATCGAACCTATATTCGAAGTAGGTTGCTCAATTTTAGTCTCTTCGTACATTTTTTTTATCTTTGACTGGCTTCTGCCAGCGGCTTCGTCTGTGAGAAAGTAGGTTTCTCTAAACAAAATTTTGACTCCGTTTCATATCCGTAGGGGGTGTATTTTGGAAATCTCTTCATATAGGTAGGTACATCATTAAAGGAACTACTGCGTATGGAAATATATTATGTACAATATCTATTTATAGTAAATGGTAGGGAAAACATCGTGAGGAAACCGGCTTATCCTAGAATAAAAAATTCGAAGACATGTGACATTCACTAACCCGCACTGGACCTTCGTGGTGGATTACGGCACATTCCCTCTCCTAGAGAGGAGGCCTGAGTCCCTGCAGTAGGAACATTTAAAAAAAAAGGCTGATGATGATGATGAACTAATTAATTATTTGATAGTTTAGATTAAGATATCACACGTTCTTCTTCTCTATCTTCTTTCACACTATTGTCAATATTTCTTGTAATTTCTCCTATCGCAGGTCTGCTGGAAAAAAAATCTTTGAAAATAAGCAGTACCTTTGTACTAATGTCTATTATATGTTATCTTTTTCAGCTTTTTTGTGTATACATAAAGAGTAAAATAACTAAATACTGTGCAATATTTCAGCGTTCTAAGTATAAGAGTTTGAGCTGGGCGTTCATGAGTCTATGCGTGAGTCAGGACTGTCATTTATTTATACAAGATTATCCAATTTTTTATAATAATTCGATTATGTTTTTTTTTAACATTCATGATAATTATAGAAGTTTATTGTATTGAATTTCTTCGAACCGTTGTGTTAAAATTTTTGAGCTCGCTTGCTCTTTCATTTTTTATTGTACAATTGATTTTGTAATTGATATATTGCATATAGTCTAGTTAGTAAAATAGTTCATAGGTCGAATTAAGTTGGCCACCCCTGCTCTACACTATTTCCTGAATTGCTGATATCGTGATATATCAATCCTTTATCCAATAAACGACGGCCCACTGTCATGAAGTTTTTTTATTAATTCATGTGGTTAACTTAGTGTCATGAGTTAGTTCTCATCTGATGGTAAGCAATGTGATCGCAGAAAAAGCATGCTTGTTGACTTGGTTGAGTAACAAAGAAGTTCCTAATGAATGATTTATGTACTCAATATAATTCACTGGTTATGTACGAGTATGTAGCATGCGACCATTGTAATTTTATCTTGGTATTATTAATGTCGGTGAAGGAAAATATCATGAGGAAACCCGATCTTATAAAAAATAGTTAATACTAGGTTTTTTTTTTGTGGGAAAATCATCTAATTCATCTCCCGCCCTTAGGCGTAGCGAGAGGGAGGGTGTGTCAGACTTTTACTGACTAAAAACCCACTCCTGTTCTTTCGTTGTCTTTTATATTAGGGCCGAGTCTTCCTTTCAATACTAGGTCTTTACAAACCAAACGTCAATATTTAAAAAACGAAAGCTATTTAATAGCAATACCACCATTCGTTCGTTAGAAATTAATTGTATACGTCATTGATATTGCGTGCCTTTTCAAATGCTTTATTTCCACTTACATGGTATAAAAAAAACTTCTTTTGATAAATTACTTTATTCTTATAAGGCAATTTTACAGAAAACTTTTGTATAGAGTTTAAATAAATCTTTGCCGTTCCAAATCCTATTAAAAACGTTGATATAATTTGCTCCACCACATCCATTTGCATTTCGAAATATCAGTTGTTAAAAAGTAAAATGCACAGCATAATACTACACCAATTCAGAAACGCGGGCACCGCTTGATTAATGCACATCACTTGAACGCCTCTCTCCACGCTGACCTCGCCGCCGCTCCGCTGCCCTCTGACTTTGTGTCCGTGGCCTTAGTCTCAGCCAATCCCAATAAGGTGATCATTACAGGCTGATATGATTGTGCCAATGTCTCAAGGCCCAACGAATTGATAATGTTAAGTCGCGTACAGACAAAGCGAGGCATGCGTCGCGAATGGTTCGTCACGAATGCCTCAACCTAAGACATACGACGGTACATTTATGCGTGCGTCCCAAACGACACAAGTTCAAGCTGAGCATGCAAGCCACCACGCATGGTGTCGTCAGTACAGCTGCCACCACGGATATTTAACGCTGGCTTCAAGTTGCACAGAAGTCAAAAATCGGGTCTCTTTAGGTGGTGCGACGTGAGACGCGGGGGCGGGGAGCGTCAGTGATTGACTCGCTGCGCATCGCATCATAGACGACACTCGGGATTCGTTCATAGCTCTTGCAGCATGTATCTAACAACGACGACGATTAGCTCGCCAATGTATGGAATGCGCAAAGCGATCCCCACTCTGACGCCGTGCGTTCAATATCCGTGGTGGCAGCTGTAGAAAACGCAAACAACACCTGTCCGTCCACACCGAGCGCACGGCTCGTACTTTCAGTATGTTACAAAGTACTCTGTGGCTCGTGCTGAGACGACGTTCACAACGATCGTATGACGCGAATGCTCACTGTGAGCACACACGTCCACACAGCCCGAAGCATGCGAGACGAACCATTCGCGACGCACGGCTCGCGATGTCTGTACATGGCTTTGCATTTACCGAAATTGACGAACGTAAACCATTAACCACTGTATAATTATTATAAGGCGATCTACAAACGCACTAATCCAACCAATCATGCTAATGCCCTTGTGGTAGTGCGGTTTACATGATTAATCTATAGGCACTTGATTTGTAATCGGTAAACTATGCTTTGATATAAGTACTGCATTCCGTGGGTGAACCCACGGTATGCAGTACTTATATCAATTATATTGTGTAATACGCGATGGTATGCGTAAAGTTAGGTTTGACGACGAAAAGCGTGCTACTGCACTTGACTTACTTTTACTATTAAAGATAAAGGAAAGTTGAATTTGTACTTTATAGATGAGTAAATTAAATAATTTTTTGAATGACAAAAACTTGTGATGTGAGATGGTCATAAACTTTTGTAGCTCTGCTGTGCACTCATCCTGAACACTAAATTTATGTTTGTTTTTTTTACTGTTTAGACTTGCATGTTAATTTAATTTTAAATAATCCAGTTAGCTAACTGACATATAAACGCACAGCCGAAAGTACTAGGATTTGGATCGTGAAATTGTGCACAAAGCTTTTTAACTTAGGGCAAGCACTAAGAAGGGGTTTTTGGAAGTTCAAGTTTTAAGGATGTGAAAAAGGGAAATTTTACAGAACACATTTCACATTCCTAGACCCAGTACTGAAAAACTGATTGCCGATAGCCGATAGGCTATGTTTTGATATGTCAGTCAGTCAGTTTTTCAGTGACTTAACACAACATGGAGATGAAGACAAAATAACTCTCTTAAATATTTTCGATCTAAATAAGTCACGTTCTTCACAAAACGATTCCATACTTATAAATATAAGCTCGCTTACCAACGTAGATATATAATCTAAAAGGAAATATCAAAACTAACTTACGTTAACAAAATACGAAAACTCTTTACTGCTAAAAGATACCAATAACTTATATATAATCAGGTAATAGGAAAATGGGGTCTAGAACATTAAAGGGCTTTCAAAGCCAAATAATATCGACAATAAAAGAAACTTTTATCTATACGCAATAGCAAATCGTGCGTAAACACATTTTATTTCAAAATTACACGTATCCGAATAAGTAGCTTGACTACGCATTTTTTTACTCGAATATCTGTTGTACCAAAATAGGGTGAGGCTGACTATTGTCGGTCCAGTTTATTGTTGTTTCCCCGAGATTTTCATTAGGGATAAGACAAAATGGGTGACACATTTTGGGAAAATGACGTATTAAGATAATGTTAACCTAATTTACTTGTTGAATAAGAACTTGATAACAATGACCTTTTATACTAAAAGATTACTTGTACTTAACCACCACTACTACTACGTATTACGGTACTAGTGTGAGTGAATTACACACACTAGTACTATAAAGGCGAAAGATTACTTGTATTTTTTTTTAAGTTGGGTAATCATCAAGTGATTTCCCCTTTCTGGGTGGAAAGGGACGGTGTGTCAGATGTTTACTGACTAAAACCATACCTACGTTCCTTCTTCTCCTTTTGCGATCCAGGACCACACACACAGGAGGGTTTCCCTTCCTAATATTAACCCAAGGCCCTAATAGGCTTTCAGCCCTACTGAGCTCCTACGGTTTTGATGTCTGATTGTATGTTTCTTACTCCTTCACGCCTTTTTTTTTTTATGGTGGGAAAAATCATGCATTGACATCCCCCGCCCTTGGGCGGAGCGGGAGATAGTGTCAGACTCTTACTGACTAAAAGACCCACCCCGTTCCTTCTAGCCTTCATACCGGGGCTCGAGCGCCCTTTCGGATAACCCTGGCCCCAGTAGGCTTCGACCCGGCTGGGTCCCTGCTGTTGCTGACAACTCCTTGAAGCGCGCGGGAACAGTGCGCGCCGTCGACGACTTGGGCTTGGTCCGGACAGTTACTGGACGACCGGACAGTGAGCTACCCATTGCTCACTGTCCGCAAGCCCGCGCCTACGTTGGCCGGAAATCGGGATCAGAATCCCGGCGGCGGCGGCGGCGATAACGCCGTTGCCTGATGCGTTCGGCCTCCTCCTTTGCGAGCATTACTGCTTCGCAGAAGTCGGCGACTGCCTGCCACTCCTCCTCGCTCCGGACCATGGCCTCAACCAAGGCCCGGCGCGAGAGGTCTCTGCCGCCGATCGCCCCCACGAGGGCACGGCGATGCTCCGCCCAAGCAGGGCACACCTCGACTGTGCGCTCCACCGTGTCCTCCGGGCGTTCCGCACAGTGGCGACACCCGGGCGTCCCTTCCGCATGAATCGAGTGCAGGAAACTCCCGAACGAACCCTGTCCGGTGAGTACCTGCGTCATGCGGAAGGTAAGGATGCCGTGAGGTCTTTCCACCACGCCTCAAAGAGGGGACTTACCGCCATGATTGTTTCACGCCTTAACGACTCAGCGAATTTGTATCAAATTTAGTACACATGTAGACTTTACTTACTAACTTAAATGCGGGTAAAATCGCTGGTAGAAGTTAGTGGAATATTAACTTAATAATTATTTAAGTTACTGGCAAACCACAAAACCTCATATGAAAAAGTTACCTACTTAAAATACACATGGGTAATAATTGGTACTTTTACCCTTATCATTTTAGTAATCGGCTTTCACGAATGTCTGTTATAATACTCTGAAGTCGTTTATATCGTTCGAAGTATGTAACAAGCTCTCGTATGTTCAAGAAAATTACTATTTTTTTCTCAAATATCTTTACAAATTGCTTACTTAATATGGTCGACTTTGTAGCATAATAAACGACTAAGTTGGATAGATTTTATGTGTTTTGTAGCTAAAATGGAATTTCAGAATACTTGTACATTGTTTATTTAAAGGTTTTCCAGATATTATTTCTGATACTTTTTGATTTCTGAAACTTATTATTTGGGGCTAGAGCGGCAAACAAGCACGGGAAAACGCGGCGTTGGAAGGCTTCCCATAATGTGTCGCGAAATGCAGTAAATGCGAGTCGCACAGGATCGGTCGTTGTGGCGACGCTTGGGGAAGGCTTATGTCCAACAGTGGACGTGTTTCGGCTGAAATGATGATGATAATGACGTTTTGACGGAGTTTTTGGATTTGTGAAACCTAGATATAAGTAAGCTATTTAAAATAGGTATATCGCGAAGGTGTAGACAATTCCTACTGTGGAGTAAAGCTTTTTTTATTAATATGAATTAGACAGACAATCACATTAATGTGATTATACCAACCTGTACTGAATAAAACAAGTGTAGGTAACTTAACGCTCTCAGGTGTTTTTTTTTTTATGGTGGGAAAAATCATCCAATGACAACCCCCGCTCTTGGGCGGAGCGGGAGATAGTGTCAGACTCTTACTGACTAAAAGCCCACCCCGTTCCTTCTAGCCTTCATACCGGGGCTCGAGATCCCTTTCGGATAACCCTGGCCCCAATAGGCTTCGACCAGGCTGGGCCCCTGCTGTTGCTATCAACTCCTTGAGGCTCGCGGGAACAATGGCGATACCCGGGCGTCTCTTCCGCACGAATCCGGTGCAGGAACCTCCCGAACGTGCCATGTCCGGTGAGGACCTGCGTCATATGGAAGGTAAGGACGCCGTGAGGTCTTTCCAACCACGCCTCAAAGAGGAACGCTCTCAAGTGTGATAAATGTATAATTACATCCGAAAGGGAGCTCGAGCCCCGGTATGAAAGCTAGAAGGAACGGGGTGGATCTTTTAGTCAGTAAGAGTCTGACACTATCTCCTGCTCCGCCCAAGAGCGGGGGATGTCATTGGATGATTTTTTCCCACTCCAATCTCTCAAGTCTATGTTAAGAATATCATAAACAACAACTTTTGTTCCACGACTTTAAAAAAATTACCATACATTGGTTAGTGTGTTAGATAGAACAACGAAATCTTGAAGGTTTGTTTTTGGTAATTGGCAAATGTTTAGTCATAGAAAAAAAGTTGTTGTTTATGATGTCAGTAATACAGTCCTGCAAGTTTGTTAGTGTTTTAATAACCCTGTGTAATAGTCTGGCTGTAAAGCTATATCAAAGAAGTTTTAAGCTATTGCATAGCTTCTATCGCGGGCCTTGAGCGTGGAGACCGAATCCAAAAATTCCGTAACGAAAATAACCTAACACCCCCCACTCATTGGTTTTTTGAGCGTGGTGACCGATACGAAAACAAATGAGTGAACAATCAATCAAAATTCAATTCAATGTGTGAAAGTGTGTGTAAGTGTGTGTGTAAAGAAAAAAAAAACAAAATACTGCATAAATAAAATAAATAAATAATTATAATTACATAAGTTGATAAAAATGCTATGCAATTGCTTTACCGCGGCAGTCCCCGAGTGCCACACGTCTTTTTTTCTTTGTTTTTTTATTCCAAATACGGTAACAATTCTAGCATGATTAATAAAAATGTTGGCACAAAACTATTTTCATTTTTTAAAACAGCAAGATAATGGTGAAAAATGCTTATCAATAGAGTGGATCATTCAATTTAGGACACCATGATTGTGTACCATAAATAGTGACGTCAAAACTTCTTGGGAATCCTGGCTGTTACAGATCTTTGATTGCAATCAGATTTACTGATTTAAGTTATAGATCAAGTGGAATGTGAAGGTGAGATGGGCAGTTGCTTCATGTAAAATGCAAGTATAAAAATACTTCCTATTAGAATTTAAACCAACTCCAACATAGAGTTTAGAGTTAGAGATATAGATAGTTTTAGTTTCCTTTGTATGTGTAATGTATGTGTATAATAAAGTATCTTCTTTTTCCTCCTGCCCTTATTCCATATTACTTGGGGTCGGCGAAACACGTTTTTTTCTTCCATTCTGTCCTATCAGTCGTCACACTTTTTCATTCCTTTTCTTTCATATCCTTTGTACTCTTTTATCCTTATTTGTTTTTTTCGATTTTAAATGTTTATGTGTACATAAATAAACATCACTCCTCACACAATCCATCCATCTTTTCTTTGACCTCCCTCATCCTCTTCATCCATGTACTACACATTGTCTTAAAAGTTCGGAGCAAACATGTATACTCCGAACTTTTAAGACAACGTGTACAGTAAAGTATATGATAAATAAATAAATACAGGCAAAAAAGAAGTGCAATTTTGTTTGTTTAACTATATTTACTTTCATAACGAAAATATTTACCCTCTTATAACGTCCATAAAAACATCATTTATCAAATTAATGAAAACCAATTAATTCGGCCACTGCTCACAATATTGGTTGTGGCTAAAATGTAAAATATTATGGAAATTAGGGTAGCCGTTAAAAGTGTGTTCGCACTTTGTCACCTCATTACTGGCGATGTTCGACCTTCCTGATTCAATAATGGTTTTAATAGATACCTACTTCAATTATTTCTAAGAGAGTTTTGGGATCGACAACGTAAGAGGTATTTTAAGGAGACTCTCGTTCATTATGGTGTTTGTAAGAGTCTTATAGATACTTCAGAGATAGAATCAATTATGATTGCCCTCTTAGAATAGGAGTTTCCTGATTTGACAATGCTTTTGAAATATATCTATGAACAATAATGAACATTCATCAATTTTGTTGAAAAAGTAAGTATGAGCCATGTTAGAGTTATTTTATAAATAAAAAGTGGTAGTCTGAACATCATATTTTAAGCATCTGATCACCCGTTCCAACTGTTAAAGATTTACGATGTGTCGGTTGGGTTCAACGTTTTAGTATACTTTTCAAAATTCTGAGACACTATCTATCAATTTTGATCCGCTTTTCAAGCATAAGTTGTCCATGAGTAGAAAAAAATACCAACATTTGGGAATGGAAAATATTATGAAACCAGAACGGGAAAGCCTTAGTTCTTTAATTACCAATGCTCAATATGTGCACAATAGTTTCTCTATCATGCTTAGACCTTAAATAGTATCACTACCTTGCCAGTTTTCACGTTAATAAGTGCCACAGCAGTATGCGACCTCTTCAGATGTCACATTATATAGATGTGTGTAGATATTATATAGGCGTGTGTGTCTTCAAAGTGAAGGTTCGCGAGTACATTCGTAAGAAATTGGCAGTAGTTTCATCAGGGCGCTAATTTGTTTCCTTTTTATTTGTGTGCACCAAGTATATCACTAGATTCGTGTATTCTTCTTTTTTAATAAATCCTTAATATTATAAAAGCGAGAGTGAGTTTGTTTGTTTGTTACGTCTTCACGCCTAAATGGCAAACCCGATTTTGATGAATTTTGGTACAGAGATAGTTGGGACCCTGGAAACGGACATAAGCTAATTTTTTCACACAGGCGAAGCCGCGGGTAAAAGCTAGTATATTATATACAAGGTGTAAGGGACAGCCCTCCACAAACTTTAAGGGCTTGCTCAGTAGACGAAACTGAACAACAAATTTTTTTCAGGAAACGAAAAAAAAATTCAGCCTCACCATACAAAATGATAAACTTGATTGGACAATTTGTATGGTGAGGCCGATTTTTTTTTCGTTTCCTGAAAAAAAATTTTGTGAATGGTTGTTCAGTTTCGTCTACTGAGCAAGCCCTTAAAGTTTGTGAAGGGCTGTCCCTTACACCTTGTATAGTGTTTTTGTATCTTATGTATTATGACTACCACAATTTATCTCTGCAACACCCAAAGGTTGACTGGTAGAAAAAGCCTTAAGGCATTAAGTCCGCCTTTGTACTCTTTTGTGCATGAATAATGAAATAAATAAATATGTACGAAGTAAGGTCATGTATGATAATTTCCTAATGTATAGCGATGATTGCCGATGTTTCACGCTGGTATAAAAGTAATTTATTCAATTTTAGCTGATGGCCTAATACAACCCAAACAAGACCTCTTTGAATAAACCAAAAAATATGCAAATTCCAGTCCATGTAACCATTTTAGAAAACATGTGATGAAAAGGTTTCCATATCATGTTATAATTAAATCGGGTTTTCATTTCATGTTTAATCGACTGTGTGAACAAAAGAGGTGGCTCGTCTGTGACTGACATAGCGGGTAGCCAGATAAAATATTATAATCTGTTTACATTTAACAGTATGACTGGCTAAACTGGAATCGTACAAAATGTAATCAATCTTATTTTTTTTTAACGATTTAAACCAGTGCGTGACTGCAATCCCATGCTAATGGTAAGCAATGATGAAATCGTTGATGGTCAATCGCACTAGTTTATTAAGAGCCTATTCAATTTAAGCTTGAAGAGAGCTCTATAATCGGAAGGGTTCTTCCCGTCTGATTATTTCTCTCTTCGCAGCAGGCAAATTGTTCCAATCCTTCGATATACGCAGTAGGTATAAAAAACAAGAGTCCAGAGCCACGAAGATTCTTTTGAACAACCTCGCAGACCGTACCTGATCTCCATGAAACATAAAAGACTCAAACCACCGACCACCAATTCCTTGGTCACGACCGCTCTATCCAACTTAGTCAATGGCTAAGCATAATGTGTGGGTCGACCAATGAGAAGTGTAATCGCTTTTCAATGGGTGACGTTACCAAAGAACCTCTGTTACACCAAGGGAGTCATCGATGCGTTGCGGCGCATCGAAATTGTGCACTGAACTTGGTTGAGTGGTCAAAGTTAAATACGAGTTTCATTGGCTTGTTATGATTAGGATTCTAACCGCATTTAAAAGCAGAAACAGAAGCAAAATCGTACTTTTATTACTGAAATCGATCCATACAAACGTCTGGACGTAGACCGTGCGGAAAACAGAGTACAGCAGATACTAGA